>OY776134.1:62654380-63854380 GCA_963675135.1 Galeopsis tetrahit | reverse complement strand
GGACACGTGGGAGCTTTGGAGGAAGCGTTGCACCATCTAGGTTCAATGACTAAAGAGTTTGGAATCACTCCTAGAGTGGATCATTTAGCCAGTGTGGTAAGTCTATATGCGAGGAAAGGCGAGACGAAAGCAGCTTATGATCTTGTGATGAATTTTCCTTGTGCTCCGAACAAAGTAGTGTGGCGAAGTGTTTTATCCGGTTGTGTGATGAATAAAGATTTGGATTTGGCAATGTTGACTGCTCAACAGATATTAAGTATTGATCCGAATGATACGTCTGCTCATGTTATGCTGTCAAATGTATATGCTGGTTTGAATATGTGGGACGAAGCTTCTAAAATCAGGGCATTGATGGAAGAGAAGATGGTGAAGAAGGAAACAGGGTGTAGTTGGACTTAGTTGATGCACATTGAATTAGAGCGTAAACTAGTTACTATATGAGTTACGTTTCTAGGGCGTTGAACGATTATTGAGGATTGTGTTTGGATTTCGTCCGTGTTGGCTTGGACGGGAATTGTTCCGGTGAGATTCTGTTCTCTTAATTCTCATCACAATATTTGTTAATGAACCAGTGATTTATACAAGACTTTGCCCCCACCTATTCCCTCAATGATGTTGCATGCATCAAAATGAATAGACCTATAGTTTTGACACTAAAATGCCTTGTAACACATACAGAATATTATGAGATATAAATTTATATTCAAAAAAGAATAATAAAACTAGAATAGATACTAGTTAAAAATATGCAAAGGGTAGTGTTAATACATGTAGTTGTTGTCAACATCACAAAGCTTATTCTCAATAGCTGTTACCAGATTTTGAAAGCAGTTCCTTGTAACAAGAGTTAGAGTGATGAGCCTTGATTTAAAATCAAGGAAATCGTTGTAAGGACGATCAGCTTCAACGTATTTTAAAATCTCCTTCTCTGCACAATGATGCAGTCTCTCCAGTGCAGACTCTGCCTCCCCCTGCAAGTACTCAAAAAACCTCTTCCTCTTCACATCATCAGCATCCATGTAATATCCATACACATAAGTCCATTTCAAAACACGCCTACATTCCACTATCTGTTCCCATGCTTCCACCACCCACTGCAACAACAACACTACATCCTCACCCTGCCCTTTAGCAAGAATCGGAATCTGCGTCTCCCTGGCTCGACTCATGTGACCCAGAGCAATGTCCCTGGATTTATTATTCGAAACCCATCTTTCGTAGTAATGCAAGTATTTTGCCAGCTCTGCCCTCATGTTCATCACTATGTTGCTGCTGATTTCTTGTTTTTTTGCATAGCCATTGCATCTATGATCGTAATTTGACATGCACCCGAGACACAGCCAGCAGAACTGGTACCCACAGAGTGCAATATTGCAAGTCATGCGGTTGCAGCCACCTCCTTTTTTGATTGGCCGCTGACACTTGGGACAAGGCTTCGTGGAAGTCGTTATCCATATCTCGGATTTGTTCTTCTTGGTCCAATTCACCACTGTCTGGCAGTCGACAGGGCGGTGGCACTCCTCCGTGCAGTTCCAGCAGAACTTGTACGAACAATCGCACGTGACGTCGTAGCTTTCGCACCCGCTGACGACAAACTCGACAGCGTATTCGCACCCGGGGGCAGGGCACCACTTCCTGTTTTTACTGCACTCAATATAAGACCGGTAAAGATAGTGATAGTACTTGTTTTTATCCTCATCCGATGAGACTAATTCCACCATGTCTAAACCTGCAATGGCTGTGCATTTAGGCTGGGGGCAACGGAGTTTCAAGCAGTTAGAGCCATCGTTGATGAACAGAGATAAGTAATTCTTCCAGCAATCTGCACAGAAGGGATGGCCACAGGGCAGAGACAGAATAGCGGCTGTTTGGAAGAAGCATATGTTGCAGTAACTATCGGGTTCATTCAATTTCAATTTTTCCATCGCCGTCGTGATATCACGCACTCCGTCGTCCTGGGCGAGCCACTTGTCGACGACGGAGTTTAGACTCCAGTTTTCCTGGAGCAACAAGGTGCAGGCTATGCCTCTGGAAACAGAGAGGATGTTGCAAACTTGGGAAATATCGTTTTGTTGGATTTGCTTTATTTTGTCTTGTTTTAGAATTATGTAGTCCTTCTCCTCCGCCGCCACCATCACGGCGGCATCTTCGCTGCCACTACTGTAGTAGAAATCTTCATCAGAATCCATGTGTAAAGATGTCCAATCTACAGATTATTTGGGAATGATAATCTACCAATAAATCCTATTTTTTAGTTTCTAGTTCGGAGGACTTCCAACAAACAATATTGTGATTTATGTACATCATTGGCCATATAATATATTTTTTCTATATCTTATATTTTTTTAAAATAATATATATTTTATATCACAAATCTTATCTTAAAATCGGATTTACAAAAAATAAATAAAAATCTCTTTGTTTCTCTAAAAATTAATCATTGTTTAAATTATTTTTAAATTTAAATACATAATTTTTAAAATAAACAAGTTTAATGTATAATTGCTATTTACTTATTTAACTAGCTCTATACCCGCGTTTTTACCCGGTGAATTTATTAAAATAATAATTTTAAATATTATATTAATTTTTATATTTTTTCATTATTAGAGTGCGTGAGATGAGAGTTAAACTTTTTATATTCTAATATATTTATAATATATACATTTCAAAAAATTTGAATCTATATAATATTGTATTTATATTTTTGTATTTTTATATATTATAATATTTTTTAATATATTAATAACATATGCAATAATAAAATTTTAATTCTTAAAATTAAGAAAATATATTTAATAAGTATAGTTATTATAAAATAATTTTATTAATAAAAAAATATATAAAATAATAAATTTCTAAAAACTTCACAACGCTTGTAGTATGCTTCTTCTACAAAATTTAGGGAATGTTTGTTTTGAAATTTTGAAATATGAATTTCAAAATTTAGTAGATTTTGAAATTTTAATGACTTATATATTTTGTGTTTGTTTTGAAATTTAAGTAGGGTGTGATTTAACTTTATAGTATACAATTTATATAGATTTTTATAGTTATCTATATATAGAGTTTGGAGATATTTATAGGATTGTCTTTTGTAGGGTTTATATGTATTTCTAAATCAAAATTCTAAAGTAGAATATTTGTGGGATTTTTAAATTCCAAATTCAAATTTTCCATCCTAAAACAAACATCCCTTTAAGTAATTTTGACATCTGGTAACCTATTTTGTAATCCTTAATTTTCACGTCAAGTTTTTTTTCTTTTTAATTTTAACATTGTACATACGTACGAAAAATACAATGATATATATAATAAACGACAAATACAACGATATCTTTAAATATAATAAACGACAAATACAATGATATCTTTAAATATAATAAATTAATATTATATAAACAATAATTGCATGATTATAACATATAATTGATTATTTTACTTCAAGATGTGATTACCATAGATAAATGGATTCAAAATTTTGAAATATAAAAAATAAAAAAATCATTTTTTTTAGAATTAAAATAATTATAGTTTTTAACTTATAGCTCAAAAATCACATATAAAAAAGACGGTGATTCATCACCTAACTCAAGGAATCAAAAATCACCTTCTTGTTATCGAATTTCCAAAGCTGATTTTTCAATCAAGTTAACTACATCTCCGTCAAACAAAACCATCAACCACACAAATTGTAATTTTGAACCTAAACATAGTTATCTTGGATAAAATCAAGTCTGAATTGATAAAAAATTATAATTAAATTTATTATACAATAATATAATATAAAATAAAATAATTTATAATTTCAACTACATTGAATGAGTAAATGATAAAATTGGGAAAAAAAATGAAAGCAAATTTTAATCTCGAACCTAAACATTTATTTTAATAAAATATTAAATAATAAATATAAAAGGGAGTTTTCTGCGGATGGAACCGTTATTTTGGATAGAATCAAGTCTGAATTTGATAAAAAATTATAATTAAGTTTATTATACAATAATATAAAATAAAATAATTTATAATTTCAATTTGCCTACATTGAATGAGTGAATTTTACTCATTTCTATGAGATAAAATTGGGAAAAAAAAAATGAAAGCAAAAAATTATTAAATAGGAAAAGAATGAGGAAAAATTACAGAAAAAGAAAAAAATGGAAGTAAAACCAAATAATAAAATTAAAGAAAAAAATGATAGGCAAAAATTACAGAAAAAAGAATGAAAATAAAACCAAAAAATATAATAAGGAGATAGAGAATGAGAAACTCTCTTTTTTATTAGATGAAATTGCCAATCCTCATTCCTTCCTCTAAGATAAAATTTAAAAAAAAAATGCAAAAAATTATTAAATAGAAAAAGAATAAGAAAAAATTACAAAAAAAAAAAAAAAAGGAAATAAAACAAAAAACATAATAATAAGGAGATAGAGAATGAAAAACTCACTTTCTCTATGAGATGAAATTGGAGGAAAACATATAAGAACTAAGATAAAATTGAAAAAAAAATTGCAACAGAAAACCTCTTCAATTGAAATTGAGAGGAAATAGAAAAATGTATATTAAAAAAAATAACTCAAATGAATTCAGATGGTCTTGTAGAAACGCAGAAACGTTAGAGAATGTAGGGAGAAAGAAGAGGCGAAAAAGAAAGTGAGAGTAAGAATACATACATGAAGAAAAAAATGAAAACAAATAGGTTTTTCCCGAAGAGGTGACCCGAGTTAAGATAATGAGTGGGTATAAAAAGATTATATATTTAATTTAGTTGAGAAAATCATGTGATTATTTAAATTTAAAATAATTAAAAGAGATAATATTGTTTTTGGTAAATTTACCAATGTTATAAATTATAAAAATTAATATTGTGAATAAATATTTAAAATTAGCCAAGACTTTTTTTTTACCGATAACAACACTATTTCAAAACTAAAATTTCTTAATAATCTAATACAAAAATAGGTGATTAAATTTAAAATAATAAATTGTGTTATGATTAAAGTTTAAAAAATAAATTTAAACTAATAATTATGATTTAAAATTTAAAAATAATAATTATGAGGAGATAATATTTGAATAATTATTTTGAGATTAAATAGTAAAAAATGATTTTTTTTTTTTAACCAAAATGCCTGAGAATGAAGGGATTTTGAAATATAGATTTTGATGAAGATAGAGATTGTGATAGATTGATGAAATTGTGATACTGTCCCATTATATTCTCACAAATATAGAATATTAAGATATTCGAAATTGAAAAAAAAAATGGATCAAAGTCGTTCAATATCACATGATTAATTTTACTTAATAAGCCAATGGATTTAAAATTAAAACGATTCACTGAATCATATAGCAATTTTAAACTTGAAGAAAAAAATCACAAAACTGTACCGTTTTAAGGTTTTAACAAACTAGCTTGCTTTCTAATTTTGATTTTTTATCTTGTTTTAATTTATTTATTTGTGGAGGGTAATGTTGTTCTAAATTTCTAATCAAGAACTTATATATTCATTACTAGTTTAAGAGAAATAAATTTATAATATCTTAATTTATTAATTAAAAATAATAATCTTTAAAATACTCATACCGAGACGACTAAACGGTTTCACTAGCAAAAGGGAATTTAGTGTTTGGTGATGTAAAAATAAATGAGGGGTATTTTAGGTGATTTGGTGAAGTGTGATTAGTGTGAAAATTGCTTGAAATTCATGTGTTTAAATTGCATAATTTTATAGGATTTCGTGCATTATTTACACTAAATTGACTAATTGCACTCGATTTGGAGAAGTGGTGTGGTTTGCTATTTTTTTTAAGAAAAACGAGGTGTTTTGAATCAAATCACGAAAAATTCAGCCGTTGGATCGAGTTCATGAGTTGACCACATGAAAGAGGGTGAAGTGAGGGTCGAAACGAGACAAGAATCGAGTCGATCGGACACCCGGATCAAAAGATATGAACAAAACAAGAAGAGGTTGGAAGAGGGGCACGGCCGAGCCTTTGGCTCGAGCTGGACATGCCCGATACAGCAACACACTGAAAGTATAAATGCACGGCCGAGTCCTGGAGAGAAGAATGTGGGCCACTGTGCATTAATTTGCATGTTGGAAAGCTGAAATTCTTCACGGCCCAATTTTGGGTGGGACTATTTACACCTCCATTTCGGTTTAGAACACTCCCCCGATTGATGCACCCCCCCTAAAATTTGTCAGAATAAATGCACCCTCCCTAAAATTGTCTTAATTACCCTTTTCTCATTTTATCTATATAATACAAATTTACTTACCACTCCCTCCCTCAAACCTAATTCTCTCCTAATTTTTTCTTGCCGCCGCCCCCTTCCTCCCTGTCTCTTCACGGCCGCGGCCGCCTCCTTCTCCCTCAGCCGCGACGGCCTTTCCCTCCTTCCCCTCGGCCGCGGTCGCCTCCTTCTTCCTCAGGCGCGGCCGCGACGGCCTTCCCCTCCCTCCCCTCGGCCGCCTCCTTCTCCCTCAGCCGCGACGGCCTTTCCCTCCCTCCCCTCGGCCGCGGTCGCCTTCTTCTCCCTCAGGTGCGGCCGAGACGGCCTTCCCCCCTCCCCTCGGTCGCGACGGCATCCCCTCTGGTAAATTTCAGTCGTCGGCCATCCCATCCAGGTAAGTGTATCGCCGCCGCCGCCGCCGCCGTCTAGTAAATATCGGTCGGCGGCAATTTTGAAACCTAGGGTTTTCTGCAATTTGCAGCATATACTTTTTTTTTTTTTTTTAAAAAAAATTCGACAATATCATGTCGACCATGTAACCTCTCGTCGACAACATGTAGTCGACGAGAGGTTACACGGAAGTGACTCATAAACTAGTGGAGCAAAAATGAAAGTTGCAATTGATCAAGTTGCAACTCAAAGTTCTACATCCCACACAATTTACTTCCTTCTTTTCTTTTTAAACACATTCTTCACCACCAAAATTTTTTGAACACTTTTGAACTTCAAGCTCTACCAAATTCTTGTGCACAAGAGAGTTTCTTTTTCGATTTTTCTTTTATTTTCTCATCAACTCAATCTTTTTTATGCACAACTCACAATTCATCTTTTTTTTTTTTTTTTCTTTTTTTCTCTTTACTTTCCAACCAAACAAATCCACCAAATTCATATTTCACCTCAATTCAACCACATTTGTCAACATTCAAACTCCACTAGTTCATAGGGAAAATTAGGCTCACACAAGATGGACAAATAGGCAAAATTTGTAGGTTGCCAAAAAATATAGGTCAATAGGCTCAAAGTGGCTAACTACGGAGAAATTTCATTTGGTATGGAAAATTTGGCCAAGTGACTATTCAAAACAAAGATGACCTTATATCACTTCCAAAGATTTCACACAAATAGTAGCCTCAAACAAGACAATTGGCAAGTTCTAGAGCACACAAGCATGAATGATACTCACATGAAAGAAAATAGACCATAATATATGAAAGTCTAAAGGCTCTAAAGCTCACAAGCTTGTCTAATCATGAATCAAGAGCACCAAACCAAGCATAAAATTTCACAAAATCAAGTGAACAAGCAAGCATCAATCAATACCAACAAGCTCAACCAAACTTCAAAAACCAACAATCACCATCAATTATGCCTCAAATACCAACAATCCACAAGATATCTCAATCACCAAAACTAGGAACAACGATGCAATATAAATGAAGGTAAACACACAAAATCTCCCCCAAACTTAAATGAAACTATCTAGTTGAATGCAAAGTTTGAGAATGAAGTGTGTTACCTTAGAATTTTACCACCAACCAAGCTCACCAAAGAAGCAACCTATCGTCACCAATTGTCCATTGGACCTTTAGCACCGAAGCACCACTACCCTTGAGCTCCACCATGCGTATCTCTCATCCTTGACCACCAACACAACACTCAACCTACAAAACAAAAACTAAACAAAAGATCAAACAAGCTACAAATCTAAAAATAAAAGAAAGCAATAAAGAATGGGTTGCCTCCCATTTAGCGCTAAGTTTAACGTCTTCAAGCCGGACGGAAATGAAAGAACTCATCGGAAAGGCCATGGATATCGGGCCTCCTTCCCATTGTATTTCAATCTTTTGGCCTCAAAGTCATGGAGTCTCTCATGAATGGTAGACTCATCACTTGCAACTTTCTTGCATATTTCTTTCAATGCACGTTCTTCTTGCTCTTCCTCCATTCTCTTTTTCCATTGCTCTCCCTTTTCTCCAAGGATGCCCAAGCTCTTCTCAAGTTCTTTCTTTGAATCAAAGTGATCAAGAGGCAAAATAAAATCAATAGAAGCATTAATATCAAGTAAAGTGCAAATTGAAGAGTTTAAAGGTTTAGAAATGTTCATTTCGCTCTCCAACTCATCTTGGGATGCTTCTTGATCTTCTTGTTCTTTGTTGCTCATGTCTATCAAAGGACATTCCTCTTCATCTCCTTTGTCAAAAAGCTTGACATCTTCAACCTCCTCACTTGGATCCTCTTCTTCTTCTTTCATAGCGATGACCAATCCCCTGATTGTTGAGTTCATCCGCTCCATTCCATTCAGAAGTGACTTGAGTTGATTCATTTGTTGTAGTTGGGTGGCCTTGATCTTTTCTAATGCATCCAACCTTTTTTCACTTGAATCCAAATTTTTCAAGGTGAGTGCAATGAGCTCTTTTGTAGTATCACTTTCTTCATTATTTGGTGACCAATGTGCATTGCTTTCCCACTCTTGATATTGATAATGAGAATGAGCTTGTTGTATTTGATAATCGTACTCAAATCTCCTCTCACTATCATAACAATTTTCCTTCGAAACTCCATGAAATTCAAGGCAAAGTTCCTCCATAGGTGGAGGAGTAGGTGGGTAATACTCCTCTTCAGGTGGTGGGGGAGGATATGGATACAGTGGATATGGTTGAGGAGGAGGGTATTGATGTGGAGGTAGAGGATAATATCCTTGAGGAGGAGGTGATGCTCCTTCGTTCCTCCAATCTTGATAAGAGGAGGGAACTTGTTGAATATGATAGTGGTGATCAAAGTTCCTCCAATCATCGTAGCTCACATCTCTATGTTGTGGAGGATAAATCATGCCACGTTGATCATAGCAATGATTCGACGGGTATTGATTATATCCATCCATCTAGTCAATGAAGTGCACACCTGCAAAAATCAAAGTATCAAATTCAAAGAAAACAAAATAACAAAAATAAAATGCTACTAGTAACACCACTCAACAAGTTTCAAGTCCCACGTAAGACTCTCAACTAGATCCCCGGCAGCGGCGCCATTGACTTGATTCGTATTTTTGCACTTTTTAAACAACTATACGATCCCCACAAGCGTATGGGTTCGATAGTAGTATGATAAGTATACCAAGTAGATATTCGTTCCAAGGACCTAGAGAGAGCGTGGAGCCCCAAAACTAGAAGTTAAAATGGTGTTATAGAAGCTAAATGGGAGGATAAAGCTAATATCAATTAAGAAAATAAACAACTAATGCAAACAACTAAACTAACTCTCAATAATGAAAGTGCAAGGTGGGAAAGTATTGCCTCGGGTGTATCCGTTTTGTGAGCAATTAAGTGAACTAGTGAACTAATTACATGATTTTACTAAGAATTCGGGTTAAGCTAAAGGCTATCACATGTGTGTGTAAACCCCCTCGAAAGGCATAGGTCAACATCGTGCATTGATTAGCAATTATAGGATCTAACCAAATACCATAAGCTCCTAAGATAGTGTTGCATAAGCACTTTCAACACGGTTACTAATGCTTATGAAACGCCCTCTCACCAAACTCCTAGACGACCTCTATTTGTTTAATGTCTAAAGTTGTCGGTCTAGCCATTAACCTCCTCTCGGTTAGCTAATTACTAATTAACTTCTATTCAATTGACCAAAGCTCACACTCACACTCCCAATCATGCTACCCAACTCTAGTTGCAATAAACATAATTGAACATGCTCGCTAATAGGGTTGATCAACCAAATGAATCAATCAAAGTACAACTCTAGAAACATAAACACCCAAATTCTAAGCTAATCATGCAATTAATCCACAATTACTCTAAATTATCATCAAAACATCAACACTCAAGGCAATTAAGGATTAGCCCATGTCTAAATTGACAACTAGAATAAAACTTATGTAAATTAAACTACAAAACATTGATTAAAATGAAATTACCAAATTAAATTTGCAATAAGAAAAATATCACCTCCAGTCTTCAAAATCTTCAATGCCACAACTAAAATTAAATTCTAAACTATACCTATCTAAGAAATGAAATAACAAATTAATCTAATCTATTGAGTGGAATGTTTTGGGAGGAGAAGAGGGTTTCTCCTCCAATGGAGTCGAGCCCTATCCCCTGTTTTCGCGTGTCTTCTGTATTCGCCCAATGCCTACTGCGTGTGTGTTCTCCTCTTTCTTTGCCTCACGCTCCATCGGGCCAAATGGGCCTATCCAATTAATTTAAGCTCCCTCCTTTAATTCATTGGTTGGCCTTCAAATTGAATGAATGGGCCCAATAGAATATTGCAAAATTGGGTTAGCATGATATAGTTGACTGATTAATGAAACTTTGACCATCAATGGTTGACTCTTGCTGCAATGTACAGGAAATTGGTGAAATGTTCACGTGGGCTAAAACTTCCATTTGGGCCGCTGTAAACAATTTAAAATCCCATTGAATTTTCTTTTCATGAGCCCAATCATTTTCTCATCTCTCGATTTATTCCTTCGATTGTCTCTATAATATTATTGAGGCGTGTTTTGCTCCAAAATACTCATTTTTCCTATAAAAATAGCAAACAACGCTCTTTCTCCAAATCAAGAGCAATGAATCAATTTAGTGTAAATAATGCAAGAAATCCTATCAAATTAAGCAAAATAAATCCATGAATTTCTAACAATTTTCACACTAATCAGTCGACATTATGTTGTCGAAATTTTTAAGTTTTTTTTTTTTTAAAAAAAGATTTACCTTCTTAGGTCGACCATATTCACCCTCGTCGACAACTAGGTGTCGACGAGAGTTTATATGGTCGATCTAAGAAGAGCGAATTTTTAAAGTTTTTTTTTTTTCGACAAACCAGTGTCGACCATAGTGAATACGGTCGACACTGATTTGTCGAAATTTTTAAAAAAAAAAGTTGAAATTTTTTAAGTTGAAATTTTTTTGTTTGAGGAGAAATTTTGGTGTTTGGTATTTGGCGGCGGCAGCGGAGGAGGAGGAGGCTGGATAAAACTTAGGTTTAGTGTTTAAGGTGAGTGGGGTGCATTTAGTAGTTTAATATAAGTTAAAGGGTATTTTTGGGTTTTTACATCATTATTTTATTATTAAACTCATAGGGGGTGTGTTCTAAACCGAAATGGAGGTGTAAATAGTCCCACCCCCAATTTTAATGAGCAATGGGCCCAATTTCATTTTACTTGAGGAATTAACGCAGGCATTGGCTATATACCCCTCCAGCTCTGTTAAGTATACTCCCCCTCTATATTTATTAATTTAATATTAATGTAAAATACCAAATTTACCCTTTTAGTAAATATATAAAAGATAAATACACACTCTAACCCTAAAAAAGCAGTCTCCTCCCCTCAATTCTGCCGCTGTCGCCGTCAGCCACCACTCCGGCCGCCATCGCACCTCAAATAAATTTAGAAATTAAAAAAAACCTTAAAAAAATTAAAAAAAAAAATCGACAAACGAGAGTCGACCAAAAACACTTCCGTCGACACTGGTTTGTCGACCAAATACACTTTCGTTTTGTAAGATCTAGTCGAAAGAAAATTAAAAAATATATATAAAAAAATTGAAATTTTCGACAAAGATTGATCGACCAAAAACACTTCCGTCAACACTGGTTTGTCGACCAAACACACTTTCGTTGGTAAGATCTAGTCGAAAGAAAATAAAAAATGAAAAAGTAAAAAAATTTGAAATTTTCGACAAAGATGGATCGACCAAAAAGACTCCCGTCGACATTGGTTTATCGACGAGAGTGTTTTTGGGCAATTGATTATTACCGAAAAAAAAAAAAAAAAAAAAAACCTACCTATGTTGCAGACGGCGGCGGCTGGGCATGGTTGTCGAGGCGGGGGCCGCTCGCAGGGACGACGGCTGGAGCGGGGGCCGTGCACAGGGAGGGGCCACGCGCAGGGAGGCGGCTGCGGCGGGGGCCGCGCCAGGGGCGGCGGATGCAGGCGGCGCCGTCGCCGGCGGAGGTTGGTGGAGAAAGAAAATCAGGTTTTTTTTTTTTAGAGTGGAGGAAGAAGAAAGATTGGGGAAAAGTGATATTAGGGTTTTGAATGGGGGAGTATATTTAACATTTGTTCCTTTTGAAGAAAAGGGTAATTTGGGTAATTTTGGGGGAGTAGATTTAACATTTACCATATTGAGGGGAGTACATTAATCGGGGGAGTATACTTAACAGAGCTGGAGGGGTATATAGCCAACGCCATTAACGCAGCAGCTGGAAGCTATGCAATTGCATAGGCCCATCCAATTAGCCCATTTCAGCTTGAATGAATTAATATGAGGCCCATTCCTCACTAATTGAAAACAAATAAAAAGAAGAATTATTCCATTTTTTCTTTTGGGGGAGAGATACACACACGCAGAGGACGCAGCAGCTCCAATTGGGGGAAATTCTTCCACCACATTTCACTCGAATAGATTAGATTAATTAGTTTAATTTCACTCATTTAGCTAATTTTATTTTATTTGATTGCAAGCAATTAAGGATTTAAAGACTTTATTATGTGATATCTTTCTTAATTTAATGTTTTGTTATTTATCTTTTATAGGTTTGCTTTCAATTGTTAATTTAGTTATTAGCTAGGTTTGTTGGTGTTTGGGTGTTTGGATTTATGATGAAATTAGATTTTTAGCTTAATTTTGATTGTTTAATTTAATTGGAAGGTGTATTGATTAAATTAGTGGGTATTTATTGATCAATTGCATGATTTCAATTATTAGGTTTTATATTAAAACATGATTAGTGCAACGAGAGTTGGTTAATTGTGTAGATCGTATAATCGAGGGTTGGGATAGTGTGATTTGAGTATATATTGGTTTATCGCAACGAGAGTTTGATAAATTTCATTAGAACTCCATTAATTTACACTAATTATTTGAATGAGAGTTTGAGTGATTAGTGAGGAGATTATAGGAGTTTGGTTTCTAGTATTCAAGTGGAAAAGCATGATTAGGGATTAAATTAGTATAGCTTAGGTAGAATCCTAATTGTGTGATTACCCGGGTAAGAACGACTCTATCCGATCTTAGGTGCTTTATTATATACATTCTTAGTGATTGTTCTTATCATACACCAACCAATGAATTAAACGTCCAAGTTAAGCTTTAATCGATTTCCACATAATGAAGAACACCCGAACACTACTTCTCACATTTGATATTTGATCATCGTTGTACTTGCTTTTCCTAGTTAGTTTTTATGTTGTTGATTTTTACATTTAGTCTTTAGCTCACCCCCATGTTCTATTACTATAATTACGTGTCGACACACAACACTAAGGCTACGCAAGCTAACTAGTCCCGTGGTTCGATAATTTAACCGGACACTTACTTTTATTACATACGATCCTCTTACACTTAAGAGGTGAGTATTGAAAAATACGTGTCAAAGTGTAAATTGATTTTGATACAGTGTAAAATAAAATATATGTAAAAAATTAGTGATAATTTTAAAAATAAAATGTTGTTAGAATGGTGTTAATTTTATGGGTATTTTCATATTAAGAGACCTCCCAATAAAGAAAGCGTGGAACGGGAGAGTATATTTTACGGAAGGCAAACAAACTCAGTGTTGCATCATGAAACCCGGATTATATTCCAATGTAGTTGTGGGAAGCGCGCTCGTTGATATGTACGCAAAATATTGTTGGGAGGATATTAATTTTACGGGGTATTTCAAGAGTGTGCAAGTAATCTTGAGACATCACATCTTCACAGACATGTCTATTTCACCGAGCCTCTCTCTGAGACAGTGCCCAGATCGTTACGCCTTTCGTGCGGGTCAAAATTTACCCGACAAGGAATTTTGCTACATTAAGACTGTTATAGTTACGGTCGTCGATCACCGGGACTTCGATCGCCGGCTCCACTGTCATCAGGTCACCAACTTACTTGACCTTTCGACATTGGGCAGGCGTCAGCCAGACGTCCCAATAAAGAAAGTGTGCAAGTTATCACAAGACGGAAGAGTATATTATGGAACATCTGTGGCGATTTACCAGCAACAAAGTAGGGCAAACAAAGTCAGTGTTGCATCATGAAACCCGGATTATATTCCAATGTAGTTGCGGGATATGTAGGCAAAATGTGGAGGTTTGAACGATGTTAGAAAAGCTTTCGACTCCTCCCTTCAAAAGGAAGAATCGGAATGCCATGATTGGAGGTTATGCACAACACCGATATGGGACAGAGGCATTATAGATTTATGACACTATGCTGCAAAGTTAAACCGAACGTTTCTTGCAGTGTTATCGTCGTCGTGTGGACATGTGGGAGTTTTGGAGGAAGCGTTGCACCATCTTGGTTCAATGACTAAAGCGTTTGGAATCACTACTAGAGTGGATCATTTAGCGTATGTTGTAAGTCAGGGAAGGCGAGACGAAAGCAGCTTATGATCTTGAACAAAGTAGTGTGACCAAGTGTTTTATCCGGTTGTGTGATGAATAAAGATTTGGATTTGGCATTGTTGACTGCTCAACAGATTTGGGGCATGTTTGCTTTATGAGTTTATGTTAAAGTTAAGAGAATGAACACACACACCTCACCGAGAGAAAAGGAAATAAAATTGAATATATTGAAAGGAAAATAAGATAACACCGGGAATAATTCCATCCAAACCTAATGTTGATTCCTACGAGAAAGATCTCGTCCCAAGCCTAAACCGTAAATAATAATCTCTAAGATAATCTCCCTAGATAAGACAAAGATAATATATAAAAGACTAAACCCTACATTACTAAAGCCCAAGGGCCTTGTCCTCAAGGCTGAACAAAGGAATAGATCACGAGATGGAACCTCAAGTAGGAAAATCTGATTTTCTTGAATTGACCCCAGGTGCACGATTCAATGCTAGTTCAAGCTCTATACCCTGAAACAAATGCGCCCCTTTTGTTCTTCTCATGTAAGAACTAATATTTTCTTTCACAATATCTCTAGGCCTATAATGAATTTCTTCTTCTTAATTCGCAAAAGTTCTTCCCTTTTTTATAACCTCTTGAAAAATATTAGATGATATCTCTTTTATCTTTTTCTTGTCACTGGATCTCTTTATTAATTCTGGCATCATCTTCCGATCTGTGTTTCTCTGGAATCGGAAGGGATTGGTTAGCATCAAGTTTTAGAGAGTCATCATGAACGATGCCCTCCTCATGCCGGAGTTTGTTTACCAAGATCTTTATCTTCTCGACTCCTTTGATTATAAACCAAGATCTTTATCTTCTCGATTCCTTTGATTATCGTTGTCATAGTAGACTGCATCTTTGCCACAGTAGACTGCAACTTCTCCACTCTCTTCTCTAACGTTTCCTCACGAACCTCCATTCGCCTCATTAGGATCCGGCAGGTCGGACCAATTTGTAAAAGTTAAGAGAATGAACACACGCACATCACCGAGAGTAAAAGAAATAAGATTGAATATATTGAAAGGAAAATAAGATAACACCGAGAATAATCCCGTCCAAGCCTAATGGCCGACTCCTACTAGAAAGATCTCGTCCCAAGCCTAAGCCGTAAATAATGATATCAAAGATAATCTCCCTTGAGAAGACAAACACAGTATATAAAAGACTAAACCCTACATTATTAAAGCACATGGGCCATGCTGTCGAATGTATATGCTGGTTTGAATATTTGGGGCGAAGCTTCTAAAATCAGGGAATTGATGGAAGAGAAGATGGTGAAGAAGGAAACAGGGTGTAGCTGGACTTAGTTGATGCACATTGAATTAGAGTGTATACTAGTTACTACTATATGGTGTTGGCTTGGATGGGAATTGTTCTGGAGTTATCTTATTGATCCTGAGATTCTGTCTTTCTATTCTCTTAATTCTCATCACAGTACTTGTTAATGAAACAATTAATACTAACAAATGAAATAACCAATAGGCTATCCCCCTCCGACTATTGTTCAATTTCCCTCAATGATGTTGCATGCATCAAAATGAATAGAGCTATGGTTTTGACACTAAAATGCCCCCTGTATCACATATTCAGAATATTTATGAGATATAAATGTTTATTCAAAACAGAACAATAAAATTAGAATAGATAATAGTTAAAAGTATGCAAAGGGTAGTGTCAATAATTCTAGTTGTTCTCTAGCTTTAAACGGGACTACGCAAATGGGAAGGATTAGTAGCAGACTTCAAAAAAAAAAAAAAAAATATCTAGTTGTTGTCAACATTACAAAGCTTATTCTCTAAAGCTCTTACCAGATTTTGAAAGTAGTTCCTTGTAACATGAGTTAGAGTGATGAGCCTTGTTTTAAAATGAACGAAATCGCGGCAAGGACGGTCAGCCTCGACGTATTTTAAAATCTCCTTCTCTGCACAATGGTTCAGCCTCTCCAGTGCAGACTCTGCCTCCCCCTGCAAGTACTCAAAAAACATCTTCTTTTTCACAACGTCAGCATCCATGTAATATTCATACACACAAGTCCATTTCAAAACACGCATACATTCCACTATCTGTTCCCATGCTTCCAACACCCACTGCAACAACAACGCTACATCCTCACCTTGCCCTTTAGCAAGAATCGGAATCTGCGTCTCCCTGGCTCGACTCATGTGACCCCGAGCAATGTCCATGGATTTAGTATACGAAGCCCATATTTTGAAGTAATGCAATTCTTTTGCCAACTCTGTCCTCGTGTTCTTCATACTGCTGAAGCTTTCTTCTTTTTTTTCACCTTTGCATCTATGATTGTAATTTGGCATGCTCTCGAGACACAACCAGCAGAACTGGTACCCACAGAGCGCATTACACGTCATGTGGTTGCATCCATCTCTTTTTTCAATTGGCCGCTGACACTTGGGACACGGCTTCGTGAAAGTCGTAATCCATATCTCGGATTTGTTCTTAGTCCACTTCAGCGCTGTCTGGCAGTCGACGGGGCGGTGGCACTCCTCCCTGCAGTTCCAGCAGAACTTGTGCGAACAATCGCACGTGACGTCGTAGCTTTCGCACCCCCCAACGAAAAACTCCACCGCGTATTCGCACCCGGGGGCAGGGCACCACTTCCTGTTCTTACTGCACTCAATATAAGATCGGTAAAGATAGTGATAGTACTTGTTTTTATCCTCCTCTGATGAGACTGATTCCACCATGTCTAAACCTGCAATGGCTGTGCATTTAGGCTCGGGGCAGCGGAGATTCAAGCAGTTAGATCCATCGTTGATGAAGACAGATAAGTAATCTTTCCAGCAATCCGCACAGAAGGGATGGCCACATGGCAGAGACAGAGTGGCGCTTTGTTGAACTCTTTGGAAGCAGATCTTGCAGTAAATATTGGATTGAGTCAATTTCCTTTTTTTCTTCACGACACGACGCACTCCGTCGTCGTCGTCGTCGGCGGCGAGCCACTTGTCGACGACGGAGTTTAGGCTCCAGTTTTCCTGGAGCAACAAGGTGGAGGCTACGCCTATGGAAACAGAGAGGATGTTGCAAACTATGGAAATGTCGTTTTGTTGGATTTGCTTAATATTGTACTGATTTAGAACTATGTAGTCGTGGTTGGTATTGGAGTAAGTCTCCTCCTCCACCTCCGCCGTCTCCTCCTCCGCCTCTGCCACCGCCATCATGGCGTCATCTTCGCTGCCACTACTGTAATAGAAATCTTCTTCAGAATCCATTTGCAAAGATGTGAAACAGTCCAATCTACAGATTTGTAGGGTAACCAATAAATCCTATTTTTTCGTTTCTAATTCGGAGGACCCGGCTCTACCATTTAACAATATTGTGATTTACTTATGGTGCAAGTTTTTGCCATATTTTCTATACCCCTAATTCGTATCACATCTTTATTTCCATGTTAATATAATTTCCAAAAATAAATATTTGGGAAAGATAATCTTCCAATAAATCCCTTTTTCCGTTTCTAATTAGTAGGACCTCCAAGAAACAATATTTTGGTGTATGGTACACTAGTATATGTTTTAATTTTGATTTATTAATTAAATAATAATTTTTCAAATATGTACAGATTTATAAATTAGTTACTTTATTAAAAGATATAAAATAAAATAGTGTAAATACTTTAGATAGATTATAGAGAAATGATATGGAGCAACAGTGGATTTATGGAGTCAAATGATGATGGGTCATTATATCTACATCATTATATTTACTTACATAACCTAACACTATTATAAAGAAATTTAAAAAATTAAAAGATATTCCCATAAAATTAGAAAAGATATGAAACTTTCAAAATATAGGAACCATAATAAATTAAATAATTAATCTTATTACCAATGCTAATTATTTTAAATTTTTAATTAATTAAGATTAATTATTTTAAAATTTTTTAAAATTATTTTTTAACTGGTTTTATTATCAGTATATAATTATTCAAAAATAGTTTAAACGACAATATCTTAAAATAATAAAATCAAAATAATTAATAATAAAATTCGTTAAAAAAAGTTTTAAAGCAATCTTAAAATAATTAAGATTGATTAATTAAAAAATCAAAATAATTAGCATTGATAATTAAGATTAATTATTCAATTATTATTATTAACATAATATAGGTTCCTATATCTTTGGAAATGTTGCACGTTTCCTAATTTTACGGGAATATCTTTTCATTTTTTTTAATTTCCTTAATATAATGTTAAAAAAATAGTTTTAAAAAATCTTAAAATAATTAGCAATATTGCTAATAAGATTAATTATTTAATTTAGAAGTTTTCTAAATTTCCTAATTTTATGAGAATAATTTTTAATTTTTTAAATTTCCTTATATAACACATCATCATTTGATTCCATAAGAAGCCACGGTAGATTCCATATTATCTCTCATAGAATATATATATATATATATATATGTTATAAAGATCATTGGCCATATTCCGTATTCTTTGTTTTTTCTATATCCTATATTTTTTCCTCCCCATGACTCGAACCCAGGACCTAAGGCCTAGGTAGTGGTGCTCCAACCACTTGAGCTATCCCACTTTGTCTGTTTAATGTATTATTGTTATTTACTTATTTAATACTAGTGTAAGATCCACGATTCAATTAATTATTTAAAACTTATTGTTATCTTATTTTACGCGGTGAAATAAATTTATAATAATTGTTTCTAAATTGATTCAGTTAATTATGTAATGAGATTAGTATTTGAATTTCTCTTATAAGGTGATGACTTAAAACTATAGGAGATATTGTGTAAATAAGTAAAATTACCCTAAATTTTATAATATATCGAAATCTGATATTGAAATGTGAAAATATTTCATATTGCAATTAATCATAATTTTCTATGCAGTTTATATTTAGAAGATATTGAATGTGAAAATTACTCTAAAAATATTCGAATTTCAATTTATTCTATGAAATCGGAACTCTAAAATTTAATAAGCTAATACTTCGTATAATGTGTACTTAATTTTTTTTAAATTCACTGAATATGTATTAATTAGCTATGTAATTAATTGGGTCCCCGGTCCCATCAATCCATGGTAAGTAATTAATTAGCTTAAGAATAAAATCCCAAGAAATACATTAAGTATTAAGTAGTTATGTAATTAATTGAATTTAAATTTTGAAATAAGTGAAATATATTAATTATTTTTATAATTCAAATTTAACATTGATTTAGTCAATGTTTTTATTATGTACTAATTGATATGAAAATAATACTTCACGATTTCTCAACCATTAAATTCAATTCTAAAAATATATATTCCCAATCTTCTGTAAATTTATTATATTTCCGTATATACATAATCTCAAAAAGTTCTCAACAATATTACACTTATTTATTCATTAATCAAATCTCTTTAACATACTCCCGAAAATGTTGTTGAACTCTGAACAATTTCACAAAAATTTGAGAGAGTCTCATAAAATAAATTACCTTTTTTTAGAGGCTTAATTACAAGAATTTGCTAATGTATCCTAAAATATTTAAAAATTTGACAACCTTTCTCAAGTAAATATTGGGATTGAGAAGACTTATTTGGAATAGAGACAATAATGTGGTGGAGAGTATTAATTAGCAAATGGGGCTGACTATTTACACCTCCGAGAACACACCCCGGTTGATGCAATCTTATCTTATCTTAATCCCCTATATACTAATAGGGAGTTCTTACTGCTTATGTGTCGATTTTTCGTGAGTTTGGATGATATGTCGATTAATATAGAAGTTATAATTATATAAATGATTAGGTATCAAATATATAAAGAGTTTAGTGTATTAATAATAATAATGTGCCATGAGTTTTTTTTTTTTTATCACGTCATGAGTATTAATACCGTGGATAAATACAATTAAAAAAGGAATAATTACTCAATCAATTCCTAATCAATATTACTAAAAATATAATTATAATACATTTTTAACATAATTATAATAATAAAAAAGTGATATAATTCCAACGAATTAATTTTTCATATGTGCTTAAATAATTTATAAGTTTACGTATTTGAAAAGTGAAACTTTAATATATATTATAAATACCCCTATATACTAATAGGGAGTTCTTATTGCTTATGTGTCAATTTTTCGTGAGTTAGGATGATGTGTCGATTAATAGAGAAGTTATAATTATGTAAATGATTAGGTGTCAAATATATAAAGAGTTTAGTATATTAATAATAATAATGATGTGTCATGAGTATTAATACCATGGATAAATACAATTAAAAAAGGAATAATTACTCAATCAATTCCTAATCCATATATATTATTACTAAAAAAATAATTATAATACATTTTTAACATAATTATAATAATAAAAAAGTGATATAATTCCAACGAATTAATTTTTCAAATGTGCTTAAATAATTTATAAGTTTACGTATTTGAAAAGTGAAACTTTAATATATGGGAAAATATCAATTTTGGTCACCCAGTTTTACCTCTTTTCATATTTGGTCACCCACATTTAGTCACTATCAAAATTGGTCACCCAGTTATTATTTTCTATCAAAATTGATCACTCTATTGGTCAATCTGTCATTGACTAACGGAGAAAGAGTTTTGAGCCGTCAAATTTCTCAAAACCTAGATTAAAAAATTCTCATGCATCTTCCAGAATCCAGAAGCAATAATGAAACATGTGCAAAAATATTTATATCTCCAATTATTATACAAATTCAATATGAAACCCAGAATTGAAAAACATAGTAAAATTTTTCAAAAAAAAACCCAGAGTACAAAGTTTCATTCTATCTCTTTGAGTTTCTCATTTCCGGTAAAATAAAAAGTAAATCAACAACAAATGAATTCATAATTGAGTTAAATAATTATTAAAAACTTACTGAAATTTTTTGACTACCCGCAAGTTGATTGAATCACGTTCTCGAAAGTAAACCAACAACAAATGAATTCATAATTGAGTTAAATAATTATTAAAAATTTACTGAATTTTTTTTACAAATTGATTGAATCACGTTCGAGAAGATGCATGAGAATTCTTTCTGATCAACAATAAATATAATGAAAATTCCTTCTAAAAGATGAATGAAAATTTCTTTTGACCGAATAAATATAATGAGAATTTCTTCTGATTTATATGATAAATATAATAAAATAATTTTGTCATAAAAAAACTTAAAACATAAATTGAAATAAGAAATACTCCGTAATGTATAATTTTTGTGATTGACTAAGATTCTTAAATGGGTATTTTTTCACGCTCCGTAGGTTTCACATGTTTCATTCTTGCTACTGCGTTTGTTTAATTAGTTTCTGGAAGATGCATCACAAGTTTTTAACGTTTTGAAAATTTTGAGCTCAAAACTCTTTCTCCGTTAGTCAATCATTGACTAACGATGATTGACTAACGGAATGATCAATTTTGATAGAATATAATAAGTGAGTGACCAATTTTGATAGTGACTAAATGTGGGTGACCAAATATGAAAAGATGTAGAACTGGGTGACCAAAATTGATATTTTCCCTTAATATATATTATAAAATTTTAGAAATATATATAATTTTAATATATTTATTTATATTATTATTTTATATGATGA
This sequence comes from Galeopsis tetrahit, assembly GCA_963675135.1. Taxonomy (NCBI): domain Eukaryota; kingdom Viridiplantae; phylum Streptophyta; class Magnoliopsida; order Lamiales; family Lamiaceae; genus Galeopsis; species Galeopsis tetrahit. The sequence continues at coordinate 63,832,153 of OY776134.1, read as the reverse complement.
AAATTTTAATTTATACATATGTAAAATAGTTTTTATTAATTGTCCGCGTAACACGTGGGATATCATCTAGTACTCTATATTTGTGAGAATATAATGGGACACGTGTCACAATTCTATCACTCTACACAATCTCTCTCTTCACCAAAATCGTCAATTTCAAAATCCCTGAGAATATTCTGAGGCATTCTAATTATAAAAAAATCAATTTTCCTATTTTAATCTCAAAATTATAATTCAAAATTTTAAATTATAATTATTATTTTTAATCTCTACCTCTTTCAAATTCTTCCATTTCAAAATCCCAATATTGTCAAGCATTCTTATTGAAAAAAATTAATTCTCCTAATTTGTCAAACGTGTCACAATTTCAACTCTCTATCACAATCTTTCTTTTCACCAAAATCGTCTATTTCAAAATCCCTGCATTCGCAGACATTTTGATTTAAAAAAATCATTTTTTCTATTTTTATAACTAGCTATATACCCGTGTTTTACGCGGATTGATTTATTAAAATAATAAATTTAAATATTATATTATTTTTTATATTTTTAAATATTATATTAATTTATATATGTTTTTCGAGGGGTGAAACTTAAACTTTTTTTATTCTAATATATTTATTACAAATACCTTTCTACAAATTTGAATCTATATTATTGTATTTATATTTTTGTATTTTTATATATTATAATATTTTTTAATATATTAATAACATATACATTAATAAAATTATGATTATAATTGTAAAATTAAGAAAATATTTGATTTTAATTGTAAAATTAAGAAAATATTTTTAATAAGTAAGGATATTATAAAATAATTTTATTAATAAAATATATATATAAAATTATAAATTTCTAAAAATTTTAAAACGTTTGTAGTATGCTTGCATGGTTTTCCGCAATGATAAAATAGGAGACGATTTTGAAATTTGATTTGAAATTTGAATTTCAAAATCTAGTAAATTTTGAAATTTTAATGACTTATATGTTTTGTGTTTGTTTTGAAACTTAAGTATGATATGATTTTTATAGGATTTACTTTTGTAGGGTTTATAGGTAGGGTGGGGCTATTAACACCCCATATAATGTTATACATACCCCATTATTTTAAGGACAAAAATAGATATGGAAAAAATGACTAAGTAACCATTTTATATAAATAAGGAGTAAAATAATTTTAAAAAAATCTGAAAAAACATATTTCAAATTTGAAAATATTTTTAAGAAGCCAACAAAATATTTCAAATAATAAATTAAATTTTTTGAAAAAAAATCTGAAAATATTCAAAAATAAATAAATAAATAAAAATAATCAAATAAAAATTTTAAAAATCAATTAAAAACGTAAAAATATTTAATAAATTTGATAAATTGTAAAAAAAATTAAAAAATTAAGAATTCAAATTAATATAAAAAAAATTAAAAAATGTATTTTAAAAAATCATCTAAATCTTCAAAAATTAATTAATTAAATAAGCTTTGAATATTTAGTTGTTGTTTTTTAATATTTTTAAATTTTTTGCAGCTTTAGTTTATTTTTGAAGATTTTTTTATATTTGATTTTTTTATATTTGATTTTTTTTATTTAGTAATTTTTTAAGATTAAATTGATTTTTCTTTCTCTTTTTTATTTATTTTATCAAAATTTTGATTCTTAAATTGATGTTTTTAATTTTATTTAATTTTATCCAGATTTAATTAAAAAAATTAATTTAATTATTTTGAAATTTTAGTTGATTTTTTATAATGTTTTAAATTTTTTAATTGATTTTTTCATTTAAATATTTATTTAATTTTTTTAATATTATTGAATATATATTTTGATTTTTTTTTTATGTATGATATATTTTTAAGATTTACTTAAATCTTAATAATTTTATTTTAGTTTTTATTTAATTTGTATTTTGTTTTAAGTGTTAAAGGGCCAATAAGAAAGAATTGGGGTATGATTAGTAATAAAAATTGATTTTTAAATTTTAATGGGGTGTGTTTAACATTTGGGGTGTGTATAACATTGTATGGGGTGTTAATAGCCCCACCCTTATAGGTATTTGTAGGATAAGATTTTAAAATTTTAAATCTAAATTCTAAAGCAGAACATGGGTGAGATTTTAAAATCTCAAATCCTCATAGTAACCTATTTTCACGGTACAAATTAGATTTAGATCAATAATAAACTCTAAATTGAATAAACAATCAAAATATACCTCTTAATAACATAATTGTATTACTTTTTTTTTTTTTTTTTAGACATAATCAAAATATATTATTAAAAACGATTATATTATAACAAATAATTTTATGATTATAACAAATAATTCCATATTTTTTTCAATAAGTCAACTTACTTCTCTAATCACTTTCCCCTAATTATAACAAATAATTGCATAATTTTTTCAATAAGTCAACGTACATCTCTAATCCCTTTCCCATTTTTTTGGGACGATCAACTAATCAAACTTAGTTGGAAGATTTTAACTTTTTTTTATTAACAATTTTTAAAACTTTTTTAAATAAAGTTTCTTAAATTATTCTAGAATACATTTAAATGATTTTTTTTATTGACGATTACTAAATTCTCTAAAATTCTCCGCAATAGTCTATATATGTTACAAATATCTCAAGAAAATTATATATATAGTTACCTAATCATTTTACTTGTGATTTCTAATCTATAGTAACGTACGTAAAACTAAAAAAAATAGAAAAATATTTTTCATGCAATAATTTTACCAAACAATTGAACTTCCTTTCTATTGGTATACCTTTTTCATTTGTATATATTTATTAAAAAGTATTAACCATTTGATATTTAAAATGTATTTGAGATTTTTACGCTCTACAATCTTCCCTTTTTAAATTCATTTCTATCTATTTTATTTAGTTATTCTAAAATTTAAATAATCACATTATTTTCTCAACTAACTCGTCATCCCGACTAATGAATATATTAGGTTTGGATCATTATTATGTGATAAATAAATAAAAAATTGGATCATTCTTACCCCTTAAATTTATTATTTTCATATTAAACAAAATCCATAAAATTCGAGGATGATTAAGCATAAAATAAAAATAAATTCTTATATGTAATAAATTCTTATATGTACACGTTAAAATCCGTCCATATATATGATTTTAGAAGAATCAAATCAATAAATAAACAAAAAGTATATTTCCCATTAACCCAGTTCAATAACTAACATTAAATACATATATAATCAATTACACAATATTGTTTCCTATTTACCATTAAATACATAACTTTATAAATTATAAATCATAAAAAAATTATTGAAGATAACAAATTTTGAATTTTATTTTATATAACTTTAAATAGATTTGTATCGTATACTATTAATATTAAATTTATTTAAGATCAACTAGATAAGTCATTATCAAAATTATTTTGGTTATTAAATATTCTCTAAATAGTATGTAAACTCATTTTGCATAGGTGATTTTAGAATTTATTTTAGAATTAATGTATTTGAAGACTCCTAATTGAAACAATGTTGTAAATAAATTCGGATATATTACAAAAATTAAGTATCACATGATATTATTAAGAGATTTGAAAAATTTACAAACTATAAAAGAAAAAATGAATGATGACAACTATAAATAAATCTTAACAATTCTATATACAAAATAAAATAAAAGTTGTATCCAATAATAACTTAACTCAACAATGTTTCCTACATGTTCCTATTTTTTTTTCAATTAATAAATAATAAATAGAACTAAAAAAAATGTCAATATTTTTCAAGAATTTGACAATAGTTCTATTACGAAATCATTTACTCATTAGAACCTGTAAAAACAATACATTGAAAATAAATGATAATTAGCCATACAAAAGAAAATACAAATTTAACTACATAATTATAAACTGCAAAAATAAGTCGATTTAATTGATAAGATAAACTGCAAAAATAAGTCGATTGAATTGATTATATTAAACCTGCAAATCTAGAAAATCTACAAAAATTAGAAAGAACGTGAATTGATAAGAAAAATAAGACGATTGATATTTACCTCACCATAAATTACAAATGGTTGCAACATGAATTGATAAAAAAAATCAATCGATTAATATTATCTCACCATAGATTACAAATGGTCTAAGAGAAATGAGTGATGAAATTATGATTTAACAAATGATTATGCATATGCTTTATAGTTGAAATTATGATTTGAATGTACGATACTTAAGGTAAAAGGGAGAGGATAATTAATGATAATCTTAAATTTTGAATATTCAAATTTTGATTTGTTAATAGAATATTTTTACACGGATTAATATTAATAAAAAATTAATAAATATGAAATTAATAATAATAATAATAAAAGATATTTTGAAATAAAACGAATTGAGAAAATGGAGACTGAAATAAATAATGAAGGGAACTATTAATGTTAGAAGTTGAGAAATTATGGGCTTTAGTATTTCAAAATACGGTTATGAAAAAATAAATAAAAAGATTAAGATATTTAAAATTTAAAATATATAAAATATAAAATCAAAATTAGATAATATTTAAATTAGATTAAATTTTAAAATAAGAGAATTATAAAATTTTGAATTATAATTTTGAGATTAAAATAGGAAAAATGATTTTTTTTTTTTTTTTAAATAAGAATGCGTAAGAATAAGAATGTAGGGATTTTAAAATAGTCGGTGAGAGAAATTGTGATAGTTTGAAATGGAAGAATTTGAAAAGTAGAGAGATAAAAAATAATAATTATAATTTAAAATTTTGTATTATAATTTTGAGATTAAAATAGAAAAAATTGATTTTTTTAATCTGGCTGAGAATGCATGGATTTTGAAATAGACGATTCTGGTGAAGAGAGAGATTGTGTAGAGGGATAGAATTGTGACACGTGTCCAATTATATTCTCACAAATATAGAGTATTAAGATTAAGATTTGAAATGGAAAAATTTGAAGAGTAGAGAAATTAAAAATAATAATTATAATTTAAAATTTTGTATTATAATTTTGAGATTAAAATAGAAAAAATTGATTTTTTTAATCAGAATGGCTGAGAATGCAGGGATTTTGAAATAGACAATTCTGGTGAAGAGAGAGATTGTGTAAAGGGATAGAATTGTGACACGTGTTCAATTATATTCTCACAAATATAGAGTATTAAGATAAGATATTCAAATTTAAATGAAACAGAATTCCATCTCCTATATAATAATAATAATATATAATGGTCATCTTCTCGGATCTCATTCTACTTTGTTATTCTTTTTTTTTTTTTTTAAGTTGATCAACATGTATGATTTCTTTGGTGGATTTCTACTAGATTATATATTGCTCTCTCTCTCTTTCGATTCTTTTACTTTTTTTTTTTTACAATTTTCTTCAATCTTTTTTCAATTATTTTCTTTTAAACTTTTCTTTAATTTTTTTTTGGTTCTCTCTCATTTTTCTATTTTACTTACCTGTTCTCTCCTCTCTCTCTCTTTTTTATTTATAGATTTACAGTTTCTTAAATTATTTTTTCTGTCAGTAAATTAATAGATTTATGAAATTAGACTTCCTTGATATTTTTGTTGTATGTTTTTAATTATAATTTTTTTAAATTTAATTAGAATCAATTGGTAGATCACATTTAATTTTTTTTATTGTCTCAATAAAGAAAATAGGAGTATGTATTATGATATTGATATCTCAAGTATGATTTATTTTTATTGTTTGATCAACATGTATGATTTATTTTATAGATTTCTACTACATGATATATTTCTCTCTCTTTCGATTCTTTTATATTTTTTTTTACCATTTTCTTTAAAAAAAAATTTTACAGTAAATTAATAGATTTACGAAATTTGATTTCCTTTATATTTTTGTTGTATATTTTTAATTATAATTTTTTTAATTTAATTAGAATCAATCGGTCACATTTAATTTTTTTTTATTGTCTCAATAAAAAAAATAGGAGTATCTATGATGATTTATTTTTATTGTTTTGATTTCAAATTCTATCCTTCAGCGTGTAAGTTTTCTTCTCTCTTTATTAATGATGTCGGTGGTATTTATTATTGATTTATTATTAATTTTTTTATATATTTAATATATTAAATTAGTGTACTAATTTTTAAATTTATTTATAAATAGGTACACATAAAAATTCTACATTAAATGGTTAGTACTTTGTAGACACCCTCTCTAATAAATATACACTTTAATAAATATACACTTTAAATGAATGTAAGTTTATCAATATTAATGGTAAGATGATTTTTGTAAGTTTATCAATATTAATTGTAAGATGATTTTTTTTATTTTTTATAAATTAGAGTTGTTGAGAAAAATAAATGTATTGGAAGTGACGTAACCACTTTAGTTGCTCATTTATATATTTTATGTTGCTCATTTATATATTTTATGTAAATAAAGTTTTTATAATATACATGGACGATTTCATAAGAATGAGTGTAAAGAAACTATATGTATTTTACTTTATGAATCATTGGATGAATGTATATATTAAATTTTTTTAGATATGGAATGTGAATGTATTCTAAAATAATTTTAAATTTTTTTAAAGATATATAAGTATTGTTGAGGATTTTAGAGAATTTTTAGTAATTGACAATAAAAAAATCAGATAGTAAGTGTATTCTATGATAATTTAACAAACTTTACTTGAAAAAGTTTTAGTAATTGTTAATAAAAAAAATTCAAAATCTTTCAATAAAGTTTGATTAGTTAATTGAAGTGTCGGATAAAGATGTACCTGACTTAGTTGAGAAAATTATGCAATTGTTTGTTATAATATAATAGTAGTTTTAATTTTAATAATTGAAAGGAAAAAACTTGACCGGTGCGTTACTAGAAATGTCACAATTCTTTAAGAAAATGTTTGTTTTGGAATGGAAAATTCCACACAGTTCTACTTTCCGTTTTACTTTAAATTTTATATTTAGAATTTTAAAATCTTATTCCACAAATAACTATAAACCCTACAAAACTCAACCCTATAAATATCTATAAACTCTATACAGATACATATAATAATATATTTAAAATTATTTTATAATGCCCTTTCTTATTAAAAATATTTTTAATTCTACAATTAAATTATAATTTTATTAATGCACATTTTATTAATATATTAAGAAAATATTATAATATATAAAAATATAAATACAATAATATAGATTCAAATTTATAGATATGTATATGTTATAAATATATTAAAATAAAATAAAAATTATTCTCACATACTCAATGAAAAAAATATAAAAATTAATATAGTATTTAAAATTATTATTTTAATAAATTGACTCTAATTTTAATAAATCGACCCCGCGTTTTACGCGGGTATAGGGCTAGTTGTCCTAAATATTCTTTTCTCTTACAAAAATATTTACTAAACACACTATACCCCCAAAATTATAATTTATTCTCTTCCTCTCCTTCCCCATCCCCCATTTTTTCTTCCCGTCGCTCCCCCCCACCACCCCATTTTTTCTTCCTGTCGCCCTCGAACCCAGTCCCAATCGCCCCTCCTCCATCTTCTTCTTTTCGTCTTCTGCCGCCCCCACCCATCCTCCATCTTTTTTTTCTACCACCCCCATTCCCATCCCCACCAAAACTCAGGCCCTCGTCGCCTCTCCATCCATTTTTTTCTCAGACACCCGAACCCAAGCCCCGTCGCCCCTCCTCCATCGTGTCCATCCCCGTGCCTCCACCAACCCCAACGCCGCCCTACCCCAGGTTTGAATTTTAGGTTTATGTTTTTTTTTTGTCCTTCCCTTTTTTTTCTGCATTTCGGTTTTTTTTTCGACCATTTCTAGTCGATTATATACACTCTCGTCGATAAATGGTTGTCGACAAGAGTGTATATTGTCGACCCTGGTGTGTCGAAAATTATATAAAAAAACTGAGTTTCTTAAATTTTGTTTTTTATGATGTTGGATGTCGGAAGTTGTGACAACCGGCCGACGGCGACCAAAAGTAGTGTGGTGATAGTTGAGATTTTTTTTTTCGGTCACTTCTGTAGAAAGTGGGGGAGTGGAGTGCGTTCAGTAGGGGGTACATGCAGTATGATACCTTTTATTAAAAGGGTTTTTTTTTTTTTTTTGCATAATTATTTTATTATTAAATTGGGTGGGTGTGTGTTCTAAAAGGGATTGGAGGTGTAAATAGTCAGCCCCATTAGCAATGGGTGATCTTGTTTAAAATGTTGCATGTATGCATCTTAGCCCAATTAGGATCAAAGTCAAAACTTTAAGCCAAAGTCAAAATAAATACTGCATTCCATCACTTTAATTTAATCTTTATATATACTTTATTTATTTTTAGAGAATAATTAAAAAAACCTTTATTGTTTTGAAAAATAAATAAATTAAATAATCAAAATATTTAATATAACTTGAATTGTTGCATATTTAATACTAATGTAAATTACTAAATCAATAAAAAACACTAGAAAAAAACAAGATTTTACTACATTTTATTTTGTATTATTATATAAAATAGTTTATGTTATTATTACATGTAATAATGTGTTTAACTATATAAAAAAATAATATGTTAGTACATACTCCAGTTCGAATTACTACATTAAACAATGCTTGTTACTATATGTAAATATATTTGCATCATCATGCAATAAAACAATCGGTATTACAACATGGTTATTGTGTATTACTACATGCAATAATATATGTTATTATATGTATTATAATGTGGATTACTACATCAACAAAAACATTAGAAAAAAAAACATGTTACCACATAAAAAAATTGTATTACTATATAAAATAGTTTGTGTTATTATCACATAAAATAATGTGTGTTACTACATATTACAATTTGAATTACTGCATTTAATAGTGTTCTGTTACTACACTAAAAAAAAATGTCACAACCCTTAGAGGAAATCGTCGGAAGAAGAATTTGTCAACCGCTTAAGAGATGGAAAGAGAAGACGAACTGAAACAAAAAATAAAAAAGAATTCGAAAAGATAAAAATAAAAATAAAATTTGCGTTTGACAATAAAGTAAAAAATACAAAAATTCACATAATCGGGTTAAGTCTTTCGGTCAAAATTAAAACACAAGCGGATCAGTTGACAAATAAATTAAAAATTGATTCAAATAAATTAATGGTGGCTCAATAACATATATTTCCTGATAAGTAAGACTCGTATACAAAGTGACTTAATAAGTCAAGACTCATGTGCAAAGTGTGCACCATGCACACTAATGCATAGTTCGGTCAATATATAATATTTCAAACATATTTTTTAACAAGGTAATTGATGCACCAGTGGTTACCTTGTTTCTGACCTAAGTATAAGGTGTTCAAAACCTATTTTTTTTTTTTTGTTACCATCAATTTTCATTTTTTTTCTTTTAGTAACAATAGTTACATTTTTTTTAATAACAAATTTACAACTTTTTAATAATAAAATTACCACTTTTTAATATTCAAATTATCACTTTTCAATAAAAAAAAATATAACTACACTTCTCAATAATAAAATCACCATTTTTCAATACAAAAAGAACTACACTTAACAAATTTAGCCCTTTTTAATATTAAAATTATCACTTTTCAATTAAAATAAACTTTTCAATAACAAAATTACCATTTTTCAATACAAAAACAACTACACTTTTCAATAACAAAATTACACAAACTTTTCAATAATAAAATAGATTTTAACTCTAAAAAAACAATGAAAATTCTTGCTATCAACCTGCTGTAATTATCAAGTATGGCCAGTTTACCCGGCCAATACTTAATTTTGGCCTTTGACCATTTTAAGTGGAAAAAATATTAATTAAAAAAAAAAAAAAAATTCAACTTAAGGGTTTTCTTACTGTATTCTATTTTCATTTTTCATTTTTTTTTAATTAATTTAAATAAAAATGGTACCGCTACTAACACCCCAAAACATGTTATACACACCCCATCATTTTAAAAATAAAAATAGATAATTGTAAAATGACTAAGTAACCCTTATACAAAATAAAAATAATTTTTTTAAAAAATTGAAAAAAACTTAAAAAATGTAATTAAAATCTGAAAAGTATTTTAAAAGATTAATAAAATCTAAAAAAAATAAATTATTAAATAAAAAATTTAAAAATCAATTAAAAATAAATAAATTCGTAAATTTTTTAATAAATAGTAAAAAATAATTAATTAAAAAAATCAATTAAAATTAAGAATTCGAATAATGATAAATAAAATCAAAAAAATTAAAAATCACCTAAATCTTAAGAATTAATTATAAATATTAAAAATATAATTGATTTAATTATTTTTTAAAATTTAGTTGAAATTTTTAAATTTTATTTAGCTTTATTTTATTTTTAAAGATTTAATTTTTTAATTTAATATTGAGTTGATTTTTCTTTAATATTTTATTTAATTAAAAATAAATCGTTAATTCTTAAAAAAAAATATTTGATTTAATTTTCAGATTTTATTTAGATTTAATTATTATTTTTTTCATTTATTTTTTATTTTCTTAATTTTTTTAAATGATTTTTAAAATTTAGCTAATTTTTTAAAGGGAAAATATCAATTTTGATCACCCAGTTTTACCTGTCATTATTGACTAACGGAGAAAGAGTTTTGAGCCGTGAAATTTCTCAAGGCCGTTAAAAAATTCTTATGCATCTACCAGAACTAATGAAACAAAGCGGCAAAAGCAAGAAAGAAACATGTGCAAAAATTACCAATATTTATTTTCAATATATATTTATAATAGGTCAGAAGGAATTCTTATACATCTTCTAAAACGTGATTCAATCAACATGTTGCTGGTAGATATAAATTTATTTCAATTAATTTCAAGTACCCAATTGTTTGACTAACATTTCAAGAAATCTGCAATAATGATTTTAATAGAAAAATATTTAGAATGAAAAATAAGTTTATGAAATTTTAATTTTAGAAAATTCTTTACAATTAATCTTCACCACAAATTATGCTCCAATAATTATAAATAGAAAAATGAATTGAAATAAGTTTATATCTCCAATTATTATACAAATTCAATATGAAACAAAAAATTGGAAAACAGAGTACAATTGTTAAAAAAAAAAACCAGAGTACAAAGTTTTATTCTATCTATTGAGTTTCTCATTTCCTGTAAAATAAAAAGTAAACCAACAAAAATAAATTCATAATTGAGTTAAATAATTATTAAAAACTTACTGAATTTTTTTGACAGCAACTTGATTGAATTACGTTCTAGAAGATGCATCCGAATTCCTTCTATCCTATTATAAATATAATGTAAATATTGATAATTTTTGCACATGTTTCATTCTTTCTTCTGCGTTTGTTTCATTAGTTCTAGAAGATGATGCATGAGAATTTTTTAACCCGATTTTGAGAAATTTCACGGCTCAAAACTCTTTCTCGGTTAGTCAATGACAGATTGACTAACGGAGTGATCAATTTTGATAGAATATAATAATTGGGTGACAATTTTGATAGTGACTAAATGTGGTGACCAAATATGAAAATAGGTAAAACTGGGTAACCATTTTGATATTTTCCCTTTTTTAAAATATTTTCAAGCGTAATTTTATTGTATTATTGATTTTTTTTTCTGTTAATTAAATTTTAAATTTTATATATTTTTAAAGATTTAGTTAATTTTTATTAGTTACGAGGATTGAAGGGTAAATAGGAAATAATTGGGGTGTGTATAGTAATAAAAGTTGAATTTTAAATTTTAATGGGGTGGGTTTAACATTTGGAGTGTGAATAACCTTTTATGGGTATTATTAGCCCCACTCAAATAAAAATAGGTCAGTTTTGTATATGTTAGGTAAGTTGGGCCATTTTTTATAAAACCTACTTTAGGCCATTTTTGTATTTCCCCCTCAACCTGCTCCTCCACAACCTGGCGCCACCACCCCATCTCCTCCGCCAAAATCTCATACCAGCAACAGCAGTTGCTTTGATTTCCAAGCAGCTTCCAAAGCAATCTCTCTCTTAACCCTCCCCTCTCCAAAAACTCACTCTCTCCCCCTCTAACCGCCAGCGCTGCCCTTCTGACCTCCCTCAGCCCTCACCGAGGCGGCCACATCCATTTCCTCGCCGTCCACAACAAGTTCCTCTACGCTGCCTCCGGCACCGAAATCATCGTGTTCGATCCAAACCACAATCAATTTATTCGATCCGCCGAAGTATAAAACGGTGTCGTCTGCGCTTAACCCCCAGCGCATTAACACGGGCATTGTGTTTCTCCAGCGTGTTAATGTCTTCGTCGTGTGCGGGTACGGATTCGAGACATTTGAGATCTGATGTTCTCCGGATTTTTAAAGCTCTGTCCCATGAAACAGAGTAGAGTGTGGATTGGTCGATTGATAATGCCATGGAGACGGTATCAATGTGATGAATCCATGTGCGTGTTTTGTGCCTTCTGATTTGGATGTGATTTTTGGGTAGAAGGATGGTGATTGCTGTATCAGTGAGTGTTGGGAGAATAAAAGAAAATGTGGATCGATCAGTAGAAAAAAGGGTTAAAAATAGGGTGCACCAAAATGGTTTGGTGCATAGGGTGTATTTGAGGCTTTCTATAAGTAATATTTTCAACTCAATTTAGGAGAATTTTTCAAAGGTAGATGGTTCCAATAGTCTCTTGTATTTAATGCTGGTTACTCCCATCTTCAATACATATCTGTTTCACCGAGCCTCTCTTCGAGTGTGTGGGTCGGAACTTATCCAACAAGGAATTTTGCTACCTTAGGACAACAAAGTGGGGCAAAAAAACTCAGTGCTGCATCATGAAGCCCGGATTATGTTCCAATGTAGTTGTGGGAAGCGCGGTCGTTGATATGTAGGCTAAATGTGGACGTTTGAACAATGCTAGAAAAGCTTTCGACTCCCTTCCAAGAAAGAATCGGAATGCCATGATTGGAGGCTATGCACAACATGGATATGGGACAGAGGCATAAGGCATTACAGATTTATGACACTATGCTGCAGAGTAATGGAGTTAAACCGAACGTTTCTTGCAGTGTTATCGTCGTCGTGTGGACAAGTGGGAGCTTTGGAGGAAGCGTTGCATTGCACCATCTAGGTTCAATGACTAAAGAGTTTGGAATCACTCCTAGAGTGGATCATTTAGCGTATGTGGTAAGTCAGGAAAGGCGAGACGAAAGCAGCTTATGATCTTGTGATGAATTAAAGTAGTGTGGCCAAGTGTTTTATCCGGTTGTGTGATGAATAAAGATTTGGATTTGGCATTGTTGGCTGCTCAATAGATTTTAGGTATTGATCCGAATGATACGTCTGCTCATGTATATGCTGGTTTGAATATGTGGGGCGAAGTTACTATATGAGAGTTACGTTTCTAGGACGTTGAAGGATTATAGAGGATTTCGTCCGTGTTGGCTTGGATGGGAATTGTTCCCAAATTATCGTATTGATAGTGAGATTCTGTGTTTCTGTTGTCTTAATTCTCATCACAATACTTATTAATGAAACACTGATTTATACAAGAATTTGCCCCCACCTATTTCAATTTCCCTCTCAATGAGTAGCTCTGAATCTATTTTTTTGCAGCTAACTGTTGTTGCATGCATCAAAATGAACAATAGAGCTATGGTTTTGACACTAAAATGCCCTTGTATCACATATTCAGAATATTTATGAGATATAAATTTATAATAAAAAAAGAATAACAAAAAACATTGTCCCTTAACCTGAAAAAAACTAGAATAGATAGATGGTACTAGTTAAAAATATGCAAAAGGTAGTGTCAATACTTGTAGTTGCTGTCAACATCACTGTTGTACGTGCTTTTGATGGTTGATTCGGATGTGGACTATTTGTTAGCACGAGACAAACATGTATAATGATCGGGGGTTTATTACGTGTTTAAAGAGGTTGTTTAAGATGATCTTGATGATCTAAAGAAGAACAAGCAAGAACACAAGAAGTAGCTTCTTGGAGAAGCTAAAAGCTTGAGAGCTTTGGGAGTGTTTATTGCTTTGGGGTAGGGTGATTTGTGGGAATTGTGTAACTTGTGTACAAATGAACCTCTTTTAGGCATTATATAGTGGTTTCTAGGGGCTGCCCGCCCTTTACACGAGGCACGCCCTTATTGGACCCATCTTCTGCCCGAAAAGGTGATTTGATGGCGCATTTAATGCTAAACCGCCTCTGGTGCTCGTCCTCGCCGAGATGCCGAGGAGCTGAGCTACGGTGGTCGCCGGAGGACCATGTCGAGGAGCGTGATCGCCACGCTCCATGCTGTCTCCCAAGGCTTCAATACTTAGACTATTCTAGCTAAGATAGACATGTGCTCGCCCACACACTTGGGCGAGCAGCTAACTAAAACAGGTGCTCGTCAACATCTTTGAGCGAGCACTTAAACATATTAAATACATCTGCTCTATTACATTTTCTTGGTCTTGTTGACTAGTCGTCGCACGACTTTGTTGACTGGTCCTCGCCACGTAAGCTGGTGACTAGGATTGACTTGTCAAAGATTGACTCCTTTGACTAGGTATAACATTTGCTCCCTGGTCGCCTTTCTTCGTATTCGTAGAATGGTAAGGCGAGCAGTATGGTCGTCTCCTTGGATGGTGAAAATTGTTCTCGACAACACAATCAATTTTGAGATTTTGATGACGTGTGATGGAGGCGGTCGCCTCGTCTCCAGCGCCGAGCACGATTATCGAAGCAACTTTTCATAATGACGGATCTGACATGTGTCAGGCGCGTGGGCGGCGCAAGGAATTTGAATTTGGCGCGTGGGGCGCGTGCCGACCTCAAAGGTCGCGCGTGGGGTCCACTCGCCGAACTCGAATTCGGAAATGAACCCAAATTTTTGGGAAAATTGCTTTTTTGACCCCATTTTTTGCACATAGGTCCCTGCACAAATTTGCCTATAAATAGGCCCTTCATCTTCATAAAAACACTTTCGCTTCTGCAAAACTTTGAATCCTCTCGAGCTTTCTACTTTGAATCTTCTTCAAGCTTTCTTCTTCAAGCTTTTCCGGCGTGTTTGGGTGGTTTTCGATCGATACAAAGGTAAACAACTCACATTTTCTTCTTTAAAACTTCTTTCTCCCCCATTTCTATAGAAAAAATGGAGGTCGGTGGTGGCTCCGGTGGTGGTTCCGACGGTGGTCCGCCGCCGTTGGTGGGTGGTTCTGAAAATTCCGGCGGCGGAGACCGTTTGGCCTTGGCTTTGATGGAGAGGGCATCCTCCTCGGACTCTAGGATCCACTCCCCTGAACCCATAAACGTTGGAGTCCGAAACCTAGGAAAGACAGTGGTCGTCGACGTCGACGAGCTCGATGAATTTGACAGGGATGATGCCGGCAACGATGCCGAGGAGGGGGATAACGAGGAGACGGACTCAGATCTGCGTGATCCGGATTTGAATCGAGGGGTGGGCGAACAGATAGAAACTGCCCAAGTCGAGGAGACCTTGACGAGGAGTCTCCGCGAGGACTTCGAGGAGGTTGTTCAATATGCGGAGAGCATAAAGGACATTTTGAGTGGTAGAGAAAATTTGGATGGCGACGAGGTCTCGAGGGAGGCCTATTATAAATATTTCTGCGAATACCCTCCTCGAGAGGCTCCTCGCCCGCATCGAGCAGCTTCCCAATCGATATACGAGGCGAGCAAATATACGAGCACTGTCTCCTTGGCCCAGCTAGAGAACTCTCGAAAAAAGTATCAGCTGCCGGCCGATGTTTGCTTTTTTATTCCTCGCCCGGATGAGAGGGCCGACCAGCCGCCAGAGGGTATGGTCGCCGTCAACATTGGTATGATGGAGGCAGGGCTGAGGTTCCCCCTGCACCCCAGTATCTCAAATTTTCTACATTTCTTGAAGGTGGCCCCTTCTCAAATTTTGCCGAACGGTTGGTCGAACCTGATCGGCATTCTTACACTGTTCGGCCTGGTGGCGGTCGAGAACGGATGTCGCAACACATGGCTCAGTCCTAAGGAGATTAACTATCTTCTTCAGGCAGCCGAGGCCGGAGAGAAAGTGGGCCATGGATACTACTACGTGAGGGGCCGAGATAATTTCAAATTGGTTGAGGGGGTTCCCAATAAGATTAGGGATTGGAAAACCAATTGGTGGTGGGTAGCCGGGGACTGGAAAAGTCCAGTGAGGCCGGATGGCTCCTCTGATCGCATTCCCCTTGACACTGAATATCAAAGAATTCGTGGTAAGTTATTTTTATTTCTGCTCGCTCTTTCTATACTGACTAACTCCTCGTTTTTGTAGGTAACTGCTCGCAAGAAAACAGCCGAACACCGTCTTACACCCCTCTTCCAATACCACATTTGCTGCGTTCTCAATCGTCGCTACCTGGAGAGGTCCTGTCGCTTCTTGAACAGGGAGTGTATGCGTGAGCGAGCAGGTCTCAGAGTACCTCCTCACCACTTCACTCGAGAGTTCCCTCCAGGTATCAACATATTTCTAAATTTTTTGTGAATTTGCTAAGTTTTTGTGACATTAATCCTCGTAAATATTAACTTCTCGTCTTTCTTTCTTAGTAGTGGTTCCAGAGAGAGTTGTCACTTACCTTCCTCCATCCGTCGAAGTTGATCGCATAAAATCTAGCAGGATGATGCAACAAGCGAGGATGCTGCGCGAGCGCAAGGTAGTTGACGGTACCGGCAAAAAAAGGAAAGGGGCGGAGACCTCGGGGGCTCCACCTAAGAGAGTTGCTAGAACAACTCGAGGGGGTTCTTCTCGTCCACCTGCTGTCGAGCAGAGGGTCTCGTCGAGGAGATCTCCTCCGCCGAGGGGTAGTTCGCCTCCCCCCACTCAGGTCGTATCCCCCCCTCCCCGAAGCACTCGGTCGCGAGAGACCGCAGCGAGCTCGTCGGCCGGGGAGAGGGCTCAGGGAGATAACACACTTCTCGGCTGGGATGCCGCAAGGGTTGCCAGGTAAGCTTATTATCAATAAAGCTTTAGAATATTTTCAAGTACTTTTTTCTAACTCTTCTCTTTTTTCTTTAGGGTTGCCGAGAACTCGATCGTTGAGCCTTACAACGACAACCTCCTCGGCTTCTTTCGATCGCGGGATGCGGCCCCTCAAGAATCTCTGGACCCGGTCGTCGCACGGGTCATGAGGAATGTACCCCGGTCGCTGACGACCACGCTGCTCGACGAGGTGAACAACCAGAGCTCTCTGGAGAACGCGCGCCTGGCCGCCATCGATATGACCCGTGCCACATACACCCTCGAGAGGCTTGCGGTCCAGATCGCCGAGAGCCGCAAGGTCAGCGAGGAGAGGAGCGCGAGACTCACCCAAATGGCTAAGGCTAAAGCCATTGTTGAGAGGAAGGTGGTCGACCTCGAGGCAAAGTTGGCCGATTCTGAGGCCCAACTTGAGATGGTTCGAAAGAAGGATCAAGAAGATCTTCAAGAGATCGAACGTCTCCGTGCTCGCCTCCAGGCTGCCGAGGACGAGCTGAAAATGAAATGCGTCGAGGTAAACACTCTTCAGCATAAATCTGAAACTGATGAGGAAGAGTTGGCTACTCTTCGGCAAGAGCTGGTCGACTTGACCAATGAGCGAGATGAGACCAATGAGCTCGCTGGGGGCGTGGCCATGTTATCGGTGGCGCTTACTGCCCACGGGCTCATTCATCGATTGTTGGAAGTTCATCCGGAAGTGGATGTGACTCCGCTCGGCGGATTTTTGGACGACCTCCTTATGAAGGAGAATCCTCAGCCGGAAACAGAACTCCCTCTGCTTCCTTTGATGGAATTGGGACTCCTGTTCCCTCGTCTTTTGGGTGTTCCGGTACTCTTCTCGAACCCTCCACAAGGCTCCCCACCTCATCAAGGAGAACAGGAAGCTCCTGCCGAGGAGGAAGTTGCTGGCGAGCAGGATGCTCCTGCCGAGGAGAACGCTCCGGTAGCTTAGTTTACTTGTATTTTATTTCTGTTTTTTAGGACTGCTCAGCCATTAAGGCCTTTTTGTAATTTCAGCCTTTTAGGCTTTTTAATGAATGGAACTTTTTGCTTATGATGTGTTCGTTTACTTTGTTAAATATTGAGTGATCGTTCTCGTTACTGCTTTTCAACTTATGTTGTGATTAATTTTTGCAAGCATTTTTTGATAAGTACTTGTCTTTTTGGAAACTCCTTTTATTGCGAGCATATTTGCGGAAGAGTGCTCGTCTTTGCCTTGCGAGCATCTTTAAGAAAGAGTGCTCGTCTTTTGTCTTTGCGAGCATCTTTAAGAAAGAGTGCTCGTCTTTTAGAGTTAACCATTCGTCGGTTGAACTCTTTTTTGTTTGGTAGGTAGTAATCGTCGTCGCCACTACCTTGCGAGCATCGTTAAGAAAGAGTGCTCGTCTTTGTTTTGCGAGCATCGTTAAGAAAGAGTGCTCGTCTTTTAGAGTTAACCATTCGTCGGTTTGAACTCTTTTTTGTTTGACAGGTAGTGGTCGTCGTCGCCACTACCTTGCGAGCATCGTTAAGAAAGAGTGCTCGTCTTTTGTTTCCTAGAAGGCTACGCAGAGCCTTGTCTAAAAATTCAAACTTATCTAACACTTGATGGAAATTTAAAACTTGTACTTGTATTGAAATGATGATTAGATACAAACTATACAAATATGAAAAAATTAAAAACTTACTGGTAATACTTCTTCAGCTTGACCGCGTTCCATGGGTACTTGCTCGGCTTGCCCTCCAGATCTTCTAGCTCGTACGATCCGTTCAGGAGTGTGCGCGTTATTCGGTACGAACCCTCCCAAGTCGGGCCAAGTATGCCGATGGACTGCTCCGTCGCCCTCCGAAGTACGAGCTGGCCGATAGTGAATTGGCGAGCACGTACTTTGGTGTTATAATAACGCTCTGACCTTTGCTTGTAGACCACGTTTTTCTCGTCCGCTGTTAGCCTTCGCTCTTCTAGGAAGTCCAAGTCGGAGAGCTGTGCATCGTTATTCAACTGCTCGTCATAATTTGCTACTCGAAAAGTTGGGACCTGCCCCTCTGCTGGTATGACAGCTTCGGTTCCGAACGCGAGCGCGAACGGAGTTTCACCAGTAGAATTCCTCGTGGTCGTCCGATATGCCCACAGAACCATGTGCAGCTCGTCCGCCCATTTGCCCTTCAATCCATCTAGCTTAGCTTTCAAGGTGTGCTTGATGATTTTGTTGATTGCCTCTACTTGACCATTCGATTGTGGATGATAGGGTGTTGAAAATTTTTTCTTGATGTTCCACTCTGAGCAGAAATCCAGCATGTCTTGACTTGTGAATTGACGTCCGTTGTCCGTCACTATCGCTCGTGGTAGGCCGAACCTGCAAATTATGTTTTTCCATATGAAACTTGTCATCTGGGCCGTTGTGATGGTCTTCAATGCCTTCGCTTCGTTCCACTTGGTGAAGTAATCGACTGCTACGACTACGAAAGTTACCCCCCCGACGCCAGGTGGGAAAGGTCCAATGATGTCGATGCCCCACTTTGCGAAGGGCCAAAAACTGTAGACGGAGATGAGCTCGTCTGGAGGTGAGTGAATAGCGGGTGCAAAAGCTTGACATCTCTTGCACGCCTGGGCGTAATGAATTGCATCCTTCTTCAGTGTTGGCCAAAAATAGCCTTGCCTTATGATTTTTAACGCGAGCGCTTGCCCCCCTGTATGATTTCCACATGATCCATCGTGGATTTCGTACATGACGATCTTCGCTTCGTCTTCCCCGAGGCATTTCAATAAAGGCATTGAAAAACCCCGTTTGTACAGCTGGTCGCCAATAACAGTGTACCTTGCGGACCTGAGCTGCAGTCTGGTTGCTTTCACTTTGTCCCCCGGGAGCTCGCCGGTCTTGATGTACTTGATGATCGGCGATCTCCAGTCCTCGTCGCTGGTCGCTTCAACCTGCAAAATCTGACCTCTGTTCACCGATGGGGAAGAAATTTTAGTGATGGTCGCTTCTGAAAATATTGCCTCCCCCTCTGAAGTGGCCAGCCGAGCTAACGCATCTGCTTGCGTATTGTCCTCCCTAGGGATTTGCTCGATGTGGAATTGATCAAATTGCTCGAGTAATCCTTTCACTAGCTCTTGGTACTTTATCATTTGATCGCCGCGAGCCTCGTAGTCGCCCGTAGTTTGACATACAACCAGCTGAGAGTCAGAAAAAAATTTCAGTTTTCTGGCGCCCACGGCCATAGCCATCTTGATTCCTGCAACCAGAGTCTCGTACTCTGCTTCGTTGTTGGTCGCCCGATACTCGAACTCGATCGCCGAAGCAAACGTCTGTCGGGTTGGGCTGGTGAGGACGATTCCTGCCCCTGCATTGGTGCTCGTCGACGAGCCATCGACGAACAGTGTCCAAGGAAGTTCGATTCCCTCGTCCACTTTTTCCGGAAAAGTGAGCTCTACAATGAATTCTGCCATCACTTGTCCCTTGATTGCTGTTCTAGGTGCATAGGTGAGCCCAAATTGCCCTATTTCCACCGACCATTTCAAAAGTCTTCCAGTGGTATCCGGACGATGCAGTACTCGTCGGAGTGGAAAGGTTGTGAGGACGACCACCTCGTGGTCGAACAGGTACTGCCTTAATTTTCTGACACTCATGACCAGCGCGTATGCCAATTTTTCCATAGGAGTGTATCTCAACTCCGCATCTCTCAGTGTTTGACTTACGTAGTAGATAGGCAGATGTGTGCTCCCCTCAGCTCGGACGAGCACTGAACTGATCGCACAGTCAGTGGCCGCCAAGTGTAGATATAAAATTTCGCCGGGGACTGGCTTAGACAGGATCTTCGGATCCGATAGATATTCCTTTAATTTCTCGAAAGCTTTCTCACACTCATCGGTCCATTCGAACCTCCCTTTTTTCAGAGCATCGAAAAAAGGTTTGCAACGATCGCCCGTTCGTGCAATAAATCTGTTCAGCGATGCAAGACATCCTGTTAACCTCTGTACTTCTTTCACGTTGCTTGGGCTTTGCATGTTAATGACTGCTTGAATTTTACTCGGATTCGCCTCGATGCCCCGCTGGCTAACCAAGTGCCCCAGAAATTTTCCTGAGCTAACACCAAAACTGCATTTTTTCGGATTTAACTTCATGTTGTATTCTTTCAGTATATCGAACGTCATGGCGAGGTGGTGTAGGTGATCCTCTTTCCGCAAGCTTTTGACAACGATGTCGTCGATATAGACCTCCACCATCTCGCCGATGTGTTTCTCAAACATCTTATTTACCAGTCTTTGGTATGTTGCCCCCGCGTTTTTCAAACCGAAAGGCATTCTCTTCCAGCTATACATATCGGTGGCCGTCATGAAGGCCGTATGTCGCTGGTCGTCAGGATGCATCGCTATCTGATGGTAGCCCGCGAAAGCATCCATGAAAGTTAACATCTCGTGCCCCGCTGTGTTGTCTACTAGGTGATCAATGTGGGGCATCGGAAAGTGATCTTTTGGACAGACATCGTTTAGATCTGTGAAGTCTATACACAATCTCCACGACCCGGTCGTCTTTTTGACGAGCACTGGATTGGCCAACCACTCGGGATCAGTTCCAGT
This sequence comes from Galeopsis tetrahit, assembly GCA_963675135.1. NCBI lineage: Eukaryota > Viridiplantae > Streptophyta > Magnoliopsida > Lamiales > Lamiaceae > Galeopsis > Galeopsis tetrahit. The sequence goes on along the minus strand of OY776134.1, from coordinate 63,810,643 downwards.
TTTCTCGATTAATTTATTGTCGATCAATTTCTTGACTTCGACCGCCAAAGCCGCATATTTATCAGGCCCAAATTTCCTTCGTTTTTGGGTGATAGGTCTCCTCGCTGGATCAATATTCAATCTGTGGCAGGTATGATCCGTGGGAATGCCCACCATATCCTCGTGCGACCAGGCGAATGCATCGATGTTTTCTTTCAAAAATGCGACCATGTCTGATCGCAAATGTTTTGGTAGATTCGAACCGATGAATACCTCGAGTTCTGGACGAGCTTCGTTTAAATGGATGGTTTCAAGGTCCTCCGCTGAAGTTGCCCGTTCTTTAGGCTCCTTCCAACGAGGATCCTCGATTCCAAACTCTGGCTCAAAACTTAACCTAGGCTCCAGATCTGGAAAGTTTTCCGGAAACTGGTCGCCGGGGAGCTGGTCGCCCGAGACTGTCTGCTCGTCGATCTCCATTGGGGTGTGGTCGTCCACTTCCATGGAGGCGTGCTCGTTCGCCTCCACTTGGTGGTCGCCGGAACTACGACTGCACTCCCCAACTTCAATCTTTCTGTACTTGCTAGGAAGACCCTCCAAGTAGTTCATTTGTTGATTTTGTGTTTGACACTCAATATACTTTCCAACCATAGCACCTTCCTTAGAATGACGTTTTGCAAAACGGACGAGACACTCCCTCGCCCGCGTCTGATCGCCCTTGACGGTTATAACTCCCGCCGGGGTTGGAAATTTTACACAGTAGTAATAAGTAGAAACGGCTGCCTTGAACTCGTTGAAGAAAGGTCGGCCGAGGAACACATTGTAGGACGATGGCATGTCGATGATCAGGAAGTCGAGCTGCCTAGCATGGTGCATTTCAGGCTCTTTCGATGATGCCAACTCCAGGGATAGTCTGATTTTCCCAATGGGAAGGTTGCGCGTATCCCCAAAACCTACGATTATATCATCGCAAGGCTCGATGTACGCTGCATAATCACCGAGAGCATCCAGAGTATGCTTGAAGAGGATGTTGGTGTATGCCCCAGTGTCGACCATCATGCGATGGACGTTTGTTCCCATGATCTTCCCCGTGATGACCGAAGCATCATTGTTTGGGTGCACCACGCCGTTCAGGTCGTCGTCCGAGAAAAGGATTTGGTGAGATGGAGGCTTCTCGGCAGTCGGAGCGACGCACACCTGATGGACATTGTTCAGTGCTCGCTGCTCGCTCTGAGTCCGGCGAACAGATAACTCCTTCCCAGATTGGGTTCCTCCCAATGGGCCTTCTATAACTAGACAGGCTCCCACGTTATCAATGTCGTTGCCAGGATTCTGTGGCATGGGAGGAGTCAGCTTGGGACGATTCAATTGTTGGCGCAGGTCGCCGCTGTCGTCGCGACGTTTCTTCCCCCTGTTGTCGCCATTTCCTAGAGGCTTGATGAACTGGGCGAGCTTGCCCTCATTGTACAGCTTAAAAAGGTTTCTCACCAAGTCTCGGCACCCATTGGTGTGGTGGCCGATGGAGTTGTGGTAGTCGCAGAATTTGCTACCATCTAGGTTTTCATCACTTGTATGCATTGGTTTGGCCTGGGGGAGCAGATTCTTTCCCCTAACTGCATTGAAAATGCCCCTGGGATCCAGAGAGAGAGATTCTCTGAACTGGATGATCTCAGGAGACTCCTCGAAAGGCCTGAAGTTCGCTGGACGAGCACTGCCAGCTTGAGTGGTCGCCTTCTTGGGCTGGGACGACTCCCCAGTGCTTGCATTCTTTTTGGGCCAGATCCTCTTGGACGCCTCAGGCTGCTCGTTAGCCTTGGCGGCGTCCATGATTTCCTCCATTTGGATGAAGTTCCCAGCCCTCGTGCGGAAGTCCGCATAAGAACTGGGAAAAGTAAGATGGATAGATTCCCAAAGCTTGGTACCTATCCTTAGACCGGAAACGGCTGAAATCAGCTTCGTCTCATCGTTCACGGCCTCCCCATCGATCACCAGCCTATCGAAGCGCTCGATGAAGTCCTTGCCTGACTCATTTATAGATTGGCGAACGTTTGCCAAACGTTGCTTTGAGGCTGGGCGAGCAGCAATAGACCCGTAGTAGGTCAGAAAGAGTTGTCCCAGCTCAAGGAATGAGGTGACCGATCCGGGACTCAAAGTTGTGTACCATCGATGAGCCCGGTCTCCCAAAGTTAGGGAGAAGTTTCTGCATTGGGTGGCGTCCGTTGCCCCGATTGAGGCCATGTAGTTGGAGTACTTGGACAAGTGTACTCTGGGGTCGGATGCACCATCGTATGCCGCCATGGAGGGCATTTGAATCTTTCTTTGAATGGGGGCGGTAAGGATTGCAACACTTAGTGGAGGTGCGGGCAGAGTGATTGGTGGTGTGGTCCCTTGCTTCGAGACGACCACCTCTGCTCGCAGAGCGTCCATCTCCTGCTTCATCAATTTCTGAGTTGCGAGGAACTGGGCGATTTGCCCCTCCTCGGCGGTCTGTGGCTTGGGGACGACGTCCTCGTCGCGTCGACTCTCTTCGGATGCGGCTGGGCGATCATCATGACGTGATCGCCTGGGAGAGTGCCTGTCAGAATGATGGCTGCGATAACTCTTCGCCGGAGCTCGCGAACCCTTCCCTGGTCCCACTCGATCAAGAGCTGAGACTCTGTCACCCTGATCTCGGTGGTGGTCGGCTCTGCCTGGTCGGCCATCCACATTGAAGGGCACTCGGCGAGGAGCCCTTCTATCTTTGTCATCCATCCGGTTGAAAACCGAATTTCTGTGTCGCGAGTCTCCCGTGTGGCTATTGTGGGAGTGCTCGGCAACTTTGCTTTTGCCTTTGTCTTGGCGAACGGGGTGTGAGTGATAGGAGCGGTCGTCCTCCTCATTCCCCTTGGCTTTGCGAGCTCTGTCGAAGGCCTGATCCTTGGCCTTCTCAAGCTCTTCCTTCTCATTCTGCCTCCTCTTCTCCATGAGGAAGTCAGAAAAGTCTTTCAAGTGTTGGGGATCTTTCAAAATGTCCCCTACGTTCAAGTTTGCAAACGGATTTACCGGCGTCGGAAGGGGTTCGTTCCCTCCGGACGGTAAGATTCCGTCATGTGGAGTATGGTGAGACATCGTTTAAAGAGTGTCTCTGGGGATTATTACAAAGATATGACTGTTCTTAAGCTTTCGACGCTTAAAAACGAAAGATTAGAGTTCTTACGCAGAAGAACGTGCTATTACAACTACTTAGAAGTAAGTAACAACAACTTAAAGCTTAAAAACAAGTTACACGGAGATCAAACTCCAAAATATGTCTCGAATATCGCAAATATTCAAGAACACGAAGAACACGGAAATACGTAAACAAAGCTTTAAAAGGTGGAACTACCGATTAAAAACCTGAAAACGGAGTTTGCTAACCGATCGCTCGATGATCGGACGAAACTGAGATGAAGAACACGTAAAAGGACCCCTCCTTCTAGCGCCAAATGTTGTACGTGCTTTTGATGGTTGATTCGGATGTGGACTATTTGTTAGCACGAGACAAACATGTATAATGATCGGGGGTTTATTACGTGTTTAAAGAGGTTGTTTAAGATGATCTTGATGATCTAAAGAAGAACAAGCAAGAACACAAGAAGTAGCTTCTTGGAGAAGCTAAAAGCTTGAGAGTTTTGGGAGTGTTTATTGCTTTGGGGTAGGGTGATTTGTGGGAATTGTGTAACTTGTGTACAAATGAGCCTCTTTTAGGCATTATATAGTGGTTTCTAGGGGCTGCCCGCCCTTTACACGTGGCACGCCCTTATTGGACCCATCTTCTGCCCGAAAAGGTGATTTGATGGCGCATTTAATGCTAAACCGCCTCTGGTGCTCGTCCTCGCCGAGATGCCGAGGAGCTGAGCTACGGTGGTCGCCGGAGGACCATGTCGAGGAGCGTGATCGCCACGCTCCATGCTGTCTCCCAAGGCTTCAATACTTAGACTATTCTAGCTAAGATAGACATGTGCTCGCCCACACACTTGGGCGAGCAGCTAGCTAAAACAGGTGCTCGTCAACATCTTTGAGCGAGCACTTAAACATATTAAATACATCTGCTCTATTACATTTTCTTGGTCTTGTTGACTAGTCGTCGCACGACTTTGTTGACTGGTCCTCGCCACGTAAGCTGGTGACTAGGATTGACTTGTCAAAGATTGACTCCTTTGACTAGGTATAACAATCACAAAGCTTATTCTCCATAGCTCTTACCAGATTTTGAAAATAGTTCCTTGTAACTCGAGTTAGAGTGATGAGCATTGTTTTAAATTCAACGAAATCGTCGTAAGGATGGTCAGCTTCGACGTATTTTAACATCTCCTTCTCTGCACAATGATGCAGTCTCTCCAGTGCAGACTCCGCCTCCCCCTGTAAGTACTCAAAAAACGTCTTCTTCACATCATCACCATCCAAGTAATATCCATACACATAAGTCCATTTCAAAACACGCCTACATTCCACTATCTGTTCCCATGCTTCCAACACCCACTGCCACATCAGCTTTACATCCTCACCCTGCACATTAGCAAGAATCGGAATCTGCGTCTCCTTGGCTCGACTCATGTGACCCACAGCAATGTCCCTGGATTTATTATTCGAAGCCCATCTTTCGTAGTAATGCGAGTATTTTGCCAGCTCTGTCCTCGTTTTCACCATACTGCTGCTGCTTTCTTCTTTTTTCGCATAGCCATTGCATCTATGACTGTAATTTGACAAGCCCTCGAGACACAGCCAGCAGAAGCGGTACCCACAGATTGCATTGCACGTCATGTGGTTGCAGCCACATCTTTTTTCAATTGGCCGCTGACACTTGGGACACGGCTTCGTGAAAGCTGATATCCATGTAACATTGGCGCTATCGGACTTGTTCTTCTTAGTCCAATTCAGCACTGTCTGGCAGTCGACAGGGCGGTGGCACTCCTCTGTGCAGCTCCAGCAGAACTTATACGAACAGTCGCACGTGACCCGCCAACGACAAACTCGACCGCGTATTCGCACCCGGGGGCAGGGCACCACTTCCTGTTCTTATTGCACTCAATATAAGATCGGTAAAGATAGTGATAGTACTTGTTTTTATCCTCCTCTGATGAGACTGATTCCACCATGTCTAAACCTGCAATTGCTTTGCATTTAGGCTCGGGGCAACGGAGTTTCAAGCAGTTAGATCCATCGTTGATGTAGACAGATAAGTAATCTTTCCAGCAATCCGCACAGAAGGGATGGCCACATGGCAGAGACAGAGTGGCGCTTTGTTGAACTCTTTGGAAGCAGATCTTGCAGTAAATATTGGGTTGAGTCAATTTCCTTTTTTTCTTCACGACATGACGCACTCCGTCGTCGTCCTGGGCGAGCCAGTTGTCGACGACGGAGTTTAGACTCCAGTTTTGCTGGAGCAACAAGGTGCAGGCTACGCCTCTGGAAACAGAGAGGACGTTGCAAACTTGGGAAATATCGTTTTGTTGGATTTGCTTTATTTTGTCTTGTTTTAGGATTACGTAGTCCTTCTTGGTATTGGAGTAGGTTTCCTCCGCCGGCGCCGCTATCACCACGGCGTCATCTTCGCTGCCACTACTGTAATAGAAATCTTCTTCAGAATCCATGTGCAAAGATGTGACACTGTCCAATCTACAGAGGACTCCAACATTAATATTGTGATTTATTTATGGCACTAATTTTGCGATATATTCTTTATTTTTTTCTATATTTTATATCGTATCTTTATTTCCATGTTAATATAATTTACAAAAATAAATATTTGGGAAAGATAATCTTTCCAATAAATATTTTTTAAAATTAAATACATGATTTTTAAAATAAACAAGTTTAATATGTATTATTGTTGTTTTAACTTTTAAGCGTTGAAAATAAATTTATAATATATTTTAATTTTAATTTATTAATTAAAATAATAATCTTTGAAACATTTATATAGACTTTTAAATTTATTATTTTATTAAAAGATAAAAAATAAAATGTTGTAGATATAGATTATATTGTATAAATAAAAAATACTCCCTCCGTTCAATTTTATTATGTCCACTTCTCCGTACACGAGTTTTAATGAATATTGATTAGTTTATTCATAAAGTAGATAAGTTGAGGGTATGATGGGGTATTGTGGGTCCATTTGTAAATAAATGATTGTTTATAAATAAAGTGAATGACAAAGTGGGTAAATAAGTGATGGAAGGAGGGTGGAGATAAAGTAGTATGAATAGTATTGTTTCCAAAAAGGGTATGAGCATAATAAAATTGGACAACCAAAAAAGGAAAGTGGGAATAATGAAATTGGACGGAGGGAGTAATAATATTATAGATAATTTTATTTTTATTTTTAAAAGAAATCAATAAACATGTCATAATATTTTGACAAATTCACCAAAAAAAAATTAAGTTTTCAGAATACTTTTGAACATGTAGTAATACACTTTTAACCTTGTAGTGATAAAATTTTGGTCTTGTAGTAACATTGTTTTAGTCATGTAGTAGCCGAATAAGTCAATAAACATGTCAAAATATTGACAAAATAAGTGTCCAGAATATTTTTGGACTTGCAGTAATACACTTTTTGGTCATGTATTGACAAAATTTAGGTCTTGTGGTAACATAGTTTTGATCATGTAGTAAAATAATACCCCCTCCACTTTTAAATAAGTGTCATTTTAACAATTTTCAACATATTAAGATATATAATCATGGACCATTTTACCCTTCATTAATGATAACTAATTTTAATATTAAATTTATGTTTAGTAATGAATGTGGTCAATATTGTAGATGATATTCATGTATACAATAATTAAGGTTTATGCATGATTTATGTTATAGTACTATATTCAAAAGGGAAAAAACTTAAATCAAGGTAAAGAAAATGGAGGGAGTACAATGTACAAGGGTAAAATTGTCAAACTTGAAGAAAAAAGTGTAGAATGACACTTATTTAAAAAATATTGAAAAAGGCAAAGTGACATTTAATAAAAAACGGAGGGAGTACTATTTTAGAGTGAAAATAAATATTCTAATTAAAGTTAACCCGCGTTGATCCACGAATTTTGACTTAATTTACCTTAATTAATCAATATTGCATATAAGTTTTTGCGTTCGAGACAGTCTCATAAAAGAAATTACCTTTTTTTAGAGGCTTAATTACAAGAATTTACTAATGTATCCTAAAATATTTAAAAAATTTACAACCTTTCTCAAGTAAATATTTGGAATTTAGAGGTGGGAATGGGTCAGGCTACCCGACAGGGCCTACGGCTCGGCCTATTAAATTTCGACTCAGCTCGACTTGTTTAATAAATAAATCGGGCTCAAGCTTTTTTAGAAGTCTATTTAGTTAAATAGGTCTAGCTCAACTTTTTTCATAAGCCTTTTATGTCCAACAGGTCGGCCTATATAACTTCACACACATATATATTATAAGTATATACTTATATAATATGTGATTTTCAAATAAATTTAGTAACACTAGTTATATTTTTCTTTGTAATAGTTGAAAAAATAGTTGAATATTTTTTTTTTTTGGAACATTTGATAAATTTGCTATTACTTTCATTTCTTCATTTTGAGATTTAAAGAGTTAATTTTTTTAATTTAGTGATACTACTGCTGTAGATTTTTTTTTAAAAAAAAATACACTAATCAGATTAAGAGTACGGTTGTAGATTTAAAAAAAAAAAAAAATACACTAATCAGATTAAGACTTTAAAAGGCTTTCGAAACATGCCTATTTATTAAAAATACCAAGCTTGAGCCTTTAAAAAAAGGGTGCGGCTAAAGGCACCCAAGGATCCTATGAGGACACCCACGGAAACTTTTTTTTTTTTATCACTAGGGGTATGCGAAATGTCTTTTGTACCCCTCCTACACATTTTTAAAAAAAATGACGGATGAGTACACCCACCCATTTCATTTCACATCGGATCCCCACCATCACCACCAAAACAATAAAAATCCCCATCAACAACAAAAACAATAATGGCGGAATGTCATACAACTTCGACATGCCAACAACAAAAACAAAAATAAAACTAATCAATCATATTGGGGACAGCTGCCGACAATGCCAATATCACCAAAACAACAAAAACCCAAATTTTCAACGAGAATAAAATCTTAATATGTTCGAAAATTTTACACAAACAAAATTGAGATATCCGAAATTTTTTAATGAACAAATTCAATATGTTCGAAAAAAATTCCAAAACAACTTAAATTTGTCCGAAAAAAAAGATCGAACAAAATGTTCGAAATTTTTTCCAAGACAAACAAAGATTGTTCGAAAAAAATTCCAAAACAACCTAAATTTGTCCGAAAAAAAAGATCGAACAAAATGTTCGAAATTTTTTCCAAAACAAACACAGATTTTTCGAAAATATCTCCAAAACAACCTAAATTTGTCCGAAAAAAAATCACGAACTTCTAAAAACCGTAAATTTCCTAAAATTCCAAAAAATTTAAAAAATCCTACCTGGAACGGGCGGCGGTGGCGGAGGAGGGGTGCGAGCGGCCGCGTCTCTGGGAGGAGGGCGACGGCGGCCGCGGTGGAGGAGTGGGGGCGCCGCTGTCGCCGCGTGGGGAGGGGACGGCGACGAGAGGAGGCGGCCGCGAACGGGGTGAGGGAGGAGCTGCGGCGACGAGAGGAGGCGGCCGCGAAGGGGGGGAGAGTGCTGCGCAGTGGGCGGCGTGGGCCGCCGCGACGAAGTGGAATGGTAGGTAGGCGGCGCGGCGCTCCGACGTGAAGAGATAAATGGAGGTGGGTGTCTGAATATGAGAAGAGAATGAATGAGTTAGAGTTTTAATTGATTGAGGGTAATTTTGAGATTTTCAGGTGGGTGTCCTCATCAATTTTGTGTGTGTCCTCATCACGTGGATGTCCTCATAGGATCTGTGTGTGCTTTTAGCCGCGCCCTTAAAAAAAACCTACGACAGGCCATGGACCAGGCTTGGGTCTAAGAAATATATAACAAGCTAAACTTTTTTTCTTAAAACCTACCAAGGCCTGGCCCATTCTCACCCCTAATTGGGATTGAGAGACTTTTTTTTTTTGAAGGGGGGTGGGATTGAGAGACTTATTTGGAATAGAGACAATAATGTGGTTAGACATGGGCGCCGGTTGAAAATCGTCGGTTTCGGTTTTCGATTTTGGCGAACCGTAATCGAACCGCGAACCGCCGGTTACGGTTACGGTTTTTGAACCGCCGGTTTGGCGGTTTTATTCCTTTTTTTTTTTTTAAATATTATCTCCGTTTTCGTTCGCTTTTTATTCGTTTTAACTCATTTTTTAGAAAATACATTACTAGAATTGAATAAAAATTATATAACTTAAATTTATACATTAAAAATAGAAGAATTATGTATTAAAAAATTTTTATTATTATTATTTTTTTAATAAAAAAACCTTTAAACCGTCGGTTAACCGCCAAAACCGGCCAAACTGGCGGTTTGCGGTTTGTCAAAATGCCAAATCGTAATCGAACCGCCATTTTTCGGTTACGGTTCGATTTTTAAACCGTAATCGACGGTTTGACCGGTTCGACGGTTCGATTTTGCGCATGTCTAAATGTGGTGGAAGTATTAATTAGCAAATGGGGTTGACTATTTAGTAGTATTTACACCTCCGAGCACATTCCCGGTTGATGCACCCAAAAAAAAATTGTCATTGATAGAGATGCACACCCTTTCAAATTGTCATTGATAGATTTACTATTTTCCCCAAATGAAATCATGTGTACACTGATTTTCGGGTATCTCTTGTACCCACTATGAATAAAATCACTTTTTATTGATTAAAAAAAAAAAAAAAACCCTTTTGTTTCAAAAAAAATATTTTCTCCTTCCAATTTTATTTTATTATGCACACTTTTAATGAATACTGTATTAATTAGTTTATTTATAAAGTAGATAAGTTGAGTGTATGATGGGGTATTGTGGGGTCCATTTGTAAATAAATAATTTCTTTCTATTCCTCCCTTCACCTCCTTTTCTCCTTCTCCTTCCCCTTCCCTCATTTTTTTTCTTCCCGTCGCCTCCCCCACCACCCACCCACTCGCCGCCCCACCCCGCGGCCGCCGCCTCCCCCATCCCACCGCCGCCGAACTCAAGCCCCCGTCGAACCCAGGCCGCCATCGCCCCTCCTCCATCTTGCCCACCCCCGTGCCGCCACCAACCCAGCGCCGCCTACCCCAGGTTTGAATTTTAGTTTTAGGTTTAGGGTTTTTTTTTGTTCTCCCTTTTTTTTCTACATTTGGGTTTTTTTTTCCATATACACTCTCGTCTACAAATTATTGTTGACAAGAGTGTATTAATTTGTGGACGAGAGTGTATATGGTCGACCACAAAAGAGTGTATATGGTACTTTGTCAACAAGAGTATATATGTTCACATAGTGGGTCGGAAATTAAAAAAAAAAAAAAAAAAAAAAAAAAAAAAACTGAGTTTCATAATTTTTTTTTTTTGTTTTGGATGATGTTGAATGTTGAAAGTTGTGGGGACTGACCGAAAGTAGGGTGGTCGTAGTTGGGAATTTTTTTTCGGTCACTTCTGCAGAAAGAGCGGGGGATATTTTATTATTAAATTGGGTGGAGTTCGGGGGATTGGAGGTGTAAATAGCATTCCATTACTTCTTCTTGCCGTGTTAACACGTGGGAGCTTTGGAGGAAGCGTTGCATTGCAGCATCTTGGTTCAATGACTAAAGCGTTTGGAATCACTTCTAGAGTGGATCATTTAGCGTATGTGGTAAGTCTATATGCGAGAGGAAAGCAGCTTATGATTTTGTGATGAATTTTCCTTGTGCTCCGAACAAAGTAGTGTGGCGAAGTGTTTTATCCGGTTGTGTGATGAATAAAGATTTGGCTGCTCAACAGATTTTAGTTATTGATCCAAATGATACGTCTGCTCATGTATATGCTGGTTTGAATATGTGGGGCAAAGTTACTATATGAGAGTTATGTTTCTAGGGCGTTGAAGGATTATAGATGATTTCGTCCATGTTGGCTTGGATGGGAATTGTTCCCGAAGTATCGGATTGATAGTGAGATTCTGTGTTTCTGTTGTCTTAATTCTCATCACAATATATTTTCTGTTGTCTTAATTCTCATCACAATACTTATTAATGAAACACTGATTTATACAAGACTTTGCCCCCACCTATTGTTCAATTTCCCTCAATGAGTAGCTCTGAATCTATTTTTTGCAGCTAACTGTTGCATGCATCAAAATGAACAATAGAGCTATGGTTTTGACACTAAAAATGCCCTTGCATCACATATTCAGAATATTTATAATAAAAAAAGAATAACAAAAAAACACTGTCCCTTAACCTGAAAAAAACTAGAATAAATAGTACTACTAATTAAAAATATGCAAAAGGTAGTGTCAATACTTGTAGTTGCTGTCAACATCACAAAGCTTATTCTCCATAGCTCTTACCAGATTTTGAAAATAGTTCCTTGTAACTCGAGTTAGAGTGATGAGCCTTGTTTTAAATTCGACGAAATCGTCGTAAGGACTGTCAGCTTCGACGTATTTTAACATCTCCTTCTCTGCACAATGATGCAGTCTCTCCAGTGCAGACTCTGCCTCCCCCTGTAAGTACTCAAAAAACGTCTTCTTCTTCACATCATCAGCATCCATGTAATATCCATACACATAAGTCCATTTCAAAACCCGCCTACATTCCACTATCTGTTCCCATCCTTCCAACACCCACTGCAACATCAGCTTTACATCCTCACCCTGCACATTAGCAAGAATCGGAATCTGCGTCTCCTTGGCTCGACTCATGTGATCCACAGCAATGTCCCTGGATTTATTATTCGAAGCCCATCTTTCGTAGTAATGCAAGTATTTTGCCAGCTCTGTCCTCGTGTTCACCAAACTCCTGCTGCTGCTTTCTTCTTTTTTATCATAGCCATTGCATCTATGATTGTAATTTGACATGCTCCCAAGACACAGCCAGCAGAAGTGGTACCCACAGAGTGCATTGCAAGTCATGCGGTTGCATCCATCTCTTTTTTCGATAGGCCGCTGACACTTGGGACACGGCTTCGTGAAAGCCGTTATCCATGTAACGTTAGCGCTGTCGCACTCGTTCTTCTTGGTCCAATTCAGCACTGTCAGGCAGTCGACAGGGCGGTGGCACTCCTCCGTGCAGCTCCAGCAGAACTTATACGAGCAATCGCATGTGACATCGTAGCTTTCGCACCCCCCAACGACAAACTCGACCGCGTATTCGCACCCGGGGGCAGGGCACCACTTCCTTTTTTTACTGGATTCGATATAAGATCGGTAAAGATAGTGATAGTACTTTTTTTTATCCTGATCCGATGAGACTAACTCCACCATGTCTAAACCTGCAATGGCTGTGCATTTAGGCTCGGGGCAGCGGAGATTCAAGCAGTTATATCCATCGTTGATGAACACAGATAAGTACTCTTTCCAGCAATCTGCACAGAAGGGATGGCCACAGGACAGAGACAGAGTAGCGGCTGTTTGGACTCTTTGGAAGCAGATCTTGCAGCAAATATCGGGTTCCATCAATTCCACTTTTTCCACCTCCGTGAGGATGTCACGAACTCCGTCGTCGTCAGCGAGCCACTTGTCGACGACGGAGTTTAGACTCCAGTTTTCCCGGAGCAACAAGGTGCAGGCTATGCCTCTGGAAACAGAGAGGACGTTGCAAACTTCGGAAATATCGTTTTGTTGGATTTGTTTTATTTTGTCTTGTTTTAGAATTACGTAGTCGTTGTTGGTATTGGAGTAAGTTTCCTCCGCAGGCGCCGCCACCACCACGGCGTCATCTTCGCTGCCACTACTGTAGTAGAAATCTTCTTCAGAATCCATATGTAGAGATGTGAAACAGTCCAATCTACAGATTTGTAGGGAAACCAATAAATCCTATTTTTTCGTTTCTAATTCGGAGGACTCCAACAATATTCTTTTATGGCACAAATTTTATGCCATATATTCTTTATTTTTAATATATTTTATATCCCAAATATATATCACAAATCTAATCTTATTTTCATGTAAATATATTTTACAAAAATAAATAAAAAATCTCTTTGTTTCTCTAAAAAATAATATGTTTAAATATTTTTTAAATTTAAATACTCCTTCTGTCCCAAGATTTTATGCACACGAGACGTCAACATTTTTTGCACACTCCCAAAAAAAAAAAAAGGAAACAACTCACAAAATTTTTACCAATAATACCCCTCATTTATTTTACTTTTTCCTTTTCTTTAGTCAAATCTCCCTCACTTTATTCAATAAATTATCAATAATACTCCTCCTTTATTTTACCTTACCCATCACTTTATTCCATTTTCTTAATATCCGTGTTCTCGTCAGAGTGTGCATAAAATCTTGGAGGGGAATACATAATTTGTAAAATTAACAAGTTTAACATCATTCACAATTGTAATGTATTATTGTTGGAGTATTTACTATTTCAATTTCCGTTTACTATTTTTTATAATATTATCACGTCTCACAATAAAAGTAGGATGTATAAAATAAAAGAAAATTTAGGACCATAAGCTCACAAGACGAGTCACAGCTGGACCGCTGGAGTACCAACTCGGGTAAAAAAAAAAAAGATACTCCTCTAAAAATCAAAGTCTAAAAAATAAACGGTGCCAAAATAAATTGTATGCCAAAACTCAGGTTAATGAAAAAGGTACACTCCTCTAAAAATCAATGTCTAAAATAAATTGTATACAAATTATTATACAAATCATCACGTCTCACAAACACAGAGAAAAGAAACTGAGAATGAAGGAAAACAAAGGGAAATAGGGTTCTATTTTAAAGTTTGATTATAGCCAAAATATTATTATTACAGGGACACTGATTAATTTATACGCACAAAGATAAAATGTTCCTTGGTATCAATCCTTTTACAGCGAATATGAGGGACATATTAAAGAATCCACATTAAAAAATGAAACAATAACAGTTATCACCATCTTGTTGCAAATGATATGAGTATTCTTCGTTCTTGTAACGGTATATTTCGTTCAGTTTTTCATATCAATCCAGTAGTATGAAACAAGACGATTGTTTAATGCTCGGATAAGGTCATCTGGTCCATCCTCTGGAGTGAGCATTTCTCGTGCACATTGCAATGCAGAATAAAATAATGCCTGCAATATGCAAACTTGAACATTCAACCCTTTTGCTTCAACTATTTCTTAAACATTTTCATCAATGCACCAGATATGGCTGGATATGCCTATACCATATCTTTAATCGAGATCAACCATCTCACCCTTCATCAAATCATTTAAATTACCCTTCATTTATCTTATATCATCAATCACTTTATTCAATTTTCTTAAAAATAGTGACGATCAAAGTGTGAAAAAAATATTGGAAAGGGAGTAATATACCGCAATAAAATGCATCAATTACCTGATTAATGAATCGCCATAAAAACCTTTCTGATAGGACATAATGGTGTCCTATCATTCATAACTGATTTCTCTCATTTCAGACCTCTAAAGGGGTTCAGATTTTCAGAAGAGAGAATATTAAGATCTGATTCAGACCGATCTATCCCTTTTTAATAACTGATCTATGGAAATTCAGATCTGAAAGTCCTCTCATGTGTCTATGGTTATTGCTCTAGAAACAATATGAACAGTATGCTCTTCCGAAGCTGTTCTTCGCCTCTGCCAACTCATTTCAGTGGTCCCATTGTACTGATGTACCTTCTCTGCAAGATATTCAAATATCCCCTGAGAAAATCGTATTCCTTTCACTCAAAAATAACAGAATGTCAGTAAAGGACGATGAGGTGGCCTGGTCCCCTCGGAGTAAAACCCTAATTTCTGCAATTACGACATTGCCCTTGAGTCTTGAAGGCATAAATAGTGTCATCTTCATCATTGTAAAGGTTAACTCACTTTTTCTCCTAAAAACTCTCTCTCTCTCTATATATTTTACACCTAATCTTTTCCTTCAAGATCCACTGACTTGAGCGTCGGAGGGCCGTCGCCGGAACCCTCTCCGGCCCGGTTCTGTTGCAGGTCCATCATTTCCAGACCATCATTCGATCACTCAAGCAACATCAAAGGATTTCCAAAGGATCAAACTAGGTATTGCCATAACTTATTCATTTTAAAGGTGGTTCATATCTGAACTCCTTTTTGTTTCATCAAATGGCGCCGTTTGTGGGAAATCGAGCTGAGGCGTGAGGTTTCTCTATATGTCTAGTCTTTCATAAAAATAAGGTTCTTACAAAGAACTCGCATGATGTACCTAGTTTGAATGATTGGTTGTTTCTTCTTCTTAACAAACTAGTCATGGACGGTCAAGTGTCTAAGAATCTAAATGATGCATTCGAAGGCGTAGCCCTCACTGCTGATAAGGGCATAGCAGAGGAGGCCCTGGCGCCAGAGGGGGGCCCCACGATCCCATCCTCTTCCATGGGCCCTGTTATCACGATGACAGTCGAAAGCCTGAGAGAGTTAATCAACTCGGAGGTGGCACGAGCTTTGGCTAGCCGAGAGGTTCCCACCGTGGGCACTCCTATCACTCCAGGAACTGTTAATGTCGCGGAAGAGCCTCTCAATCCAAAGAAAGTTGTTCCTACTCCAGGTCTGAAAAATGTCTCTCCTGGAGAAGAATCCACAGAGGTGGTATCTGTCCCACCTCCTGGAGCTCCGAGCCCATGAAAGAGGAATGAGAGAACAACACCTCCTGTAGCGAGAGAGGAAGAGGACAGCTCGGGGGAGGAATATGTTCAATCCTCGGCTCAAGATACGATGAATACTGAGATCGTTGCCCTGAGGAAAGAGATGGAGGAGATGAGAAAAATGTGTGGTAAAGCTGTTACTTCTGGAGGTAGAGGAGCCCGTTCGCCTTTCTCACCAGAGATTCTCTCAGATCCCCTGCCTAGAAATTTCAAGACATTATCATACGAGTATGATGGCACTTCTGACCCCCAGGAACATCTCCTACGGTTCCAGAATGGAGCTATACTTCATCAATACACTGATGGAGTCATGTGTCGGGTGTTTCTGACGACTTTGACGAAAGCAGCTCACCAATGGTTCGCCCAGCTATTACCCAATTCCATCCGCTCGTTCGAAGAGATGAGTTCGTTATTTTTGCATCAGTTCGCGAGTGCTCGTAGGCAGGTGAAAACTTCATTGTCTTTGATGAGTCTGAAGTAGAGGACAGGCGAGGGATTGAGGGCTTATTTGAGTAGATTCAACAGAGCAGCTCTAGAGGTTCCCAATGCCACTGGAGAAGTGAAAATCAATGCTCTTACCCAAGGATTGATAGAAGGAGATTTATTCAAATCGTTGGCTAAACGTCCGCCTCTGACTTTTGATGAACTGGTAGCCAGAGCTGAGAAGTATATCAATCTGGAGAAAATCCAGAACACTAAGAGAGGAGAGGATAAGTCCTCTAGTGTGAAGAAAGAGATCGGAGGAGAAAAGAGAAGGAGATATGAAGAGAAAGGATTCAGATCTGATTCTAGATCCTTCAGTCATTACACTCCTCTGACCAAGCCACATTCACAGCTGCTGGAGGTAGTGCAGAACCAGCCTGGGTTCAAATTCCCTTATTCAGCTAAGGGAGGACCAAAGAATCTCAGATCTGCTACATTCTGTAAGTATCATAATGATTATGGTCATGATACAGATCAGTGTCGTCATCTGAGAGACGCTATTGAAAGGATGATTAGAGAGGGACAGTTAGCCGAGTATGTGAGGGCAGAAAGAGATAAGCAATATGGAAAAAGAGATGATAGAGGAAAAGGCAAGGAGCCAGCCGGTCCAGCTCCAAAAGATGTTCCCCCTCCCAAGAGAGGAAACATAACAATGATCACTGGTGGTCCGGCTAATGGAGATTCTAACCGAGCCCGTAAAGCTTTCGTTAGAGAGGCCAGCACTTGGGGAGCAGAAGTGCATAAAGTGACGAAAGTGAGTGGGATGCCCGAGATTCATTTCGGACCTGAGGATATGGGGAATATTATGCAGCCTCATAGTGATGCCCTTGTGATCACGGCGGAGATTGGAGGGTATGATGTGGCCCGTGTTTTTATTGACACGGGCAGCTCGTGCGATATAATATTCAAAGAGTGCTTTGAAAAAATGGATCTGAACGTTAAGGTGGTCCCGGTCAAGACGGCCTTGTACGGATTTGTAGGAGGGGCGATCCAGCCTTTGGGGCAAGTTGCTCTGCAGTTGAGGGTCGGAGAGTATCCAGTGCAGAAAGTTAGAATGGTGGATTTTCTGATTGTAGACGTTCCCTCGTCATACAATGTCATCATCGGAAGACCTGCACTCAATTCACTACAAGCGGTAGTGTCTACATATCACATGAAGATGAAATTCCCTGTAGGAGAAGATGTAGGAGAAGTTTCTGGAGACCAGACTAGTTCCAGGAGGTGTTATGTGGATACTATCATCAAAGCAGATAGAGCATTCAAAGGAGATCAAGATCGAGGAGATGACCCTAGTGGAAAAAGGATGAAAGCTGAAGAGATGATGGAGGAGGACCCACACATGCAGATCCGACCAGAAGAGGAGACCATAGTGGTGGAACTCCTTCCACACAAGATTGGATGTTCCACAAAAATTGGAACCCAGATGAACCATGAGACATCACAGAGCCTGATCCATTGCTTGAGAAACAATGCCGATATCTTTGCATTTCACTCTGCAGATCTCACGGGAATTGACATTGCGTTGGCTATGCATAGCCTCAACGTAAATCCAGAAGAGAAACCCATAAAACAAAAATTGAGGAGGTTCGGAGCTGAGAAGGACAAGATCATAATGGAAGAAGTGGAGAAGTTATTGATGGCTAAACATATTGTGGAGATCCAGTTCCCGGAGTGGCTATCTAATGCAGTTATGGTCTTTAAAGGAGCTGGAAAGTGGAGGATGTGTATCGATTTTCGAGATCTTAACAAGGCTTGTCCTAAAGATCACTACCCTCTTCCCCGAATTGATCAACTGGTCGATTCCACATCAGGATGTGAACTACTCTCTATGATGGATGCGTATCAAGGGTATCATCAGATACGCATGGATCCAAAGGACGTGCCCAAAACAAGCTTTGTGGTGTGTTGTGGCACATATGGATATGTGGATATGCCTTTTGGGCTAAAGAATGCTGGAGCTACTTATCAGAGGATGGTGGATCTGGTTTTCAAAGAGCAAATTGGTAAGAGTATGGAGGTATACGTAGATGATATGCTGGTCAAAACGTTGAAAGAAACTGATCACATTCGAGACCTGGAGGAGATTTTCCAGGTAATACGAAAGAGTGGAATGAAGCTTAATCCAACAAAATGTACCTTTGGGGTACAGTCGGGCAAGTTTTTGGGTTACATGGTAACTCCTCGGGGAATTGAAGTAAACAAGGAGAAAGTGAGAGCAGTTCTCGAGATGCAAGAACCTCGGAACATAAGAGAAATTCAGAGGTTAAATGGTCGTGTTGCAGCACTGAGTCGTTTCATCTCTCGATCAGCGGAAAGGAGCCTCCCCTTCTTCAAAATTTTGAGGAAGGGAGCTCAATTTAAATGGACTGAAGAATGTGGAAAGGCTTTTGAAGAGCTAAAGATCCATCTTTCCACCTTACCCCTATTGACCAAACCTGTCAGAGGAGAAAATTTGTTCTTGTATTTCTCTGTAGGCGAACAGTCGTTGAGCTCTGTTCTCCTCAGAGAAGAGGGGGGGTCATCAAAGGCCTATATATATATTATGTGAGCAAGATGTTACAAGGGCCAGAGGAAAGATACTCAGAACTGGAGAAATCAGCACTAGCAGTGATAGTAACAGCTAGAAGGCTCAGGCCTTACTTCTTAGCACACAAGGTGGTGGTGAGAACCAATCTCCCATTGAGGCAGACAATGGGGCGACCGGATCTTTCAGGAAGAATGGTGAAGTGGGCTGTGGAAATAGGAGAATACGATATAGAGTTCGAGCCCAGAACTGCTATCAAGGCACAAGCCTTAGTAGATTTCATTCAAGAAACTACTCGACCCTTGGAAGTGAAAGAGTGGAGAGCATATGTAGATGGTTCATCTACTATCTCAGGGAGCGGTGTAGGGATTGTAATTATCTCTCCAGCAGAGGAGGAATTACAATTTGCTGTCAGGTTAGGTTTCAAAGCCTCTAACAATGAATCAGAGTACGAAGCCTTAGCTAGAGGAATGAAGATGCTAGCTGATTTGGGGGCCCAAAAAGTAAGGATTTTCTCTGATTCTCAGTTGGTGACTCAACAAGTTGCTGGATCCTATGAAGTAAAGGATGAGAAAATGGTCAAATATGCCAGAGTAATAGAAAGCATGAAATCCAAGTTCATTGAGTTCATCTTGGAACAGATCCCCAGAACTGAAAACATGAAAGCTGACTACTTGGCTAAGTTGGCTAGTTCTACAGAGGAAGGAGTTAGGGGTTCAATCACTCTGTTAGCAACAGAGGATAGAATGACAGATCTGGAGGTTCTCTCTATTATGCAAGTAGCGGAGAACGAAGATTGGAGAGCCCCCATCGAGCATTACTTGAAAACAGGGGAGAGGCTAGAAGGACCAGAAGTGCCTAAGAGAGCCATATATGCAAAATACTGCCTAATCGGAGGAGATCTATACAAGAGGTCATTTTCACACCCGTACCTGAAATGTATTTCAGATGAGGAGGGAGATTATGTTATCCGAGAAATACACGAGGGGTGTGGAGGGAGTCATACGGGATTCCGTGATGTGGTGCGACGCATTCTCAGAGCTGGATACTATTGGCCAAAAATGTTGAGGGATGTTAAGGAATTAATTCGGAAATGTGATAAGTGTCAGAAGCATGGACCACTTATCCATGTTCCAGGAGAAGAATTGGGGGTTATGTACTCTCCTTGCCCTTTTGATAAATGGGGAGTAGACATTGTTGGGAAATTCCCAGAAGCATCAGGAAAGAGAGCATTCTTGATTGTGGCCATTGATTACTTCAGTAAGTGGGTGGAGGCTAAGGCGTTGGTTAAAATAGATGAAAGTAACATCAAAAAATTCCTATGGAAGAACATTTGCTGCAGATTCGGAGTGCCTCGAGTGTTGGTCTCCTACAATGGCACCCAATTTTGTGGAAGACAAATCCGAGAATGGTGTTCAAAGATGAAGATAGAGCAAAGGTTTACGTCCGTGGCTCATCCTCAGGCCAATGGACAGGTAGAGGTCACTAACCGAACCATTGTGGAGGGGATTAGAACAAGGTTGGAAAAGAAAAAAAGAGCATGGCCAGAAGAGTTGGATTCAGTCTTATGGTCCTATCGGACTAGTCCCAGAACTGCAACGGGAGAAACACCATTCAATTTAGTATATGGGGCCGCAGCTGTAATCCCAGTAGAGATTGGATCTGAATCTCATCGTATCCAGAACTATGATGAAGTGCAAAACTCAATTCTGATGAAGGAGAACCTGGATCTGTTAGAAGAGGAGAGAGAGATAGCTCGCCTCAGATCTGAAGTTTACAAGAGTCAAGTGCGAGCCGGGTATAACAAAAGAGTCAAGACTAGAAAATTCGAAGTTGGAGATATGGTCTTAAGGAGAGCAGATGCTCTGAAACCCACCAGGAAGCTAGACCCGAATTGGGAAGGACCATACATAGTAAGTAAAGTATTGAAGGGAGGAGCATATAAACTCATGAATGAAGAAGGAAAGGAAGTGGCTCGTCCATGGAACATCAGCAATCTGAAGAAATATTACTGTTAGAAAGATTGAAGAGAAGCAGAACTGGAAACTTATTTTCGCTTTACCTAAATGAGATCCAGTTGAATCATGTAATAGCTTATATTTTGATATATTTCAATGAAACAGAGAACTAGTGAGATGCAGTTCTCTTCTACGAGCATATCTATACAATCCAAACTCTTCGGAGTATAAATAACTCCCCGGAGTATAAAAAATGAAGAAGATAAACTCTTAGGAGTATAAATAACTCCCCGGAGTATAAAAAACGAAGAAGATAAACTCTTCGGAGTATAAATAACTCTTAGGAGTATAAATAACTCTCCGGAGTATAAAAACGAAGAAGATAAACTCTTAGGAGTATAAATAACTCTCCGGAGTATAAAAAACGTAGATTTATGAAGACGAAGCTAAACTCCTCAAAGCATACACAAATCTAAAGATCAAATCTGAAGATACGAGTTGAGAGAAGACTCTCAACTCAGATCTGAAGATATGACTTGAAATAATTTTCCTTAGAAAATTTTTCAAGGGGATGAATACGAGTTGAGAGAAGACTCTCAACTCAGATCTGAAGATATGACTTGAAATAATTTTCCTTAGAAATTTTTTTCAAGGGGATGAATACGAGTTGAGAGAAGACTCTCAACTCAGATCTGAAGATATGACTTGAAATAATTTTCCTTAGAAAATTTTTTCAAGGGGATGAATACGAGTTGAGAGAAGACTCTCAACTCAGATCTGAAGATATGACTTGAAATAATTTTCCTTAGAAAATTTTTTCAAGGGGATGAATACGAGTTGAGAGAAGACTCTCAACTCAGATCTGAAGATATGACTTAAAATAATTTTCCTTAGAAATTTTTTTCAAGGGGATGAATACGAGTTGAGAGAAGACTCTCAACTCAAATCTGAAGATATGACTTGAAATAATTTTCCTTAGAATTTTTTTTCAAGGGGATGAATACGAGTTGAGAGAAGACTCTCAACTCAGATCTGAAGATATGACTTGAAATAATTTTCCTTAGAATTTTTTTTCAAGGGGATGAATACGAGTTGAGAGAAGACTCTCAACCCAGATCTGAAGATATGACTTGAAATAATTTTCCTTAGAAAATTATTTCAAGGGGATGAATACGAGTTGAGAGAAGACTCTCAACTCAGATCTGAAGATATGACTTGAAATAATTTTCCTTAGAATTTTTTTCAAGGGGATGAATACGAGTTGAGAGAAGACTCTCAACTTAGATCTGAAGATATGACTTGAAATAATTTTCCCTAGAAATTTTTTTCAAGGGGATGAATATGAGTTGAGAGAAGACTCTCAACTCAGATCTGGAGATATGACTTGAAATAATTTTCCTTAGAAAATTATTTGAACAAAATTAACATAATAACAGAAATAAGAATAGATAAGTGAAGGAAAACACAAAACATCTTCATTCAATAAAAGTCAGAACTGACAAAGATACAATATCATTAAAAAAGATGCAAAAAAACAAAGCAGAAATACAAAGTAAAGTGAAAAAATTCCTAAACTAGGGAGGAACAATCTCAGCATCTTCAGTGTTGGAGACAGTAGACTGAGCCAAGTGTTCTGCCGGACCTGTAGCAGAAGAAGTAGCAACTGTTGAAGGAGCAGGTGGAGCGGAAGGAACTACGTGAGAAGACGGAGCTGAAGACACTGAAGAAAATAGATCGTAAACAAGATCCTCAGCAGTAGGTAAATCCACATCAAAAGAACTGTTGAGGCAAAGCTCATGAACAGCCTTCTCCATAACTGGCAACCACCAAACATGATCATAGCCCAACTTCTCATTCCCTTTGAAAGCAGGGGAGACCTTCAAGTTCTTCTTAGCCAAGGGCCTGTTAAAGGGACCAATACACCCCATATCTTGAGCTTGGATAACAGCAGCATTGAAACCATGATAATGGAGGATGTGAGGACCCATATCACGGACAGAAGCAGGGCTAAGATGATAAGCCTTTATTAGCCCATGATGAAGGTCATGAAGAAACTTCTGACCAGCAGATGTGTTAAACAATTTTTGGCGACAGGTATTAATGCCAGCTCTGAAGCCCTCTGTTCTGCTTTCTTCTACTTCTTTAGCTAGACGAGCCTCCATTTCTGTCTCTCTTTCTTTGACTCGATCAAGTCATCACTCATACCTTGCATCCGTCTCTTCAAAGTCTCTACTTCCGCAGTTAAGAGACTCACATTCAGAACAGATTCTTGGAGCTCTGTATCTTTTTGGACAAGATCTTTTCTTAGCTGATCCACATCAGCGAACTCTTGATACTTCTTCACAAGGATACCATGCTTTGATATCAGCTGAAATACATTAGAGAAGGTGAGTTTAGATTACATTTAAACTTACTAATTCTTTTTATGAAAAGGAAGAGAATACACATACTTGAGTTAAGGATTCAGACATATCGGTATGAAGTTGAGGAATTGAGACGTCTTGGTGAAGGAATACGTCGTCAGTGGTAGGAATAGAGGAGATGAAAGATAGACTAGCTGAACCTTTGAGTTCAGAGACCGCTTTAGGCAATTCCAAAGTAAACAAATCTTTGGAAGATTTACGAACTTGAGTCTTGGGATTTTCCTAATCACGAGAGGAGGCCTTGCGAGATTTGGATCTCTTTCTAGGAGGATCTGGAGAGAGGTCAACAGCAACACGTTTACCTTTGTCCTTGGCAGATACTGCGATGTCAGAAGTGAGAGGAATAGCTTCTGGAATTGGCGATCCTGGAGGAGAGGATTCGTCTTCATTCGCTGCAACAGCTACAGTAACATCCTCCTCATCGCTGCTGGAGAGAGTTACTCGATTAAGAAATTCAAAATCCATTTCTACAAGAAATACAGGAGTTCTACAATTAAAAAAGAAAAAGAGGAAATTGATAAAGTAAGAAGATTATTCTTTGAAGGAAATAAGCATACCGGCTCTGGGGGTTATGACCGATCCAGAACTGTCTAATCCAAACTCCACTAATATTCCCGAATCCCTAAGCATCTCAACCACTCTAAAGTCCTTTTTCTTAACAGCCATCCTACTCAAATCTCTCATAAGTTCTTTCTCAGGCCTGGATAGGATAGATTTATGAAGACGAAGATAATCAGGGATTTGACCTTTCCACCCTGTAGGAAAAGGCCAGCCTCCTTTCTTGGGAGTGACCCAGAAATATTTGGGTTTCCACTTCCCATCTACAGATTTAGGCTTATTTAAGAATTTAGCTGGACCTCCTGGACGAGAGCTGAAGTAAAAGAATCCGTCTTTTAGCTTCACTTCGTAGCATGCTACGAATTTCTCCGCAGAAGTGGCATAACCATAATGTTTCATCAGAATAAAAAAGGCCAAAGCAGTTTTGACGGAAGAAGGAGTAATCTGGTTCACAGAGATTTTATAATGTGTACAGACCTGAGCCAAAAAGGGGCATATGGGGAAACGAATACCTGCGTCTATGTGAGCCTTACAAAATGCCAGAGAGGGGTGTTTGGCGAAATTAGGACGTTCGTTAGAATTGGCCAGATCAATGAGCAGATCTGAAGGGTTATGAAGTTTTTTCTTAATGACTTTCAATTCTGAAGAGGTTAGAGTACTCTCTCTACACACTGCATTCCATTCAGAATTAAGTAAATCTTTCGATGAAGTTACTCGAACAGGACGGGAAAGTAAATCAGAAACAGGAGTGGAAGAAGGTCTCGAAGAAGTGGGACGAGTCATGGATGTGTAACTGGAATCTAAGTAAGAAGGGGAGAGTTAATGGGTTAAGGGATCTGTAAATCCAGATCTGAGGAGTTCTTTAGGAGTTTGGCTTCTTGGTTGACTAGAGAGATGAGTTCCAGAACTGGACCGTCTCCCAGTACCAGATAATGCGGAAGAAGATGTCGGACCTAAGTCGGACATACTCCAGAAAAGAAATAAAAAAGAAGAGGGATGAGAATTACCTCGTCGTGAAGATACCAGACTTAGTGGAGATAGATCGGAGAAGCTTGCCGGAAACAAGGTCGGAGATTTAGAGAGAGAAATATGTGCGGTGGAACAAAGGAGGAGACTCTTCACTCAAATGTTTGAAATGGTAAAAGTGAATAAATCTCTTTTTCCCCTTTTTATACTCCGTAAAAAAGGGGACAGTTGAAATTCTTGAAGGACACGTGTCCGGCTGAGATCTAAGAAGAGGAAAAAGCAGTAAACAAATAAAGGGCCTGGATCAAAGGAAAAGATTTCACAAATTCGAAAAAATAATGAAAAGAAAGAAGCGGGAAAGTGCCCTACTTTAGAGTTATCAGATCTGAAGAAATGATAACTCTAAAATAGAGGGGGGAGTAGATGATATGACATAATGGTGTCCTATCATTCATAACTGATTTCTCTCATTTCAGACCTCTAAAGGGGTTCAGATTTTCAGAAGAGAGAATATTAAGATCTGATTCAGACTTGATCTATCCCTTTTTAATAACTGATCTATGGAAATTCAGATCTGAAAGTCCTCTCATGTTTCTATGGTTATTGCTCTAGAAACAATATGAACAGTATGCTCTTCCGAAGCTGTTCTTCGTCTCTGCCAACTCATTTCAGTGGTCCCATTGTACTGATGTACCTTCTCTGCAAGATATTCAAATATCCCCTGAGAAAATCGTATTCCTTTCACTCAAAAATAACAGAATGTCAGTAAAGGACGATGAGGTGGCCTGGTCCCCTCGGAGTAAAACCCTAATTTCTGCAATTACGACATTGCCCTTGAGTCTTGAAGGTATAAATAGTGTCATCTTCATCATTGTAAAGGTTAACTCACTTTTTCTCCTAAAAACTCTCTCTCTCTCTATATATTTTACACCTAATCTTTTCCTTCAAGATCCACTGACTTGAGCGTCAGAGGGCCGTCGCCGGAACCCTCTCCGGCCCGGTTCTATTGCAGGTCCATCATTTCCAGACCATCATTCGATCACTCAAGCAACATCAAAGGATTTCCAAAGGATCAAACTAGGTATTGCCATAACTTATTCATTTTAAAGGTGGTTCATATCTGAACTCCTTTTTGTTTCATCACTTTCATATTGCAACTAATCATAATTTTCTATGCAGTTCATATTTTAGAAGATATTGAATGTGAAAATTACTCTAAAAATATTCGAATTTCAATTTATTCTATTAAATCGGAACTCCAAAATTTAATAAGTTAATACTTCGTATAATGTGTACTTAATTTTTTTAATTCACTAAATTCTAATTTTGATCATTCTTGAATGTTAAATTTGGGGAAAATAATTGGTAATATGTATTGATTAGCTATGCAATTAATTGGGTCCCATAAATCCATGCATATGGTAAGTAATTAATTAGCTTAAGAATAAAATGTCAAGAAATATTTTAGTCAGTATATAGGTATTAATTAGATAGGTAATTATAAGTATTAAGTAGTTATGTAATTAATTGAATTAAAAAATAGTGAAATATATTAATTATTTTCATAATTCAAATTTTACATTGATTTAGTCAATGTTTTTATTATGTAATTGATATGAAAATAATATTTCACGATTTCTCCATCAATAAATTCAATTTCAAAAATATCTATTCCCAATCTCCTGTAAATTTATTATATACATAATCCCAAAAAATTCTCAACAATATTACACTTATTTATTCATTAATCAAATCCCTTAACATAATCTCTTGACATAATCCCGAAAATGTTTTTGAACTCTGAACAATTTCACAAAAATTCGAGACAGCCTCATAAAAGAAATTACCTTTGAAAAATTTTCATATGCACCCTATGCATCTGCACACGCTTTTTTTTTTCTAAAAAAAAAAAAATCTTTTTCTTCTCCTCCTCCTTTCTTTCCCTCTTTCTTCTCTCTTCCACGACTGTTTTCGACGAGTCTGTTCACGGCTGCAGTGGTGACGACTACACGTCGCCGTCGGTGGCGGTCTCTGGTGAAAAATAGTGTGATTATTTATGGAGGTTGAGGGAAGGTTCTAAAAATTGGAACGAGTAACTCGGGATCTGTCCATGGCTTATTCAAGGCTTACTATTGAAAAGCTTATTTCATTATTAATGGATTCCTCCTGAAAATCATGGCTTCTGGTTAATGGATTCAAGACTTGTTTTTAGAAATAGGAAAGCCTGAAAATCTGTTTTAATTGAAAAATGAAAAGTTGTAATTTTGTTATTTAAATGTGTAGTATTTTTTTATTGGAAAGTGTAGTTATTTTTTATTGAAAAAATGTTAATTTTGTTATTGAAAATGTAGTTATTTCTTATGGAAAAGTGGTAATTTCGTTATTGAAAAGTGATAATTTTATTATTGAAAAGTGATAATTTTATTATTGAAAAGTGTAACTTATTGAAAAGTGTGAGTCTCTTGTTATAGTGAGGTTTGGTGATTAGGGTTTTTTTACTCTCTTTTATTTAGTCGTAATTTTATTATTATTATTATTATTGAAAAATGATATTTTAAAACTTTAATAGTGAAAAGTGGTAAATTTGTTACTAAAAAGTGTAATTTTTAATAGTGAAAAGTGGAAATTTTGTTATTGAAAAGTGGTAATTTTTGTTACTAAAGTGTAATCTTTAATAGTGAAAAGTGGAAATTTTGTTATTGAAAAGTGTAATCTTTAATAGTGAAAAGTGGAAATTTTGTTACTGAAAAATTGTACTCCGTAACTATTAATCCCTCCGTCCGCCTGAACTTATGACCTCGTAGATATGAATGGTGTTTGAAACCACTTGAACAACAATAACTTAATACTCTTACTCATACATAGAGAGTTAACATGTGCAACATTAGTGTGCACGTGCACACTATGCACACATGAGACCAACTTTCTCTTTTTTTAGTGGCTTAATTACAAGAATTTAAAAATTTTGACAACCTTTCTCAAGTAAATGTTGGTATTGAGAAGACTTATTTGGAATAGAGACAATAATGTGGTGGAGAGTAGTATTAATTAGCAAATGGTAGGTATTAATTAGCAAATGATAGGTATGAGATCATAGTTAATGAGGTGATTGAAAAGATCCAATATATATAATCAATGTACAAGAGATTTACAAGAAAATAATACAACAAATAAAAGGAAATGGGTTGGTCTGCTGTGGACTCGAGTGCATGTTGTGCACTCTAATCAATATTGCACTTTTCAGTTGTACTGACTTACATTTTTTCATAACTTACACTTTTTTGGTAAAACGGTGTTGCACTTTTTAATTATTAAACTGTATAACAATATAGTGACTTACATTTTTTAGTAATATTGTGGTGCACTTTTCTGTTTAATAACTTACATTTTTCATTAAAAATTGTGATACTGACTTTTTAATAATATTGTGTTGCACTTTTCAGTAAAAAAATTTGTTGCACTTTTCAGTTATAGACTCTTACACTTTTCATTAATATTGACTTACATTTTTCATTAATATTGTGATGCTCTTTTCAGTAATACCGACTTGCACATTTCAGAAATAATGTATTTCACTTTTAGTAAATATGGTGTTGCACTTTTTTGTTATATAGACTTACATTTTTTAGTAATTTTGTGTTGCATTTTTTATTGAATAAAATTTTTTCTTAAAAATTTAATTTAAATGGAGAATGTGTATATTTTTAAGTAAAAAAATAAATTAAATAAAAAAAAACAAAAAAAAAAAAGCAAAAAATGAAATAAAATGAAAGAAAAAAAAAGAGCTATTTTATAGGTCATGTAATTATTTTTATAATAATAATAATAATAATAAATTGGACTAGAGTGTACAACATGAACTCAAGTGTATACTAGACTAAATCAAAGGAAATATTTACAAGTTATGGTAAATGTGAGAATAAGTATGAGAGTTGATTGAAGATCCATTATATATAGTGGTACCAGAGATTTACAAGAAAATAATAACAAACAAATAAAAGGAAATATTTACAAGATATGGTAAATAATACTTTAAATATTTATTTCATATTACCCTTTTGTTTCAAAAAATTATTTACTAAACACACCCCACCCCCAAAACCCTCGTTCGTGTCCGTCTTGGGCGGACAGAGCACCCCGGCCCCGCCCTCTTCCGAGATGCCCACCTTGCCCGTTGGCATCTCCTCCACGAGCCCAGTCATTTTTCCTAATCACATGCGCCCATGTAAGAAGGGGGATTACTTCACTATCTCGATTTATAATGCCACGTTACAGGCTGGAGTGAACGAATTCAAGAATGCCTTGATTGGTCGCTTAATCACCCCTCGTGGAAAAGCCCCGATACCGTATGTTGAGTTGTCGAAGAGTCTCGTCGAGTCTTGGTCCCTCCATGGGAGCCTCTCTGTTGTGCCAATCGGAAAAGGATTTGTTATTCTCAACTTTCACCTTTTGGAAGAGCGCGACCGTATTTTTAGAAGACGTGATTGCCAACTGGGCCCAGGTTCCATCCGCCTTAAAAAATGGTCTCTCGGTTTCAATTTGAATCAAGCGCCGACCTCGATGGCTCAAGTTTGGGTACGCCTCTTCGGCCTCCCGATTGAACTTTGGCAGTCCACGGTTCTCTCGGCTGCGGCTTCGGCGGTTGGCAAGCTCATTAAAATGGACGGTCACACAGCAGCCAAGACCATGACTCTGTATGCTAGAATCTTGGTCGAGGTGGATATGAAACAACCTTTTTTGGAGCGTCTGGTCCTTGAATGTGAGGACGGTTCGGTGATGGTGGAGGTTCTTTATGAGCAGCTTCTAGAGTTCTGCAGCCACTGTAAGGTAGTTGGACACGTGTCTGCTCGTTGTGCTATGGGACAGGCCCCGCCGCCTCCTCGCGACAACTCCCGTGGTAGGACTCGACACAGAAGACGGTCAAGGCCTTCTCCCTCAGGCCTCCCTCCCAGAGCACCCCCGCAGAACCCCTTCTCGGATACAGAAGTCGATCCGGTCCCAGTGAGCAACTCCTTCTCCAGTCTTAGTACGGATGAACCTTCAGAGGATCTCGTGGCTGCAGCGACCAACAATAGTCCGAACTTGGAGGCTTCTGCCAACGACATTTCATCCCCTACTTGAGCAGCCTCGTCCCGTTTCAAGCAGAAACATGGTAGCCCCAGGATGCCTGGGGTGAGCCTATTCAATGAATTCGAGGCCAGAACCTGCACGAACTACACTATCAGCCAATCAACAGGGCTTGATAATGATTTCACACGCGTCTCCAAGTTCAAGGGCAGTAGGGGCGATGCGTTTGACCCTCCATAGTCCCTCACCTGATTCCAGATTCCTAGATTGTGTATTTTTTCAGAATTTATTATAGCTTTTATTGCTAGGTCGTATTTAGGGGTGTACCATTTTTCGATGGTAACCCGCCTCTGGTTTCGGCTTGTGAACTTATGACTTTTATCTTTTCTTTATTTTTTTAATCCAAAAATCTTTTTATTGTCTAATTTCTATAATTCCTCCCTTCCTCTCCTTCTCTCCTTCCTCTTCCCCTTCCCCCATTTATTCTTCTCGTCGCTTCCCCCCCTCACCCACCCACTCGCCACCCCACCTTGTGGCCGCCGAACCTAACCCATGTCGCCCCTCCTCCATCTTCTCCTTTTCGTCTTCTCCCGCCCCCACCCATCCTCCATCTTTTTTTTTCCTACCGCACCCGTTCCCCAACCCCACCGCCGCCGAACCCAAGCCCCGTCACCCCACCTTGCGGCCGCCGCCGAACTCAAGCCCCCGTCGAACCCAGGCCCCCGTCACCCCTTCTCCATCGTGCCAACCCCCGTGTCGCCACCAACTCCAGCGCCACCCTACTCCAGGTTTGAATTTTAGGTTTATGGTTTTTTTTCCTTCCCTTTTTTCTCTACATTTTGGTTTTTTTTTCATCCATTTGTGGTCGACCATATACACTCTCGTCGTCAATAATTTTTCGACGATAGTGGATATGGTCGACTACGATTTTTAAAAAAAATTACATTTTTTTCGACACACCAGGGTCGACCATATACACTCTCGTCGATAAATGGTTGTCGAAAAGAGTGTATATGGTCGACCCTGGTGTGTCGAAAATTATAAATAAAAACTGAGTTTCTTAATTTTTTGTTTTGTTTTGGATGATGTTGGATGTCGGAAGTTGTGACGGCGTGCCAGCGGCGACCGAAAGTAGTGTGGTGGTAGTTGGGAATGAGAAGAGAATTTTTCAAAGGTAGATGGTCCCAATAGTCTCTTGTATTTATTGCTGGTTACTCCCATCTTCACATACGTGTCTATTTTTCACCGAGTCTCTCCCGAGACAATGCTCAAATCGTTACGCCTTTTGTGTGGGTCGAAACTTACTCGACAAGGAATTTAGCTACCTTAGGACCGTTATAGTTACGACCACCATTTACTGGGGCTTCGGTCACCGGCTCCCCTGTCATCAGGTCACCAACTTTCTTGACCTTCCGACACTGGGCAGAAGTAATCACGAGACGGGAGAGTATATATTATGGAACATCTGTGGCGATTTACCAGCAACAGAGTGGGGCAAACAAACTCAGTGCTGCATCATGAAACCCGGATTATATTCCAATGTAGTTGTGGGAAGCGCGGTCGTTGATATGTAGGCAAAATGTGGACGTTTAAACGATGCTAGAAAAGCTTTCGACTCCCTTCCAAGAAAGAATCTTGTTTCGTGGAATGCCCCGATTAGAGGCTATTCACAACACGGATATGGGACAGTGGCATTACAGATTTATGACACTATGCTGCAGAGTAATGGAGTTAAACCGAACGTTTCTTGCAGTGTTATCGTCGTCGTGTGGACAAGTGGGAGCTTTGGAGGAAGCGTTGCATTGCACCATCTAGGTTCAATGACTAAAGAGTTTGGAATCACTCCTAGAGTGGATCATTTAGCGTATGTGGTAAGTCTATATGCGAGACGAAAGCAGCTTATGATCTTGTGATGAATTAAAGTAGTGTGGCCAAGTGTTTTATCCGGTTGTGTGATGAATAAAGATTTGGATTTGGCATTGTTGGCTACTCAACAGATTTTAAGTATTGATCCGAATGATATGCTGGTTTGAATATGTGAGGCGAAGTTACTATATGAGAGTTACGTTTCTCGGGCGTCGAAGGATTATTGAGGATTTAGTCCGTGTTGGCTTGGATGGGAATTGTTCCCGAATTATCGTATTGATAGTGAGATTCTGTGTTTCTGTTGTCTTAATTCTCATCACAGTATGTTTTTCAGTTGTCTTAATTCTCATCACAATACTTATTAATGAAACACTGATTTATATAAGACTTTGCCCCCACCTATTGCTCAATTTCCCTCAATGAGTTGCTCTGAATCTATTTTTTGCATGCATCAAAATGAACAATGGAGCTATGGTTTTGACACTAAAATGCCCTTGTATCACATAGTTAGAATATTTATGAGATATAAATTTATAATAAAAAAAGAATAACAAAAAAACACTGTCCCTTAACCTGAAAAAAACTAGAATAGATAGATGGTACTAGTTAAAAATATGCAAAAGGTAGTGTCAATACTTGTAGTTGCTGTCAACATCACAAAGCTTATTCTCCATAGCTCTTACCAGATTTTGAAAATAGTTCCTTGTAACTCGAGTTAGAGTGATGAGCCTTGTTTTAAATTCAACGAAATCGTCGTAAGGATGGTCAGCTTCGACGTATTTTAACATCTCCTTCTCTGCACAATGATGCAGTCTCTCCAGTGCAGACTCTGCCTCCCCCTGTAAGTACTCAAAAAACGTCTTCTTCACATCATCAACATCCATGTAATATCCGTACACATAAGTCCATTTCAAAACACGCCTACATTCCACTATCTGTTCCCATGCTTCCAACACCCACTGCAACATCAGCTTTACATCCTCACCCTGCCCTTTAGCAAGAATCGGAATCTGCGTCTCCCTGGCTCGACTCATGTGACCTACAGCAATGTCCCTGGATTTATTATTCGAAGCCCATCTTTCGTAGTAATGCAAGTATTTTGCCAGCTCTGTCCTCGTTTTCACCATACTGCTGCTGCTTTCTTCTTTTTTCGCATAGCCATTGCATCTATGACTGTAATTTGACATGCACCCGAGACACAGCCAGCAGAAGTGGTACCCACAGAGTGCATTGCAGGTCATGTGGTTGCATCCATCTCTTTTTTCGATTGGCCGCTGACACTTGGGACACGGCTTCGTGAAAGCCGTTATCCATGTAACGTTAGCGCTGTCGGACTCGTTCTTCTTGGTCCAATTCACCACTGTCTGGCAGTCGACAGGGCGGTGGCACTCCTCCGTGCAGCTCCAGCAGAACTTATACGAGCAATCGCATGTGACGTCGTAGCTTTCGCACCCTCCAACGACAAACTCCACCGCGTATTCGCAGTCGGGGGCAGGGCACCACTTCCTTTTTTTACTAGATTCAATATAAGACCGGTAAAGATAGTGATAGTACTTGTTTTTATCCTCATCCGATGAGACTAATTCCACCATTTCTAAACCTACAATGGCTGTGCATTTAGGCTCGGGGCAGCGGAGATTCAAGCAGTTAGATCCATCGTTGATGAAGACAGATAAGTAATCTTTCCAGCAATCTACACAGAAGGGATGGCCACAGGGCAAAGACAGAGTAGCGGCTGTTTGGACTCTTTGGAAGCAGATCTTGCAGCAAATATCGGGTTCCATCAATTCCACTTTTTCCACCTCCGTGAGGACGTTACGAACTCCGTCGTCGTCCGCGAGCCACTTGTCGACGACGGAGTTTAGACTCCAGTTTTCCTGGAGCAACAAGGTGCAGGCTATGCCTCTGGAAACAGAGAGGACGTTGCAAACTTCGGAAATATCGTTTTGTTGGATTAGTTTAATTTTGTCTTGTTTTAGGATTACGTAGTCCTTCTTGGTATTGGAGTAGGTTTCCTCCGCCGGCGCCGCCACCACCACGTCGGCATCTTCGCTGCCACTACTGTAGTAGA
Source organism: Galeopsis tetrahit (assembly GCA_963675135.1). NCBI lineage: Eukaryota > Viridiplantae > Streptophyta > Magnoliopsida > Lamiales > Lamiaceae > Galeopsis > Galeopsis tetrahit. Next base: position 63,777,035 of record OY776134.1, on the reverse strand, counting down.
AATCTTCTTCAGAATCCATTGTGCGAAGATGTGAAACAGTCCAATCTACAGATTTTTTGGCCAATAAATCCTATTTTTTCGTTTCTAATTCGGAGGACCCGGCTCCAACAATATTGTGATTTATTTATGGCACAAATTTTATGCCATATATTCTTTATTTTTTTGTATATCCTATATTTTTTTTTTCAATAATATATATCACAAATCTTATCTTAAAATAGGATTTACACAAATATATAAAAATCTTTTATCGTAAAATCAAAGAAATTAGTATTTTCTTATCACTGCTTGCATAAATTGGTAATCAGAAATTAGGCAATGTATGGTTAATTTTATACTCACTTTCAAAACCCCTATACAAACATGATAATGGAATGAGAATTTACAACTTTGGATGCAATTTGCATAATCATTTATGTGTGACTTTCATCCTTATTTTGAAAACTCATGTTGATGAATAAAAATTTCAATTTCCGTTTACTATTTTTTTTATAGGGTGATTTACAACCAAGGTAAATTAATGCATTTGTCTATACAAAAATAGGTTTAACTTCCAATTTTGCCCTTTCCACTCACGCGCCTTTACAAAAGCAGAACAGAAAACACTGTTCCCTCTCTCTCACACGTCCCTCTCTCCTCTCTTATTACTCTCTCTCTTTTCTGTGTCAAAACGCCATGGCTTCACCGTTTCTCTTTCCATAAATTGTTTTCGCCCTCCGTCGCCTCTGTTCGCGGATTTCTGCGTCCGTCGCTGTGCGCCACCAGCTATGGCCAGAAACAGATTGTAGCAGCCCCTTGTCGCCTCCGCTCGCAACCTGTAGCAGCGCCGCCATCGCGATCAGGAGCAGCAACTGTCCCGTCCGCCGCCATCCCCGTTCGCTGCCTGCTGCAGCGCCAGCTCGTCGCGCGTTCCTTCGCGCCGCCTCTGCTCACGAACAGAAGCCGTCTCGCCTGCTAGACTGAAGCCGCCGCCCTCCGCCGCTGGTAAGGAAAGGTATGTTTCTTACTTTTTTTTTTTTTGTCTCTTTGCCTTCGGCCGTATGTTGCTATTGCAGATAAAGAATTTGAATTAATTTTTTATTCGGTTTCTGCAGTAGGCTATTGGGCTAGTTGCTTTTAATTTTTTAGTTGGATTAATTGGGGCTGAAATCATTTATGCGTTGCAATTTTTTGCTCTGAGTTATGATTAACGCATGAAAGCTGAACATATGTGTAGTGCACTCAAGGTGTTTGATGTTATGTCTGAGAAGACTTTTTTGACATATGTGTAGTGCACTAGTGCACTCAAGGTGTTTGATGTTATGTTTGTGAGACTTTTTTGCACCTCTGATCTTTGGACCGTTTGCTAGAGTTATTCTAATTTGGTCACTAGATTATGGTGTTTTTATTGATCAACTTGTTGATGTTTCTTTCTTGAATTCATTTTGAAAGTGTGCGTGCGTGCGAAATCAGAGATGTTGTCTGTAGTGTTGGCACAGTCCAAACAACAATGAGCAGCTTGCAAAGAAGTATTTCAAAATTTGTGTAGATTAAATAATTAATCTACACGAATCACTTATATTAACTTTTAATATCAGTGACACAAATCAACAACCTCGTAAGATTTTGAACAACTACAACTTAGATTGAGTTTGAAAAGTTACTAGAAAAATACGAAACTATCTCCCTTATAGATCTAACATATTTTCCTAGCAAACGACTATGATTGAGTACACAAATATTCGAGTTTATAAGAGTGCACTAATCTACAAGAAGGAACAAAATATTTTTCTAACTAGAAGCGTTGCTTCCATAGGGTAGTAATCTAGTTTAGCTTTCTCTCTTGTTGTACTTTGTAATGAAGGCAGTGGGTTCTATTTATAGTAGACACGCGCAAAACCGAACCGCCAAACCGGCCAACCGGCCAAACCGCCGGTTTTTAACCGCCTTTTGACAAACCGCAAACCGGCGGTTTGGCCGGTTTTGGCGGTTAACCGGCGGTTTGGCGGTTAACCGGCGGTTTGCCGATTTTTTATTAAAAAAAAAAAATTAATTTTTTTAATACACAATTCTTCTATTTTTAATGTATAAATTTAAGTTATATAATTTTTATTCAATTCTAGTAATGTATTTTCTAAAAAATGAGTTAAAACGAATAAAATACGAACGAAAACGGAGTGAAAACGAGCGAAAACGGAGATAATATTTAAAAAAAAAAAAAAAAAACAAACCGCCAAACCGGCGGTTTTCAAACCGAACCGCCGGTTTGAAAACCGTAACCGTAACCAGCGGTTCGGTTACGGTTACTGAAAAACCAAAACCGTAACCGCCGGTTTCTAACCGAAACCGGCGGTTTGGAACCGTTGCCCATGTCTAATTTATAGGCTTGAATTCGACCTGCCTTGCAACTCCCTTGATCATCTCAGCCATTAGATCAAGGTGGTTTCTTGTAACTTCCCTTCACACTCCATATTTGTAGGACTTAGATCAAGGTGGTTTCTTGTAACTTCCCTTCACACTCCATATTTGTAGGACTTTGACCAATGGTGCTTAGTAACCACTCAATCCCGTGCAACTGCCTGACCTGGGTGTTGCCCACGTCTTCTACCTACATTTGGGACATCACTAGGCAACACAAGTTAAGTTAGAGTTAGTAAAAGGAGATGTTGTCTTAGGTGTTAGCACATCTAGTACAACATTTGACTGAAATGTTGGATCATTAAATACAACACCTATTCCAACATCAACAATCTCCCCCAATTTGGCCTTTCTACATCAACACCCCTAATGTTCACAACATTCAGAATCTTGATTAAGAAAACAATACACATGATATTTCAAAGAAGAAACAATTTCAGTATTTAGCCAAATTTTAGCACATCATCTAAGTAAAAAAAACTATACTTAGATTTAAAAAACAGCAAAACAGAAACATGAAGGCAATGTATGTGGGACAGAAAATTAAAAAACATAAGTACAGGCTTTATAGAGTGAGGAAATAAATGAAAGCAGTAAAGGGGAGGATTGGGCTGATTGTATCAAGCTGCATCTTCAGAGTCTGCACGAACTCCCCCATTCTTCAAGCCTTCAATCCACATTGAGATCTCCATAGAGATCTTCAATGTCTTGTGCATCAGCATCTGCATCAACTCCGTTGTTATCTGCATCAACTCCGTTGTTGGTAGCCTCTTGCATATCATCAGTGTTAAGGTTTGGATCAGGAACAGCAGTATTGGGACTCTCTTCTTGAACTGGAACTGCATCAGAATTGTGAACATCACTCACTCCAGAATTGTGAACATCACTCACTCCAACAGGTAGAAAGCAGCCCTTCCCAAAACTTTTTTTGTATTAGCAAGTCCTCAACTGTGCTCTGGAGATTAGTTAGAATGAAACGAGATGATAAATAAACAAAGGTAACACTTCTGGGGGCAGAGGCCTTTGGTAGTGGTAAATCCACAATTCTTTCCCCACCACGAAGCAAAAGTTGTGGTGAAATTGTGAAGCTCGGGACATACCCACAAATAACTTCAGTTTCCAATCTCTGAAACTCCTTATCGGCTAGCAATTTATAGATCAAACAAGGATATGGAAGCAGGCCCTTACCAGACATGTTACAAGTGAAGTTCATCATGTTCTGAAATATAACTTGTCCTAAATTAAATTGCTTGAGATGTCCTATCTTATAGAGTAGGACAGCCTGTTCCAAAGTAAGAGTTGTGTTGTTTGTTGTCGAAATTCAATTGCAACACACGATCTTATGTAATACAGACTAGTTAACCGAGAAGCAAGCAATTTAGGCACCCAATGTGTAATTTTTCCACCAGTAAGTACACTGATCATCAAATCAAAATCTGAAACTACTGGATCCTCCATGATTCTAGTTTTCAACATCATATTGATTTTTCTAGGAGTAATGATAATCTCAAGACCACGAAACGGCACACATCCATACTTCCTAGAGTTTGTATCCCCTGTTTTTGCACTAACATTGACATAGAATTCATGAACCCAATCAACCACATAAGGCACTGCAAATAATAACGCATCCAATATTGACCTCTCCCTAAACCAATCCATTAAGTTTGCTTCCTCAAAATCAGAAATTTTTAAAATCCGTTCACGGAGTATAATCCTATTTCGAATTGTTTTATATCGTGCACTCGTATTATCATTGTACTCAACAACATCTTCATCACTAAAGTTTGTATTAGAAGAAATTGGTACCTCTTCCTCATGAGCAGAGGAGTGTGAACTGGAGTCGGAAGATGAAGACGAGTCTGAGCCTTCGGATGGTGCCACCGGAGGGGCAACATCACGAGCTTTTCGGGGCTTTTTGTGTACTGCCCGAGTCTTGGGGATTTCTTCATCTGCATGTTAGACTGTGACGGCCTCAGTGAAGTTGTCAATGATATCATTGACATCTTGAGGCTCCCCCTCAAATTCTGAGTTAGATAAAACGATTGGTTGAGCTTTCCCTCCGTCCGTTCTGGGCTTCTTCTTCCCGGTGTAGTCTACTCTTTTTCCAAGAGTCCTGTAGGAGACACGGCGACCTCCGGGCCATTTTCGAGCAACTGGAACAGGGGCTTTTGCCTTTTTAGTTGTGAACTTCCTCTTTTGCCTTAATCGAGCAAGCTTCTTTGCCAAAATCTCCTCATCAGACGAAGAGACATCTTCCATTTGCACATCATTACTCTCAACCGTTGGTAAATCATCTTGGAACATCGCATTATCGAGAATCTCTCCCTCCAAGATAATGGTTGGGGAATCTGTTTTACGGGCTAGGGCATGATATGCCTTCTTCAGTTTCTCGAATGAGGTTCCAAGAGGAAATGATTTTTGTAAGGTGGATGATTTTGGGGATGAGTGATCAATTGGAGAGGCACTTACAGGTTCTGGGATTTTAGCATTTTCCATTTCGCTTCTGATGTCGAGTGGGTTGTAAACCACCAGTGGTAGAGGAGAAGTTTCGGGCTCGAACGGAACATCCATGGTTCCCACAACGAACGACGGTGACCCAGGTGCCGGAGAGTTGGGAATTTCAGTGATTATCGCCATTTGAGGTGAGATTTTGAGTGTTGGAGTGAAAATCGCAGAAGCTGTTTGAGTAAGGGCTTGAGTGATTCTGAGTTTTACGTGGAGAGTAAGATTGTTGAATGGAGTTGATGATTACTGCCTGCAAAAGTGAGTAATTAGTTTGATAAGACCTTTCAAATTCTGAAATAAGAGATAATAATGCAAGCAATTTCAAATTCCAGTATATCAAATTGTTAAGAAACACGTATGCCAATAAAAATATACCCTATGAATGAGTGTTTCAAAATCTGATCTAAGTTTGAGAGTATAAAATTCACCATGCATACGAGATCAATTTATAGAGGATTTCAGGCGGGAGTTGATACACGATTTCATAAAAAAACTGAAATGAAGGGAGTGGAAGAATAACTTCTCTCCATTAAATAGGTCGTGTGTTGTGGAGAAAAATTACTGAAAAAAAAAGAATAAATAAATGAAAAGGTTAAATAATAACTGAACAAATAAAATAAATAGATTTAGATAAATATTTGCAGATAATAAAAATAATAATTATCAGAAATTAATTAATTCTACAAATAATCGAAATCATAAGTCTGAGTCAAGTGTTGAATAGATTGTTGGCATTTTATACATCTCAACACAGTTTTTTCATGAATTTGCTTCATATGTGTTGCACTTTTAATTTTTATCACATTGATCCATCTTTTCAAAAGAGCGCATCGTAGCAGCGAACTCCGTGCCCCATAGTTACTCAATGGATTTGTGATTAATTTGATGCAATATATATCACCTTTAGAAGAGAGAACATCGTAGTAGTGAGCTCCGTGTCCCTTGTTACTCAGTGATTTTCAAAGCATCTAATTTGTGATTTCCTTTGCATTTGAGAGATTGTACAAGCTTTTCTCATATTCTTCTAGACTAAGATTATAGAGAATTATGTTAAATTTGACACTTACGAAATTTATACAAAGAAATAATTAAATGAACTACTCTGGTGTTGTCCCAAATGTTGCCGCATTTGGTACAACACTTTTGATACAATGTTCAGATATTGCATAAACCAAGAGATTTCCTTAGAGAGGAGAATCTCTTATCATCTAAAGCTTTGGTAAATATATCAGCAAGTTGTTTTTCTGTAGAAATGTATTCCAACTTGACCACCTCTTTTTCTACCAGATCTCTTATGAAATGATGCCTTATACTAATATGCTTAGTCAAAGAATGTTGCACTGGATTCTTTGATATATTTATGGTACTAGTGTTATCACAATAAACAGTTAATGTATCACAAGGTAAACCATAATCACAAAACATTTTCTGTAACCAAAGTAATTGTGTACAGCAACTCCCTGCTGCAATATACTCAGATTCAGTTGTAGATTGTGATACACAGTTCTGTTTTCTGCTATGCCAAGATATGAGATTATTTCCCATGTAAAAGCAGCCACCACTGGTGCTCTTCCTATCATCAGCATCTCCTGCCCAGTCAGCATCACTATAGCCAATTAAGGAACAATTTGTGTCCTTGCTGTACCACAAACCTAAGTCACAAGTTCCTGCAACATATCTAATAATTCTTTTTACAGCATGCATGTGAGATTCTTTAGGGTCAGATTGATATCTAGCACATAAACAAACACTAAACATGATATCAGGCCTACTAGAGCTCAAATAAAGGAGACTGCCTATCATTGATTTGTATAATGTTGGGTCAACATTCTGGCCAACATTATCTTTACTCAGTTTCTGAGTTGATCCCATAGGAGTTTTCATGTGTTTGGCATTCTCTAAACCAAACATTTTCACAAGACTTTTAGCATATTTACTTTGTGAAATAAAAATACCATCATTTTGCTGTTTAATCTGCAGTCCTAGGAAGTAGTTTAAATCACCAACTATGGACATTTCAAAAGTAGATGCCATTTCATTCACAAATAATTTGAGCATATCATCACAAGTAGAGCCAAATACTATATCATCAACATAAATTTGAGCAATCATAATATTATTTTTCTCATGTTTAATGAATAGAGTTCTATCAACTTCTCCTCTAGTGAAACCAAATTCAATCAGAAAATCAGTTAATCTTTCATACCATGCTCTAGGTGCTTGTTTCAAGCCATATAGAGCCTTTTTTAATTTGAACACATAATCAGGAAATTTTGGATTTTCAAAGCCTTTTGGTTGCTCAACATAAGCTTCTTCCATTAGGATTCCATTTAGAAAAGCTGCTTTAACATCCATTTGGTATAGTTTTATGTTGATAAAGCATGCAATAGCAAGTAAAAGTCTAATGGATTCTATTCTAGCAACTGGAGCAAATGTTTCATCAAAATCTACTCCCTCTACTTGAGTATATCCTTGAGCAACAAGCCTTGCTTTGTTTCTGATAATATTGCCTATTTCATCAGTTTTGTTTTTGAAAATCCATTTAGTACCAATAACATTTGTGTGATCTGGCCTAGGTACTAAAGTCCATACATCATTCCTAACAAACTGATTCAATTCTTCATGCATAGCTTCTATCCAATGTTCATCATTTAAAGCCTCTTTTACTGTTTTAGGTTCAATAGCAGAATGATAGCACTCATGATTTACCTTATTACACACAGATGTCATACAAATAGATCTTACCACATCTTTTGAATTCATACCCAACCTCCTTTTGGTCTGAATTCCAGTGGATTGATCACCTATTATCAGCTCCTGTGGATGATTCTTTTGAACTCTCCTTGAAGGAGTTTTGTGCAGATTGTACAAATTCTCTGGATTTTCTGTAACTTTTGCAGCAGATGTGTCTGTGTGTGTTCCCTCATTCTGCTCATCATTTTGGATCTGATCTGATCTGTCTAGCTGTATTGGACTGTCAGTTAGGTCTGAGACATCTTCAATAATGTTTCCTGTAATACTTGTGTTATCATCAAAAACCACATTTACAGACTCTTGAACAGTATTTGTTCTGAGATTATAGATCCTATAAGCTTCACTGTTCCTTGAATAACCAAGGAAAAAAACTTTGTCACTTTTAGAGTCAAATTTATGCAATTGTTCTCTATCATTTAAGATGTAGCAGACACAGCCAAATACATGAAAATACTTAAGATTAGGCTTTCTATTGTTCAGTATTTCATAAGGAGTACTATTAGAATCTGTTCTAATCAAGACTCTATTAGAAATATGACAAGCTGTATTTAGAGCTTCAACCCAAAATCTTTTAGCCAAATTCTTAGAGCATAGCATAACTCTAGTCATCTCTTGAAGAGTTCTATTTTTCCTTTCTGCTATCCCATTCTGTTGAGGAGTTTTAGGTGATGAAAACTCCTGTAATATGCCTCTAGACTCACAAAACTCAGTGAAAGCACTATTATCAAACTCTCTTCCATGGTCTGATCTAATTCTACAAACTTTAGAATTATAGATATTCTTGAATCTTTTGCATAGAGTTTTAAAGACAGAAAAGGTTTCTGATTTTTCTTTTAGGAATTCTATCCATGTGAATCTAGAACAATCATCAACAATTACAAAAGAATACATGTTTCCACCTATACTCTCAATTTCCATAGGACCCATAAGATCCATATGAAGCAATTCAAAACAATGTTTTGTAGAACAATGACCCAATAGTTTGTGAGGTACTCTTACCTGTTTGCCCTTTTGACATGGTCCACAGATGTGTTTGTCTGAAAATTTCAGCATTGGTAAACCTGTGACAACTTTAAGTCTAATTAATCTACCAATTTGTCTATAATTAACATGCCCACGTCTATGATGCCATAGTGTACTTTCATCATTTTTCACACTATTGCAGCTGACTTTAGACTCAATTAAATAACAGTTATCAGCAGATCTATTACCCATCATAATGCAATCAGAATTTTCATCTAGCACATAGCATGAATTTTTGTCAAACTTCACATGCAAGTCATCATCACATAACTGACTTATACTAATAAGGTTGGCAAGTAGTCCATCAACATGTAAAACATTAGGTAATCTAGGAAATCCAGGAACATTTAAGGTTCCTTTACCAATGATCTTTCCTTTAGATTCACCTCCATAAGTAACATTACCATCATTATAAGCTTTATAATCAGATAAATAATCAATTTGACCTGTCATGTGTTTTGAGCAGCCACTGTCAAAATACCATAAACCAAGAACACATGCTTTCAAGGACATATGAACAACATTGCAGATAGTATTTTTAGAAATCCATTCTGTTTTCTGTGAATGATGCTTTGTGTGTGGTGTCATTTTAGACAATCCAGTAGTATTTAAATCCTTTTGTCTTTTTAAACAGTAATGAGCTTTGTGACCCTTTTTAAAGCAATAGTTACACACAAGTTCTTTCACATTAACAAGGGTTTTTTTTTTGCAGAAACAGTAGCATTAGTTTCAAGTTCAGCTTTGACAAAAACAGTAGAAACATTACTTTGAGAACTAAGAGCTGTTTTACCTTTATAACCAATACCTGCTTTCCTTGTATTGTTGATCAGCAGTGATTCATCCAGTTTTGCTTTTCCTTCAGAGAATTTCTTGAAGCTTAAAGATACTTCCTTCATCTTTTCTTCAAGTTTTTCAATCTCACAATCTTTCTTGGTCAGAACACTCTCAAGTTTTAAAACTGAATTTCTTAAATCATCATTTTCAAATGTTAATGATTTAATAATACGATTTAATTTTTCAGTTTCAGAATATATAATATGTTGTTCTTCATTAGTCAAAGGATTTTCATAAGAATATTTTCTGAAATCAAGTACAGATACTTCTAGTCTATCTTTTAGATTAGAAATTTCTTTATCCTTCTTGGTTAAAAGACTTTCTAATTTAAAAACAGTGTTAGACAAATCTAAATTATCAGTATCTCTTCTGGATAGACTTGCTTTACTTGGTGTACCTGCCTCTGTAACAACACTTGTGAAACAATTAAATTCTGGAGTATTATTACTCAGTGATTTCCCAAATGATGACTCATTTGTCCTCACATCGTAGTAATCATCCAGATCATCATCAAGAGTATCATCATACATAATTCTAGCAGAGAAGGCTTTTTCAATGTCTTTTTCAGGATCATGTTCAACATCAGATTCATCACTTAAAGTAGCACTGAAATTAAGTTTCTTTTTTAGAAGGGTGTTAGCACATTCATTAGCATAATGACCATATCCAGAACATGCATCACATTTAACATTCTTCCTATAATCTTGGTCAGGTCTAAACCTAGTTACTCTTTCTAATTGTCTGGAAGGATTAAAAGTGTTCTTCCTAACAGGCAATTGTTGTTGATTATTAGTAATCTGGACTTTAGGTTGAATATTATCTTTGAATTTCTTATTCTTCATGAATGTCTTAAACTGCCTAGTCATAAACGCCATGTAGTCAGGATCATTAAGATATTCATCAATGTTCTCTTCATCAGAATCAATTTCAAGCATTTTTCATTTCGCTTCTGATGTCGAGTGGGTTGTAAACCACCAATGGTAGAGGAGAAGTTTCGGGCTCGAACGGAACATCCATGGTTCCCACAACGAACGACGGTGACCCAGGTGCCGGAGAGTTGGGAATTTCAGTGATTATCGCCATTTGAGGTGAGATTTTTAGTGTTGGAGTGAAAATCGCAGAAGCTGTAAGTGCCTCTCCAATTGATCACTCATCCCCAAAATCATCCACCTTCCAAAAATCCTTTCCTCTTGGAACCTCCTTCGATAAACTGAAGAAGGCATATCATGCCCTAGCCCGTAAAACAGATTCCCCAACCATTATCTTAGAGGGAGAGATTCTCGATAATGCGATGTTCCAAGATGATTTACCAACGGTTGAGAGTAATGATGTGCAAATGGAAGATGTCTCTTCGTCTGATGAGGAGATTTCGGCAAAGAAGCTTGCTCGATTAAGGCAAAAGAGGAAGTTCACAACTAAAAAGGCAAAAGCCCCTGTTCCAGTTGCTCGAAAATGGCCCGGAGGTCGCCGTGTCTCCTACAGGACTCTTGGAAAAAGAGTAGACTACACCGGGAAGAAGAAGCCCAGAACGGACGGAGGGAAAGCTCAACCAATCGTTTTATCTAACTCAGAATCTGAGGGGGAGCCTCAAGATGTCAATGATATCATTGACAACTTCACTAAGGCCGTCACAGTCGAACATGCAGATGAAGAAATCCCCAAGACTCGGGCAGTACACAAAAAGCCCCGAAAAGCTCGTGATGTTGCCCCTCCGGTGGCACCATCCGAAGGCTCAGACTCGTCTTCATCTTCCGACTCCAGTTCACACTCCTCTGCTCATGAGGAAGAGGTACCAATTTCTTCTGATACAGACTTTAGTGATGAAGATGTTGTTGAGTACAATGATAATACGAGTGCACGATATAAAACAATTCGAAATAGGATTATACTCAGTGAACGAATTTTAAAAATTTCTGATTTTGAGGAAGCAAACTTAATGGATTGGTTTAGGGAGAGGTCAATATTGGATGCGTTATTATTTGCAGTGCCTTATGTGGTTGATTGGGTTCATGAATTCTATGCCAATGTTAGTGCAAAAACAGGGGATACAAACTCTAGGAAGTATGGATGTGTGTCGTTTCGTGGTCTTGAGATTATCATTACTCCTAGAAAAATCAATATGATGTTGAAAACTATAATCATGGAGGGTCCAGTAGTTTCAGATTTTGATTTGATGATCAGTGTACTTACTGGTGGAAAAATTACACATTGGGTGCCTAAATTGCTTGCTTCTCGGTTAACTAGTCTGTATTCAGTATTACATAAGATCGTGTGTTGCAATTGGATTCCGACAACAAACAACACAAATCTTACTTTGGAACAGGCTGTCCTACTCTATAAGATAGGACATCTCAAGCAATTTAATTTAGGACAAGTTATATTTCAGAACATGATGAACTTCACTTGTAACATGTCTGGTAAGGGCCTGCTTCCATATCCTTGTTTGATCTATAAATTGCTAGCCGACAAGGAATTTCAGAGATTGGAAACTGAAGTTATTTGTGGGTATGTCCCGAGCTTCACAATTTCACCACAACTTTTGCTTCGTGGTGGGGAAAGAATTGTGGATTTACCACTACCAAAGGCCTCTGCCCCTAGAAGTGTTACCTCAGATGTGCCCTCAACCTCCACAACACATCCTCCCTCAGGTTGTGTTGCCTCTGTTTATTTATCATCTCATTTCATTCTAAGACAGGTTGATATTCTTCAAGGCACCATAACTAATCTCCAGAGCACAGTTGAGGACTTGCTAATACAAAAACAGTTCTGGGAAGGGCTGCTTTCTACCTCAACAGGGGAAGTGAGTGATGTTCACAATTCTGATGCAGTTCCAGTTTCAGTTCAAGAAGAGAGTCCCAATGCTGCTGTTCCTGATCCAAACCTTAACACTGATGAAATGCAAGAGGCTACCAACAACGGAGTTGATGCAGATGCTGATGCACAAGACATTGAAGATCTCTATGGAGATCTCAATGTGGATTGAAGGCTTGAAGAATGGGGGAGTTTAGAGTATGGGGGAGTTCGTGCAGACTCTGAAGATGCAGCTGATACAATCAGCCCAATCCTCCCCTTTACTGCTTTCATTTATTTCCTCACTCTATAAAGCCTGTACTTATGTTTTTTAATTTTCTGTTCCACATACATTGCCTTCATGTTTCTGTTTTGCTGTTTTTTAAATCTAAGTATAGTTTTTTTTGACTTAGATGATGTGCTAAAATTTGGCTAAATAATGAAATTGTTTCTTCTTTGAAATATCATGTGTATTGTTTTCTTAATCAAGATTCTGAATGTTGTGAACATCAGGGGTGTTGATGTAGAAAGTCCAAATTGGGGGAGATTGTTGATGTTGGAATAGGTGTTGTATTTAATGATCCAACATTTCAGTCAAATGTTGTACTAGATGTGCCAACACCTAAGACAACATCAGAATTTGCCCTTTCTCCTTTTACTAACTCTAACTTAACTTGTGTTGCTTAGTGATGTCCCAAATGTAGGTAGAAGACGTGGGCGACACCCAGGTCAGGCAGTTGCACGGGATTGAGTGGTTACTAAGCACCATTGGTCAAAGTCCTACAAATATGGAGTGTGAAGGGAAGTTACAAGAAACAACCTAGATCTAATGGCTGAGATGATCAAGGGAGTTGCAAGGCAGGTCGAATTCAAGCCTATAAATAAAACCCACTGCCTTCATTACAAAGTACAACAAGAGAGAAAGCTAAACTAGATTACTACCTATGGAAGCAACGCTTCTAGTTAGAAAAATATTTTGTTCCTTCTTGTAGATTAGTGCACTCTTATAAACCCGAATATTTGTGTACTCAATCATAGTCGTTTGCTAGGAAAATATGTTAGATCTATAAGGGAGATAGTTTCGTATTTTTCTAGTAACTTTTCAAACTCAATCTGAGTTGTAGTTGTTCAAAACCTTACGAGGTTGTTGATTTGTGTCAGTGATATTAAAAGTTAATATAAGTGATTCGTGTAGATTAATTATTTAATCTACACAAATTTTGAAATACTTCTTTGCAAAGTGTTTATTTAAATTCCGCTGCTCATTGTTGTCTGGACTGTGCCAACACTACAGACAACATCTCTGATTTCGCACGCACACTTTCAGTTTGAAAGTGTGTGTGCGTGTGAAATCAGAGGTGTTGTCTGTTGTGTTGGCACTATCTAGACAACATTTGGCAGCGGAAATTAAAATGCACGAAACAAATGGAATTATTCAAAATTTGTGTAGATTAAAAATAATCTACACGAATCACTATATTAAGTAAAATATCAGTGAAACAAATCAACAACCTTGTAAAGGTTTTGAACAACTACAACTCGAATGAGTTTGGATAATTTACTAGAATCTACGAAACTATCTCCCTCATAGATCTAACATAAAACTCTAGTAAATAAGACAATGATTTAACATATAAATATTCGGGTTTATAAGAGTATGTAAATCTACAAGAAAGAACAATAATATTCCTAACTAGAAGCGTCGTGCACTCAATAACTAGTAATAGTGTTTAGCTTTCTCTCTTGTGTATCTTGTATTGAGGCAGGATCTTTTTTATAGGCTTCAAATCCTACTGCCCCAACATCATGTAGATCGATTTTTACATGATCAACCATGGAGAAGAATCACAGATTTTCCTAAAGCTAAATGCACTAAGCACTCGATAGCTTTAGTAATGAATGTGTCTTCTTTCTTCTCTGCTTGAAACGTTGAAGACAACCTCTATTTATAGATAAATTTCGTCAGCCTTCAACTCCCATAGATCACATGATCTATGTAACTTCCCCTTAACTCCTTAAAATAAGGTAACTTCAAATTTAGGCTTAACTTCCATTTGTGCTTGCAATTCTCTCACTCCCTATGCAATCTGCATGACCTGGACACGTCCACATCTTCTAACTGCATCAAAGGAACATTACAAACAACATAGAAAATTCGGAGTTAGGCGAATTATGATGTTGACCAAAGTGATGGAACATTCTGCACATCACGGGTACAACATCAGCAACAACCTTTTAGAAAGGTTTGAAAAATCTAATTGACTATATGAAACTACCTCCCTTTTAGGTCTATACATATAATCTCCTAGACGAAATAAGTATGATACATATGTTGATTGGGTCTACAACAATCTATCATACTGTTGCATCGGTCCTCTATTAATTGACCACGTTTTCAACTGCATGCAACCTTCATAGATCAGTTTTTACATGATCTATAACCTCTTCCACAAACTCCTTAAAAGTAGGAACCACCATGCATGCTCTTAACTTCTCACTCCTTGTATTTATGCAACTGCTTGACCTGATAACTTCCACGTCTTCAATCCTACATACAAGGACATTAAGAACAACATCTAAAATCAGAGTTAGTGTTAGGAGAAAGGAAAAATTATGATGTTGACCAAAGTGATGGAACATTTTGTACAACACTCGACAAACAGAGTTGCTAGGAGTGTTGGATCAAAATAAGCATCACATGTACAACATCAACAATCTCCCCCAATTTGGCCTTTCTACTACAACACTTCTGATGTTAAACATACAGAAATATTCAAAGTAGAAATATACAAAATTTACATCAAGTAAATGACATAAAATCGTAATCACCAAATTAAGTAACAAGTCTTTCTCTAAACACTACAAACAATGTGTTTAGATTAAAAACAAAAATAATAAAGAACAAAATGAAATCCTAAATAATAAAGGAAATACTCCCTCCATCCGCCTATAAGTGTTACATTACTTTTTGGCACAGAGATTAAGAAAAGTGATTAAGTAATAGATATAGTACAAGTGATGTGATTGAGAGAGGAGAGAGATAGAGAGAAAAAGTAAAATATAAAGTGAAGTGTAAGAAAAAGTACTTACCAAAAAAGGTATGAGAAGCTTATAGACGGACGGACGAAAATGGTAAAATGGGAAGCTTATAGGCGGACGGAGGGAGTAACAGAAATATAAATCCTACAAGCATTACAAACAAATAAAGAAAAGTTATGTAAATAAGTAAAGGAGAGGATTGAGCTGAAGAACACTTCAGCTGCATCTTCATGGATCTGCAAAAACTCCCCCGCACTTTATAACTTATCTAGTTTGTATGCTTTCATAAATCTCAATGCACGCTTTCAATGACATTGATATCTTGTGCATCTTCAACTACTGCTTTATCACTTTCTTGTACGGCTTCTGTTTCTTGACTGTCACCATCAGTGTTGATTGTGAAAGAAAGGACGAATTATTAATGATGTTGTCAAATATGTTGTGACATTCTTCACAACATTGACACAACATCAACAATCTCCCCCAATTTGGCCTTTCGACAACAACAAACCTGATGCAATAATAGATAACAAAAAGTGTAGAATAGACAACAAGAATAGAATGTAATGTTAAATAAAAGTGAATTTGAACCATCTAAAACAACGCCCCCTCAAAATGACCTTTCCAAAACTCTCCCATAGATGCAAAACTCCCCATTTTATCAAGCAGGGTAATTCTCATCTACAACAACATGCATTAGGTGCAGCATCTTATGCAACTTCTCCCCCTGTTGGTGTGGAAAGGAGAAACATATAGACTAGAAGATCATGAACTGCGGTAATGCTGGCATGATTGTTCCATCATTCTCAGAAACATTCAGTGAAATCGGCATTGTTGCAAGAAGAGTCAGAAGGCTTTGACTAGCAGTAGGGTTTTGAGTGGTTTTAGGTTCATGGTTTGAGTAGGAGGGTGAATGTTTTGCATTTCAAAACGGATGTTTTTAGGTTTGAAACGTCATAGGTGTAGATGTTTGAGAAATTTCAGTGGAGGCTTCGGATTTTGGAATAGGTACTTGTATCGAACTGACCATAAGATATGATGATTCCAGTGTCATTGTTTCAACATTTTCTGAAACACGTATGGAAATCGCCATTGAAGCAAATAAGTTCAGACAATTTCGATTTTCTGAGGAAGAAGAGATTTGAGTATTTGAGCTTTGATCAAATGGTGAAGTGTTTTCCATCCTTTAAATACCTGTAAACTAGATTCGAATTAAATGAACAATTCAAAGTTTGGAAAATTTAAACACTTTTGAATTTAAATGCAGTGATGAGAAATCAATAATCTGTGAAATACCATTGCATGTAATTATCTTCAAAATCAGTGCATAAGTTATCGAATATAATAGCAATATAAATATCTAGACATTTAAGTTTATTAAAAGAACTTACGTAGAGAAGGAGTTTGATCAGAAGTTATTTGCACGATTGTGGGTAAAAAAAATAGGAATTGAAGAAATTATAACTACTCCATGAAGTGAACGTGTGAAATTGGTGGGAGAGAAACAAAGAATTAAAAACTGTCCAAATTAAATAAAATATTCAAAATGCAATAAATATAAAAAAATGACCTGGAAATATCCAATTTAATAATTCTGAAAAATTAATCTAATATTCAGAAAATAAATAATTCATAAAGGTTTGTCGCTCATAATGTTGGCCCACATACATCTCAACACTGTTTTTACATGAATTTGCTTCATTTGTGTTGCACTTTTTTTTTTTCTTTTTTTTTTCGTCATAAGAATATTTTCTGAAATCAAGTACAGATACTTCTAGTCTATCTCTTGAAGAGTTCTATTTTTCCTTTCTGCTATCCCATTCTGTTGAGGAGTTTTAGGTGATGAAAACTCCTGTAATATGCCTTTAGACTCACAAAACTCAGTGAAAGCACTATTATCAAACTCTCTTTCATGGTCTGATCTAATTCTACAAACTTTAGAATTATAGACATTCTTGAATCTTTTGCATAGAGTTTTAAAGACAGAAAAGGTTTCTGATTTTTCTTTTAAGAATTCTATCCATGTGAATCTAGAATAATCATCAACAATTACAAAAGAATACCTTTTTCCATCTATACTCTCAATTTCCATAGGACCCATAAGATCCATATGAAGCAATTCAAAACAATGTTTTGTAGAACAATGACCCAATAGTTTGTGAGGTACTCTTACCTGTTTGCCCTTTTGACATGGTCCCCAGATGTGTTTGTCTGAAAATTTCAGCATTGGTAAACCTGTGACAACTTTAAGTCTAATTAATCTACCAATTTGTCTATAATTAACATGCCCAAGTCTATGATGCCATAGTGTACTTTCATCATTTTTCACACTATTGCAGCTGACTTTAGACTCAATTAAATAGCAGTTATCAGCAGATCTATTACCCATCATAATGCAATCAAAATTTTCATCTAGCACATAACATGAATTTTTGTCAAACTTCACATGCAAGTCATCATCACATAACTGGTTTATACTAATAAGGTTGGCAAGTAGTCCATCAACATGTAAAACATTAGGTAATCTAGGAAATCCAGGAACATTTAAGGTTCCTTTACCAATGATCTTTCCTTTAGATCCACCTCCATAAGTAACATTACCACCATTATAAGCTTTATAATCAGATAAATAATCAATTTGACATGTCATGTGTTTTGAGCAGCCACTGTCAAAATACCATAAACCAGGAACACATGCTTTCTAGGACATATGAACAACATTGCAGATAGTATTTTTAGAAATCAATTCTGTTTTCTGTGAATGATGCTTTGTGTGTGGTGTCATTTTAGACAATCCAGTAGTATTTAAATCCCTTTGTCTTTTTAAACAGTAATGAGCTTTGTGACCCTTTTTAAAGCAATAGTTACACACAAGTTCTTTCACATTAACAAGGGTTTTTGCAGAAACAGTAGCATTAGTTTCAAGTTCAGCTTTGACAAAAACAATAGAAACATTACTTTGAGAACTAAGAGCTGTTTTACCTTTATAACCAATACCTGCTTTCCTTGTATTGTTGATCAGCAGTGATTCATCCAGTTTTGCTTTTTCTTCAGAGAATTTCTTGAAGCTTAAAGATACTTCCTTCATCTTTTCTTCAAGTTTTTCAATCTCACAATCTTTCTTGGTCAGAACACTCTCAAGTTTTAAAACTGAATTTCTTAAATCATCATTTTCAAATGTTAATGATTTAATAATACGATTTAAAAAATAGAAATTAAAATGTTGTGTCAATGTTGTGAAGAATGTCACAACATATTTGACAACATCATTAATAATTCGTCCTTTCTTTCACAATCAACATTGATGGTGACAGTCAAGAAACAGAAGCCGTACAAGAAAGTGATAAGGCAGTAACTGAAGATGCACATGATGTTGATGTCGTTAAGACCATGCATGGAGATTTATGAAAGCATACAAACTAGATAAGTTATAAAGTGTGGGGGAGTTTTTGCAGATCCATGAAGATGCAGCTGGAAATAATTTTGAACATCGAGGCATCAGTAGAGGTGAAGATTGCATTCAACGCCTTTGAATTGTAACTTGCGGCTGTGATTTCATCATTTGTCCAGTCGAGCTCTCTCTTGATCTGGGCTTCATTGTCCGCATCCACAGCTGTTCTTGGTTGAGTCCAACCAGCAAGAACACTCTTCCATGCTCGTTCATCAATGGATTTGATGTACATCCTCATTTTAGGTTTACAGAAGGCATAATTCGTACCGTCCAGAATTGGAGGTTTTAGTGCAGGTGAAAGTGGATACTCCATTGCAAATAAACACACACTCTAAGCAGAATCTCTACTTAGTGTATCAAGTAGTTAGCTCTGATACCAACTGAAAGTGTGCGTGCGAAATCAGAGATGTTGTCTGTAGTGTTGGCACAGTCCAGACAACAATGAGCAGCGGAATTTAAATAAACACTTTGCAAAGAAGTATTTCAAAATTTGTGTAGATTAAATAATTAATCTGCACGAATCACTTATATTAACTTTTAATATCAGTGACACAAATCAACAACCTCGTAAGGTTTTGAACAACTACAACTCAGATTGAGTTTGAAAAGTTACTAGAAAAATACGAAACTATCTCCCTTATAGATCTAACATATTTTCCTAGCAAACGACTATGATTGAGTACACAAATATTCGGGTTTATAAGAGTGCACTAATCTACAAGAAGAAACAAAATATTTTTCTAATTAGAAGCGTTGCGCATTCCATAGGTAGTAATCTAGTTTAGCTTTCTCTCTTGTTGTACTTTGTAATGAAGGCAGTGGGTTCTATTTATAGGCTTGAATTCGAACTGCCTTGCAACTCTTGCAACTCCCTTGATCATCTCAGCCATTGGATCAATGTGGTTTCTTGTAACTTCCCTTCACACTCCATATTTGTAGGACTTTGACCAATGGTGCTTAGTAACCACTCAATCCCGTGCAACTGTCTGACCTGGGTGTTGCCCACGTCTTCTACCTACATTTGGGATATCACTAAGCAACACAAGTTAAGTTAGAGTTAGTAAAAGGAGAAAGGGCAAATTCTAATGTTGTCTTAGGTGTTGACACATCTAGTACAACATTTGACTGAAATGTTGGATCATTAAATACAACACCTATTCCAACATCAACACATTTGAAGCATAAACTCTCTGTTATCAACAAAATTACCATTGATATGTAATGTTCGGGTAGGTCTCTTGGAGACTCAATTCCTTATAAGAAATTGAGTAAATTTTAAAAAATTGGTAGAATTGATAATAAAAATAAAATACGCGAAAAATGTGTATGATAATTTATGTGGCTTAAACGGTTGAGAATAGTTTTTTTTTTTATGTTGAGGTCTAGTGTTCAACTCTTACATCTAACAATTTTCACATATATGCATGTTGAAAATAAGGAAAAGTGTAACATGCAATTTACAATTTTTTAGCATGTTATTTTGCAATATTTACAATAATAATTTCAGTTATAATGACATACACTTGTTAGTGATGTTATGTTACACATATTTTATTGCACTTTTCAGTTGTAGTGACTTACTATTTTCAACAATATTTTTTATTTATATTGACTTACACTTTTTAGTAATGTTATGCTACACCTTTTAGTCATATTTTGTTGCACTTTTCAGTTGTAGTGACTTACAATTTTCAATAATATGTTCAGTTATAGTGACTTACACTTTTTAGTAATGTTATGTTACACTTTTTGCTCGTATTTTGTTACACTTTTCAGTTATAATATATAACTTATATTTTTCATTAAAATATTGTGTTGCACTTTTCAAGTATATTGACATGCACTTTTTAATAATATTGTGTTGCACCTTCTAGTTATACTAACTTGCATTTTCTAGTTATACTAACTTGCATTTTCTAGTTATAATGACTTATACTTTTCATTAAAAGTTGTGTTGCACTTTTAATTATAGTGACTTACACTTTTTAATAAAAAAATGTGTTACACTTTTTAGTAATATTGTGTTACACTTTTTAGTAATATTAACTTACACTTTTCAACACACACAATTTCGAAAAAAAATTACAAAAAAAAATAATAAAAAAATAATTAACCAAGTCAAAATTTTTATTCACAATAATCTTGAATATTTAGGGTTCACAATATTCTTGAATATTTAAGATTTAAGTTGATCAAGTCAACTCAATTCCTTATAAGAAATTGATTCTATATAAGACCAATCCGTAATGTTCTAGCTGAAATTGTGTTAATGGGTATCCTATTTTGTTTTGAAACTTAGATTATCTATGTAGTTTGACAAAAAAAAAAATCTATAATTCTTTTGTTTGATAGTATACTGATGCACGAGTGACGTTGCAATTTCTGAAGAAAAAAGAGCTTGCAAATTTTTGCAATTTCTGAAGAAAAAAGAGCTTTCAATTTTTTTTTTGAAGTTTTGAGAGGCGAAATCCGAGTTTGGCAAGCGAGCACACTTTTTCGGGTGCATTGTGTAGCTTAGTATCTTTGTGTTTATGGATAAGTTCATGAATGAGAAGGGAGTTTTTTGAAATTGCACTGTTTGATTAAATTCTTCTATGTCTGTTTATCTTCTTTGCCTTCAAATTGGCAGCTTCGTGGAGAGCTAGACAGACACAATGGAGAGCTAGACAGACACAAAGGTTGGAACTTTGCTCGTCACGCGTTTCTGAAGAAACAAGAGCTTCCGATTTTTTTTTGAAGTTTTGCGAAGTGGAATCCGAGTTTGGCAAGCGAGCACACTTTTTCGAGTGCATTGTGTAGTTTCGTATATTTGTGTTTATGTGTTTATGGATAAGTTCATGAATGAAAAGGTGACTAATTGTGTTTTAATTGGGAAGAAACAAAATCAATAATCGAGAAATTGCACTGTTTGTTTGTTCGGATAGTTTTGCCTTCAAATTCAAATTGGCAGCTTCGCGGAGCTATGTTCATTATATAAATATGCTATGTTCATTAGGTTTGTTTAGGTTTTGAGATTCATTTGCTTCAAATTTTCTAACCAAAAGTTAGATTGCAACTTATTTTGTTTATTTATCAAATTGAAAAGAACACCCTTTTATCTCGTTTTTTCCCAAAATTTTACTTAAGTTCTTTAAGCGTTTTATACTATTATACATTTTTTTTTTTAAATAATAATTCAACAAGTTTAATTATTTTATATAAAAAAAAAGGATTAATTATTTTACATTAATGGTTTTACATTATAAAGTTTTTGCTGGAGTTGTTTTGCTTCTTTGCATTGCCTGCTTCTACACAAAGTATAATACACAAAGTATAATATAAAGTTTTTGCTGGAGTTGTTTTGCTTTGCCTTCAATTCCTGCTTCGGTGTAGAGCTAGACACAAAGCTGGTGTTCATTCTACTTATCTGAAAATATATGCTATGTTCATTAGCTTATGTTAAATTTTGTAACTAAGTTGATGTTGCTTCAAATTTTGTATCCAAAAGTTAGATTGCATGTTCATTAGCTTATGTTAAATTTTGTAACTAAGTTGATGTTGCTTCAAATTTTGTATCCAAAAGTTAGATTGCAACTTATTTTTTTCATTTATCAAATTGAAAAGAACACCCTTTTTTTAAATGCATTCGATTTTAAATAGTCAACGTAATACCTTAAGACCAATTTATACTATTTTACACTATTATTTTACACAATTTCACTTTTTATAACAACCTAATGCTTAAGATCAATTTATACTAGACCAATGAATGATGGAGATTCTTTTGATTTTCATTATCTAGAACTTAATAATTCTCTACATATTTTTAAATATTTTTAAAATTATTCAAAAATATTTTAACAAAATAAAATTACTCAATTCACGAAAAGACTGTATGATCCATAACATTAAAATTTTAATTTCTATTTTAATAGATGCACCCCTAGAAAATTGTGCTGTCACTATTTTTATCAAACATCGCAAGTCGAACTCAAAAATTGGAAAGGTGGGGGCAGGGTTCGAGAGAGAGACTCTTAATCCTAAACCCTATTAATATAACTTACCCTAAACATAAACATAAACCATAAACCCTACACCTTAAACCCTAAACCTTAAATCACTAAACATAAACCCTGGCCCTAAACATAAACCCTAAATCACTAAACATAAACCCTGAACCCTAAAGATAAACCCTAAAACTCTAAATCATAAACCTTAAACCCTGAACTCTAAGCATAAACCCTAAACCCTATACCTTAAAACTAAACCCTGAAACCTAAATCCTAAACACTAAACCCTGAACCCTAAACCCTATTCATAAACCATGTACCCAAAACATAAATCCTAAAACCTAACTCCTAAACACTAAATCATGAACTCTAACCCTATTAATTAAACATAAAGTATTAATAATGAACATAGCATATACGTAATGAACATAACATATTAATGATGAACATATCATATTAATAATAAACATATCATTTTATTGACTTGCAGTATTTTGTTTGTATTTTTCATTGATTTTTTTAAAATTTTCTATGTTAAGTGCAACTTAGTACGTCAAAATACAGTGGGGTAAGAGCACCTAATGTGCAGATTATTATTTATTAATAAGGTTTAGTTATTAGGTTTTTAGGGTTTATGTTTAGGGTTTATTAATAGTGGTTAGGGTTTATGTTTAAGCTCAAGGTTTATTGTTTAGTGTTCAAGGTTTATATTTAGGTTATATGGTTTAGGAGATGTTAAGGGTTTATATGGTTTAGGTAAAATATTATAGGTATCATAATTAATTAATTTTTTTATGTAAGATAATTAAGGTTTTCGAATTATTAATAGTGTTTAGGGTTTATGTAAAACAATTAATATAAAATAATTAATCCATTTTTTTTAAAATAATTAAACCCTAAACTTTTTTTTTGGTTGTCGGATTATTAATAGTGGTTTTTTTTTGGTTGTCGGATTATTAATAGAGGTTAGGGTTTATGTTTGTCGGATTATTAACCGTGGTTAGGGTTTATGTTTAGGCTCAAGCTTTATTGTTTAGGGTTCAAGATTTATGTTTAGGTTATATGGTTTAGTAGATGTTAAGCGTTTATGTGATTTAAGTATAATATTTTATGTATAATAATTAATCCAATTTTTTTATGTAAGATAATTAAGGTTGTCGGATTATTAATAGTGTTTAGGGTTTATGTAAAACAATTAATGTAAAATAATTAATTCATTTTTTTTGTAAAATAATTTAACTTGTTGAATTATTATTTTTTTTTGAAAATGTATAATAGTATAAGACGCTTGAGAAGAGGTAAAATTTCGGGGAAAAACGAGTTAACTATTTAAAATCGATGCATTCAAAGGGTGTTCTTTTCAATTTGATAAATGAAAAAATTAAGTTGCAATCTAACTTTTGGTTACAAAATTTGAAGCAAATGAATCACAAAACGAAAAATAAACATCAACTTAGTTACAAAATTTAACGTAATGGCTAATGAATGGCTAATGAACATAGCTTTAGGTAAGTAGGAGTTCCAGCCCTTTGTGTCTATCTCTCCACGAAGCTGACAATTTGAAGGCAAAGCTATTTGAAGATAAACAGACAAAAGTAAACATCAAAATATTCAAAACAATTGAAAATGCATTTGCTCGATTATCTGAAGTTGGATTGAATTTACTTCTTCCCAATTAAAACACAATTAACACCTTTCTCATTCATGAACTTATCTATAAACACAAAGATATGGAGCTACACAATGCACTCGAAAAAGTGTGCTCTCTTGGAGTTGCTTTATTTTCATTTTAGGAAATGTTCAATTAAGTCAGGGACTCGTGGCGAACCCTTTTTGCAAATGTTCAATTGAGTCGGGGACGGGGGAGTAGAAGAAACACAATTCATAAATATATATATGGTCGAAGAAAGAATCGGTTACTCTAATTAAAAAGTAGGATTTTCACCAGACAAAAAGCTCAAAATGATAGAGCAATATTCTCAGCAGAACGAGGAATTGTTGCTTCTGCTAACCTTGTTAAAATCTGCAAGATTTTAGGCAACCAATAGCAAAAAGATAAAAAACAGCAAAAGACTGAAATGCAATATAAAAACAGGAGTACACTGAACCTTAAGAATATCATTACCAGCCTTCCACGTTTTATCTAATCAAACCGTGCAATTTCAAAAAACTCCACGAAAAACAAAACTCAAACAAAGTAAACATCAAAATATTTAAAACAAGTGAAAATGCATTTGCTCGATTATCTGAAGTTGGATTGAATTTGCTTCTTCCCAATTAAAACAAAATTAGACCACCTTCTTATTCATAAACTTATCCATAAACAAGAAGATACGAAGCTACACAATACACCCGAAAAAGTTTGCTTGCTTGTCAAAGTCGGTTCCGCCTCTCAAAACTTCAAAATAAAATTTGGATGCTCTCGTTTCCAGTCTTTGTGTCTAGCTGTCCACGAAGCTGACAATTTGAAGGCAAAGTTATTTGAAGATAAACAGACAAAGAAGAATCTAATCAAACAGTGCAATTTCAAAAAATTCCACGAAGAACAAAACTCAAGACAAAGTAAACATTAAAATAGTTACATATTAAATTATTAATGAAGATATTTAAGGCAATGAGTCAATGACTACTAAAGTATATACATATAATGTGACATATTACCAAAATCCAAATCATCTGAAAAGTGGAAACAGAGTATTGAAAATAGCATACTCTAGCCTCTTGTGTAACAAGAGTAATCCAATTGAACGTTCAAGCAGGGGAAAGACAGACAGCAAACAAAACACAAAACAACAAAAGCAATTATTTTAAAATATAAATTCAGAGTACAAGTGTGCAACATGAGATAAGGCCATTGCAAAGCCACAATATGTCCCACTAAAACATCTAAAACTATGCACCAAATATTCTCACAGATAACAAATAACACAACTCCATAAATCAAATCCCTTTCTATTTGACAACACATCCTAATTCCACAAATAATAACCTAACATTTCAGCATCATATAAAAAGGGAAGGGAAATTTTCCATATATATGCAATTTGCCTCTTCCGAAAAAGAAATGTCAATAACACAGAATTTCCAGGTCAAATCCAAAATGCAAAAATAATACTGGATATATGAAAACACACAAGCGCGCAAATAGCAAGATTAATCTTTAGCAATTACACATTTCAGTCGAATCCAGGTCCGACACAAAATACGCTTAATTAATAAACCGAATTTCGATAACCAAAACCCTAACCTCGCAAAAATGTGGAAATGAAATTGAAAAACAACGAAAACTTTCTAAGCATCAATCAGGAGAGATTTTGTATAAACTAGAATGAAGTGCCACATATAACCATAGCTACAAATATTAACGAACAACAATCGCACCTATTGACAAATAAACACAGGAACACGCACAAAAACAGAGCAGAGCATTAAAGAAATTCAGAAAGGAGAGAGAAAATTAATCGACACAGGAACACGCACAAAAACATTGCCAGAAAGATTTGGAAAATTAATCTAATCATCACACCTACAATTCTTCTTAATAACTATCGCAGGCATCCAAGGGAAAATTAATCAAATCATCACAACAAAAAATTAAATATATAGGGGTTCAGCCATCACTTACCCGACCTGCACGCAGAGATTCAAATTGCTGGGAGAAATGAATTTCTGTGAAAAAATGCTGAAAAAAGAAACGTAGTTTGAAGAAAAAAGAAATGGCCAGTTATAAGAACCTACAATCCAAGAGAAAAAATTAGGGCTTACGTCAACGACGATGGAGGCGACCGGCGACCGGCGGTGAACGCTGCGAGGGATGCGATAGGTGAAAGGTTTGGAGAGGTTGAGTGAAAAAAACTAGGGCTAAAAAGGAAATACAAAATAGGGCTACTTTAGTGGCGGTGAGCGTGAACGGCGGCGACCAGCGAGCGCGAACGACAATCAAAGGTGAAGAATATAAGAAAGAGAATATAAACGTACCTGAATAATTAACCAGATGAGAATTCGAGCGAATGGAAGCTTTGGTATGGCATCTAGAAAATATAATTTTGAATTCAGGTTCATATACTGATTTGATGGGAGAATAGGTACTAGTAGGGAGATAATGATTGTGACCGCGTCTGAGATGATGTGGAGGAGTGTCTAGGCGCGTGAGTTTTGGCGCAGAATTGAAATGGAGGGTAAAATGGTTTCAAATGATCTTAGTTGCAACTTTTAAAAAGATGTTACCTAAACTGCTATAAAATTTCAAAACGCGTACCTCGTTGAATATAATCTCTTTTTTATAATATCATCACGTCTCACAAACACAAAGAGAAAAGAAACAAAGGGAAATAGGTTCTATTTCAAAGTTTGATTACAGCCAAAATATTATTATTACAGGGACACTGATTAATGTATACACATAAAAGTATATGCATTACTATATAAAATAGTTTGTGTTATTACCATATAAAATAATGTGTTACTACATATTACAATTTGAATTACTACATTTAATAATGATCTGTTACTATGATTCGGGTGGAATTTACACACTTTAGATGCACATGTGAAGCTCATTTTGATGTTGATTTCATTGATTTATGGATTGAATAAGATGATTTTGGTCAAAATAAGAGAAAGATAGTGTTTTGTCGATTTTGTAGGAAAAACGATGGATTTTGGAAGCAAAACACTTACCATACTTCACTGGATCAAGAAGAGAAGCAGATCATTCGGTTCATCTAGAAAAAAGGAGTGGAATGGCCAAAAGAATCAAGTCGATTGGAGGTTGGAAGCAAAAGTTATGCACGAAACAAGTTCGGAGTGCAACTCGGCCGAGTGTACAGAATCGGCCGAGCTCGACCGAGGACCAGAAACTGGAGTGGCTAGCAACTCGACCGAGTCAGGAGGAGACAGCATGGGCAACACCTCGGCCGAGTGCCCAGAATCGGCCGAGGAAGGAGGATGGCCAGAGAGGGGTACGAGCAGCAACTCGGCGGAGTTGATCAACTCGGCCGAGCTCGAGAGGATGGCAAGACGGACTACTCGGCCGAATCCCCAGAACCGGCCGAGCTGGAGCGAGCACCTAGGACTGGAACGCGCAGCACCTCGGCCGAGCCATGAAGAAAAGCCCCCCAAATCGAACACCCCAACTCGGCCGAGTGATCCCACTCGGTCGAGTCACCCCTGTTCTCGGCGGTTTTTGTGCATTTTCACCATTTTTGAGGGATCTACTTGCAATTCTTGCACCCAAACCCTACCCCAACACTATATATACCCTCATTCTTAAAACCAAAGGTACCTTCCCCATTTTTTAAGATTTCTACACCTACAAACACACATTTGGAGGTATTTTGGCATCAACTTCTTCATTTCTCCACCAAATCAAGCAAGGAAGGAGTCAAAAGCTTTGGAATTTCATTCCACACCATCCATTAGACTAAGCTTTTCATTTCTCTCTCTCTTTTTATTTAGTTATTTCATTTAGTTGTGTTAATTGGATTATGTTGTTGATTGACTAGAACACTATTGGTTCTAGGGCCTTGTAAATACTTTGATGAAATTTATGAATTAATGTTTTGCTTAATTGGTGTTTGTGTGGCTTAATTCTATTTGAATGCTTGATTTCCATTGCAAAACATGTCATTAGTGTACAATAGTGATGTGTTAATCTTAGTTAATTGAAATTGGATTGAGAAATCTCTTTTAATTAATTGATTGCAAGCATTTGACCTAGTTTTATTGTGAAATTGAGAAATGATCAATGATTAGGAGGATGTGTGATGATCTTATGGGCTTAATTGGGTTTTATGATGCAATTTAGGTAGAGATACTAGATTGTGTTATATTTTTCTTGGGTTAATTGGATTGAAAAGACTTTTAATTCACTATTTTGTGATCAATCTTATAGAAAAAGCATAACACCACTTGAGTAGATAGTTAATCATAGATGGATTCACTAGTATTGCATGTGTCTTGGAACCTACCTTCTCTTATTTGAGTTTTACCCGTATTTTTCTCATTTTTTGTGATTTGCATAAGCATTTGTTGATCGAATTTCATTATTAGTCTTTATTGTCTATTTGTGACATTTAGGTAGATAATTAGGGGTAATTGCCACACTTAAAACTTTCGATCACCGTCTATTTAGAATTTAATCGACAAAATACGATTTTACACTACACCTCCTTGTGAGATCGACCTTGTATTTGCCACGCTACGGTATACAACGTATACTTGCGGTTGTGTATTTTGATGTTACATAATACACGAATCATACTACATTAAAAAAACGTCACAACACCTAGAGGAAACCATCGGAAGAAGAAATTGTCAAACGATTGAGAGATAAAAAAGAGAAGACGAACTTAAAAAAAAAAATCGAAAAGACAAAAATAAAATTCGCGTTCGACAATAAAGTAAAAAATACAAAAATTCACATAATTGGGTCAAGTATTTCGGTCAAGATTAAAACACAAGCGAATGAGTTGACAAATAGATTAAGAATTGACCCAAATAAATTAATGGTGCAATAACGTATATTTCCAGTACATTGACTTAATAAGTCAATATTTCAACTCAATTGATAACGAATGAGAAGAGAATTTTTCAAAAGGTAGATGGCCCAATAGTCTCTTGTATTTATTGCTGGTGACTCCCATCTTCACATACATGTCTATTTTTTACAGAGCCTCTCTCCGACACAGTGCCCAAATCGTTACGCCTTTTGTGTGGGTCGGAACTTACTCGACAAGGGATTTAGCTACCTTAGGACCGTTATAGTTACGGCCGTCGTTCACCGGGGCTTCGGTCACCGGCTCCCCTGTCATCAGGTCATCAACTTCCTTGACCTTCCGGCACTGGGCAGACGACGTTACAATAAATAAAGTGCGCAAGTAATCACGAGAGGGAGAGTATATATTACGGAACATCTGTGGCGATTTACCAGCAACAGAGTGGGGCAAACAAACTCAGTGCTGCATCATGAAACCCGGATTATATTAGTTGTGGGATATGTAGGCAAAATGTGGAGGTTTGAACGATGCTAGAAAAGCTTTCGACTCCTCCCTTCCAAGAAAGAATCGGAATGCCATGATTGGAGGCTATGCACAACACGGATATGGGACAGAGGCATTACAGATTTATGACACTATGCTGAGTAATGGAGTTAAACCGAACGACGTCACGTTTCTTGCAGTGTTATCGTCGTGTGGACACGTGGGAGCTTTGGAGGAAGCGTTGCACCATCTTGGTTCAATGACTAAAGTGTTTGGAATCACTCCTAGAGTGGATCATTTAGCCAGTGTGGTAAGTCTATATGCGAGGAAAGGCGAGACGAAAGCAGCTTATGATCTTGTGATGAATTTTCCTTGTGCTCCGAACAAAGTAGTGTGGCGAAGTGTTTTATCCGGTTGTGTGATGAATAAAGATTTGGATTTGGCATTGTTGACTGCTCAACAGATTTTAAGTATTGATCCGAATGATACGTCTGCTCATGTATATGCTGGTTTGAAAATGTGGGGCGAAGTTACTATATGAGAGCTACGTTTCTAGGGCATTGAAGGATTATTAAGGATTTCGTCCCTGTTGGCTTGGATGGGAATTGTTCCCGAATTATCGTATTGATAGTGAGATTCTGTGTTTCTGTTGTCTTAATTATCATCACAATATGTTTTGCTGTTGTCTTAATTCTCATCACAATACTTATTAATGAAACACTGATTTATACAAGACTTTACCCCCACCTATTGTTCAATTTCCCTCAATGAGTAGCTCTGAATCTATTTTTTTGCAGCTAACTGTTGCATGCATCAAAATGAACAATAGACTTGACACTAAAATGCCATTGCATCACATATTCAGAATATTTATGAGATCAAAAAAGAATAACAAAAAAACACTGTCCCTTAACCTGAAAAAAACTAGAATAGATAGTACTAGTTAAAAATATGCCAAAGGTAGTATCAATACTTGTAGTTGCTGTCAACATCACAAAGCTTATTCTCCATAGCTCTTACCAGATTTTGAAAATAGTTCCCTGTAACTCGAGTTAGAGTGATGAGCCTTGTTTTAAAATCAACGAAATCGTCGTAAGGATGGTCAGCTTCGACGTATTTTAACATCTCCTTCTCTGCACAATAATGCAGTCTCTCCAGTGCAGACTCTGCCTCTCCCTGCAAGTACTCAAAAAAACTCTTCTTCTTCACATTACCAACATCCATGTAATATCCATACACATAAGTCCATTTCAAAACACGCCTACATTCCACTATCTGTTCCCATGCTTCCAACACCCACTGCAACATCAGCTTTACATCCTCACCCTGCACTTTAGCAAGAATCGGAATCTGCGTCTCCCTGGCTCGACTCATGTGACCCACAGCAATGTCTCTGGAATTATTATTGGAAGCCCATCTTTCGTAGTAATGCTAGTATTTTTCCAGCTCTATCCTCGTGTTCACCAAACTCCTGCTTTCTTCTTTTTTCGCATAGTCATTGCATCTATGATTGTAATTTGAGAAGCTCTCGAGACACAGCCAGCAGAAGTGGTACCCACAGGGTGCATTGCAGGTCATGTGGTTGCACCCATCTCTTTTTTCGATTGGCCGCTGACACTTGGGACACGGCTTCGTGAAAGCTGATATCCATTTAACATTGGCGCTGTCGGACTTGTTCTTCTTAGTCCATTTCAGCACAGTCTGGCAGTCGACAGGGCGGTGGCACTCCTCCGTGCAGCTCCAGCAGAACTTATACGAGCAATCGCATGTGACGTCGTAGCTTTCGCACCCCCCAACGACAAACTCGACCGCGTATTCGCACCCGGGGGCAGGGCACCACTTCCTGTTCTTACTGCACTCAATATAAGATCGGTAAAGATAGTGATAGTACTTGTTTTTATCCTCCTCTGATGAGACTGATTCCACCATGTCTAAACCTACAATGGCTTTGCATTTAGGCTCGGGGCAACGGAGTTTCAAGCAGTTAGAGCCATCGTTGATGAACACAGATAAGTAATCTTTCCAGCAATCCGCACAGAAGGGATGGCCACAGGACAGAGACAGAGTGGCGCTTCGTTGAACTCTTTGGAAGCAGATCTTGCAGTAAATATTGGGTTTAATCAATTTCCTTCTTTTTTTGGTGATGACATGAGGCACTCCGTCGTCCTCGGCGAGCCACTTGTCGACGACGGAGTTTAGACTCCAGTGTTCCCGGAGCAACAAGGTGCAGGCTACGCCTCTGGAAACAGAGAGGACGTTGCAAACTTCGGAAATATCGTTTTGTTGGATTTGTTTAATTTTGTCTTGTTTTAGGATTACGTAGTCGTTCTTGTCATTGGAGTAGGTTTCCTCCGCCGGCGCCGCCACCACCACGGCGTCATCCTCGCTGCCACTGCTGTAGTAGAAATCTTCTTCAGAATCCATGTGCAAAGATGTGAAACAGTCCTCCAATAAATCCGACTCCAACAATATTCTGATTTATTTATGGCACATATTTTTGCCATATATTCTATATCCCTAATTTATATCACAAATTGTATCTTTATTTCCATGTTAATATAATTTACAAAAATAAATATTTGGGAAAGATAATCTTCCAATAAATCCTATTTTTTCGTTTCTAATTCGGAGGACCTCCAAAAAAACAATATTGGGATTTATTTATGGCACAAATTTTATGCCATATATTCTTTATTTTTTTCTATATTCTATATCCCTAATTTAGGGAGTGTATTGGTTGTGGAGGGATTTTTTTAAACTTTCAAAATTTTGGGTATTCAATTCAAATTTTCAAAAGTTTTTAAAAATTTTGAATATTCAATACGATTTTAAAAAGTCTTTAAAAATCTTTAGATATTCAACCATGATTTTAATACTCTATGAATTTTGTTGGATTCTCCTCTAAAATTATAAATAAATTGCACTATTCAAAATCTCTTCTAAAAACCAAATATTTCAACGGATTCTCTCATAGAATTCTAGAAGACGAAAAATCAAAAGTAGGAATGACAATATTGAGCCAACCTGCGGGTACCCACCCCACCAGCGAGCTTTGGATCAGATCAGATTCGCCCCGTATTGAGTATGGATCGGGTCTAGGTCTTATGTCCGAGTAACTAGGGTTGTAAACGAATCGAATAATTTTAGTCGATTCGGTATTCGTATTCGAATTTTGATATTCGTATTCGAAATTTTATGATTCGAATTCGAATACAAATTTTTTTTTTGATTCGATTAATAAACAAATACAAATATAAAATCATGATATTCGATTCGATATTCGTAAGTATTCGATTAAATAAATAAATATATATATATATATATTCTTAAATTATATATTAAATTAAAAATATATTGTATTTATTAATTTAACTAATATTTTATACAAATACAGGCCCAACAAGTAAGGCCCACAAAAGTCCAAACCTAGTTAATGATCAATTCTTCCTCTACGCCCTTTCATACAGCCGCCCCTCTCATTTCTCTCTGTTTTTTCGCCGCCCCTCCCTCTCATTTCTCTCTGTTTTTTCGCCGCCCGCAGCTAGTCTTCCACGACCAGTCGGCCACCAAACTGCACGCATAGGTGGCAGTCGAGTGGACCGTCCACGCACCGGCAGCGCGTAGGCGGCAGTCGAGACTTGGCAATCGGCTTAGGCAACGCGCAGGCAGGACTCGGCACGCTGTTTTTTCTTTGTAGATTAGTTGTAGGTGCTGTTTTTATTGTAGTAAATTTTACATACTCCATTATTGTAAAAAAAAAAATTGCAGATTAGTTACATCTTCTTCTTTGTATTGTATTGATTGTGAAATTTTAAATCGAATCGAATAGCTTCGAATCGAATATTGCGAATCGAATCAAATTGTATCGAATACGAATAAATTTCGAATCGAATACTTGAAAAATATTTTTTAGAATATGCTTTTAAAAAATCGAATCGAATACTTGAATTGAATCGAATAGTATCAAATATCCATTCGAATCGAATACCGAATCAAATTTATTATTCGAAAAATAAACGAATACGAATATTCGAATATTTTCACGAATCGAATCGAATACAGTGGTATTCGCTTCGATTCGATTCGTTTACACCCCTATGTCCGACCCACCCCTAATTAATATATAAACTTTATATAATATATATATATATTATTGGTAAAATATTATATATATATATATAATATTAATTTTAAAAAAAACACTTCACATTAAAAAAAACTTTTCGCATCAATAATATCGGAGTTTATGAAAATCTATATAAATCAATAAAAAAATATATTCCACAATCCTATCAAATCAATGAAAATCCATATAAATCAATAAAAAAAGTCAATCAAACTCTACATAAACTTTATAGATTTTATAAATCCACGTACTTTTTAAAGTTCAAAAAAATCAAATAGAATCTCAATTGAATACACCCTCCTTATATCACAAATCTAATCTTATTTCCATGTAAATATATTTTATAAAAATAAATAAAAAAATCTCTTTGTTTCTCTAAATTAATATATGTTTAAATATTTTTTAAATTTAAATACATAATTTGTAAAATAAACAAATTTAACTTCATTCACATTGTAATGTATTAGTGTTATTTACTTAATATGATTAATAAAAAAGGAGAGTTTAGTGTGTCTCTCTTTTAAGTTATTCTTGTAAATTAACATATTTGAGTTTTTAGAATCAACGAAATTAGTAGATTAAGTACGATTCTCGATTCCGAGATTTCAACCGATTTACGATATTATTCATGACTCATCATGATAATATGCACATCTCTGAA
Organism: Galeopsis tetrahit; assembly: GCA_963675135.1. Lineage (NCBI taxonomy): Eukaryota > Viridiplantae > Streptophyta > Magnoliopsida > Lamiales > Lamiaceae > Galeopsis > Galeopsis tetrahit. The sequence goes on along the minus strand of OY776134.1, from coordinate 63,742,483 downwards.
TTGATCAATACTACCTCAAAATAAAGGCAATGTAGGGTTATATATGTTAATTAAGCTTCCAACAAGAGCACAATAAGAAAGCGTAATTTTATACTCACTTACAAAATCTACTGTTCGATTCTGACCTTTTTTCAATCGAACCGAAATAATCGAAGTTTTAAAAAAATAAATTGAACCCGAAATTATATAAAAATCGAATTGGATTACAATTGGGTTCAGTTCGAACCGAATTTCTTCAATCTCAATTAGAAAAGAATTTTTTTTGCGAAGCCAATCTTGAGCACAAATGATGAGACATTGCATGAACTCCTAAATGCATCAAGCACTTATCCATGCTAAAGATACAACAAAAATATTTCGAGCAATTTCTGAGATAACAGGAAATCTATGAGAATTTATTTTCCACCAAAATATAGAATAGAATGTTGAACTTACCTCCATTATCTTCTTCATTGGCTTCTTCATTCATAATTTATTTTCCACCAAAATAGAATGTTGAACTTACCTCCATTCTTCAGTTTAGACAGAAATGGGGAAGAAACGGAGAAATGGAAATGAATGTTTTATTAGGAATATAATATTTAGGATATGAATATATCTTTTAATATTATATGATCTCTAAATATCTTGTAAATATTCGTTTGTATCTTGTAAATATCGATACACTCTGTATCTATATATACTTCTCTTGTAAACACTTTTCTTTTAATCAATTGTAGGTCCCCAAAGTTGAGTTAATAACGAGTAAGCTAGTGAAAATGTCTAGAGGGGGGTGAATAGACTTTTCAAAAATCTATCGAAATATCAGAATACAATATGCGGAATAACGAAATTAACAATGAGCCCAATTTAAGTTTATACTCAACTTCAAAATTCGAGAACTCTGTTCTATACTCAACTACTCTAGTACAGTTAAGTATGTAAACAATTAAACAGTTAAGCAATTAAAACAGTAAACAACACAAACAATTTATAGTGGTTCGACAACTTGTCTACGTCCACTCTCACAAACCTAGTTGTGATGTTTCCACTAAACTCTTCCAATCGAGTACAAAGTGTATTTTCCTGTGATTTTAAGTCCCAAGAAGAAGACTTAGATCTTCTAAGACTATACCACCAGATATGTCTACGATCTTACTAGAAATTTAACAAGTATCTAGCAACTTGATAAAAACAACAAAAACTAAAAACTTATTCAGTCGCAGTCTTCTGATTCTTCACTTCACTTCTGACTTGCTTTCTGAACTTCAACGAACTCTGTGAGTAATCTTCAATATATCTTCAGTATGTATCAGTATGCGTACTTACAGTAACAGTAGTCTTCAAATGATAAACACCATGAAGTATTTATAGACTTCAATCTTCAAGAACTCAGGTAGTTGTAACCAACTCTTCTTGAAAACTAACTTTTAACTGAAACTTCTTATCAATCCACGCGTTTCTTGTTACGAATTAGTTATTCCTAACTAACTTCTTCATCCTTATCTTTATACGCGCTTCACTTAGACTTTACTTCAAGTTGACATGTCTTGTATAGTCTAGTAGATGCACTTGTCTTGTAGTCCACCAGTCTTGAGTAGTAGACTTCAACTCTTCTTCTTCTGGTCTTCTTGTGCAATCTTCAGTAGTAGACTATTCTAATCCTAACAAGACTTATTACATTACTTTAAGCTTTTCTGAATTATAAAGCTTAGTCAACTTATAAACTATACAATCAATCTATCTATTACATTCAAAAATCATGAGCTCTATACAATGATTATTCATAGCTCAACAACAATCTAACATATCCAAATAGCACATATGAAGTACTTATAAATCGTACTTATCTTTTAATAAGAAAACAATACTTTCTTTTCATGTGAACTCTACTGATCTGTTCAAGATGACTTCAACTTAACTAGACTAGATTAGTCAACACTTAGAAAATATTCCAACTACTTTTGGCTTATCAAAACTTCATCTTTCATCAATATTTAGGACTTGTCTAGGATTCATATCCCAACATCAATGAAATTATAATTTCACAATTCATTGTTTCTCTATATGGTATCAACGAGCCCTTTGGCTCACGCCTCGATCCATCCCAACCTACACGGTTCCTCAAGAAGCTTGTCTTCTTCCCCCACTCCAAGATGTACTACCCAGCAACTACATACAGCCTACTCCAATTTAATAATTTCTTTCAGTCTGTTACAACTCCCCCTCTTATTCAGTTTTAAAACTGACCCATAACCCACAATTAATTCCCTTCCGCTGCTCACTCGCTTAAACCAAAAATCATCACCTTCCTGAAACCCGCATCGCCCTCTCCTCCCATGGCAGCTCTGGCGAACCCAAACTCACCATTCATTGCCTTCAATGTCTCTTCCCAAGCCCCCCTGAAACTCACCCCCACAAATTATGGGGCGTGGTCCCTTCAATTTCGCCTCCTTCTTATTGGCTATGATTTGTTCGGCTATGTTGACGGCAAACTCCCTTGTCCGTCCCCTACTATTCCGGCGACCGAATCATCCTCTAATATTCCGGCGATCGAAAAGGATGCTCCGGCGCAACCCAATCCTGAATATTTTTTGAAGTGGGTTTGTCAAGACCACCTCATATTCTCGGCCATTGTTGGATCTATGACGCCTACCCTCATCCCCTTCGTTGCCTCGGCCAAGACCTCATGTCAAGCGTGGACCATCCTTGAAGGTATCTATGGTCGACCGTCTCGGGGTCGAATCTTGGCCTTGAAAACTAAGTTTCTTGGCCTTTCCAAAGGAACCGGATCTGTCACCGAATTTTTGATGGAGGTTCGCTCAATTGTGGACGAATTAGCACTCCTTGGAGTTCCGACGGACGACGAAGACGTCACGCTCAGAGTTCTCACCGGACTCGACGACACCTTTCGCGATATCTCCTCTGCAATTCAGGCCCGCGATTCGTCAATTCCATTTGAGGAGTTGTGCGATAAACTCCTCTCCGCCGAAGTTCAGATAGCGTCGCAATCCTCCTCGCCCATGGCGCCGGCGCCGGCCATGGTCGCCGGCAAAAATCATAATCGTGCGGCGCAACCCAGATCGGGCGACTCCCGCTCGCGCGCTTCAACATAGAAGTCGTATCTCGACAACTGTCAGTATTGCCGGACTCCGGGACACACGGCGCGTAACTGCCCGGAGATCCCCTCCTCGTCGACCCAGAACTTCAACCCAGCGAGTCAACCCAGCCCTAACTCGCTGGGTCAACTCGGCGCATCCTCTTCCAGAAACCAGAATGCAAACTCTTCAAGGCCAACTTACTCGGCTAACTCAGCTTCTTCCTCTCACTCTAGCCCTTGGTTCCTGGACTCGGGTGCTACTCACCACATCACTAACGACTTGACCAATATTTCACTCCACTCTTCCTTTGATGGTTCGAATAATGTGGAAGTTGGTGATGGTAAAGGTTTAAATATCTCTCACACTGGTTCCTTATCCTTTGATGGTCTTGATGTGCTTAAATTTCATAATGTCTTGGTGGTGCCACACATGTCAAAAAATTTGATCTCTGTTTCGAGCCTTTGCTGTGATAATAATATTGATATTACTTTCGGCCCCTCTTCTTTTCAGGTGCGGGATGGCCGCTCGGGGAGCATTCTCCTAGTCGGGAGTCGTATTAACAACATATACGTATGGCCGACACGAATCTCCAAATCCTCTCCAACTGCCCTAGTCTCTCACCGTTCTTCTACCTCAGTTTGGCACGCCCGTCTCGGTCACCCATCTACCAAAATCTTGTCTCATACCTTGTCAAAATTTAGCTTACCTAGTATACCATCCAAACTGTTTAGTTGTGATTCTTGTTGTTGCATCAAAAGTCATAAACTACCTTTTAGTGACTCTTGTATTGTCTCTTTTAAACCTCTTGATATTGTGTTCTCGGATGTTTGGACTTCTCCGGTTATATCTCATGAGGGTTTCAAATATTATGTTTTATTTGTCGATCACTTCACCAAATACATGTGGATCTACCCCCTCAAACGCAAATCTGATGTTCTCTCCACATTCACCATTTTTAAATACCTTGTTGAAACATATCACCAAACAAAAATAAAAACCCTTTACACTGATAACGGAGGTGAATTTATTGCTCTTCGTTCATTTCTCCAAACTCATGGTATATCTCACCTCACTACACCTCCCCACACACCCGAACACAATGGCATGTCTGAACGCCGTCACAGACACATTGTTGATACGGCATTGGCTCTTCTCCATCATGCTTCCATGCCCCTTAAATATTGGCCCTATGCTATTTGTACAGCCACATACATCATAAACCGTCTTCCCAAGGTCAATCTCAAAATGCTATCTTCCTTCCAACATCTCCTCAAACAACCTCCCAACCTATCTAAACTTCGGGTATTTGGTTGTCTCTGTTATCCTTGGCTCCGTCCATACACAAACCACAAACTAGACCCTCGGTCCATACCATGCGTTTTCATTGGGTACTCTCTCACTCAAAGTGCATATCTCTGTCTAGACCCTTCTACTCATAGAGTTTACACTTCTCGTCATGTCCAGTTTGTTGAAAATTCCTTCCCCTTTACCAAAATCCCCTCTCTTTCAAGCAACCCCTCAGATTTGGTAGATACACCCCCTGACTCTTCTGCCCTGATTAGTCCACCTCCAGTTTTCGTAAGTTCACCCTGCATACCTAACTCAAACCCTACTTTGGCCCAACTACCTGATACACCTCCAGAATTCATCGATACACCCGCCACAATTCCAACATCCGTAGACACACCCTGTCCACACCCAGATTCTACTGCACCCCCAGCCTTGATAGATGCACTAGCCACACACCCAGAATTGATAAATACACCCCCTTACCTCCCACCTCTCACTCTAATCCCATCCCACCAGCTGTCACTTCCAACTCTCTCGTGCTGCCAAATGCTCCTCTATGGCCCCCTGCCCCACGCGTGGTCACCCGCTCTCAGAACAGGGTATTCAAGACAAATCCGAGGTACGGTCTTACATCAGTTCTGTCTTCTGATATTGAACCCAGTTGTGTTTCCCAGGCTTTAAAGGATGAACGATGGAGGGAAGCCATGTCCGCCGAATTTGATGCTCTTCTCAGGAATGGAACTTGGGATTTGATTCCCCCTGATGAGTCTCAAAATGTGATTGGGTCCAAGTGGGTCTTTCGCATCAAACGCAAGCCTGATGGGTCCCTAGACAAATTTAAAGCACGCCTTGTGGCCAAAGGTTTTCATCAGCGTCCGGGTGTTGATTTCTTTGAAACCTTCAGTCCTGTTGTCAAACCTTCAACTGTTCGAGTTGTTCTCAGTATTGCAGTTACTCAAAATTGGCCCCTTCAACAGTTTGATGTGAATAATATTTTTCTTCATGGTACCCTGTCTGACACAGTCTACATGACACAACCCCCTGGTTTTGTTGATAAAACTTTTCCGTCCTATGTTTGTAAACTGCAAAAGTCCATTTATGGTTTAAAACAGGCACCTCGTACTTGGTATTATGCTCTTAGGACATTCTTGGAAGGGATTGGATTTACTCACACAAAGTCTGATGAGTCTCTTTTTGTGTATAATAAATCTGGTGTTATTGCATACTTCCTTGTGTATGTTGATGATCTGATTCTCACAGGAAATAACATTCCCTTCCTTACTCAAGTGGCTACGGACCTTGGTACAAAATTTTCAGTGAAAGATTTGGGCCCTCTTTCCTACTTTCTAGGTGTGGAAGTTCTTCGTACCAAGAAATCATGTTTTCTTTCCCAACGAAAGTATGTGGTTGATCTCCTTACTCGGTATAACATGATCACCTCCAAACCAGTTCAGACTCCTCTATCCACCTCAACTCGTCTCACTCTTTCGGATGGGACACCTCCTGCTGATACCACTCAATTTCGTCAGGTACTTGGTAGTCTTCAATATCTCCAACTCACCAGACCCGATATAGCTTTTACTGTTCACAAGTTATCTCAGTTTATGCATGCTCCAACCACTACTCATTGGGGTGCGGTTAAACGTCTTCTTCGTTATTTAAATGGGACTCGGGATGTAGGAATAACCTTAAAACCTGAACCTTCCTCATCTCTCCATTGTTTTACTGATGCTGATTGGGCCGGCAACAGTGATGATCGTACTTCTACAAGTGCTTACATTGTATTTCTTGGGGCTAATCCTATTTCATGGTCTTCAAAGAAACAAAAATCAGTTGCTCGTTCCTCCACGGAAGCCGAGTATCGTGCCATTGCCTCAGCTGCCTCTGAAGTTCAATGGTTAAAGTCTTTATTTCATGAATTATGCTTCTCAGTTCCAACTCTTCCTGTTATCTACTGTGATAATATTGGGGCCACTTATCTCTGTTCAAATCATGTCTTCCACTCTCGAATGAAGCATATTGCAATTGATTTTCATTTTGTTCGAGATTTGATCAAAACATCTCAGCTTAGAGTCTCACATGTCTCGTCCGCAGACCAACTTGCTGATGCTCTCACCAAGCCACTTCCTCGTACTCGACTGCAACTACTTATGACCAAGATTGGACTCTCCTACGGTGCTCCATCTTGAGGGGGCGTATTAGGAATATAATATTTAGGATATTGATGCGGCCTAAAATTGTCATTTCATAAGAAGTCGACACGTGTATAGAGGATAAGATAGATGAGGAGATACGAGCTTAAAAAAATACTCTAAGAATAAAGAATCTCATCCGGATGTCCCTCTGGAGGGAGCTCCACCCAGGGGAAGAGATATCAGGAAGACCTGGTCTTGAGGAGAATTAGTAGACCGGAAGTTTAGGAGAGGTTCCGTACGAAACGGGCTAAGATTGGATAAAGGAAGACTCATTCTTCCTCTTCTCAGCGGTTGAAGTCCACCAGGGGGAGTGGTTGCGGTTCTTCAGGGATTGAGAGAGTGGAAGACTCTGTCAAAAGTGGCTGGGCCGAGTCAAAGGTAGTGGGAAGTGCAGGTCCGGAATAAGGGGAAAACCTAACTTCCTCTCAGGTAGAATTCCTCTATAAATAGGCAAGCTTGGGTACATTCTCAGGTTACGATCTCTAACTTCATATAACTCATTACGCCTCTTACAAACTTTCTGATTTTCTCCGAAAACCTCCTTGATAGAAAGAGGGCTTTTACGTCCTTATCGTACACCGAATTACACATACTGACTTGAGCGTCGGAGTGTCCACGCTGGATCTCCCTCCGGCGTGTCTTTTGCAGGTTCTTGGAGGATCATTTCGGAGAAGGCGTTATACTCGAATTATTCGTACGAGTTCAGGAAGTTGGATATCTGATCTGAAGGATATCCAATCTGTTCGTGCAATTTGTGGCACAACAGATATGAATATATCTTTTAATATTATATGATCTCTAAATATCTTGTAAATATTCGTTTGTATCTTGTAAATATAGATACACTCTGTATCTATAAATACTTCTCTTGTAAACACTTTTTTTTTAATCAATGAAATTATAATTTTACAATTCATTGTTTCTCTATATGTTTAATTGTTTACTGGAGAGAGAGAGAGAGAGTACTGATATAGAACCAACCTTCGGGTTTTTTATGGAACCAGATTTATGAGAGGTGTCACTCTGCTTCATCATCCACATAATTCTCATTAATATATTTTAAAAGATAATTTAAAATAAATCTTATCCAATCTCTCACTTAACTATTAGTAAAAACCAGAAATTCTGCAATTATTACTTATTTTCTCAGCAAAAAAAAAAAAAAGCAAATCAAGTTTTCTGTAATTATTACTTAATTTCTCAGTAAAAAAATAAATTAATTTCATACCTTAATTTCCAATCTTGAATGTCACATGTTAATCCGTTGTTTCATATCATAAAATATTTTAGAAAGATTTGATGTATCATAGATTAGCAAATTCACTTGTATGGACAAGTTTTTATCCTTGATTTTATTTTTCAATTTACTAACACAAACAAATAGTGGTGATGGATGACAAAATTTATAATTTAGCAATAAAATGATAAAAAAAAATGATAATATTGAATCAAAACAGAGTCATTCAGTTGTTTTAAGATAAGATTAATCTAGTCGTTTACACGAATGAATATTATAATATCGAAAGTTATCACCCTAACATTTCCACATAATATGAAAAATGTAATATTATATTTAGAGATCCCTCATTAATAAATTATATTTACATATTATAATATTAAAAATGTAATATTATATTTAGAGATCCCTCATTAATAAATTATATTTAAAGACACCTCATAAATTTGAACTGAGATGATAAAAAGTTAGAAGATAATGAATAGTCAATGGTTCCGTGAAACACATTTTTGACCATTTATTTTGTGGTTCCAGAAACAAGCCAATTTGTACACAAAGAGAACTTTGTGTGCTTGATGATGCATTATATTAATCCTGTACACAAAGAGAAATTTTTTTGCTTTCAAAAATATTAATCTTGAGTCTAGTTGCAAAAAGAATAATCTTGAGTCTAGTGATGGAAGTAGACAGCAAATGGATCACATTTCATGCAGCTGTAAAATGTTTGAGTTTGAAGAAATACCATGTAGACACTTGCTGATATATTTTCGAGTCAAACAAGTCCTTCTTTTGAGTCAAACAAGTCCTTGTTGTTAGCTAATAAGTATATCTATCTCGAGATTTTCGAGTCGAACCAGTTCTATCCTAGCTATCATTTTTTTTATCATGTTACTGCTAAATTATAAATTATGTCATCCATCACCCCTATTTGTTTGGGTTAGTAAATTGATTTTTTTTATTTTTTTTTTATAGATAACCATTATATACAAGTGAATTTCCTAATGTATGAGATACATCAAATCTTTCTAAAATAACTGTTAGAAAATAATACATATACAAGGACGACAAAATTAAGGTATGAAATTAATTTATTTTTTTGCTGAGAAAATAAGTAATAATTGCAGAAAATTTGAAAAATAAATTGTAAATGAGAAAAAAATTTAATCGTTGGTTGGTGGGCAGATGGAAAATTTGATTTGCTTTTTTGGAGATGGTTAAAGTGAGATATTAAATATTAAAAAATTAAAATATATATAAATGGATAAGATTTGTTTTAAATTATTTTTTAAAATATATTAATAAGAATTAACCGAACCGAAAAAAATGAAATTTTAAAAAATTTCAATCGAATCAAATAAACCGAAAATCGTCGGTTCGGTTCGATTTTTCGGTTTTTTGCCCACCGTCAAAACCCCTATACAAACATGATAATGGAATGAGAATTTACAACTTTGGACGCAATTTGCATAATCATTTTTATGTGTGACTCTCATCCTCATTTTGAAAATTCATGTTGATGAATAAAATTTTCAATTTCCGTTTACTATTTTTTTAATAATATCAAACACAAAGAGAAAAGAAACTGAGAATGAAGGAAAACAAAGGGAAATAGGGTTCTATTTCAAAGTTTGATTATAGCCAAAATATTATTATTACAGGGACACTGATTAATTTATACACACAAAGATAAAATGTTGGGAGAGTTGGTTTCTAGTACAAATGGGACCCTTAAAGTCCTTCAAAGTACATTCAATCAAAATAGTGTTAGAAGATACAAAATACCAGTGTAAAAAGACACTTGTGCCCTTAAAAAAAAGTCACATCAATCTGCAACTACATCCCTCTCATTCCACCCTTTCAACTCCAATTCATTTTCCACATTATCAATTCCCACTATTACCAAGTTTTTTTTTTTTAATTTAGTTTTTAATTTATATTTTATTAAATTTTTTTATTCAAAATTGATTTTAAATTTTGTTTCTCCCTCACTAAACGAATTATTTTTATTCAATTTTTTAATTATATTTTATTCAGTTTTTACTTAAAGTTTTTATTCAAATTATTTTTAATTCTGACTGATTTTTATTGATTTTTTTTCTCGAAATTTTAAGTAAAAAATATTTAGTTCAATTTTTTTTATTCAAATTTTTTATATAAAAATATTTATTTGATTTAGAAAATAATATGAATAACTCATACATAATCACTATGTCAAATTATATCAAATATTTTAATTTATATTTTTTACATAATTAAATATTGAATATCGACATATATATATATATATTGAATATTGAACACTGAATATCAATATATATTAAATATAATTAAATATTGAACACTGAATATCGATATATATATTGAATATACTTAAATATTGAATACGGTGACACGATTATTGAACATATATAATTACATTTAATTAAAATGGTCACATACTCAGTCATAAAAAAAATGTTCACATACAAGACAAGATATACCTATAAAAAATGAAATAAAATGTGTATTATATTGAACATCTCTATATATATATATATTGAATTTCAGATATATTATTGAACACCGAGATTATGTTTATTGATTCACAACAACCAGAAAAATACGACGAAGTTGGATAGCTCAAGTGGTTAGAGCACCACTACCTAGGCTTTAGATCCTGGGTTCGAGTCATGGGGAGGGGAAAAAGGGATGGGTATTTAATGTAATTCAAAAAAAAAAAAAAACCAGAAAAATACTATATTAATTATTACATATTCAACTTCCCAACAAAGTATTCTCCGTCCATTTATGTAAAACGAAAGAACAACATTCAACTAATTGAGAAAAAATTAAACATTGTTGGTAGCATCAAGATGTGGATAAATACTTAAATTAATTTCATCCAGATGGGCAGGAAATAGCAAGTATGCTTCATGCTTCCAGGATTGTTCTTGGGAAGCCTGGTCAATAAACACTAAGCAGTTTTTAGATAAATAATCTATTGAGGTTCATACTGCAAATAGTTAATCCCTTTTCCCGGTATAGTCATTCAAGGTTCATACATTAACTTTTCTTCAAAAAAACTAAGAACATATTTGCAGGAAAGGAGATGAGATTGAAGACTTAAAAAACACAACAAAAAAAAATTACCTTGATTGCAATGATTGCATGGTCAAGAAGAGGAAGCAGATTGGGATGGCTAAATTTGCACCAATCAGGGGGCGTTTGTAAGAATTCGAACTTCATTACGTATTTATTCATAAGAATATGGAAGAAAGAACCTACTGTGGAAACGACTCCCTTGAGGACTCCCACTATGGTTGTTGTCAAAGCAGAGTTGACTATTGTACACAAGAACATGGTGTAGTTCAGAGCTATACTCATCACCAGCGAAAGAAGAAGAAGCAAAAACGAGAATGACGTACTCTGTTCAAGTAAGAAAAATCAATGAATGCATGTAAATATGAGATCAGTGATGCCTTAATTTGATGGTCTAACCTTTGCAAATAGTATTGATAAAGAATCTGGAAATTCTCCAGTAGCTATGATGTGGAAGAGAAGAAAGGGTATAGACAAAATGCTGTTATAAAACATGATTTCGACTGACGAAAGTCCATCTTCTGCACCTGATTTCTCTACCAAAACAAGGTACATCGTCTGCAAATGAAAATCAGTTTAATCAAGAAGCTGATAAATGTATTATTTCGAAGCTCCAAAAGGCACAAAGAAGCAGCTAACCTGGAAAAAGACAGAAATTAAGGCCATGCTATATGCCAAAAGATCGGGACGGGATCTCCTGTTACACAATGGTGTTACATCTTCTGTTACATCGTTTAGATGAATGCCATGTGTCTTAATTACATATTTAATTAATAGATAATTTAGGTTAATTATAGTAAAAATAAAATCTCTTTAATCTCTCTCCAAATTTAACTAAATCTCTAAACATTTAAATAAAAAAAAAAAACTTACATGTAATTTTTTTTTATACAAACTATACTTTTATATTCAAACTGTTTAAATAATTTTATTAGAGAAATCTTAAACTGTGTCAAAAAAATATTTAAAACCAGTTTATTTAAATATAATTAAATATTTTTAAGTGATTTAATAATTTTTGACATTTTATTTAAATATAATTAGATCAATGCAAAACAAAATATATAAAAGTACTTATATATATATATATAATTTAATATTTTATTGAAATATAATTAAATACAAAACTGAATTTTTCCATTAAAATCTTTTATATTCAGTTTAACACTTATATTAAACAAAAGTGTTGAGTAAATATAGTTAAATAAAAAATTGACTTATTTAAAGATTTTATGATCAATTTATATTAAATGTAAAAAATTTGATTGTAGAACTTTTATTCTAGTTTTTTTTTTTTAAATATTTTTCAGTTTTATATTTAATTGTATTCTTCAGTTTTATATTTCACACAAAATTATTTAAGAAATTTATATCGATTTTATATTCAGTTTTGTATTTAATTTTGTTGTTTCATATTTTGTATTCATAATTTTTATAACAATAATTTTCAAATTTATTATTTCATAATATCTCAATTTTTAAAAAAAATCATATTTAAAAATGTTTTTCAAATTTTATATTCAGACAGAGTGCTGATCGATTTTTTTTTTTTTTCATTTTAGCTTCATAAATTAAATTCAATTAACTTTCATTTTTTCTATTTACTTATAATTTTAAAAAAAATGCTGCTGAGATTTAGTTAAATTTGGAAAGTGAATAAGGGATTTTATTTTGGTCCTAATTAACCTAAATTAGTTATTAGCTAAATTAGTAATTAAGACACTTGTCATTCATCTAAACAATGTAACAGAAGATGTAACACCGTTGTGTAACAGGAGATCCCGTCCCCAAAAGATCAAAGGAAAAATCTCCAAGTGCTGCTATAACAACTCCCGCAGCAGTCAGAACTACAGATAGAGTGACCTGAAAAATTAGGAATGCTTTTATTTAATTTAAGAAAAAGGATTCTGATACCAAACTAGTTGAATGCACATTGTAACACGCTACCATTTTTTTTAGTATATTGGCAAGGCAATAGGTATACACAACAATTTAGACGATTTCAGACAAGCTTTGATAATGCAAATCAAACTATACTCACCAACACGATTATTTTCTTGAAACTTCGAATTTGATACTAAACCAGTCTCTTAAAGCTCGAGACGTGGAGACATCCTATAAAAGTAGTTGAATAACATAACTTCATGTTTATTGCAAGGAGCTCAAATTGAAATGTCCAATGCTCTATACATTTTTTTTTAAATGAGACTAAAAAGAAGCTGAAATGACGAGGAATATGCCGCCCGTGGTCACTTAGCAACATAGTAAGAAAATATTGTTAATTTTACCAAAAATGGGAGACAGTACACAAATGCAGGCAAAATTGACACAGTGAAAATCTACATACTATAATCATATTGCAAAAGGAAAAAACAAAAAAATACAAACCTGAGTTGTAGGCTTCCCCTTTCCAGAAAAGAATCCAGCTATAAGTACAGCAAGTGGTGTAAGTCTTTTTATGTATCCCATGCTTTTGTGTATCCCATTACTCTACCAAAGCGTATAAGCAAAGTTGTCATCAATTGCTGATAAAAACTCGAAACAATAAAAGAAAACTCTAGTCAGTCATCCAAAAACTGAAGATCATCATAAAAGTCGAAAAGCGCATAAAATTGACGTGTACCTGAACATCGCCTGCGCCATTGACGGCATCGTAGAGAGCATTCAATCCGGAGAACGAGCAACCCATCCCTCTGTCACCTGTGTCTCTCTGTTTACCAACCAATCTGAGAATCTGTGAAATGGTTATTGCTCTCTCCCCCGAAATTCCAACTCGAAAGAAATAATGGAAGAAATAGGGGGAAACTTATTTTCAGAAAACCCTAGATCTACACCGCCGAGCGGCGTAGATCGGAGAAGATGAGCACCTTGACGGGGCATTCAGGCTCTGCGTAGATCGGAGAAGACGATCTACTCCGGCGAACGAGCCCGAACTCCTTCGCCTCAACAATATTCCGGCCAATGAAAAGATTAGATCTCCTTCATCGGGCCTTCGTCGACAGCTTCTTCTTCCATAACTCGGATCTACTCCGACGAACGATCTACTGCGTTCGTGACCAGACCTCGAGATCCTCGTCTTCGTCGATCTCTCGGGCGCCGAACAGATCGACCTCGACTCTACAAAGATCAAGACTCCATCGTGAATGCTCTTTGACTTCTTGCGGATAATCGGAGGTGTGGGAGGGGCGGCGGCGCGAGGTAGGGGGATCGGCAGACTGGGGGAGAAAGCTGGGAAGAAAGCTGGAAGGGCCAAGAATGGGGGAGAAAGTTGGGAAGAAGGGCCAAGAATGGACACCTCGATTCAACAGACTTGCAGGGGGTATGAAAAGGGGCGGAAGAAACGAAAATAAAAAACCTATTAACAAATAAGGGGTATAATCGACCATTCATATGAAATTTTGTATTACCAAGTGGAAATTTTTTTTTAAAAAAGGGGAATGTATCAGCACACACTTAGGGTGTGGATTTTGTACTCTGGGGTTAATAATCTCTAAAATGTTCCTTGGTATCAATCCTTTTACAGCGAATATGAGGGATATATTAAAGAATCCACATTAAAAAATGAAACAATAACAGTTATCACCATCAGCAAATGATAGAAATCCTTAAACAATGTAGGTCTTTCCCGAACCCTTTGGACCGCGTTTTTTCCTCCTTGGAATACTGGAGCTGATGGCACAGGAGAAGGCATTAACGAGTTCGGGATCCTCTTGAGTCGTCAAGATGTTGGCTGCACTGGGGTTGGCGAGTAGATGTTTAGCAACTAGGTATCCTGCAATCGACCATGTCTGGAATAGCCGTGCTTGCTTTCCTATAAACCTTGCTTTTTTAGTGTCGTAGTATTCGGGCCATTTGTCCTTGGATATCCGCCTTTCTATAATCTCAATAGCTCTTTCAGCAATTTCAGGTCTATTCATTTTGATGCATGCAACAGTTAGCTGCAAAGAATCAAGTGACTGTTTAGATTCAGAGCTACTTATTGAGAAAAACTGAACAATAGGTGGGGACAAAAACTCATGTAATTCAGTTTTATCGTGCAATTGGTTCGCATTATGTGTGTTTTTTAAACAGTATTGATCATTTCATTAAAAACATAGGAGTATTAGTTTGTTAGCATCAATTTTTTCATTAAAAAGTAGTGTATTAGTTATTTTACTGTAATGTGATAGTTGGGAACCAGTTGCACAGTAAAACTGATTTACATAAGATCAACTCTAGGTAATTCGACTTGTAGGGAAATAAAGAAAAGATCATAACACATAGCAAGTCAAACATTGTAACAGAACAGTACAGTGCAATTATCTCTAAGAAAATTCGAGAAATTACGGTTACGATTACCTGCCAGAGAAGAGTTGGCCAGGAACCACCATTGTGATAGGACCAAGGCCTGCAGAAGAATCAATCAATGAATATATTAACCAAAAAAGGAAACTTGAACAGAATTGTTGAAAACTGGTTCACTTGATCGTCGTAACACGAGAAACAACTTACGTATTCTTGGGATCACAGCCAGTTATGATCTGCCACTCCTTGTTTTCCAGAGCAGGATAGCATATCTTGAACGGCATATCTGCTACCAAATCCGACCATTTGGTTTCAACAAGATCTAATATGGCGTGCGATTGCTCCTCTGTTGCAAGATTACTGACAATGGACCATAAATTTCCGAGAGAGAAGAACCGGAAGTCCATGTGGGCTGGCTGCAAATTTCCAATTAGATAGCCTCCATTATTAGGCATCCATTCTACAAGCCATGGAGGAATTTGATCTGGGTAGATATTGAATTTGTTAACAGCATCGTATGAGTATTCTTCGGTCTTGTAACGGTATATTTCGTTCAGTTTTTTCATATCAATCCAGTAGTATTCTCTTATATGAAACGACAATGCAACAAGACGATTGTTTAATGCTCGGATAAGGTCATCTGGTCCATCCTCTGGAGTGAGCATTTCTCGTGCACATCGCAATGCAGAATAAAACAATGCCTGCAATATGCAAACTTTTAAAGGAAAAACGAGATTCATATCAAAATATGAAAAGCATCATTCAATTTTTCTTTCTTGGATGAAATTTGCACCAAGAAAACCTGAGAGAATTACTTAACTTACCTGAATCTCCAAGGGATGACCATGTATTCCCATACGGCGATCGATCATGCAAGAACCATCAGTCACCAATAAAGTAGGAAACATATCAAAACCATCAGCAAGACATAGCCTAAGGATCATCTTCATCCCAGTTTGAACATCTATTCTCTCCTGAACGGACAGATCTCCTGAGCATTTTCCGTATGCTCGTAGCAAAATAATCCACCACAATCCTGAAATTGCATATACGATTAATACAATAGTCTTAAAACTGGACCTAAGGAATATATGTCATAATGTACCAGAATCAACCGGTGCAACACGGCCAATTGCTGCTTCTCCAAAGTCAGGATCGAGTATCTCTTCCGTTGCAGAGTCATCCCCATCTAGAGGCACTGTCCGCACCTTAAAACTAGCGGGCATTAAACCTTGACCAGGGCTGTGGCAGTCCATTGTTTTCTCCCAACTCTGAAAAAGATGACAAAACTTGAACATTCAACCCTTTCGCTTCAACTATTTCTTAAACATTTTCATCAATGCACCAGATATGGCTGGATATGCCTATACCATATCTTTAATCGAGATCAACCATCTCACGCTCAATTTTTCAAAGTTCAATTTGTAATCATGGATATGTATTTTATCCTGAGAAACTTTAACTAAATCTGTTTTTTTCACTGAACAGAAAGTATCCTGAGATTAGGGATTATTCTTCTTATGTCTTAACTCTTAACCAAAGAAAGTATCAGAGCTCAACAAACAATAGAATAGAACAATGTATTCACCTGCAGCTGAAGCGTGTGAAGAATAAAATTACGAACAATATCATATTCCCCCTTCAGCAGGAAAGCAATGCCAGAAGGTATGAAATCACGGATGAAAACATGATCGTAATTGAGAACATTGGAGTCAGTTGCAGTTGGGTCCTTTGCAGCAATTGTACCTACAGGGCTACCACAATAGTTCACAACAGAGTCCTTGAGTAGTTCCCATGCTTCATCCTCAATAGATTGAGAGATATCCTTTTGTAAATCCCGTATACTTCCATTATTATGTATGTCACCATTGGATGAAAAACCCGAGCTAGACTCGTTAACTTCAAGAGTATTGGGTTTATTGCCATTAATTGCACCGTACCCCTTTGTATTATCCCCGTACCTGCCGCCCTCAGGTGTTAACCCAGTCACACTCTCAGCTCGTTGGCAGTTGCACTTGGTAGGCCGTAAACTATTGGAGATAACATTGTCACGAAGAAACTGACAAGCAATACGAGCTTTGGGGTTTCTTCTTTTATGTCTTACAAAAGATCTAGAAAGAAATTCACTGAATTGGTTTTTAGAACTAAAGAGGGAGGGTATAGTCCCCCCACAAACTTGTACTACTGCTTGAGATGTAGCCATTAACACAAAGCAGAGGAACAGTTCATAAACTCAAAACCCCGTTTCGAAAAGACAATCGAAGAAGTTGGCTTCGAGAAAAGACTCCTAAAAGAACACATAAAAAAGTACAATCAGAATTCATATGCTTGATCAGAATCTGTAACACTTATAATTAACCAAAATTGATGAATTAAACACCATTCCAGAAAGCATCAAGGATACCACCTAGTGTCTACCATCTTCAATAAAAAAAACCACTTTGCAAAATTGCCCTAAATTGAAACCCTAAAGGATGAAAAAAAAAATTGACCTATTTTTTAAACAGGGTCCATCAAACACACATCATAATCGATCTCCCAAATACACAAATTATATACTTAGAATACAACCAGCAAGATTTCAGCCTTTCAAATAACCAAATCAAATAAAACAAATAACAAAAGAATAAATAGAATCAAGAATAGATATTTACTTGATAGCAGCAGAGCAAGGATCTCGTGGACCGTCGAGATTTATGGGTTTTAGATGCGTATATAAAAATCAAGGGATTCTTGAAAAGGCAAAATAACCTTAGTTATGACAGTTTTTTCCCAACGAGACAAGGTCAATAAGTAAGTGACTTCAATCAGTTTCAGTTATATGAATATACCTTAAAAATCTATGTCGGCAAGCAACACTTGTTTACTGCGTGTAGTGTGTGTGTTTTGAGAAGCAGTTTCAGGAACGTCGTGTTTGATAATAATTTGTGTTGTTTTCTTGAGTGTGTATTAATGGTAATGGATTCTTGGTATGAACCACATGTAGTAGAGAGGGACCTAATGTTAGATACTTGAAGTTCGAGCTCGATTCGAATTTTTATCGAGCCGAGTTTTAAGCTCGTTCAATTACATTTAAACTAGTCAAACGGGTCTAATGAGATTAAAATAAAAAAATTAATATCAGGTCTAACGAATCAAGTTCGAGACGGTTCGTTAATAAATGGAGTATCTAATGATCTCGAGCTTGATTCGTTTAACGAGTCGAGCTGAACCGAGTTAAAGTCTTAAAGAGCTGAACTCACGACACGAGCAACTCGGTTCGTTTAACACCATTAGTCGCAATATCCCATTGGTTTCTAAAATATAATATAGTACTCCCTCCGTCCCGTAATTACTTGCACACTTTCCTTATTTGGATGTCCCAAAATTACTTGCACACTCTTAATATGGAAATACCCCACAAAATTAATACCCTCCCAACATCATTTTATTTTCAAAATTGTCACCACCTTTTTACATACATTTTACTTTACACCTCATCAAATCACTTAAAATACCCTTCCTTTATCTTACATCACCAACCACTAAATTCATTTTTCTTAAACAACGTGCCGGTCAAACCGTGCAAGTAATCCTGAGACGGAGGGAGTATATGATTTAGATATTTGATTAAAAAAATACTATATAATTGGATATAATTTGATTTTTTGTAAGGTCAATTTAACGAGACGTTGCTAATATTTTTCCTTCTTATCCTGAGGGGGATATTTTACTATCTGAAATATCCTACAATTTTTTCTGGCCCTTGATTGATATACCAAAATCTATAAAATAGACCTTTCTAAATTCTACTTACATGTGGCCCTTTATTATGTTTCAACTTTTCACATGGCAATATGGAACTGCAAATTGCACATCACATTTTGGATCATACATTTACTTTGAAATTTTATAAAGAAGGTGACACATATGCCAACAAGACTAATTATGATATGGATCATACTGACAGAAGAAGAAATAACATTCTCTGTCCAAACTCTTTTCTTAATTCCCTGGCCGGGTCTATATTTATTTTCATGTTAGGACAAAGACACGGATCATGTTTCCAGAACAACAAAGTAAAGACAAAAACCTGAATATTTCAGAAAGAATATAGTGCATTGATATTGCCAGTAGCTGACAAAACATAGAATATATCAGTAAAATTCAAAATTTTGCCACCAAAATTCCCCTTATACTAATTTTTGGAACAATCTCTCTCTCTTTTTTCCACTTCCTATATATATCGGCTCTCAATTCATTCAACTTCAAACCCAAAAAAAAAAGCAATATCTCAAATCATTCTTGCATTTGTTAGCTGTTTTTTTAGCTGTTACAGAGCTTTGTAGCAGGCTAAATGGCCACTCCAGTGGCACGAGACGACTTAACAAGGTCAATGAGCCGTAAGGCGAGCTTTTCATCAGCCAGCATGAAGGGAAGTTGGGCCTCGTCTAGTATCCGCGAAGCCTTTGTAGGTTCAGGAGGCGATGATGGGAGACGAGATGATGAAGAAGAGCTCAAGTGGGCTGCAATTGAAAGGCTTCCCACTTATGATCGAATGAGGAAAGGGATATTGAAGCAAGTTTTGGACAACGGAAATGTCATCCATGAAGATGTTGATTTTGCCAATCTTGGGTTGCACAACAAGAAACGGATCATGGATAGTATGCTCAAAGCTTTTGATGATGATAATGAGAAGCTACTTCTGAGACTCAGAGAGAGGATTGATAGGTAAAATAAGTTTACATTTTGTATAGACTATATTTACCAAAAAATAATGCTCTTAACATGAAATTTCCCATGTTTGTTGAATAGGGTTGGGATTGACATTCCAAAATGTGAAGTCAGATTTGAAGAGTTATCAGTTGAAGGAGATGTAGTGTCTGGGAGTAGAGCTCTTCCAACTCTGTTTAATTCGACAGTAAACGCAATTGAGGTGATTCGATTTTTTTTTCTTACAATGATCAGTGTTACTATTATTCAGTAGTGTATGTATTGTATGAACTATATTTACCATAAGCCTATTCAATAATATATATCTGAATAGGGAGTTCTTGGTTCCATGAGACTTTTCCCTTCTAAAAAGAAGACTGCCAAGATACTGAATGATGTATCCGGAATAGTGAAACCATCAAGGTATGTATGCATGCATATTCTAATGTCACCTTAAAAGATTTTTGTGTAGCTTTGTTGTAATAATTATTAAGTGTTTGTACAGAATGACACTTCTTTTGGGACCTCCAAGCTCGGGGAAGACGACGTTGCTAAAGGCTCTTGCTGGAAAGCTCGATCTAGACCTTAGGGAAAGCGGTAAGATCACTTATTGTGGGCATGAACTGAGGGAGTTCATTCCTCAGAGAACTTGTGCTTACATAAGCCAGAATGATCTTCACCATGGGGAGATGACAGTAAGGGAAACCATGGATTTCTCGTCTCGTTGCTTTGGCGTTGGGGCTAGATACGAACTTCTTGCCGAATTATCAAGAAGGGAAAAAGATGCTAGTATTAAACCAGATCCTGAAATTGATGCCTTCATGAAAGCTGTTGCTGTAGCTGGACAAAAGACTAGTATAGTCACAGACTATGTGCTCAAGGTTAGTTTTTTTTGTCAATTCAGTATAGCTAATCGACTTTTTTTAACTTTATCTGATACACAGATTCTTGGAGTTGATATCTGTGCTGATACAATGGTGGGTGATGAAATGAGAAGAGGGATATCTGGAGGGCAGAAGAAGCGTGTGACAACTGGTATGTGAAAATGGTTCAACATGCAAACGAGTAAAACTGGTTTACATAAGACTTTGCATTGTCATGCAGGAGAAATGCTGGTAGGGCCTGCAAAAGTGTTCTTAATGGACGAAATCTCGACTGGTCTCGATAGTTCCACCACGTTTCAAATCGTCAGATATATGAAGCAAATGGTGCACATTATGGACATAACCATGATTGTCTCCCTTCTGCAACCGGCCCCTGAAACATTTGATCTGTTTGATGACATTATCCTTCTTTCGGAGGGGCAAATTGTCTACCAAGGCCCTCGCGAGTACGTTCTTGATTTCTTCGAAAATGTGGGGTTCAAATGCCCTGAGAGGAAAGGAGTAGCTGATTTTCTTCAAGAGGTTACTTCAAGAAAGGATCAAGAACAGTACTGGTCATGGAAAAATGTACCTTATACATATGTATCTGTCTCTGATTTCGTCCATCATTTTCAGTCCTTTCATGTTGGCCAGAAGATTTTTGGTGAATTGGGTGTCCCTTACGACAAGAGCAAAGTCCATCCAGCTGCATTGGTGAAGGAAAAATACGGAATATCCAACAAAGACTTGTTTAAAGCATGTTTATCGCGGGAATGGCTGTTGATGAAACGCAACTCGTTTGTGTACATCTTCAAGACCACACAGATCACAATCATGGCTCTTTTCACCTTCACTGTGTTCTTTAGAACAGAGATGAAACATGGTCATATAGACGACGGAGCCAAATTCTATGGAGCCCTTTTCTTCAGCCTTATTAATGTCATGTTTAATGGGATGGCAGAGCTTGCAATGACCATTTTTAGGCTCCCTGTCTTCTTCAAACAACGAGACGCCTTATTTTACCCGGCTTGGGCTTTTGCTCTACCAATTTGGCTTCTCAGACTTCCCATTTCTGTAATGGAATCAGGAATATGGATCATTCTAACTTATTACACAGTTGGATATGCTCCGGCTGCTAGTAGGTACGTGTTTTTGTTAAAAACGTCGTCTTTGATGCTAGCTTATACATAAGATGTTTAATAATGGATCAATCCAATGAAATTTTCAGATTTTTCCAACAATTCTTGGCGTTTGTGGGCATCCATCAGATGGCCTTAGGTCTTTTTCGTTTCATCGCCGCCCTTGGGAGAACGCAGGTTGTTGCAAACACTCTTGGAACCTTCACATTGTTGTTGGTTTTTGTACTTGGTGGATTCATCATTGCCAAAGGTTTGTAAATGAAATTTATGTTACTTCTGTATATTGCATTCATATACTCTAAATGTCACCTTTTTTTTACCTTAGATGACCTTCAACCATGGATGAAATGGGCCTATTATCTTTCTCCAATGTCCTATGGACAAAACGCAATCGTCATCGTTGAATTTCTTGATCCAAGATGGTCCCTGGTGAGCTTCACTAACACTATGTCTGATGTATATAACTTTTGGACTTTTTTATCATCTGTGTTCCGATTTTCAGCCAAATGACGATCCAAGATTCGCTGGAACTACAGTTGGGAAGGAGCTTCTAGCTGGCAGAGGGATGTTTACTGAACAACATTGGTACTGGATTTGTGTCATTGCTCTCTTCGGGTTTTCTCTGTTTTTCAATCTCTGCTTCGTAGCAGCGTTGACGTACTTAAAGCGTAAGATACGAGTTTCTTGTATACTGATCACAAGTTTCTAGAGTTAGAAGCTGAGTTTTAGATTCTATCTTGATGCAGCATTTGGAGATTCCAAATCAGTCAGTACAAATTTGGAGGATGAAACCAACAACACATTAGGCCAAGGTTTGAAAATTTTATCTTTAAGTTCTTCATTGTCTTCTTCCTCTCTTCTAATGATTAACGCCGTGTGATATTACAGGTGGAATCGCTCCAGAACAAGATAGCAAACGCGGAATGGTCCTTCCGTTCAAGCCATTATCACTTTCGTTCGATCATGTGAACTACTATGTTGATATGCCTGCAGTAAGTCATCACATGACAGTTTGATAGTATTAAAAAAAAAATTAGTTGTAAAACAAGTGGATGGTAAAACTGGTTCACAACTCTTTCAGGAAATGAGAAGCCAAGGGGTTGAGGAGACACGCCTCCAATTATTACGAGACGTTAGTGGTGCTTTCAGACCAGGAGTTTTGACAGCTTTGATGGGAGTAAGTGGTGCTGGAAAAACCACATTGATGGATGTTCTAGCTGGTAGAAAAACGGGTGGATACATTGAAGGAGACATCAAAGTATCCGGTTACCCAAAGAATCAAGAAACGTTTGCTCGTGTGAGTGGCTACTGTGAGCAGAACGACATCCATTCTCCACACGTGACAGTTTACGAATCTCTCATCTACTCAGCTTGGCTTCGTCTCCCATCAGACGTAACCAAGGCACAAAGAGAGGCAAGTTTTCTGATCTTTCATCGTCATACTAATTGAATGCATAATCTGATAGTACTGATGGTGCTCCGATTATTTCAGATGTTTGTTGAGGAGGTGATGGACTTAGTCGAGCTGAAGTCATTGAGGAACGCGTTGGTTGGGCTTCCTGGAGTGAATGGCTTATCAACGGAACAGAGAAAACGTCTCACAATTGCAGTTGAACTCGTATCAAATCCATCTATCATCTTCATGGACGAGCCCACATCGGGTCTGGACGCTAGAGCTGCTGCCATTGTCATGCGTGCTGTGAGGAACACGGTTGATACGGGGAGAACTGTTGTCTGCACCATTCACCAACCAAGCATCGACATTTTTGAATCATTCGATGAGGTAATAGTTAAGGCTGCACTTGTTAGAAAATCGATACGTTGCTAATTATGTTTAATCTGCAGCTGTTTCTGATGAAGAGAGGTGGACAAGTTATATATGCAGGAGCTCTTGGTACTAACTCTCAGCATCTGGTAGAATACTTTGAGGTAAATTCCATCTCCATTTTCTTGATTCTAACTTCTTTCCAAGATGTTCTATTTACGCGTATATTTCGTCTTAATCGTGCAGTCTATACAAGGAGTTCCTCAAATTAAACATGGATTCAATCCAGCTACATGGATGCTTGAAGTTAGTTCTTCAGCTGTTGAATCTCAACTTGATGTCGACTTTGCAGAAATATTCTCCAACTCTCATCTTCATAGGTACGAAAACTATACTAATCGACCTTCTTCTTATGTAGTTTCAAGACTTTACGCGTAAATTTCTCTCGTCTGGCCTTGATTACAGAAAAAATCAAGAACTAAATCATAAGTTAAGCACACCAGAACCAGAATACCAGGACCTATACTTCCCCACCATGTACTCTCAACCAATCCTCGTACAATTCAAGGCGTGTTTCTGGAAACAATACTGGTCTTACTGGAGGAATCCGCAGTACAATGTGATTCGATTCTTTATGACAACAGTTATAGGTCTCATCTTCGGGGTCATCTTCTGGAACAAAGGAAACAAAATGTAAGTTACATTGTTCACAGACTAAGATTCAGGCTAAAAAGGCTCGTCTCGTCTAACTGATGTTGTTTCCAATAGGAATAAACAACAGGACTTATCGAATCTTCTTGGAGCCATGTATGCTGCTGTTCTGTTCCTGGGAGGGACCAATACTTCAGCTGTTCAATCTGTAGTAGCAATTGAAAGAACAGTCTTTTATCGCGAAAGAGCAGCAGGGATGTTTTCAGCTTTGCCATACGCGTTTGCGCAGGTAAAACACAACACTTAAGTCCTGTTCTGTAAGAAAAAATCTTTCTTTTTGAAGCCATGACTGAATCTGTCTTATTGTTGATAGGTATCAGTTGAAACCATCTATGTTGCAATACAAACACTCCTCTACAGTCTTCTCCTGTACTCGATGATTGGATTCGAATGGGGTGCAACTAAGTTCCTTTGGTTCTATTACTATGTATTCATGTGTTTTGTCTACTTCACACTTTATGGAATGATGCTTGTGGCTCTTACACCAAGTTACCAGATTGCTGCTATTCTCATGTCCTTTTTCCTCAGCTTCTGGAACCTCTTTTCGGGCTTTCTCATTCCTCGAATGGTAACACAAACACGATTTTTATCTTTCTTTTTTCATGACTAGAATCTGATTCTTTTAAAAAAATTATGAACTTGCAGGGCATCCCAATATGGTGGAGATGGTACTACTGGGGTTCTCCGGTTGCCTGGACGATTTACGGGCTCGTGACATCACAGATAGGGGACAGTACAGACAATGTACATGTGCCTGATCATGGAGACATTCAAATTAAGGACTACCTTAAAATATTTCTTGGTTATGAGAAAGATTTTCTGCCATATGTTGCATTGGCCCATGTTGGATGGGCACTGCTTTTCTTCTCTGTTTTTGTGTATGGGATTAAGGTTCTCAACTTCCAGAGGAGATGAGGTGGTTAAGAAGCCAAGAATTTGTAGATTTTTAATATAATAATTTAATTGTTATTTGCTTAATGGAGGAATGATTGTACAATAATTTTATTTGATTGTCTGAAAAAAGAAATGAAATATCTTATTGGATGTGCATAGAGAAAAAAATTATTTACGTCCCGTAACTTTTACCTTTTTTGAAAAACGTTCCAAAATAGTTAAAATTTTAATTTAAGTCCAATAACATTTTCAATTGCTTAATTTACGTCCAATTTCCCTTGAAAATCCCTAAATTTATGTAAATGGGACGTAAATTGAGCAATTAAAGAAGTTATAGGACGTAAATTAAATTTTTAATTAAAATGGGACGTTATGCGAAAAAGATAAAAATATTCAACAAATGTGTACAATTCACTATAAAATTAATGTAGTTTATGCTATACAATCAAATAAAAAAATAATTCATAAATTAATTAATTATTATAAAAATCAATTAACTTACCTAATTCATTATTATAAAAATTATTAACTTACCTAATTAGAAAAAATTATAATTACAATATAAGTATTATAAAATAAATTATGAATATTAATTAAAATTTAGAATAATATTTAAATAAGTAAATAATTTTTCATAATATAAACAAATATAATATGAAAAAAAATCAAGATTTATTTCTAAGTCAATTAATTACTAGAAAAATCAATTAACTTACCTGATTAATTATTTAAAAACTCAATTAACCTAATTAAAAAAATAAATTAAAAAATCAATTAACATACTCAAATAAATATAAATTTTATCTTTAAAATAATAAAAATACCAAATAATTTTTTTTATTAAAATTGTCAAAAACTCTTATTAAAACTTAATAGTTATTTTAATATTTTAAATAAATAAAAAAAATTCACATATATTTAAAATTCCCAAATAAATCAAAAAAATTCTAAAATATATCCAAAATTCTCATCTCTTACCCACGGTAATTGAAAGATGATGATAAACATTATATTTTTTAACAATTTGTTAATTTTATTGTTTTTTCATTTTTATTATATAATTTTTAATTTGATATTAGTTCGTACAAAAATATGTGGACCCACTTTGTGTAATACTTAGATAAATTTTTATATTTATTTGATTACTTTAAAATAAATAAATAATTTTATAATACTTATATTGTAATTATAATTTTTTTCTAATTAGGTAAGTTGATGATTTTTCTAATAATGAATTAGGTAAGTTAATTGATTTTTATAATAATTAATTAATTTATGAATAAATGAATTATTTTTTATATTAAAATAAGTCAATTTATGAATAAATGAATTATTTTTTTACATTAATTTTATAGTGAATTGTACACATTTGTTGAATATTTTTATCTTTTTCGCATAATGTCCCATTTTAATTAAAAATTTAATTTACGTCCCATAACTTCTTTAATTGCTCAATTTACGTCTCATTTACATAAATTTTGGGAATTTTAGTGAAAATTGGACGTAAATTAAGCAAATGAAAAAGTTATGGGACGTAAATTAAAATTTTAACTATTTTGGGACGTTTTTCAAAAAAGGTAAAAGTTACGGGACGTAAATAATTTTTTTCTCGATGTGCATATTCTCTATTGTCAATTGGGATTCTGTATAAATTTCAAACCAGAACAAGCTTTAAAATAGTCTTAAACTTATTTGCAGAAAATTCTAAAGGGCTAGTCTTGGGTGAGACCGTCTCACAAAATGAGATCCGTGAGACGCCTTTTATATATAAAAAGTGAATAATGTTTTAGCAAAAAGTGACAGTGTTTAAGTAAAAAGTGACAGTCACTTTTGTTAAAAATATTATCACTTTTTAATTAAAAATTATCACTTTTTTTACAAACCAAAATCTGGAAAAAAAATATGGATTATCCTACCCAAAATTTTGAACTATGGATTAAAATGATCCGTCTCACAGAAAAAGATCCGTGAGACGGTCTCACACAAGTTTTTGCCAATTCTAAATACAAAAAGCAAAAATAATGAATAACAACCTACAACTCATTTGTCACACTGATTTGATACATTTAACCAAGGACGGAGCCACATAGGGCCCAGCGGGGCACTCAGCCCCCCACCAATTTTTTTTTTTATATATATATTTTTTCCATTTTATCATTATTTGTATACTTCCTTTATTCGAGACGTTTCAAAATTATTTGTACACTCATAATAGGTAAATAATCTACAAAATTAATATTCTCATTACATCATTTTATTTTTAAAATTGTCACTCATTTTATTCTACATTCTTCCCTACATCTCACTAAATTCTTTTTAACACATTAGTAAATTCCTTTTATACCTCACTAAATCACCGAAAATACTCCTCATTTATTTGACCTCTCCTCACTAAATTCACATTTCTTTTTTTTAAAAAAAGTGAACTTGTCAACGTATGCAAGTCATTACGGGACGGAGGGAATATATTTTAAGGTATACATTTGTCTAATAATGACTGATATCTTAGCGGGATTGCACGTTAAACCGTTTCACCTATTGTGAATCGGAACAATCAAAATTAATTTTTTTCGAAACATAACAAAAATCGTTAAATTTAAATTAATTAAATGAGATATTATAAAATTTATAATGAATTAAATATAATATTATTTTATCTTTATAGTAATGTAAATCGGGCCCCCCAATCTAAAATTTCTGGCTCCGTCACTGATTTAACACATTGAAATAATCACAAAATAAAGCAATTACAATGAATAGTACATCATTCAATCATAGAAATTAAGAAAAAGAAAAAATTGAAAAGAAAGTAGTAAAAGTTGGCAATGGTTACATTATTCAAAAGTGTATAGAATTAATTAGTGAATTTTCAGGTGGTTGAGTTGACAATCTTGCTGAGTTCTTCCAGCTTCCTCATTCGAAACTTTTCACTTTGAGTCACCAACTGTAAATAAATCACGCCAAAAAATACAAGTGAATAAATTCCTGATGAACACAAAATTTTACCTTCTTCCGCAGTAAAAAAAAAAGTTGGAAAATAATATAATGTGAGATCATATATCACCTCCACTAGGGTACCGGTTAGTTGAGCTTTTTCATTGTTTTTTTCTTGGAAAGTCTCCATTGCTTCTTTATATTCTTTCTCCTGTCCAATTATAACCGGCCAAATTTTGAATATGCATAGATGCTACTTAAATGAAACCAAATTAAAATATTTATTTTTTCGAAAAGAATTAAAGAAGAACATGAAGTGTTACCTTTTTTTGGCAGATCTGGCCGAGTGACTTGAGGTCACGGTTGGCCAAGTCTATTTTTTTACGCACAACAGCTACTTCCTTTCTCATTGGATCTGTCATCACTTCCAATTCCTAAATACATTTCATAATATTATAAACAAAAATATATTAATGTCCTCTCAATATATTTTATTGAAGATGCATGATTTGAGTTATATATTTTGGGAATATAATTAATGAGATGCATGGCAACATAATGTGGAGTATACACTTAACATTGTGCAGTATATTTATAATTATTCCAATTTTATTATGCACGGACACGAAATTGATAGTTTGTGAATAAATAGAATAACAATTTGAGTAAGTAAATAAGTGATGGTTATTGGGTGGAAATCAAGTATAGATTAAGAGATTTATTGATTTTTCTAATTATTTAATTTGCTTACTTAATTATAAAATAGAATAAGAATATTATTAGCTTACTTCCCAAACTTGTGCCAATCGTCTGGTTTCTTCCTCGGCACGGGTGAGTTGAGACTCGACCCTCCCTCTCACTTCCATCTTTCTCCTCTCAATCTCCTCTTCTCTCGCTTGATACGACGCAAGTGCTGCCGTCGTCGCCTGATCACATTCGTCGTTTCCATCCGTCGACGCCCGTCCCGTGCTTGCCACACTCATCATTTTAATTTAATTCTACCTAGCTCTGCACTCACATATCTCTCTATATATACCCCGCTCGTTGCATCACACCACTTTCTTGCTTTTGCTTCAAAACATATTCTCTGGGATGCCCACTTTGTTGTTATAATAATAATAATAATCTCAATTTAAATGAAAAAAAAAGTAGTTCATGATGGGATCTTTAACTATACATATTCTATGAATAAGTGCATGAGACATTTATAGTGATGAATTAATTGTGTTGTGTCGTAACTTAACATAAAATAAAATTCGGGAGTCAGATTAATGTATTAATTAATATGCTTTAAAATTTATTTGAAATTCAGAAGTTACAGTGATGCACTCTATTTTATTTTATTTTTGTAGCTTGAAATATGGGTAAGTTTGTTGGTAGGACACATTCAAGTGTTGGTTACTCTGGAAAAACAGAAGCAGCTTTTAGGGTCAATTGTTTGGTCCCGAATAACATGATCTTATTACGTACGAAATAAAATTAAAATGCCCATTTGGTTTTTACCTTTCCTCAGAAGTCACGCATAAACAACTGTACGTATTTATTTAATTTTCCAAAGAAAAATTACTACTACTGTCCACCTACTAAGACTAAACAATAGAATAATTAAAATTCTCACCTTTTAAAGATCACAAATCATGAAAGATCGAGACCATTATTTGTTGACCATACGTGGCCTCGTAGACGCAACCGATCAACTCATGGGTCTTTCTAGACCTGGCTCCAGGGTCTTAAACGCTTTCCAAAAGTCGAACCACATAACATACCTACAGGTTTAAATAGGGATTTATTGCAATTTTTAGTACAACATGACCGAAAATATATTAGTGAAGTGGAAATTGTGGAATACCTATATGGCTTATATGATTCATGAGTAAAACACACGAAAAAAAATGTCTCACTTCATAAACGACATTGGTGTAACATGAAATTCATATGTATATAAACTACACTTCTTAATTAAATCATTAATCCGAAATATAAGTTTTTGTTAATTAATTTTCATTTTAACCTACACCTTCGATTTCATTTACAAAAGATGAGTAAAGTACCACACCAATTGATTAAACCATATCATTGAATCAAGAAACTAGGCAATTTGACTTTATTATTGATTGATCATTGAAGAATAATTTAGCATGTACAGCTGTGCAATCACAGTGTTGACTTATTGACCATGAAGTTATAGTAATTAATAAAGAATACAATGGAATAATATAGAACCAAGAAATAGATCGCACATATAGAACTAACAACTATTGAATCATCAGACCAATTAATTAAACCCTAGAATTAATCTTCAAGAGTGTGAACAGAAGATTCGGAGCAGGAATCGACCCATTTTGGATCCGGAAGAGTTTCCGGGCCACGAGCTCGAAAAATCTGGTCATCAATCATTTGATCAGATAGACCCCATTTTTTGAGCTCGTCGGCTTGGTGATGAAGAGCCAAGCTGTATTCGCCGTCGGGTCCAAGCTGCAGGACCCGGAATTCGCAGTTTCCGGGATTTGTTAGGGCTTCAAATTCATCAACACTCCAATTGAACCATTTCATGAGGAAGAGAAGAATAGTGAGTCCATGAGACACAATGATCAAGTTCATCTCATCTGATGGTCCAAAGTAATTGGATTCCATGTCCCTCCATAGCCCACCCTCAATAAAAGCTGCAAAAGTACATTTTTAATTGTGGTTATATAGATTGTTAATTGATTCGAAAATGTTATATATGTGTAATAAATTAATACTCCCTCTGTCCCGGATTTTATGCACACTTTGATCGATACCCCAGATTAAAAAATGGAATAAAGTGACATGTAAGGTAAAATAAATGAGGGGTATTATTGGTAATTCATTGACTAAAGTGAGAGAGATTTGATTAAAGAGAAAGAAGATTTAATTAAAGGTAAAATAAAGGAGGGGTATTATTAATGTTTCATTTTTTGGAGTGTGCAAAAAATGTTGGGACATTCCATTAAGGGAAAGTGTAGAAGCTTAAAAATTGAAATATTTTGTCTCTACTTAAATATTACACGTTTTTAATTACAACAACTTATCAATTAGGGTTTATATAATCTCATTCTTTTAAATGGTTAATGTACATAAAAATATTAATTTATAAAAATGTTGAATTGATCATAATGTTATTAATTAGTCGTTGCACATTGTACAACTGGTGCACATAAGTGTTACTCTATACATGCAAGAAGAAGAAGTTACCGGAAAGCCTGTCGTAAACATCAGCACTGGATTCACCATTAGGCACTCGATAGAAAAACTTTCCATACCTAACCCTACTTGTCTTGATCTTCCTCCTCTCTTCCACATCCTGAAAATTCCCAAAATGTTGTTCTCTCAACCTACACTCTTCTCGAACTCCCACCACTCTTTCCTTCTCAAAAGTTTCTCCTCCACCAATCATCTCTTCCATTGTCTCCCTCGTTCGACTTAGAGGCGAAACGTAGAAGAACGCCTTCCAGTTTTCACCTTCCGAAACAATTTCCCTGATTTTGGAGCCTACCATCTGAGCCTGATGCCTTCCCTTCTGGTTAAGTTTGATCTTGTGATTGGGAACATACTGGAGGACTGTAGCATCCTCATTCCCTTCACTTTCACCGTGGCGCACCAGTATGATGCGCTTTGGTAAGTGTTTCATTAGTGTTTGATCGTTGTTGTTTTTCATTTTTGTAGTGTTGGTTTAGTAGGGTTTGATTCTTTAATTTGTTGGTTGATGGGAGGAATGGTGTGCATGGGTATTTATAGATAAAGTGTGAGTTTAATTTATTTCTTTAGTCTTGTTCAATTTGAACGGGTCTTTGAAAGAAATTAGCGCAACTTCTTTTATGGTCCATTTATAAGACTTTGAACAATGATGTCCTAATAATGAAAAAAAAAAAAGAAGACTGGTATTATTAATTTGCTTAGCAATTTACCCAGAGTTTGAAAGCATGACTGCAGGAGCATTTGAACAATTAATGTTGAAATCTAGTCTTTTGATTCAAAAACAAAAGGTAAAACTAACTAGGTAAGTACGTACGTACTCATTACAAAATTATTGGAAGTACTCCGTATTATATTTGTGTCCATTTTTTCCTTCCAGAAAACGTGTTTGAACTTTATTTTTATACTAGCAAATTACAAAAAGGTACGTACTCATTGCAAAATTATTGCAATGATAATTCAAATATAGGATGACATTTCAGATTTTTATAGTTACTCTCATTGCAAAATTATTTGAATGATAAATTCAACTAGGTAGGATGACACGTCAGATTTTTATAGTAAACGAAATATTAATCTCTTTTGTTTAGAAAAAAGAAAGAAATAATCAACTGCAAAAGTGGAGGTGCGGGGAATCGAACCCCGTGGCTCTCGCTTCGCATACACGTCAGATTTTTATAGTAAACGAAAAAAAACAGAAGAGACAGAAATTTAACTGCAAAAGTGGAGGTGCGGGGAATCGAACCCCGTGCCTCTCGCATGCGAAGCGAGCGCTCTACCATATGAGCTACACCCCCAGTTGTCAAATTTCTACAATTAATTATATATAAAGTTTTATTGTTAAAACATTGGTTTACTTATTGAAGGGAGAGAGGAGAAATGATATATTCTAAAATAAACTTTTTTATATAAATGAATAAAGCAAATAAGCTTTCAAAGATTTGAAAAAAAAAAAAAAAGAGACACGTAATAAATCGATCCGTTATAAGGGAATGTAATTTGGACGAAATTAAAGTGACATTTCTGAATAAAGAAAAAAAAAGGCTCGAGAAAGAAATAAAGTGGTAAAACAGCTTAAAACATGCATTTTGACTATTTCAATTATTGAGCAGTGCCAAAGACGTGTTGGACACTGACTTCGTCATATAAAAAACACAAATATGAAACATATATGGGTCTGACTATTTACACCTCCATTCCGGAGAGATGCACTCCCCCGATTTATACACACCCAAAAATTTAGGTCACACCCACCTCAAATGTCATAAATACCCCTCCCTTCATATCATATATTATTATTGCTCACACCCCTTCCTAAACTCTCCATCTTCCCCAACCCAACCTCCATCTTCCCCCTCCCCCTTCACCCCGTCGCCGACCACCCCCACCTTCACCCCGTCGCCGGCAACCCCCGCCTCGCCGCGACCGCCCCTACCTCCGCCTCGCCACGGCCGCCCCTACCTCCACCTCGCCACGACCGCCGCAGCCCCTACCTCCGCCTCGCCCCGCTCGCCGCCTTGAAAAAAAAATTGCAGATTGGCGGCCGCGCGACCGCCCCTCCCGTCCGACGCCGCCCCCCCCCCCCCCCGTCTGTAAAAAAAAACTCTGCGGCCGCCCCCACCCGTCCGACGCCGACCCCAGGTTTGCCCCCCTCCCCCTCCTCCCCCCAGTCTGTAAAAAAAAAAAAAATTAGAAGCTCTGCGGCCGCCCCCTCCCCACCCCCTCTCCGACGCCGAACCACCCCCACTCCACCCCAGATTTGCCCCCTCCCAATTGTTAGGGTTTTCTGCATTTTTTCTTATTTTTTTCATTTTTGACTATGTGATGTCGATCAAACACGCTCTCGTCGGCAAATTGTTGTCGACGAGGGTGTATTTGATCAACATAATATAGTCGAAAATGGAAACAATTTTTTTTTTCGACCATATACACTCCCGTCGGCAACGATTTGTCGACGAGAGAGTATATGGTCGACACGCGTTAGTCGAAATTTATTAAAAAATTGTGATTTTTTTGAGTATATGTTGATTTCT
Organism: Galeopsis tetrahit; assembly: GCA_963675135.1. NCBI lineage: Eukaryota > Viridiplantae > Streptophyta > Magnoliopsida > Lamiales > Lamiaceae > Galeopsis > Galeopsis tetrahit. The sequence goes on along the minus strand of OY776134.1, from coordinate 63,708,571 downwards.
GTATTTTTTTTTTTGAGTTTGATGGTCGGCCGGAAATGGTGTCGCCAGTGACGATCGGAAGTTGTGGGTCAGAGAAAGGTGAATGAAATGAAGTTGGGGTGCATTCAATAGGGGGAGGTGCATCTAGTATTATGTTAGTATTCTGTATATTTAATGAAGGGTATTTTGGATTTTTTATCCTATTATTATATTAAAAAACTGTAAGGTAGAGTGCATCTCTCCGAAATGGAGGTGCATATAGTCAAACCCAACATATATGTAATTTTGTCATGTCCCTAGCTCGGACTTCGACTTGGACCATTAATTTTTTTATTATTCATATAGTTCATTGATATTGAGTCAAATACTTTATTTTTATTTTGTATATACAACTCGACTGATTTTGTGTTAAAATTGGGTTTCATAAAGAACGCAATAATGTGTGATCATACAATTAGTACATTTTTAAAACCTAAATTCGATCAATTTGGACTCAGCTTGTGTTTAGAAACGAAACTTACTCTATTTATTTAGTATGATTCAACTTATTTTGTGCCCAAAAAACAGTACATGAACAAAAATCTAAAACGGGTATTATAAATTAGTGTCACAAAATTAAAGATTAGTAATTAAATAAACCATTTGTGCAATCAAGGAAAAAATTACTAATACAATATCCAACAGATAGGCAATTAATTAACATGAGAACATGCAAACCCTAGCTAGCTAGTATATTTGCTTGATTAATTCATCCTCGATCCCTTTGCTAAATTAGTGTCCCTCGGAAGATGCAAAACTGTCGGAGCTGCAGGCATCGACAGATTTACGATCCGGATGAGCTCGAAAAATCTGGTCCTCAATCATTTCATCGGAGAGTCCCCATTTTTTGAGCTCGTAGGCTTGGTGATGAAGAGCCAAGCTGTATTCCCTGTCGGGTCCAAGCTGTAGGACCCGACATTCGCAGTTTCCTGGAGTTTTTAGGGCTTCAAATTGGTCAACAGTCCAATTGAACCATTTCATGAGGAAAATAAGAATAGTGAGTCCATGGGAGACAATGATCAGGTTCAGCTCATCTGATTGCCCTGTGTTAAATTTGTTGGATTCCATGTCCTTCCATAGCCCACCCTCAAGAAAAGCTGCAAAATTTAACTATTAATGTAGATTTTTTTGTAAAAATGTCTTAATTTTAAATTATCAAAATATGTATCAATTCATATAGTCAATTTAATTAATAGGTGAAAAGTAAACACTAATCATGATAAACCAATTAAGTTGCATGATCTGTATGTAGAGAAACATAAATTAAATAGTCTTTGAAAATATTTAAAAATTAACCGATTAAATTATCCACCCCAAATAAAACATAAGTTGGTAAGAGATCAAATATAAGTTTGTAAGGGCCTAGAAATTACAACCCCCTTGTATCACTAAATATTCTCGATTATAAAAGTTTTTTGTCCAAATATGCTTTAAAAAATGAAGGGCAATAATTATAATCCCACGACCGTCTATAATTTTTTGTTCAGATGTTTAATCAAGCCTAAAATAAATTTCAGTTTCCTACCAGACACATAAAAATATATTGAATTTATGCGTATCAAATGACTAAAAGTAAGATTTTAGATATCTCAACATATATACCAAAGACGACCTTAGAACATTATAACAAAGAGATGTAGGCCGAAAACTTACCGGAAACCCTGTCGTAAACATCGGCACCGGAATCACCATCAGGCACTCGGTAGAAGAACTTGCCATACTTAACCCTGTTTGTCTTGATCTCCATCCTCTTCTTTTCATCCTGCAACATTCCGTAATCTTGCTCTCTCAGCCTGCACTCTTCCCGAACTCCCACCACTTTATCTTTAGGGTACGTTTCCATCATTTCTTCCAATGTTTCCCTTGTTCTACTTGTAGGCGAAACGTAGAACAATACCTTCCACTTACTGTACCTTTCTGAAGAAGAAACTGATTTTGGACCCTGCCGTTTGAGCCTCATGTCTTCCCTTTTTGCTTAGTTTGATCTTGTGATTGGGCACGCGTTCGAGGACTGTTTCGTCCTCGTTCCCTTCACTTTCGCCGTGGCACACCAGTATGATGCGTTTTGGCAAGTGTTTCATCTTGTGTTTCGTAATTTAGATAAATTGCTAGTGTTGTACTTAGTATGAGGTAAAAAGAATGGCAGATTTTTGCAATTAATATATAGCTAGAGCAAGGATGATTTTTATTTCCTATGATCTATCTATGGTACACTCCACATATGGAATTAATCATTAATTGTTTTAATTGGAAATTTTCTAAAAAAATTAAATACTTGAATTTAAATGATTAATTCCATATGGGGAGAATGGTAGAGAAAAGAAGTTGGTTAATAGTAAGTGGTGTTTACTTTGGGTTTCTAGTGATTTTTTAAAATCAACTTTTTTAAATTCTGTGTGTTTATTTTGGTTTTTTTTTTTTTTAGTAGAAGAAAATTTTATTTTATGTCAATTGATGTATAAAATTTAATGAAAATATATTCTTATATTATTATTGAGTGAAAATTTATAATAATTGAAGTGAAATTATACTAGTTTAACTTTATGTTAATTAAATTAATAGGTTTGTTAGTGGCGATTTTTTGTGTGATTTTTTAAAATAAATTTCTAAATCACGAGGTAAAACTGATGGAGAATTTTAAAATGCAAAAGCTGAGTTTTAGAATTCAAAATAAACATGGCCTAAGAAAAAAAAAAAAGAGTAAAATTGGATTAAAAATAAGAAAATTTGTCATTGAAGGCGCGGCCCCCCATATTATCTTTTTTACCTCTTGCTTCCAATGATTTTTTCCTTCCCGTTGAATAATTACCAAAAAGAGGAAGGAATTTTGACAGCCACATGCATTACGGTCTGAATAATTTGCAGAAGAAATTATTTAAAAACTTATTTCCAGAATTAGCAACTAAAAATAGACAGGAAATGAAGATTACTATATATATATAAACACTTCACGGATTTAATTTTTTAGAATTTCCAAAATAAAATAACAATAAAGTGTGGAGAGCTTAAAGTGCTGTGTTAATGTTTAAAATTATTTTTAAAAAATCAAAATAAATATATTAAAGGGTAAGAAAAGGGAGTAAGTATTGTAAGAATCAATCTTCAAAATAAAATCTATGTAGAATTTAATAAGATTGTCAATGTTGTAGTACTTTATATGAGGTGCCAGTGCCAAAAAAAATTACAAAATCTACCAAAAAATTGGAGATGCGGGGAATCGAACCCCGTGCCTCTCGCATGCGAAGCGAGCGCTCTACCATATGAGCTACATCCCCATTTGTTTATTGTTTTCCTTTTACTTAAATATAAACGTTTCCCTTTAGTTATGTTTCTATAGATTAAACATTGGTTTACTTATTGAAGGGAAGAGAGGAGAAATGATATATTCTAAAATAAACTTTTTTATAAAAATGAATAAAGCAAATAAGCTTCCAATGGTATTAACAAAATTTATATTGAAAAAAAAAAAACGTAAGTTGTGGAGAAGGACGAAATCGAACCTTTCCAAGTGAATGTAAATTTGGACGAAATTTAAGTTACTTGATTTTTTGAATAAATAAAAATAGAGCCTGAATAAGAAAGTGGTAAAACATCTTGAACAATTGACTATTTCAATCAGCACCACCAAAGACCCTTCTTTGAAAGTTGGACACTTAACTTCAACATCATATAAAAAGATAAATTTGAAATAAACGAGTTGGTCTCATGTGTATATGTTATGTAACGACATAGATTCGTGTATCAATTACATAGATGAATTAGTAAAACAAGCCAAACAAAATCGAAATTTTACAGCATTTGGGTGAATAAAATGAATAAAAACAAGGGTTGGGGTATATACCCCTCCAGCTTTGTTAGATACACTCCCCTTCCCATTTTATTAATTAAATATACATGTAAAATACCATATTTGACCTTTTAGTAAAATGCGTAAAATGGTATAGATACATACACCCTCCTTTCTTAAAACCATAAACCTAATTTTATACAAAATCCTAAACCTAATTTTGCAGCCGCCGCCGCAACTTCCGACAGCCTCCACATCCACTGCCGCCGCAGCCTCCGGCGTCACCAATCCAGAAACTTAAAAAAAAAATCAGATTTTTTTCGACCAACCAGTGTCGATCGACACTGGTTGGTCGACCGAAGAATATATCGTCGACTAATTATAGTCGACGAAAAAGACCCTCTTCGGCAACATTGTATCGAAAAATTTTAAAAAATTAATTTTGGAGAAGAAATGTCGACCGAATATATTGTGGTCGACAAATTGCCGTCGACCATAAATTTTTTTGTCGATATTTTTTATCCAAAATTTAAAAAAAAAAAAAAAAAAAAGAGAAAGAAAAGGGAATTTTTTTTGCCAGAAGCTTACTGTGGGATGGTTGTCAGGGAGAGAGTAGGGCGGTGGGGAGAGAGGAGGGCGGCGGCGGCGCCGCTAGGCGAGAGGGGCGGCACCGCGCGATTGCAGTAATTTAAAAAAAAAACTTACTTGTTTCAGGGCGGCGGCGGAGGGAGGAGGAGTCGGGGGAGAAGGTGGATACAACGGTTTGGGTGTAGGAGGAGGCGGCGACGGCGTTAGGCGAAGGGGCGCCGCCGGCGCTGTTGCAAACATGGAAAAGAAAAAAAAAAGATAAAAAGGAGGTGGGCGGCGCTTACAGGCGGGCGACGTTGGAGGCGAGCGGCGCTAGCAGGAGGGTGGTGCTGGAGGCGGGCGACGCCGGAGGCGAGCGGCGCTAGCAGGCGGGCGGTGCCGGAGGCGGGTGGCTTGGGCGGCGATGGGAGAAATTGAGGGGGGAAGGAGGGAAGAAAACGGGAAGGTTGGGGAAGAAGGAAGGGAAAATAGGGCTTTTATTATGGGGTGCATTTATCATACCAATTATTAAGATAAAGGGGTATAATAGACCATTTGGGGGGAGTGCATCTATCTCAAATGTATTTTAAGGGGAGTATATGTATCGGGGGAGTGTATCTAACAAAGCTGGAGGGGTATATACCCCAACCCTAAAAACAATATCACATAGAAAGTTCTAATTAGATGAATAGGGAAAATTTTGGAATATTGGAAATGGGCGGGCCTAAGAATTCGAAAGCCCATATTGATAAGTGGGCTTCGAAAAAGTTCTTTTAATTGGTGGCCCAGGCCTACTCTCCCTTTTCCGTTATGAATTACTACTGTATGATTGATTATATTTATACACCCGCGCATCTATAAGGTTCCTATATATTTTTATTTGATTTGATTTATAAATTTTTCATATATTTTTTAATTTATATTTTTACACTTCATTTTTATTTACATATAATTATACTTAAATTTATTTTTATATCTTACATTCTTTCTCAATCACATCACATTTATTATATCTATTATTTAATCACTTATATTAATTTATGAGCTCAAAAATAACGAGAAATTTATAGACGTATGAAATGAATATAATTCACAATATCATAAAAAAATAAATCCACCTATTATAATAATTGGATGCATCAGTCATGGTTTGGTGGCGATTATCCCTATTATATTTACATTTTTTTGTATTGTGCAGTTAAAAAAAAATATTTATATTCTTATTATATATAATTTTGCCTCTTAAATTTAAAATACACTCATAATATATATATTCCCTCTTGAAGTAAATTTAAATACGTCCCTGATTGAAGTATTAATGATGACTACTACAATAATACAAATTATTTGAATTTTGTTATAAATTAATTTGTGTTAAAGTCCAATTCTATAAATAAATAAAAAAATTGAGCTTCATATTATAATCAAAATAAAGAATATAATTAAATATATCTATATATATATATATTCCATCATCTTGGCTAAAGGGCTTTTTCTTTTGTCTCCCCTTTTAATAACATATCGTTATCCTAAAAATAATATTCATGGCCCCATATTTTTAATAATTACTAGATATTATGAATAGTAAAAGGTGCAATTATTATATACCTAACATCATAAATTAGATATTATTGGAGCCAAAGAACAATATCATTGCTTCAAGAGAATTAAACTGTTGTCCCTTTTTTTAATCAAATTATTGTATAAAGATGGATTATAAGATGTATTTAAATTAAATACTGTATTATTTTATTATCTTACTCAGTAACTTGTCTATTTACTATTGGGTCAATTGCACTAATAAATAAATAAAAAAATTATGGTTTAAAAATGTTGCACAAATTTGTTAACTTAAGTGAATTTTTTTTTTTTTTTAATGAGTTAAGGGGTTAAACTATCTCTTCTATTGAACCATCTTTTTTTTTTCAAAACATTATACTATACTATGAAGAGTGAAATTAATTTAATGTATTATTTCAAATGCTGTAAATAATTAGTTTATATGTTGGAACTGATTTTTTTCATAACATTAGAAATTTAAATGATGGTTTGACTTATAAGTTATAACATCGATTAATTCATAAGTCTCGATCGTCAAAACATTAAAACAATGCAATTTGAGTACATTTTAAAGCATTTCATGATAGATTAATGATACATAGATCTGATAACTTATGTCAATAAGATTACTCTCTTTCAAATATTAAATAATGGTACTTATCGAACATACGTCAATAGATAGATTTGTAGATTACTTTTAGTTAATAATATTTAACTACAACTCACAAAAAAAAAAACTTACTACAGTTTTTAAATCATCAAATTGTCATTTAACAAAAAAATATATGTTGGAATTAATAAATAAAATCAGCGAATGAAGGATTGTCAACAAGGCTGGGTAGGTGCATATGCAGCTTGTCAACTACTCTAACAGTGTATATATTAATGCAATTTAAAAAAAAAAAAAAAAACTACAAAATTTTGATTATGATTGGCACGTAGCTAGTGATAACTGAGATTTTGTTGACTAATTTATTATGTAATATTTTATATTATTTTGTTAATCTTCACAATTTTGAAATAAGATAATCAAATACACTATCTCTAAGACCCCGGATGGAGGATCCGTATAATACGATAATCTTGGTGCAGAAGAAATTAAACTTTGAAAGTGATAAGAATTTACTAGTCAGACTGGAACATAAAATGAATGAGATGAAACATTATTATAAACAAAACAATGACAATGTGTTTTATATGGGTAGGGGTTGACACAGACACGTAGCGGCGATAACAAGTATAAAACGAAGGAAGAGAGACACGAGAGAGGAGGACAACTTATCCTTACAACGGAAGAGAATGTGACAATTTATCATTCGAGTGAATAACATGAGACATGAGATATTGAAACAATTAAACGATCGATCAAAGAAGTAGAGAAAAATACATACTCGTTATAGGCTAGACTCCACTGTAGTGAATGTGAGGACGACAACAATTGAATAGAAAATGGTACTAATTGACATATTGTAATTAAAAAAGTGAGTTGTGATAATTAATAATAATAAATTTGTGGAGTATTTTATTTCAAAGTAAATGAGAATTTCTATTCTACAGCAGGGTATAAAATTGTTTAGGGAAATTTGGGGCTCTTTATTTTGAGAAAAAATGTCATTCATGAAAATTATTTTAGAAAAAAATGGCATGCATCCAATCTTGTTTGGATCTAATTTAAACTTATGTTCACTCACTTATAATTAGGTAAAAAGAAAATGTTAGTGTCCTGTTTGTTTGGAGGGAACCAAATAGAAACAAACAAATCAAAAGATCTTGAACACTTTTGTAATCTAACCAAACACATGCCAATAATGGAATTGCTTCATCATTCTGTCTCTAAAGTTCCCATGAGGTGTCCTATAAATTTCAACAATATATCACTAAATGTTGTTCTAGTGGATAACGGTGAGACTATAATATATTAAAATAATTTCAACTTTATTAAAGAAATAAAATAAAATTATTGTATTAGAAAATAATGACAAAGTGAGATAGATAAAATGGTTAGAACATCCCTATCTAGATAGGGGGTAAGAATTCTAAATGGGAATGTTCATTGATAAAATCATATCAAATCGAACTGAATTTTTTATTGAAACGGCTTTGGCATATTTATTTGATTTCTTAAAGTCAAAAGGTTAGCAATATGATTTATATGTAAAAAAAAATCATGGGTTGTAATGTTTTTTTTTTCTATCTTAAACATTTACCCCTTATATTCCTTTTCATACTTAATTAAGTTGAATATAAATATATAATTGATGATTTTTTGGTGACTCAAAAACAAAATATTTTTTGGCAGTTTAAAAGGATATGATTACGTATAATAATGTGATTAAATAAAAGTTAAGAGAAGCGATCCATTTTCTCTGAGATAGGCGGCCAACCTACTTTATTCCATCAATTTTTTTTTTTTTTTTGGAACGGTAAATATATATATTTCACTCGACTACATGGGGTACTCAACCCGTATATTTTACAACATTATTAGTATAACAATACTCCCTATCCAAAATAATGCAGAACACCAGCACCGCTGTCCTATCTACCTTCTGCAGAAACCAGAACATATCAATCTGCTAAACAAAGCAGCACCCTTAATTACTCCTTCTCCAATACCTATTCTATCACCACTTCCATGCTTGAATAAGGATCATTACACCACGCAATGATGGATGAATTTGGCTTTATGAGACCTCGTCCATTCAGCCACGCCCACAATTGAATTTTTACGTTCTCTACCGATTTTTTCATTGCAGGTTCCACATTTGAGAACACCTTGTCATTCCTACACCTCCAGATTTCCCAAACAACACCCACCCACAAACTTGCTGCTATTTTTGAGCACCATTTCCCATTCCCGAGTATCGTACAGTGTTGAAGGAAGTGTATAGGCAATTCATTATGTAAAACCATACTTGTCTTGAACCACTTTCGACATTCCTCCCATATTGAATTAGAAAATTTGCACTCCAAAATTAGATGTTTGTTGCTTTCCTCCTTTTCCCCACAAAGTTTGCATACCAATTGAGCGTCCGTGATCGGTATACCTCTCCGTTTCAGTTCATCCGTAGTTGCCAGCCTCTGTTTCATAGCCTTCCAGCACATTGATTGTATCCTTCGCGGTGCTATTCCATCAATTATTAATTAAGTATTACTAATCAAATGTCATTAACTATAATAAGTAGCACTAATTCAAACAATAAATTGAACTCTATAGGACTATATGGTCATAATCAAAATTGTAGAACTTTCTCAAAGAAAATGATACTCCATCCGTCCCGTGATTACTTGCACACTTTATTGGACGTTCCAAAATTACTTGCACACTCTTAATATGAAAATACCCCCACAAAATTAATACCCTCCCAACATCATTTTATTTTAAAATTGTCACCCTCTTTTTACATACACCTCATCATATCTACTTTACACATCACCAATTTACCTAAAATACTCTTCACTTATCTTACATCACCACCCACTAAATTCATTTTTCTTAAAAATTGTGTTTGTCAAAACATGCAAGTAATTCTTGGACAGGGGGAGTATTTCTATATTTGATTGCCACAAAACGAGGCAAGGAGCTAGTAGCATCAATTCCTTCTCTTTTAAGGTTTATTTTCTATTTATTTCTTAAATATATTTGAAGAAAAAAAATCCATACAACTAGCTATTATTACCAAGGATAGATCCAAAAATGCTCTAAGGGGCGAATTTTTCATGATAGTATGGGGGTGTATTCAATTGAGATTCTAGTGGATTTTTTTGGACTAAAAAGTCAGTGGATTTAGAAAATTCATAGACTCTATGCAGAGTTTGACTGACTTTTTTATTGATTTATATGAATTTTCATAGATTTGATAGGATTCTAAAATACACATTTTTTTATTAATTTACATGGATTTCCATAAACTACGCCCCTAAAACTATGGATGCAAACGTATATGGAACACACTTGTATATAAAAAAAATTATCTAAATTATTTAGAAAAAATACCAAAAATATATTAGTTCAAAAAAAAAAATTATTATTCATCATTATTATTCTCATTTTCATTTCCACGGGGCTTTAGTTCTGTGTTGTAATTGGCTTTGAGAAAGCAATTCCAAATTTTCTCTTCCATGTCGAGATGTGGTGAATTAACTCTGCTTGTGTTTGAAATGGGAACACAGGTGGGTTTTGAAAATTGTGAATGACGATTTGAAAATACCAAAAAATCTATCGCGAAGATTGAATAACTCAATTGCATTTCTGGGTAACGACCTTGACCACCAAAATCTTTTAGATGATATCGAACACCACATGCTAACTTTAACTTTAAGATCGTGAATAAATGTTCTTGAGATCTTAAAGTTGGCATTAATGCTATAAATTATAAATTAGGCGATCGACCGATATACTATAATTTTTAAAAAGAGAACATAATTTTAAAATACAGAGATGTAATCTTTTTCACGATAATAATGATGGTGAAGAATCTGTGATGCTTATTGAAGAACATAGTTACGTTTCTTGATATTATTTCGTTTGAAGAAGAGGGCTGTGTAGGATTTTGTGGTTCGAATTACAGCAAGAATGTCTGTATGCTTTCGAAGGAGACTTTGAAATTTTGTTAGAAGAACAACAAAGTTTTTTTTCTTCTCTTTCAGGGCCTTCTGAGAGAATCCGCTGAAATCTCTAGTTTTTAGAAGAGATTTTGAATAGTGAAATTTATTTATATTTTTTAAGGAGAATCCAACGAAATCCGAGAATTAAAATCCATAGATTGTTGAATACCTAAAGATTTCTAAAAACTTTTTAAAATCCGTATTGAATACCTCAAAATTTTGAAAGACTTTTAAAAATCGGATTGAATACCCCTAGATTTTAAAAGTCCAAAAAAATCCAACAAAATCTCAATTGAATACACCCCTTATATAATGTTGTTAAAAAGTAATTAAGGGAGAATGAAATATCAAAATTTTATAAATTTAAAAAGTAATTAAGGGAGAATGAAATATCAAAATTTTATAAATTTAAAATAAACATTAGACAAATTCTTTTATGTAATTAAGTGTAACATCCCTAAATTCGTCCTTAGTACGGAGCATTGGCAAATCCAGGCTCTATTGTAACAAAAGCTTTCAATTGTTATAATAATTACATAGCAATTGATTTTTCAGCTTTTATCCAAAGTTGGAGTCAATGAAAATGATTTTTTTCTTTATTGAAATATTTTAGTATGAAGGTGGGGTTTGATAAATATCTCATATAGGATTCTGGTATAGATTAATTGATGATAATTGAGTAATTAAATTCATATTAATTGTCTAATCAGGATTAAAATAAAAAATCATTTAGATATTTGGATTTCTACTAAAACGGGATTAGAGAGGGGTGGGATCCAACATCTGTTTGCCCAAAAGGAAGTGTATGTATATGTGTGTATTCATTTTTCCCGGATGAAACGATTAATTTTTTATTCTTTTCCTCAAATTGTTTTCTTCTTTTATTCCTCTGTTTTCTTCTCTTGACTGAATTTATACTCTCCCTTTATTATTCTCTGTTTTCTTCTCTTGACAGTGAACACTCTCTCTCTCTCTCTCTCTCTCTGTCTTCAACTTTACCAATTTGTCACTGCTTTCTTTGCTTGTCTTTCGGCATATGGGGGATTTGGGCCTCAGCACAACTCCACTTTGCCTTCTCTTATCATAGAAAGGGATTTATTCAGTAAAGATAGATACTTTTGGGGGTGTAGGTTTAGCAAATGACAAGAAGCTAAGGTTAAAGATGCAATTTTGAAATTATGAGGTGGGGTTTTCTCTTTGCTGCTATGAACCTCCCAAGATTTGAAATCATCTGCGGTTTGCAGTTGTGGGACACACAAAGGAAGTGGAAACACTAGATTTTTGATATAGTGGAGGGCATAATTGGGAAATAAAATGATGTCTTCAGGCATAAATTTGGTGATGACTGTGATTGGATTTACAGTGAGTACTCTGTTTATAGTGTTTGTGTGTACAAGGCTAATTTTTGCAAGAATTCAATTGAACTCATCCAGGCGGGCTTCTAGATCTGATGTTAGCATTGTAAGCATATCTTTCACTACTTTCCTTTGTAATAATTTCTGGGTTTTTATTTACTTGTCAATTTGAAATCATATGGAGTGTATAATCTCATGATGTGAAACTGATTCTTGAATTATGTCATCATATTCTTTAACACCTTGAATGATGAATGTTAATTGTTCAAGTCTTTGTCTTGTTTATGTGTGGGACTCATGAATTGGATTGTTGTACTTTGTTAGGCATCTATTCCTGTCTAAGATTTTTTTTATGGAAAGTCTGATTTTTCTCCCTTTTTGGTTTTCAATTTAGGCCCTAAGAATGTATTTGGTTAATTCCTTAAGGCCATATAGTATACCGAACTTGTACTAGATTAGTGCTGTATCAAATCAAGACTCTTACTTGTGTTTGATGTTTTAATATCTGTAAAATGGCTTAGTCTATGATCATTTATAACTCTTGATCTCAATCTTACTGTCAACAGTTGGAAAGAGGTCTTCATGGTCTTGAGCCGGTCGTGGTATCCGATTTTCCTACTAAAAAGTACAGAGATCTGTGTTTGGCGTCAAAAGAAAATGCTCAGTGAGTTAATCTCAGCTCAAATTTATTTTGTTTTGTTTCTTTCACAGAAATAGACTCTTCTTTCGACATATTTTTTTATGCTAGAGACGAGCGACTGTTGTTTCTTCTCAAGATGCATGAAATTTGGGGAATGTTGAACTTGTTTTGCTTCTGTGTTTAGAAGTTACCGCATCATTACTTGTTGAAATAGTCTAATTTTGCTAATTAACTCTTTACAAGTATCACATCTCCTAGAAATTCTTCTGACTTTAATTATAATGATTTTGGTTTTTGCATATTTCAAAAAATCTAAGAGTTATTTAGATTGTTTAAGCCAACGACACGTATGATCATGGAGTGTAAAACAAAGAACAATAGGTGAAGTGGTTTCACTCATTGTAAAAATGGTGTATATTTTTATTTCCTCCCTTTTGTTCTCTCTGCACTCCTTCGCCCTCATCACTCTTTATTTCCATATACCCTCATCACATTCTCGGACACCACATACGACCCTAGTTACTGCTGTTTAATGTAGTCAAGCACCAAAAAAAAAAGGGTACTACATAAGGCTTTGTTGTCCTTTTATAGCAATAATTTGTAACTTATTTTGTTCACTTTTCTTCTTTATCCAGATCCACCAACTCAAGCTTCTCTATAAATAATTTAAGAAAGTTAAAGAAACCCCACCAATAAAATTTTTGTCTTAAGGCACTGTAATAAATTATGGCTTTAATTTTCTCATGACCTCAATCTTAAAGAAACCCCACCAATGAAACTTCCAGATCAATAAGTCAAAAGTGGTTTTCCTTTTTCATTTTTTATTACTACTTGTTGGAGTAACTTGGATAAGTGCTCTTTGGACCAATGAATTTCAAGTTCAGTTTCTATATCCTATTTAGCTATTGGACCAACCGATTATCCATCCTTCGTCGTAATCCAGCATTCATGGATGTACCTTTTTGAAGATTAGTGGAGGGAGTGATCGAGATCGTAGTTGTCTCGAAGTAAAACTTTCACATTCAAATTCATTAGGTGACGTTGGTTTTGGGTTTTAAGTGACTTTTAAAAATCGATTTTCAAAATTTAGGGGATTTTGAAACTCTGATGAATAGTAAGGTGTGTGTTTGTTTTGAGGTTTTGAGTAGGGTGGGATTTAACTTTATGTCAAATTAATGTGCAAGAGTGATGATGTTGTATTACTGTTGATATGCCTTGAATCACACACTTCGCTGAGTTGTTCGGGGGTCTCGCTGTATATATGGTCTTTGAGATCTGTAATCTGTAACCCTAATCAGTAATAAAATCCGTTCTCCTCTCTGCCCGTGGACGTAGCCAATTCATTGGTGAACCACGTAAATCACTTGTCTTCTTTACGTTTCTTGTTCATGTGCTATAACCCTATTCTGTCACAACAATTACAATATTATTATTGTTGTGTGTGATTATAATGATTCACTCACCATATTTTATTTCGTATAGAAGAATATCGTAGTAATTGCAATTTGGAAGGATGGCCATGATTTTCAGTTCAAGTTTCACTTTACTTGTTCCGTTGTTTGTGTACTAAGACTTTTGCTCGAAATTTTGTGTGTCAGGTGCATCGTATGTCTCTCTGAATATCGCGCTGAAGATACGTTGCGTATCCTGCCCCTCTGCGGTCATTCCTTCCATGCAACTTGTATCGACATATGGCTACAACAACATTCCACATGCCCTGTATGTAGAATTTCTCTCCGGGAACTTCCAGAAAGAAAGTGGTTTATGCAGCCAATGTTCAGCTCAGCTACGCGATATCAATACAGTACGCAGCCTGTAAACGCACATTACTGTCATTGCATGGCCAACAACCATAGGCGTACTCTCGACAACCAACTGGTGGACCCTACACGGGACGGAGACGGCTGCAACTCCATGTCCGTCAATGATGATGAGATGATGAAAGAATTGGCAAATAGATGCTAATACTTGTTTGCAATCCATATTGTTCCACTTCTTGATTTCTGTAAATATGGCATTAGTGGTATTAATCTTCCTCTTCAATTGTTATATTTGTTATTGCATGTTTAAGGAATATGATAGTGATTTAAGGTCAATTGTTATGTTTGTGGTTACAATAGTTATACTCATGTAAACTGAAATATGAGATTGAAGCCATATATGAATACAACACTTTGTATTATATAAAAATTTGCTTTAGATCCACCCAAAAGTCTCTTGTACTATATTTGCATTGAGGTGGCGCTGGGCGAGGGAGGAGGGCCGCCGCCGCCGCTTGTGTGCATAGAAAGGGGAAAAAACGAGGAAGGAGGAGGGTGCAAGGGACGGCGGCTTGGGCGCTGGGTGGCGGGCGGAAGCAGTTGGATGGATGGGAGGAATAGAAGTGGAGGAGAAAGAATGAGGTAGAAGAAAGTGGGGAAGAAGAGGAGAAAAACTAGGGTTTTGGTGGGAGTGCATTTATCATATCTTACGCGTTTTTTGGGGGGAGTGCATCTATCTTACGCGTTTTTTGGGGTACATGTATTGGGAGAGTGCATCTAGCATCCCTGGAGGGGCAAATAACCCATGCCATTTTCAAGATATGAAAGGTTTCGTGCATTTATCATATAACCCGAAACCTAGTGTAGGTTGGACTCTAAAATTAGAGGCCCATATAGAACTGGGCCTATTTGGTCCAACCCGACGGGCCAAATGGGCTAGGCTGAATTTGGCCCGCCAACTCATGGACAGCCGTTTGGCCCAATCAATATTTTTTTCTTTAGGAAAATAGATAATTAAAATAAGTAAAATACTTTATATTTAAATATTATTGTGTTTTTATTTTATTTTGACTTTGAAATTTGAACTTATTAATTATTTATAATTTTATTTTGAAGTTGTTATATAGTGTAATGTTATAATGGTTATGATCGTTTATGAATTACGTATAGTTAATACATTAGTATTGCATATTTTTAATTATAATTATTTCTATAAATAAAAATGATATATGAGTATGTGACCAATATATATATATATATAAATTTTGCTAAAAATATTTTTTTAAATATTTCATGGGCTGGGCCGGCCCGCTAGTCCAGCGGGTTAGGATGGGCTAGGTTAGGCCCACATTTTATAGGCCTGACTAATTCATGGACCGGCCCAACCCAGCCCAAGAATATCGATTACCCCGATGGGCTGGGCTGGACCAAGCGGCTCGATTTGCCGGCTCTAGTTTCGTGTCATTATATGGGCTTTCTGAGTGGAAGCCTATAAGTGGCCCATCTTGTCCAAGGTTAGAATTTATATGTGCCCAGGCTATATACCGCTCCAACTTTGTTAAGTATACTCCCCCGATACATGGACTCACCCATTAAAGTGGTATATGTTAGATGTACTCCCCACATATGCCCTTATACAAATTTGATTCAAATTATAGATACACCCCTTCAAATAAAAACCCTAGCCCTATTTCTCCTTCTCCTCTCCTCCCCATTTATTTTTTTGCAAAAAACTCCCCTCCCCCATGCCGCTACGGCGCCAGCCGCACACACCCACGGCGTTGTCCGCCCCCTTCCCCACGGACGCCCCCACCCACGACATCTCCCACCTACTTCCCACGCTGCCGCCATCCTCCATTTTCCCCCACGAAAGCCACGACGTCCCATTCCCTCCTCCCCTACCGCCCTTCATTCTCACACCCACGCCCGGCACGCCCGCCGCCCTCCATTCTTTACAAAAAATTCCCGTCTTCCCCACCCCTCCACCTTCGCGGCCGCCTCCCTCTCCATTATCGCGCCCCCGACTGCCCCTACCCAACGCCGCCGTCTCCCACCCTTCCCGTCTCCATTCTCGACTATGTAGTTTTTTTTATTCTGCTCATGCAACGGCGGCACCACCGCCTCCCTACATGGCAACCGTTTCCGCCCTCTCCTCCCTCTCTCCCACGGCGCCCCTTCCTTTCCAGATTTCTTCTCCTTTTTTAAAAAAAATTTCGACAATTTGTGGTCGAAAATATAAATCGAGAGTGTATATATGGTCGACTCTGGTGTGTTAAATTTTTTTAAAAAAATTGATTTTTTTTCTAATTTTCGACACACCAGGGTCGACCGTATACACTCTCATCGATAAATTGTTGTCCACGAGAGTGTATACGGTCGACCCTGTTGTGTCGAAAATTAAAAAAATCTGATGTTTTTGAGTTTTTTATGAATTTTTTAGTTTAATTTTTAATTTCGAAGTATATGGCATTGTTTGGGTGGTGGTGTTTTTTTTTTTTTTTCATTGTTTGGGTGGTGGTGTCGGCCGTCGACGGCTGTGTCATTAGGTTTAGGGTTTAAAAGTTGGGGGAGTGTATGTGGTATTTTATTAAAAGGGCAAATTGGGTAATTTACACGAATATTAAATTAATAAATGTGATGAAGAGTACTCTTAAAAAACTGGAGGGGTATATAGCCAGGGCCTTTATATGGGCTTCCTGAGTGATAGTGGTAAGTGGTAATGGGCCATTATTAGGCCCAAATGTATAACTTGAGCCCGTGGGCCAAAAGTCAAAACATTCAGAATAAACCATTAGTAGTATTTTTACAAATATAAACGATACAAATTACCATAAGTAAGGAGTATTATATTAGAATTGAAAGGAAATTTTCATTAATTAATCAAACAAGTACATGAATCATTGAAAATTAAAGAGGCCTTGTATAATTTAGGCCAAACATATGAACACTCTAGAAAAGAATAATGTTAGTAATTTGTTACAATTAGTGAATCATCTCATCGTACACACAACCCTTTTATCTTAAAAATACAATTCACCGACATAATAATTCATTGTCAAATATAGGATGTATAATTAAATGTGCTAATTTATCCATCATCACCATAGGCATACAAAATAAATCAATTTCTTAATTATAAGACAAAAACTACACAAAACTTCCTCTTATTTAAATATACTCCTTATTTTTAATACAACAACTTAAGTATGCTTCAATTGAAGAAAAACAACAAATAAACACACATGGAAAACTGACCCAAACAAAAAATTAGTACAAAAAAATATAACCCTGTAAACCTATAAATGAAGAGTAAATTACTATTATGCCCTTAGCTTGACCTTGGCTCTGAGACTATTCTTCATGACAACGGTAAATTCAAGCTTCTCAGTAAGATCCACTTTCCCCTCATCCGGGTAACCCGACCACTCGAATTCCTGCACCATTCGGGCCAACATCAAATTCACATGAACCGTAGCCATATTCAACCCGGGGCAAATCCTCCGCCCCACTCCAAACGGTATCATTTTCACGCCTCGCCCGCCCGTCATATCCGCATCCTCCCGACCCAAATAGAATCTATCCGGGTCGAACTTCTCCGGATCCGCCCACAGCTTCGGGTCCTCCCCGATACCCGGCAGGAAAATCTCCACATTCGCATCTGTGGGGATATCGTAACCCGCTAACTGGGCCGGTTCGGTTACTGCATGGGTCAAGGAGAAGTAGGTTGGCGGGTGCTTCCGTAACAGCTCGTTTACGACCGCGGTTAAATACGGCATCGTTTCGACGTCCTTCTCGTCCACCTTTTTCGACCCGACTGTTGATCGGATCTCATCGTAGAGCCGGGTTTGGATTTCCGGATTCTCGATCATTCTCGCCACCGCCCACTCGATTGCGGTGGCGGTGGTGTCAGTGCCGCCGTTGAGGAACTCGGAACAGAGTGTCACGATTTCCGCATTCGACGGGCATGATTTTCGCCCTTCGATTTTGAGATCGAAGAGAGTATCCAAGTAGGAGAAAGAAGCGGCGGTTTTGTCAGATCCAGGGTTTTGAATAGCGTTTCGCCTCTTTTCGATTAGGGGAATTAGGGTTTGGATTTGCTCGTTTCTCACCTCCCATACCTTTTTCCTCTGTTTCGAGAAAAACGGGCTCAAAATCGGAAGATAATCGTCTAATCGCGGATCGAGAACAATGAGAACCGCTTTCATCATATGATCCACTTTCTCGATTGTCTTCTCATCCATTTCCACGCCGAAACACATGGATAAAAGTATGCAAAAAACGGCGAATCTGGCGTTCTTCAGCACCCAAACAAGCCCCTCGTTCTCCGCCGCCTCCGATTTGATCCTTTCAACCAGTTTATCCATGGCGATATCGCGCGCACTCCGGAATTCTCTCAACCTGGAGGAGCTAAGCATATTCTGCACCATGTTCCGTCGCAGCGACCGCCACACAGGGCCATACAGGGCGGCGTTAACGGTGAACTTATCGCAGCTGAAGATTGTCCTCGTCGGATTCTCCCTCGGCCGGCTAGCGAAAACCTGAGCCTTCTGGACCAACGCCTCGTGGACTAAATCAGCACTGCTGATTATAATCATAGTCCTGGTTCCCATTTTCAGGGTTAAAATTGGGCCATATTTGGGAATCAGCTCACGAACAATTTGGAAAAATGGTTTGCCGGAACGCGCAACCTGGAAAAGGTTTCCGACAAGCGGCGGGCCCGGTGGCCCCGGCGGCAGGTTGAGTTTTTTGGAGCCGGATTTGCGGGTGTAGATGAAGATTAGTAAGGCTAATGCTGTGAAGAAGATGTGGTAGTAAGAGGGGAGAGAATCCATGGCTGGGAATTGAAGCAGGTTTTAGATGTGAGAATGGAGACAGAAATAAGAGGCCATATATTAAGAGAAAAAAGCTTGAAATTACAGGTAGTGGTTAATAATAGCTATAAAGATACAAAAACTGTGGTTATGTAATTAATGCATGTTGACGAATTGCAGTGACTCTATTCCACTGTTCCACATTTATAAAAAATACTCTATCCGCACAAAGATAACAACATATTCTTTTTTTGAGCTACATTTTAATTCTTTTTTACTTTAGTATTAAATGTTTTATTTTCAATTTTAATCCTAATTAACAAGAGTAATTAATGTTTAGCAGATTTTGAAGTATAAGATTTTTCAATGACAAATTGACACTTTTCTTAATCTATATATATATATATGAATAAATGTGAATTATTTTTCCACACATATGGTTGTGTAATTTTATACT
This sequence comes from Galeopsis tetrahit, assembly GCA_963675135.1. NCBI lineage: Eukaryota > Viridiplantae > Streptophyta > Magnoliopsida > Lamiales > Lamiaceae > Galeopsis > Galeopsis tetrahit. The sequence goes on along the minus strand of OY776134.1, from coordinate 63,689,008 downwards.
CCTTAAATGTAATTATGGATTGAAAAAAAAAATCCATAGGTCCAAAAAGAATTTGTACCTTGGAACAACACACAGATAGATTAAGTGTAAAAAAGTAATGATAAAGATATTTCATTTTATGGAGTGTGCAAATTGGTATGAAACATTCAAATATGATAAATGTGCAAATTTCTATGGGGCGGAGGGAATAGAAATAATCAATCGAACTGAAATTTAAATTTCGATTCCATCATGGTTTTTAATTTGAGATTTTGATGTTCGGTTCAATTTCGAACATAAATAATTCGGTTATTTCGTTTATCACTATTCGCTTGGGTTCGGTCATGCTAACCCTTATAGGTAATTAATTAATAGAAAAATGTTACCTTTTACGCTCAAAAAATTAATAGAAAAATGTGTGTGAATTAGTAGAATAAATGCGTAGAAAAGGGTGGTTAGGATTTACGATACATGAGTTTTTTTTTAAGTCTCGATATTCGATCCAAAAATTGACTAATTCGAGAATCAATTTCATCGTCTATTTGCGAGGACCCCCGTTAAAGTCAAATTTTGCGCTATGTATGGACTAATCTAGCTCATAGGATACATGGATTCTGATTATGTGGGCATTTATTGAGACAGTCTTTCTAAATTCATACACTTTTATTGTACTGTGTATTAGTGTTGAAAATGTAGGAAAAAGAATAATGATGGGCTGGGTGGGGGGTTGGCAGATGGAAAGGGTTCTTCTCTTATTAATAACACTTTCAACTACTTTCCCCTCTCATTAAATCTCCACACGTAAAATCGATATATATAGAATAAATATAAAACAATAGGACACATGCACCTGATCATGATCAGTGTAAGTAAGAGGCCCTGACATTTTGAAACAAATAAATCTAGGGGGATTTTTTAGAAGGTTTCTGGCAATATAAGCCTGAAGCAGTGTCCGTCAACTCATTCCAGTACTTGACAATTGGTCTCTTCATAAACTGCATATTGTATTTCTGCTTTTTTTTATTTTTTTTATTATTATAGTATTGATAAAATAAATAAATTAAACACGTATTATTGCAATTTGAATTAAGTAGAAAATGGTGTGGATGAGTAGTAGTAAATGAAGTTGGTTGAATTCATGTGATAGACAGTGAACACATGTGGTAGATTGGTTGCCCTTTAAGTGGTCTTGCAAAAGCCTATAGCTGTAAATTAATAGGGCACGCACATATATTAGAGCTATTTTCAATACATGCATGAATGATTCATAATTGCTTCAATTTTAAAAAATTGTTCGATTCACTCGTATAGATAAACGAGTCAAACTTGAACTTCAAATACTCGATCGGTTCGAATAACGATCCTATGCATATATGATTGTGTTTCTCCATTTTCACAAAATCGAAATTGTACAAAATTCAGATTACAACTTCAATTTGATTACCACTCTGTTGCATTGAAATATGACGTTTGTGCTGATCAGTAAATTGTTCAAAGTCGTGCTTGTATCAACATTGAGATTTATGGCAACGCGTGGCACTCCGTGCACACTTTGTTATATACGGCGTTGTGATAAAATAAATGGTTCAAGGTCGTACTCGTACCTGCATCTGCACCGTTAAAATTTATGGATCGATGTGATGAAGTCAATGGTTCAAAGTCGTACTTGCGTCACCACTGACATTTTCGACGACTCATAACGCTCTATTCACACTTGTTATATGGTGTTGCAATTAAGTAAATGGTTCAAGGTCGTGCTTAAATCACCGCTAAAATTTATGGTGGTCCGTAACACTTCATTCACACTTTGTTAACAATCATGGCGTAATAATACATACACTAATTATATTAAGTTGGAACTACCAAATATTTATAATTATACTTTTCACTAATTGATGCATCAGGTTTGAACGCACGACAATTTACAAAATTAACATTGATCCACCGATAATCAAATAGCCTTTCACGGAGTTGCCACATGGTTCACGTTACTCCAAAGACGGCTGCAAAACACGTTATAGAGGTTTCTAGCGCGTAGATTATGACGCTCAAGTCAGAAACCAATGATCTCAATGATAATATGTTGGGAGAACAGTCGATCAATGGTGAGACTGTTCTCCACAGATGCAATATGATGCTCGAAATAATGTATGCACAAGTGAAGTGTGTGTTCTTCAATTGCGTAATGTGAATTCTTCACTCAATTCACGTAAAAAGACATGTATAATGCTTATGCAGACTATGCAGTATAAATAGACCGGGAGCTGACAAACCTCACGCAAATCTGACACAGTCAAAAGGTTATTCTTATCTTTAAAATATCTCACGATCCTCTCTACTGATTGTTTACTTCCGATAATTTAGAAGTAAGTTAAGGGTACTTCGTGGACCCAAGTTTCATCGGCCTTTCGCCAATAAACTTTAGTCGATTCTCAGTAAACTTGCGCAAATGTGGACCTGAGCCATTTGTCACTTCCTGGGCCACGAGGTCCATGAAAGTTCCCAGCTCATACCATTCGACCCACAATCGGGATATTAAGTAAGATGGGTCAAAATCACCATAATATAGGTCATAATCCTATGATATAAGCATAACTAATACTCTCTCCGTCCCAAGATTACTTTCATAGGTAGATGGGTACGCATATTAAGAAAGTGTAATAATTAGTAGAGTTTTGAGGGGTAATTTTGTAAAATTTTATGTATAAAGTAAATAAATGAGTTGACTTTTGTGTATGTGTGAAGAAAAAGTAATGACATTTATGTAAAATTGAGGATATTGTGAGGGTTGAGTTTATAAAGGGTTTTCCATTTGAAGGGTGTGAAAGTTATTGTGGGACGTTCCGAAAAAGGAAAGTGTGAAAGTAATTGTGGGACGGAGAAAGTACATAAATAGCATGTAATAACATTACCCCGTATATTTTACGTGTCATTATCTCATAGGATGACAAATTTTATCCTCATCATTAATATATGTGTACAGTAGTACTGCAGTTTAAAACATCGACTTTAAAATATACTTTGTATCAAATATTATATAATTAATTATCAATATAAAAACAATGGATCAATAATAGCAATATATCTATGCTACACTTAATTATAATGAGGTATATATAAATAGTTTGATTAAAAAAATAAGTACTTATGTACTTTTTCGTTTTACTATAATTTTTTATATTTTGATTAAAAAATATAGTAAAAAATAGATGAAATATAATAAGATATAATAATAAAATAATAGATAAAATATAAATAATGTAATTAAGGAAAGAAATAGTCAATTAAATAAAGAATTTATTATGTAAATTCATAAAGGAAAAGTTGAAGGGAGGTAAGAGAATTATATATGCCGCCTAGATTCCTGATAGTGGCGTTGAAAATAACTTTGACTTTTTTTACTTTTTTTAATGATTTTTAAAATGTCAGAATGCTACTACGGTACTACCTCTACCTCTCAAATCTAATTGTCTAAACTGTCTGACTTGTGTATTTATGATGAAGAGTTGGTCTCCTATGCGTGTCCACGTGCACACTAATGCACATGTCAAACTAATATATACGTTTAAATCGAAAATTTGAATTAAAGTAATTGTTGTCCAAGTGATTACAACATTTTAAACTGTGTACAAGGTTACAAGTTTTCAATAATAATTATATTTTAACACTACAAAATATCTACTTCCTCCGTCGGCCTATACGTTTCACGTTACTTTTTGGCACAGAGATTAAGAAAAGTGATTAAATAATTGATATAGTACAAGTGATGTAATTGAGAGAGGAGAGAGATAGAGAGAAAAAGTAAGATATAGAGTGAAGTGTAAGAAAAAGTACTTACAAAAAAGGTATGGGAAGCTTATAGGCAGACGGAAGGAGTATCACTTTTCAATAATAAGAATTACACTTTTCACTAAGCAAATCTACCACTTTTCAATAATAACAATTACACTTTAAAAATATCTACCACTTTTCAATAATAAGAATTACATTTTTCTTTAAATTTCTTGTAACTATTTTTTTTTTAATAATTATATTTTAACACTAAAATTTGTAATTAAATATTTTTTTTAATAACTAAAATTTGTAACTAAATATTTTTTTTAATAATTATATTTTAATTCTACAAAAATCTCTGACCATTTTTCAATAATAATTACTCTCTTCGTCCAATTTTATTATGCCCACTTCTCCGGGCATGGGTTTTAATGAATATTGATTAGTTTATTTATAAAGTAGATAAGTTGAGGGTATGATGGGGTATTGTTGGGTCCATTTGTAAATAAATGATTGTTTATGAATAAAGTGAATGGTAAAGTGGTAAATAAGTGATGGTAGGAGGGTGGAGATAAAGTAGTATGAATAGTATTGTTTCCAAAAAGGGTATGGGCATAATAAAATTGGACAACCAAAAAAGGAAAGTGGGAATAATGAAATTGGACGGAGGGAGTATATTTTAACACTACAAAATATATACCACTTTTCAATAATAAGAATTACACTTTTCACTAAGCAAATCTACCACTTTTCAATAATAACAATTACACTTTTCAGTTAAAAATATCTATCACTTTTCAATAATAAGAATTACATTAAATATCTATCACTTTTCAATAATAAGAATTACATTTTTCAGTAACAAAATCTATCAATTTTCAATAATAAGAATTACACTTTTCAGTTAAAATATTTACCATTTTTCAATAATAAAAATTACATTTTTCAGTTAAAACAATATCTACCACTTTTCAATAATAAGAATTACATTTTTCAGTAACGAAATCTACCACTTTTTAGTTAAAATATTTACCAATTTTCAAATAATAAAAATTACAATTTTCAGTTAAAACATCTACCACTTTTCAATAATAAGAATTATACTTTTCAATAACAAAATCTAACACTTTTCAATAATAAAAATTACACTTTTCATGTTAAAATATCTACCACTTTTCAATAATAAGAATTACATTTTTCAGTAACGAAATCTACCACTTTTTAGTTAAAATATTTACCACTTTTCAAATAATAAAAATTACAATTTGCAGTTAAAACATCTACCACTTTTCAATAATAAGAATTACACTTTTCAATAACAAAATCTAACACTTTTCATGTTAAAATATCTACTACAATGGGGTTGAGCACGGCGACGACAGTTTAAGGCTATCTGCACCTCCAACTTTGTTAACCGCACTCCCCTTTTCTATTTATTAATTTAATAATAATGTAAAAAATCTAAAATGTCATTTAAGTAAAATATCAATACTAAATGCATCTTCAATACTAATTACTTTCCTTTAATAACTACTACATATAATATTTTTTTTTTTTTTTTAAAGTTGAGGGGTGCCATGGCCACCCCCATGGCCCCATGGTATACCTCGGTCCGCCCCTGACCACCACTTCCGTTTAGAGAGGAATAAGACAAAGAGAGGGAGGAAAGGGGGTGAACTTAACGGTGGTAAATAACAATGGCCTTAAATTTATGGGTCCCTTAATTCTGCTAAATTTGGTTGGGCTGTCTATTGCCTAACCTAAATATGGGTCTTACATTTATTGTCTAGTGGATAGTGGTTGAGAAGTGGGCTTGCATGCAGATTCTGGGCCCCCACCTCCAAAATATCTAAGCCCAGCCCAATTAGTCAATCAAAAGTCCCTAATAAATTCATACAGTATACTCCGTATTATATTTACCCCTAATTTATACCAAGCGCAAAACCCATTTAACCTGCGGAATTGAAGATAATTTGTTATTTGTGAGGCGAAATTTTATCATTTATAAATTTTATGATGTATATGACTTATAATTTTATTCGAATCACATTTTTAAATAAAATAAAGTACAAACACAAAAGTAAAGTTAGATATTATAAATGAGACTGTCTCACACTGCACTCCTTCATTTTTTTAAGTATTAAAAATTATGTTTCGAAAATTTATTTTTTTATTAAAAAAAATAATTGTATTCCCCCAGACCCTGTTTAGCTCAACTAAAAAAATGTAAAACAAATTTTTTTTTTTAAAATGATAAAAATTGCATTAAAATACAAATACAGTTTTTCATCCCAATAATTTAAATGGGTAAAAGATGAGGGGAGTAAGAGGTGATTATAAAACACGTCTTTAAATAAATAAAAATGAAAAATATGAATAGTGAAATTGTGTTGAGACACATAGAATTAGGAATGTTTCAAAATTTGTATAAAGGGGATTTAGTCGACCATTTATATAATAGGAAATATAAACTTGTATACAAGTTGGATGATTATCTAGTAAAAGATACGGAGTACTTTCTTTAACAAGTGGAAGGCACAGGGTTCAAATAGTAGCATACTAGTATACTACTCAGTATAAACCACTCATTATAATGCATCTTTTAAAGAGTTTTTAATTTATTAATTTTTTTCAGTATAAATGGAAATGTGTCACTCATTGTAATGTGTCTTTCAAGTCTTTAAATTGTTAATTTTTATTTGGAAGGGTCCTCAAACCTTTTTTTTTTGGTTGTCTTGTTTAAAAAAGTCTTGAAATTATTAGTTTTTATTTTAAAAAGGTTCTTAAGCTATTTTTCATATGAAGGAACTGTGTGAAGCAAAATTTCAATACTTTTAAAACCTTATAAAACCAAACAAAAATAGTTTAAAAATCTTTTTAAATAAAAATTAATTTGAGGGCCATGTTTGAAACATAAATTAATAGTTTAGGGACTTATACGGGTGTGATATTATATATTCCCTCTGTCCTGTAAAATTTTGTTCACGTCTTTTTATAAGAGTATATGTTTTTAAAAAAATCATATTTTAATTATAAAAAATATATGTGAAATAACGAGTAAATAATAGTATTGTTGGTAGATACTCAATCTTGTTAATAAAGTAGAAAAAATACTAAAAAGTTAACTATTTAAATAGAATAAACATGTACTTTGTGAACCCAAAAATTTGTGTGAGCAAAATTTTACAGGACAGAGAGAGTAATAAAATATGAATACATGTGTGCATATATAAGTATTTTTATATCAATCCTCGACAAAGCTATATCTAATAGTTCTATAAATATTGGGGTGGCTATTGTCAAAAAAAAATAATTGGGGTGGCTGGGAAAAGGGAGCAGAGAATAGAGATATTCATATAGGTAGAGTGCAAATTTTATTGGGTAGGCTACTAAAAAGAAAAAATGGGTAAAAAAAATTGCTTAAAAATTAAAGTCATATTAGCTCTCAATAATGATGAGTTGAGATAAGCAAGTTAGTAGTTACTGATATTTTTACTTTACATATAAAGCAGAGTATAAGATTTTTTACGTGACAAATACCCCTTTTCAATATTTTAAAATTCTGCTCCACTCATCGACAATTTAGAGTCGTTAATCTTTTTTTTATAGAGTAAAAATTATTGACAGATTTTTATAGGGTCGATTATATCATTCTTTATTTTCTTTCTCATATAGTATCTCCTTATATCAATTGACAATTTCACGTAATATGTGGATATTCTCAATATATATAAATAAATTCGTATACAAACAACAAAAGACCGCATAGCGCAGTGGATTAGCGCGTTTGACTTCGGATCAAAAGGTCGTGGGTTCGACTCCCACTGTGGTCGAAATGTTATTTTTTAATTTTTTTTTCCTTTTTTGCCCCTATTCCTAACAAAAAAAAAAAAAAAATTGCCCCATTTTGTTAGTTACAAAAGAAAACATAAATAATTAATTTGAAAGTCAAAAAATGTTATTTTTTAATTTTTTTTTTCCTTTTTTGCCCCTATTCCTAACAAAAAAAAAAAAAATTGCCCCATTTTGTTAGTTACAAAAGAAAACATAAATAATTAATTTGAAAGTCAAAAAATGTTATTTTTTATTTTTTTTTCCTTTTTTGCCCCTATTCCTAACAAAAAAAAAAAAATTGCCCCATTTTGTTAGTTACAAAAGAAAACATAAAAAATTAATTTGAAAGTAAAAAATTTTAGAATGCAAAAATTAAAATTGGTACAATTTAAGAGACAAAAAAATATATATGTGTAAAAAACAAAAAAAAAACAAAAAAATTGCCCCATTTTGTTAGTTACAAAAGAAAAGGGAAAATATCAAGTTTGGTCACTCAGTTTTACCTCTTTTCTTATTTGGTCACCCACATTTAGTCACTATCAAAATTGGTCACCCAGTTATTTTATTCTATCAAAATTGATCACTATGTTAGTCAATCTGTCATTGACTAACGGAGAAAGAGTTTTGAGCCGTGAAATTTCTCAAAACCGTTAAAAAAATTCTCAGGCATCTCCCACAGAACTAATGAAACAAACACAAGCAAGAATGAAACATTTGCAAAAATTATCAATATTAATTTCAATTAATTTCAAGGGCCCAATTGTTTGACTAACATTTCAAGAAATCTGCAATAATGATCTTAATAGAAACATATTTAGAATGAAAAATAAGTTTATGAAATTTTCTTGAATGGATAATTTTAGAAAATACTTTACAATTAATCTTCACCACAAATTATGCTCCAATAATTATAAATAGGAAAATGAATTGAAATAAGTTTATATCACCAATTATTATACAAATTCAATATGAAACCAAGAATTGAAAACAGAGTACAATTGTTAAAAAAAAATCAGAGTACAAAGTTTCATTTTATTTATTTCTATTTGAGTTTCTCATTTCCTGTAAAATAAAAAGTAAAACCAACAAAAATGAATTCATAATTGAGTTAAATAGTTATTAAAAACTTACTGAATTTTTTTTGACGAATCACGTTCTAGAAGATGCATGAAAAATAATTCTCATTATATATAAAATAAAAAGTAAACCAACAACAAATCAAGTTCTAGAAGATGCATCAGAATTCCTTCTGAGGATCTATTATAAATATAAGGTAAATATTGATAATTTTTGCACATGTTTCATTCATTCTTACTTCTGCGTTTGTTTCATTAGTTCTGGGAGATGCATGAGAATTTTTTAACGGTTTTGAGAAATTTCACGGCTCAAAACTCTTTCTCCGTTAGTCAATGACAGATTGACTAACAGAGTGATCAATTTTTATATAATATAATAACTAGGTGACCAATTTTGATAGTGACTAAATGTGGGTGATCAAATATGAAAAGAGGTAAAACTGGGTGACCAAAATTGATATTTTCCCTTAAGAAAACATAAAAAATTAATTTGAAAGTAAAAAATTTTAGAATACAAAAATTAAAATTGGTACAATTTAAGAGACAAAAAAATATTGATGGATTTTCATAATAATTAAGAATAAGTATATGGAAACAAATATTTTTATTTTCAGTAGGGTGAAAATGCAATTTAAAAAAAAAAAAAGTTATAGAACGGAATCGTACTAGAATCCGTCATTTGAAAACCAAGCCATTGAAACTTGAGCTGAGCCAATGTTGAGTTTCAGATTTTCCCCCAATTTCCACCCACTACTGCTCACCACCATTTCACCCTCAAAATCCAATCAATTTCTTCCACTTCAAAACCCTAATTACCCCTCACTCCCAACATCCTTTCAATTAAACCATAATCCCTACTCAAAACAATTCCGAATTTACGCACAAAACGACAATGGCGACAAAAACAATGAGAGTCTCCCCACAGAAAACGGCGACGACGGGAAGGTGAAGAATGGACGGCCAAAATTGAACATCAGATGGGTGGATCTTCTGCTGGACCGGGACCCGGATAACCTTGTCGCCGTCGGGTTAACGGGGCTGCTGACGTGGGCAAGTGTCCAGGTTTTGTGGCAGCTCTTTGTCATATCGGCATCTATATTAATCGCTGCTGTTAAATACTCTATTGTTGCTGCTCTTCTCATCTTCATTCTTATAACTCTTCTTTGATTTGAGCCCAAATTTTGATTTTTATTCGTGTATATATTAGAAACATTGTTGGTGTAACTGATGACTAGTTACTTTTTGTACTCTGAAATTTTCAATATGTTGAATTACAGAAACTGATATTATTGGGGATTTTAACCTTGTTGATCTGGTATCTGGATTCGAAAACGCTGTTTCGAATTCCTGCGTTTCTGTTTCGAGTCTAAATGCAGCCAATTGTTGGATATAAAGTATTCAAATTTTGGTAGTCTAGTTTAGTGAACGCATAGCAAATTTTGTTTCAGCATTACTACTCATATTAATAGAAATTCTTCTAAGAACTTCTCAAATCTTAGTGTACAGCCACTTCAGTCGAACACAATGTTTATGTAAAGTCACTTCAGTCGAACAGAAATTGAAATGTAGAAGAGGATCTATTGTCATTTCATTACCTGTTGTTACGTTAGAAGCACAAGTGATGTGGATTATTCAAGAATCAAAGTCAATTTGCTTTATAAAAAGAAAATAATGGTTTTAAGGGATTCAAGTGATGTGGATTATTCAAGAATCAAAGTCAATTTGCTTTATAAAAAGAAAATAATGGTTTTAAGGGATTCAACAATTGTCTTGATTCTGGAATATCAATCTGCATTTTGATATCAAGTAATCCTTTGTTATTTCATTATTTAAAATTTTATGAGGTGTGAGCATTGGCTCTCAACTATAATCAGATACTACATTTTTAACCTTTTGGAGATTCTGGAATTTGTTAGGCCAACTTTTCCGAAAGTCCCAACATTTTTGCAGTACTTTAAAATGCAACTTTCGTTTTGAAAAAATTGGCCAAATTCTAGCAAGAAATCAAGAGATTCTGGGATTCGTTAATGAATATTTTAGATAAGATAAAAAGGTTTTCATTCCCACAGGTTCTACAAGTCTTTCAAATAGACGAAAATTACAAAAATCTATGAAGAAACAACACTCCCATAAGCTCTCAATGTGGACAAGCTGAATAAACCAATTTTCATCCTTCTGACGATTTTCTACAAGTGCTCACTGTGACAACAGTTCACTTCTCTTGCACCTCAGGTGAACTATTCTGTGTCAAACCTAATCTTCTTTGGAGCAGCTTGGACATCGCCCACCTGTAGATAGCCCAAGTGAAATTGAAAATCAGCACACTTAATTTTCGTATCGATAGTGACATCCTTGAACAAGGCAAATCGATTGGATATGATGGTTAAAAACGGACTATCATAATATGGATAATGGATATTCTTGACAGATGGTGTTTCCATGTCACAGTATTAGAAGATATGTGAATGTGATAGTAATCTAAACCAGAAATGACCGGTAACCTTCTTACCATTTCTGGGCACTCATAATCGATTCCAGCAGCAGCAATACGCTTTCGTCTTTTTCGGTCCCTTTTTAGAATTCCATCGAATAATTTTTGTTGTTCATCCAATGTTCTTTCCTGTAAATTATGTAAAATCAAGAGGATTAGAGATTAAAGGGGCTGGTAGAAGTACAAGGAATTTATTTTTAACAGCATGCCTTTACCTTGTCATGGTGTTTCCTTTCAATGCGAACCCAATCCAAGGGTTTGTATGAGCGGCTCACACCTTTCCATCTAATGTTGGGACATAGATAAATTCAATTTCAACTCAATATCCATTATTTACTATTGTTTGACATTAACTGTATGCACAGATTGATGGTAGTTTGAGGATGTACTCACAGTTTTGGATGAACTCGTTCAGCAGGAACAAGGCTAACTTGCAGCAGATGCTCGTACATTAGATAGTTATGCATGCATTCCTCTACAACTTTGGCAACCTGCAACCGCAATTGAAGAATTATGAAAAGGGAGACGTGTAAAAGTGTCGAGAGAAAATGAAGATGTCATGGAAATTGATATGTTTTATAAAGTAGAACTATACCTCTGGAGATTCAAATTCAATGAATCCAAAATGTTTTGGTTTCCCAGTCTGTCAAAAATAAAAATAAACAAAATAAATCAATACAGGGAAGACTTGCACACCCTGCCTCAGTGACTAATATGATATCAACCATTAAGAGGTTTAAGACAAACAGACTAAGAAGTAAGAACTACATATGTCCACAAGACTGAGGTGTAATAATACTTTGACATGCCACAGATGCACTCTTTAATCATGTAATTAGAGAGAACGTGTTATAAAAGGGGCATTCAAAAGCTAATTACTTGCCAGACCACTCAATTTCAAATTTGAAGAATTTCGCAATTAAAATACAATGATTTTCGATGATAACTCATAGGATTAGCAGCAAACGAAGCCTAACACCATAAACAGCTAGACACAAAAGTGCATAAAACTCCCAAATGAGAAGGCAAAGCAATGCCCAGACAAAATAATCATTACTTGAAGCGAGAGTTTGTTGACTTCATCAAATCTTTCTTTCACCCATTACCAATTTATTAATGTATAACCAAACACTACATAGTCCAGTCTTCCATGGAATATGTTGAGTTAGGCCATGTTTGATAGCTTAGATTAACTATATATCATTTTTATTGGTTGTTTGATAACTTAGATTAAGGGTAGATTATGCTTTAAAATTTATAAAATTTAGATATCATCATAATCTTAGATAACTAGTCTTTGCTATCAAACATGCTCTTACTTTCTTCTCTATTTGGTACTAGGATTCAGAGCAAGACATCGAGGAAACTGTTTGTTGTGTACTATTAGCAAACTGGGGGAACATACATTATAGTATTATACACATATCTCACTGTTATACTAGATGCACATCCCTTTCTCCTATAGTTGACAAACAAATAAAATCTACATTCCTAGATTTTAGAGAGAAAAACAAACTGTCCTCAGAGTAGCAATTAGCCAAACAATAGACCTTTCTCAATCTCATCTCAAGGACTGCTACAAAAATAAGAAACAAACCTTCCTGTTCCTTGCAATTCTTAGCCTCTTAACTGTACCAAACTGTTTAAAAAAACCTGCAAGTGCCACTCGATGCATAAGGAGGGTGCCCAACACACACAATAGAGCAAACTTAAGAACATATGCAAGCAAAATCGGAGCAACCAAAACACACCTTCCATTTCATTCTCATAAAATCCATGGGGGATTCTCCCAATATACAGAACGGCGGAGTTGTTCTCTTTTTCTTCAGTCTTCGGAGTATTCCTAGCCGGACCACCCGCCAATGGCTATATTTCCCAATAAACAACAACAATTAATTACATCTACACGAAGAAACCATAAAAGAAAACCAATATAAAATTGATACAATTAGGGATAAAACCGATCAGAAAGGAAGTATACCAAGAAATCAGCGGTAGCGTCTTTGGAAGCAGAAAATTGAGCGGATGACTTCTTCACAGTCTTCAACGCAGCTCTCTTTTTAGCCTTCACCCTCATTTTTCTATAAATATTTGAGTTCACTGAACTGTTAGTCACGAGAAACTAAGAATAATCGAAAAGATAATCCAATCAATTTTCAAAAAACACAGAAGAAAAGGGCCTTACCAGGCTGTGGAAGAACTCGAAGAAGAAGGTGCAAAGGAATGAGGGCGAGGGTAAGAGAGCTCTTTAAACCCTAGTTGTGGGCTTTGACGCTGGGTACAGGATTTGGGCATTATTTATACTTAAGCCCGTAAACTCTTATCTCTTTCAGAATCAACCCCTGAAATAATAATAATTCTATTTTGAAACGAGAGATGTTTTTCTTTTTCTTTTTCCCTAAAAAAAATTGTATGATGGATTTTTTTTATTACTTTTGGGAGAAAATGATGATTTTTTCTAGATATAGATAGAGGTTTCTAGATATAGATAGAGGTTTGCAAAGTTGTTTCATTTCTAATGGGGGTGTATTCAATTGAGATTCTGTATGATTTTTTTGGACTTTTAAAATCTGGGGGTATTCAATCCGGATTTTTAAAAGTCTTTCAAAATTTTGAGGTATTCAATACGGATTTTAAAAAGTCTTTAGAAATCTTTAGGTATTCAACAATCTATGGATTTTAATACTCTATGAATTTCGTTGGATTCTCCTTAAAAAATATAAATAAATTTCACTAATCAAAATCTCTTCTAAAAAGTAGAGATTTCAACGGATTCTCTTAGAAAACTCTAGAAGAGAAGAAAAAAAAACTTGTTAACTATGTTCTTTGATAAGCATCACAAATTCCTCACCACCATTATTATCGTGAAAAAAATTACATCTCTGTATTTTAAAATTATGTTATTTCTTTAAAAATTATAGTATATTGGACACCGTCAATAATATCTAATCGACGTCAATTCCCATTACGTGGTGTTCGATATCATCTAAAAGATTTTGGTGGTTAAGGTCGTCACCCCAAAAATGGGGTTATTCAATTGAATTTTTGGTATTTTCAAATTGCAATTCACAAGTTCGCTGGATTACATAACTTTCTTCGGAAAGAAGGTCCTCTGATGAATTTCCAGTCGAATATAAAGAAGATCAAGATTCCCACATCTCGACATGAAAGAGGAAAATTTGTAATTGCTTTCTCAAAGACAACTACAACAACAAATAACTTAAGCTAATGCATGGAGAACTAGTATTGCTAACTATGTGAAAATGAGGCCAAAGTATAACTGTGATGAAAATGAAGATGAGAATAATAATGATAAATAATAAATTTTTTTGAACTAGGTTTTAGGGGCGTAGTTTATGGAAATTCATGTAAATCAATAAAAAAATGTCCTGTCAAATCTATAAAAATCCATATAAATCAATAAAAAAGTCAGTCAAACTCTGCATAGAGTCTATGGATTTTCTAAATCCACTGACTTTTTAAAGTCCAAAAAAATCCAACAGAATCTCAATTGAATACACCCCCTAAATCTAAGGGAAGGGAAGCCAATTTTTTAAACAAAGTTCTTGTTTTTTAAAGGGAAAATATCAATTTTGGTCACCCAGTTTTACCTCTTTTCATATTTGGTCATCCACATTTAGTCACTATCAAAATTGGTCACCCAGTTATTATATTCTATCAAAATTGATTACTCTGTGACTAACGGAGAAAGAGTTTTGAGCCGTGAAATTTCTCAAAACCAGTTAAAAAATTATCATGCATCTTCTAGAACTAATGAAACAAACGCAAAAGCAAGAATGACACATGTGCAAAAATTACCAATATTTACATTTATAACAAGTCAGAAGGAGTTCTGATGCATCTTCTAGAACGTGATTCAATCCATCGTACTTTTTATTTTATAGATAATGAGAATTCTTTCTCATGCAATTGTTGGGTAGTCAGAAAATTACAGTAAGTTTTTAATAATTATTTAACTCAATTATGAATTTATTTTTGTTGGTTTACCTTTTATTTTACAGAAAATGAGAAATTCAAGAGATAGAATGCAATTTTGTACTCTGTTTTTTTTTTTAAAACAATTGTACTCTGTTTTCCAATTCTTGGTTTCATATTCAATTTATATAATAATTGGAGATATAAACTTATTTCAATTCATCATAATTTGTGGTGAAGATTAATTGTAAATAATTTTCTAAAATTATTCATTCAAGAAAATTTCATAAATTTATTTTTCATTCTAAATATTTTTCTATTATTAAGATCATTATTGCAGATTTCTTGAAATGTTAATCAAACAATTGGGCATTTGAAATTAATTGAAATAAATTTATATCTCCTGAGTTTCTCATTTTCTAATTATCTATAAAATAAAAATAAAAAGTAAACCAACAAATCACGTTTTACAAGATGCATCAGAATTCCTTCTGATCTATTATATCATGTTCTACGCATCAGAATTCTGACCTATTATAAATATAATTTAAATATTGGTAATTTTTGTCCATGTTTCATTCTTGTTCTGCGTTTGTTTCATTAGTTTCTGGAAGATCCATGAAATTTTTTAACCTTTGAGAAATTTCACGGCTCAAAACTCTTTCTCCGTTAGTCAATGACAGATTGACTAACAGAGTAATCAATTTTGATAGAATATAATAAGTGGATGACCAATTTTGATAGTGACTTAATGTGGGTGACCAAATATGAAAAGAGGTAAAACTGAGTGACCAAAATTGATATTTTCCCTTTTTTAAATTTGTTCACAGTGTAAAATTAAATTTATACTAATATTATAATATTTATTTATTGATTTTTTTACTTTTATAAACTAATATTATAATTCTAGGGCAGACTCCCGTATTTTACGAGGTCTGAAATTATATTTTATATTTTATGGAATATAAATTTTATTTTATTTTTGTATATATCAAAAGTGTATTAATATGCTTACATTTTTTAATTGTTCATATATCAATATTAAATTTTCACTAATACAATTATTTTTATAAACTAATATTACAATACGGAGTAGTATTTAGTCTTTTTTTTTTTTTTTTTTTTATTACAAGTTAAATACCCATCCCATTTCCCCTACCCATGACTCGAACCCAGGACCTAAGGCCTAGGTAGTGGTGCTCAGTAGTATTTAGTCATTGATATCATATCATTACTCTTATGAACAAATATCATAATATTAGTGCAGACTTCTCATTGTTTTATAATTTTATAATTAAATTAAATTTTATACAATTTTATTTTTCATTGTTTGTAAGTGTATTAATGAATGTACAAAATTAATTCTCAATTAAAATGAATGTTGTTTACTTGCACCGTGTATCTAAACAAATAGTTTTCAGTATTTTTTTAGTTTTATGCTTGAGTTTCTTCAAGTAACTGAAAAAATAGAACTCCTATACAGATGGGTGTATAAAGCCATTCGGTAGGTGTTAACACCCCTTTTTATTTGAGAACCAACAAAACATAATCGATTGTGTTTCTTGGATCCTTTCTTGTTCTAGCTAAAAGCAAAATGTTTTGAAAAGCTATTACAAGGAGAATACTCACAAGACCAGAGAATTATACAAGCTTCTAAATTTCAGCTTTGGCCTTTGCCTGACGAACAACTAAGCATTTAAAAAGAAACCAAGAACTATGCATTTTGCTAGAGCAACTATGCTAAAGGAGTAGTATGCTATTTGAAAAATGTAGCATCTGCAGCTTTTGAGAGTTTCTTGATGGAGTCTATATAAGTTGTCGAAACAGCCGAGTTCAACTTGTCCAAAAACGCGCTCTTACTGCCATCGGAAACAGTTGTGATCCTCGATTTCGTGGCAATAAGAACGAAATTCTCCCCATTTCCAACATCAATCTCATATAACTCCTCAAACACCTCCTGAAGCTTACCAATCAATGTCTCGTAGCACAACTTGATCGAAGGAATCACGTTAACAATAAGAACCCCCTCCTTACAGAGAACCTTGCGTGTAGCTCGAAGAAGAGACTTGCTGACAAACTCCATTGGTGGTGCACAAACACCCACCACAGCATCATTTGAATCCAAATCAACCATAACAACATGAAACGAGTTCTCTTCACTTATTTCCTTTGCTATCCTCTTAACATACTTAATCCCATCTTCAGCAATTAAACTGATAAGATCATCAGTTTCCAACCCAAAGTATTTCTTTCCCACTTCTAATACAACCTCATCTTCTTCCACACCAACAACCTCGAAATTCAACGAATTTCTCAAGAATCCGAGCAATGCACCTCCTCCGACGCCCAGGCACAATACTTTCGATCTCAAACCCAAACCCTCCGTCGTTCGCCTATCCAAAACCCCACTAATCAAGGAAATACCAGCTACCATTGGACCCAAATACGGTTGAACTAACACTCCCTTATCCAATTCAAACTCCATTTGATCCAAATTCTCCAACACCAACTCATTCCTAGGGTGAATTCTCATCTGGGATTGCACGAAATTCGGCATTCTTTTAAACCTTAACCATCTCCTAAACTCCCTGACCCCATCACTCTCTAACTCAACATTTTCAACCAACATTTCACCCACACGAGGCCCTTTACAAATCTCTAGTATTGAACTTCTAAGCACCTCATCTTCGTACATCAGGGTGGGTACTTCCGGTATTTCACCATCATCTGATTTGGGGGTCAACCCTAATAACAAAGGGGCAGGAATTTCTTGGAGGGGCGTTGGATTGTGATTTGAATTGTAGGAGGTGGGGTGGGGGTATAACGGTAAATTACCAATCAAGATCAGGCGGGAGGGAATTACGGTGGTGGAGGAGGACAGGAGAAGCTGAAGGTGGCCGGAGACAGTGGAGAATATCCAGTCCGACTCGCGGCCCGGCGGGACACGCATGGCGGCGATAAAGGAGGACGAGGCGGCGGCGTACGGAGAATCGAGAACGGCGACACGGAGGTTGCTGTTGTCGATTGGGAGTGTGAAGACTACGTGGCGGGAAGGAACTACGGTTTCGAAAGTGGACGGATTCAGAGACATTTTCCGATCATGCTAGTAGTTACCGAATTCCAGTATGAGAATTTGTACTTTTCTCTCAATTCTTTTTTATAAAATACAGTTAACCCTCTGAATTTGACCAAATTGCCTAATGACCCCGTAATTTAAACAAATTATATATGTCCTCTTGAAATTTGCGTAAATTTATTGAATTTCATATTTACATGGATATCTTATTTTTTTCGGTTTGTATTGTTGTCATTTAATAATACTACTATTAGGGTGCGTTTGATACAAGAAATAAATTTATGCGGGAAAAGGGCATATAAGAGGCCCGCAGCATAATTTAATATAGGATAGGGTGTATAAGTGATGTATAAAGTCAAATTCTTATTTGATAGAAAGCACAAAAAATTGTACTAAAAACCATATATTATGTTAATTCTTGTGTGATAGAATATATTAACCAGTGTATAAAATTATTTTTTATTTGATAGAATGCATACCCGCCATATAAATGATAAAAAGATATATTTGCCCTTATTTTCCTTATTTTTCAAACTGTTGTACTTTGCTTGATTGGCTATAAAAATATGTACACCATATTCCACCTTAATAAAATTGATACACTTTTTACTCTTGAAAAATGTGGGAACAATAGTGGGCATATGTGTGGATAAAATCAAACAATTCAATAAAATTTAATAAGTTATCATATATTCAATTAAATTTAAAATTTATCTCACAAAATTTGATCAATTGCATTGGTGCACATTAAAATTTGATTATTTGTATGATTCTCTATTACTTTAACTTGTATTACATTTTTATTTTCTTTTTTACTTCATTCCCTTAAAATTTCTATTTATTACATTCTTTTTTACAAAATTTGATCAATTGCATTGGTTCGAAAAACTTCTTTTACAACCCTATCAACAGGAGCTCGATGCAAAGTGAAGGTACACTTGAATTTTCACTCCTGTTTAAAACAAACGATCAATCGACCAACAGTTTCAACTCAGGAGCTCGATGCAAAGTGAAGGTACACTTAGATTTTCACTCCTATTTAAAATGATCGACCGACCAACAGTTTCAACTCAACACTCATTTTTTGAACGTTTTGAATGGTTGATAAAATTTTCATGAATAAATTTGAGAATCAAAATGCCATTGAGTTTAGTCGTCTATTCTGAAAATTCATATACTTCGTACCAGAAGAAACATAACTTATTTTTTTGTGCAATAATGGAATGACAAAATTAGAGCAATTTCTTCCAAAACTGAAAGCTAATTTGAATTTTGTTGGAGCCTTAAGAAACACACATTCACAAGATTAAAGCTAACTTATTTTTTTGTGCAATAATTGAATTGATCATATCAGCCAAAATACGCATTCAAGTAGTAACCTAAACTAGAAAAAACCAGGTTAATAGAGTATGATTCAGATAAAAATGAAGGAAAATTGAGAACAGGGAGTATTCCATTACCAAATTGACAAAACAGGCTGCCAAAAACAAAACATGTAAAATTCACATTCACAAGCACGAGAAACAACTTCAATATCAGTCCACAAAACTACAACCAGCAACCCATAATAGACTCCTAACAGCAGGCCCATTACAGCTGCATCAGCTCATAAATCTGGTCAATATCAGTCCATGAAAAACTGCAAACAGGAGCCACAAATCTGCTCACCATCTGCCCAAAAAATAGCAAACAGCCGCCAAAACCCAGCAATTATTTCAAATTTCCTCCTACTAATTTCAACACGTCATGAGCAGCAGCAAATCTTCAGTTCGATCTGTAGATCTTCAGTTCGATAGGCACCAACACCAAGATTAAGCTTCATTTCATGTGTATCTGCTTTAAAGGCTTCAGAAACGCCAAGAATGGGATCTGGAGGAGCCATTGTTACTTCATTGAATTTGGAAACCTCAACGGCGATAGACATGCGTGTCCTCGTGAAAGACTTCAAGAAAGATGACATAAACAACAATCATGCAATTGACGCCTCCAAATAAATGTGGTGAGTTTAAACGCATAAAACCACAGTAAAACATGATTGGAAGAATAATAACCAACACTATAAACATATTCCACAAAGAGAGATTTGAAAATTTGAGTGAAGCAACAATTGTTTCAACAGCCATCAAGTCACACACACAAAACCACAGTAAACCAACACTACAAACATATGCCACCTAATTTCAAGAATTGGCACCCCATATACTTTTGAAATTACTCATTGACAACATAATTTTCTTGTTTGTGTCTAGTTTCTTCCAAGAAACCCTTTGAATATCAAGTTTCCATTTCTATATGAAAAAACCCACAATCAATCAACCTTCAATGAAAACTATGTTGCAAAGATTAAAATTTTCATTTATCCTAATCCAAGAAAGATATACAGATAAGTACACCATTATCCCAGCACACATAAAACAGAACAATGGTTTCTGGCTTACTCAGTGAACCAAGTTCATCTTACATACAATACGACACACACAGATCCAAACCACACATAGACCGAAGTTCATCCTACATACGATACAAATACAGATCCAAACAAACAACACGAATACAAAATAAAATCAAATGTTCCTAAAGAGTTTTTATGTTCTTGCCCACACTTAAACCTACACATAGGTCCATTATTTTTAAAGAGTTTACGTTCTTGCCCACAATTAAAACCACAAATAAGCTCATTTTTTTAAAGGGTTTCTATGTTCTTGCCCACACTTAAGCTTACAATTTATTGTCATGAGTGGTTGAATCAAAGGAAATAAACAAAGCAACAGCAAGGGTCGAGTACCCTTGGACCAAAGAACATCCAAAATTAAGAATGTTACCAAATGTTACCAAGTAGCCCCTAAAGACAGCTTGAATTTTTGTTGCAGCTTGATCTTGCCTTCTCATCTCATCATCACTCTCTAGAACCAACTCTTAGTGGCTTGATTTTGCCCCCAAAAAACTAATAGTCCTTATAAAATTATGTGCAAGTCCTACAGATTCTTGGTTTCTCATATTTACTCTGAAATAAACAAAGATTTATAGTTATACACATGGTGTAATGAACTTTTAATTCATTCTGAGGGCTTTTTGGAAGAAGGGAAACAATAGAACTGCCATAAATTTGCATTTCATATAACAAGCAGTAAAGATCTATCTTGTTCCCCTAAATATGAAATGGAACAAACAATACTCAATTCGAAATTTAAAAACAAATACCACGCCAACAATAAATGCAATGAAAAGAGAAAATCAAAAGCGTGTACCCTTTCTTTACGAGATCTGTAAATTAGAATACACAAAAAATAGCAAAAACCCAAAAGTATAGCGAGATCTGTAAAACTGAATTTGGCGACATTGATAAATTAATATGCAGAAAAGGGTAATAAAATTGAATAGTGGATAAACCTTTCTTTGCGAGCAGAGAAGATGTATATCTTGTCCAAAAATGCTTCCAGTTTCTTTGCTTGCAGAGAAGATGTTACTAGAGGGCGTCAGATTCTCCGGTACTCATATCCGTGAACGGGGAGGGCGTCAGCGCTTGTATGTGCGGTGGCGACGGTGGCTTCAGGCGCTGTACACGAAGGGCTCACCGCGACAGCTAGGGTTCTGGCCACAGAGACGACGAAACGACGGTGGAGGAACTGTGCAGTGTGCAGTAGGCTGTCAGTTGGTTCGGGGAAGACGATTGAAGTGGAAGAGCAATGCTGAAATATCGCCATGGCAGAAACGAGAAAGGAGGCAGCAATATAAATTTTCGAAAATGAATTAGGGCTGAGGATGTTAGAAAATAAATGGAAGGGTAAAATCGCAATCTGCTTATACAGGCCAAAACCGTAAGGGGAATAGTGAAAAGCCTGTATAAGGCCCAAAAAAGCACTTTTTAATACATAGCTTTTTTCACTATACCGGACTGCTATATTTGCCTATTTAGGCTATCAAACAGCAACAATGCTGTTATACTGACCATTTTTTCCTCTTATGTAGGCTATCAAATGGGTCCTTAGTATTATGTATTGTTTAAATTTGTACTCCCTCTGTCTTATACTTGAAGACCCAAATCAATTGGACACGAGTTTTAATGAATGAATTGTTTAATAGTATTGTGTAAGATAAAGTGGGGATAGTAAAGATTTTTCAACTTTATAAATAGTTATAAAGTTACTTTTAGTGTAATAAAGTAGTGGCATTTGTTGTAATATTGTGATGTTTTGAGTAGATTGTTTAAAAGTGTTTTTGTTATTTTAGGAAAATATCTTCAAATATGAAACACTCAAAATGGTAAAATGTGTCTTCAAGTATGGGACGGAGGGAGTATAATTTACTTTAAATTTCATCAAATTATTTATTGATTGATAGTCATTTTTAATTTTAAAATACAAGTGGGTATTTGTATTGGTAACAATTATTTGAGACAAGAATGCATCGACACCAATTAGAATGAAGGAGGTTTGGGGATGATGCAATTATTTTTTATAGTGATGTGTTAATTTATTTTATTGGTGTTATTACAACGTGTATTTTTTTCTCACACGGGCTGCTCCCCTCCCTAAGTTGTGTGAGATCTTCATAGTCTTCGTGTGAGACTTTTTTACATATACAATTTTTCAACTACAATGATTTATGTCAACAAGAAACACTCGTACAAGTAATATGTCTGTCAAGTTTGCGGCAAGAAACACGGTATTTCCATCTATTCATTCATCTTTATGTTTTCCTTCTCCGATTTATGCTTATGTTGGATTTTAGTTGATTCTAGTCATCTTAATTCTCGATGACAAACTATTGAAGTTGATATTCGATTTATTTGACAAAACTTAATCCCATTTTTTTATCTTATTGATTGGAACACGTGAGAAGAGAAAAAGAGAAAGAGATAGTTGACTTGAACGAATTTTAGTCTATATGTTTTGACTAACTACTTCCCCTCAAGTATAAGAGATCGTAGTAGTATGCACGTAAGTATTTCGACCAAGTAGTATCGAACCACGGGAGGTGGGCTAGTGCAACGGATCCCTAGAGTTATGTGTTGTCATACATAATATAGCTACGGTTTCAGGAGAATTTTGAACTAAAGCTAAACAATAATCTAAAGACAATAAATTAAACTAAACACAATCCTAATAAGTAAAATTAACTACTAACCAAGAAGATAAGGAAATGACAACTAAAAGCAAATAACAACTACGAATAAATTTCGAAGAAGTGCAAGGGTGAGAAATGTTTCGGGTGTTCTCTACCTAGTGAAATCGAGTGGGATTGTTTATACCGTGTCTATGCTTCAATTTGGACTTGCTAAGAGCATTAAGATGCTAGGATGAAAATCTTTTCCCTTCGGGTACTATAGCCTTACGTCTAAGGTGTTCCCAAACCCGGTAATACGACCTCTTCCTAATCCTCACCAACTACGCAAATAACCATTCAAGTAATTAATGTCTCTTAATGAGGTTCTAATACAAGTAACTCTCTCTCGATGAATTAAAAGAATAATAAACGCATTTGTATACCAACAACTCACACCATAAATTTAAACATGTTCATGTAACTCTCGTCTACGCTAAACGTGCCTCAAAATACGGATTAATAGAAGCTAATACACAAAGCACCAATAAAACTCAATAAAAGAAGTAACAATCCAAATATCAACAATATTCAAAGCATAAACCATTCCAACACTAAATATTCACACGATTTTAACACCCAAAGCATAAAAACCTTAGCCCATGGTGTTTGAGGAAACACCCATGGCTAAAACATAAAAATAAAACATAAAAATGAAATTTACCAAACAAAGTTTAAATAAAAGAAAAATATCACCTTGAGAGTCTTGAAATTCTTCCATTCTTACATGAAAATGAAATGCTCAAATGATTCTAAGCTAAGAAAACATAAAACTGTCTAAGGGTGTTTGAGGAGATAAGCTCCTCAAACCCTAAGCTATCTCATGGTGTGTGTAAATATATGAGTTAGGGTTTGAGTGGGTAAAAGTGAGGCAAAACCTCTCAATAATCTGACTTGGGAAGCTATTTATAGCTTGGAAGAATGCTTGAGACGAGATTTGCACTTAGGCCCTTGGAATCCTTTAAAATTCTCGAATTTTCGTGCATCAGCAAGTTGACTCGGTCAACTGAGTGAGTTGGAAGTCCAGAAACTGACCTGGAAGCAGATTTCACTCGGTCAACCGAGTGGGTTGACTCGGCTGCCCGAGTGGAATCTGTTTCAGCTTCACACTTTCTTGTTTCGATCATATCTTGAGCTTTCGACCTCCGATTGACTTGATTCTTTTTTCCATTTCACTCATTTTTTCGAGACGCATCCAATGGTACAGTTATCTTCTTGACTTCATGAATTCTCAGACATGTATTTTGCTTCCAAATAAGTTCAATTTACCTAAAAAATAAGCAAAACACATACCTTTCTCATTTCAAGTGCAGTCAATTTAGTGTGAATAATGCAACAAAATCCTCAAAATTATGCAAAATAAACACATGAATTTCAAGCAATTTTCACACTAATCAATAGTCAATTCATTTGGCATAATTCAATCTCATTTGTTATCTTATTGGTTGAGAGAGAGAGGGTGAAGAGGTTAGGGCGGCGGTGTTGGATGGTGGCGACTACATGAATAATTAGATTAGGGTTCAATTTTTTTTTAATTAATAAAGGGTAACACAATATTTTTACAATCACAACTAAATCCATGTACGGTAGTGAATGTATTTTTACTCATGCCCATTATGCCCCTTAATTAACTAGTTCACCATATGGATGTGTTAACCCACCTTAAATCAAGGATGAAAACATCGCAAAATATTGCGGATATATCGCAAATTTGGATATTGCGATAGGGATATTGGGGTCTAATGTATTTTTTTTCGAGTATCGCGGATATATCGCAAAAATTCGCTAAATATCGATGTCCATATCGATATCGTTCAACCGTAGTGTAAAATTGGACGGGAATCGGGAAATATCGTGGATATATTGCACGATATCGCACAATATCGCATAATTTGAAAAAATCGCAAACTTATTTAAAATTTATTTTTATATGTACAAAATTATACATTATATTTTATTTTTAATAGTGCAAGAGAATATATTTTCAATTCACCTCATATATTTAGTAATTTTTTTAAAATATGAATTACAAGTGCATAACTATATCCTAAATTACTATAATGTGATGAGTTAGTATGAATGTTGTTTGGACAAATATGTCATTTCACCTACTATATGTGAACCCCATAGGTCATCATTTTGATATTAATTGTATTTTATCATGTATATTTATTTAATCATTTTGTATTGTATTATATTGTCAATTAGTTTTCGTCAGCCAATATTTAATTGTATTTTATTAATGTTGTTTGGACAAAGATGTCATTACACCTACTATATTTGAACCTCACAGGTTATCATTTTGATATTAATTGTATTTTATCATGTATATTTAATCATTTTGTATTGTATTATGTTGTCAATTAGTTTTCGTCAGCCAGTATTTATATAATTTATTATCTATATGTTTGTTTTGAACATATAATTTTAATGACTTTTGAATGAAATACGTGTATAATAGTATGTTTTAATAATCCATAAAATTTCATATTAAATTTCTAAGATTTTAATAAAATTTCTGTCATTTTTTAAAATTATTTGCGATATAGATATGCGAAATGATATATCCAAGGATATATCCTTAAAATTAAGATGGCTTGTTGGATAGCATATTTTCATCCTTGCCTTAAACTAAAACTAGTACATCCGCCTCATAATTTATAAAGTATCCTTATTTATAAGGGTTAATTGCAAAAAAAATCACCACCTTTAGTGTATTTATCAATTACAACATATTCTTTTTTTCTTTGCAATTTGATACACCACCTTTTTATATTTTGCAATTCAATGCACATATATATTTTTTCGATCAATTTTAATTTAACTTGACGCCGAAAAACGACGAACACACAACGTTATCGACACATAGAGTATCACTAATAATTTTTTTTAATGAAACACACATGCACATTTAAAAAAACGTTTTTTTTTTATATAAATTGCACATCAAATTCATCTATATTTTTATAATTTTTTGGCAAAATTCTCCATCTTTATGCTTTAATATTATGAGTAATGATTTGATGTTTTCTATATAAAGCTCACTTATCCTCTACACAAATGTAAATATGTAATATCTAAATAATTTTATATATAAAAAAATCCAATCAAAAAATTTTGCAAAATAAAATAATTCATATAATCATATTTATTCTTATGATGTGCATTAACGCGTTTTGCTAAAAAAAAAAAAATATAATCACACAAATTGTGCATTGACCAAAATCATATTTATATTTTTTCTTGATTATGTTAACTTGTTTTTTCTTAATCTCAAAAAATAAAAATATATAAAACATTTTTTTATGTTATGTTGCAATATATATATATATATATATAATCGCGCAAAACACGACGAATTTGTAATTTTTAGGAGCCACGTCAAATTAAAATTGATAAAAAAATATATTGGTGCATTGAATTGCAAAACTTAAAAAGATGGTGTATCGAATTGCAAAGAAAAAAAAAAATGTTGTAATTGATAAATACTCAAAAGGTGGTGATTTTCTTTGCAATTAACCCTATTTATAATTACCCTGATTTTATCTCTATTTTCTTTTTACCGTTTCATCTACCGCTCTTCTCTCATCAAATTTGGCTCTCACCTTGCCAAAAATTCCATGTTCTTCAAAACTTGTGTGCACCGCCCTCGGAAATTGCATATCTTATCAAAGACAAATTAAGGTTTCATCATGAAATTTAATATTTTAAACATCACCGTTGCAAAACTCCCTCTACTCCCATCTATCTCTACATAGATTTGGAAAAAAAGAAAGACGTCGCCCCCTCTCCTTCTTTATTTCTCCAGATGAGTTTTAACTATGATTTATTTCTTTTTTGAAAAAAAAAATGTTTTTTTAAATTTATTTGTCGAATTTGTTGTCTTCCTTAAATTTTCTCATTGACCAAAATTTTCCCAGAATTTGACCAAATTGTCTAATGAACCCCATAATTTAGACAAATTATATATGTCGCTCTTGAAATTTGTGTAAATTTATTGAATTCCATATTTACATGGTATCTGATTTATTCGATTTGTATTTTTGTCATTTAATAACAAGCATTAGGTATACTAATATAGTATTATGTATTGTTTAAATTTGTATAATTACTTTAAATTTCATCTTATTATTTACTGGTTGATAATCATTTTCAATTTTAAAATACACAATTATTTGAGACAAGATATGCATTGACACCAATTAGAATGAAGGATATTTAGGGACGATGCAATTATTTTTTATAATGACAGTGTTAATTTATTTTATTGGTGTTATTACAACGTGTATTTTTCTCTCACACAAGTTGCTCCTCTCCCTAAGTTTTTTCCTAATGTTAATTTATTTTATTGATGTTATTACAACGTGTATTTTTCTCTCACACAAGCTGCTCCCCTCCCTAGGTTTCCTCCTAGTGTGCGAGACATAGCCTTGGTGTGAGACTTTTTAACATATACAAATTTCCAACTACAATGACGGTTGCAAACAAGAAACACTCGTATAAGTAATATGCTCGTCAAGTTTGCGGCAAGAAACACGGTATTTCCATCTATTCAATAATCTTTATGTTTTCCTTCTCTGGTTTATGCTTATGTTGGATTTTAGTTGATTTTAGTCATCTTAATTATCGATGACAAACTACTGAAGCTGATATTCGATTCATTTGGTAAAACTCAATCCCATTTTTTTATCTTATTGATTAGGACGCATGAAGAGAGCGAAAGGGAGAGAGAGTCGATTCATTTGACAAAACTCAATCCTATTTTTTCTCTTATTGGTTGGGACACACGAAGAGAGAGGGAGGGAGGGTGAAGAGGTTGGGGCGGCGGTGTTGGATGGTGGCGACGACATGAATAATTAGGTTAGGGTTCAATTTTTTTTAATTGATAAAGGGTGACAACGTATTTTTACAATCACAGCTAAATCCATGTACGTTAGTGAATGTATTTTTACTCATGCCCATTATACCCCCTTAATTAACCAATTGACAATAGAGACGTGTTAACCCACCTTAAACTAGTACACCCACCTCAGAATTCCTAAAATACCTTTATTTATAATTATCTCAATTTTATCTCTATTTTCTTTTTACCGTTTCATCTACCACTCTTCTCTCAGCAAATTTAGCTCCCTCACCTCGCCGAAAATTCCATGTTCTTCAAAACTCATGTGCATCGCCTCCGAAAATCGCATATCTTATCAAAGACAAATTAAGGTTTCATCATGAAATTTGATATTTTAAACATCACCGTCGCAAAACTCTCTCTTCTCCCATCTCTACACAAATTTGGAAAAAAATCGTCGCCCCCACCCCTTCTTTATTTCTCCAAGTGAGTTTTAATTGTGATTTATTTCTCTTTAGAAAAAAAGTGTTTTTTTTTTAAATTTATTTGTCGAAATTTTTATCTTCATTGAAGTTTTCTCATTGATATATATATATAGTTATTATTTAAATTTGTGATTTTTGAAGTTTTGTTTTCTCCCCAAATTTGTTGATTTTTTTTTTTGCTACCAAAAATTTTGTATTTTATTGAATTTTGTACTGTTTTTCGAATATAGCAGTTGAAAAATAATATTTTTCGACACAGTTTAAAAATAAAATAAAATTTGTAGGTAAACTTATGAATTTAGGAGGTGTATATAACCTGGCCCATTTGCTAAAACGGGCCAAGTTGTTAATTGATAGTCCGTATACTTTAAAGCCCATTGGGTCTGGATTCTCATTTAATATCCAGATATGGAAATAGCCCATATATTACGCTAAAAGCCTCGCATCGTTCTAGAAGGATCAATAAACCGTGGCGGCAAACTCCAAAAAAAAGGCGCGCAAACAAGCACCCCCTCCCGACCACGCGGCCCTCGTTTCCCATTACTGGTATTAGATCTGTTTCTTTAATTATAACGCCAAAACACCATCGCAACTTTGAAATAACTTCGATTTGGCTTTACTGACAGAATCGCACGGAGAAATGCATTTTGCTATTGCTCATGGGCGCGACCTTTATTAATGGTATAGTGCTGTTTATGTTATATCTATACTCAGTTTTAAGTCCTGTATTACAGATTCTGCACACATATTTATTTAATTTTGCATCTGTTTCTTCTGTTCTACAATTTGGTTCGTGTTTCTTTGGAATATATATTTCAAAATTTGAGGAAATTGCCATGTACCATTGGGATTTCCAAATCTGTTCTAAATAATTCAATGAAATGCCTTGTATATATAGAATCACTAATGTGCGAGGACAAGTACAATATACATGTTAGGATTTGGAACATATAAATTTGGCTTTGATGAAGACTTTGAACTTCATATGACAAATGTAAATACTTGAACGAGAATCTGTTGTTTAAGTTTATACGGAGTATTGTTTAATTGGAAACTGAGAAGCTTTGCTACCTATGTTATAATGCTAAGGAGTTTTGTTTGTTCTCTGACCGATATAGTATAGTTATAAGATAACTGTGAGTGTGCAGATATAGTGTAGTTATAAGATAACTATGGGAAGACGGATAGAACATTGTTCATTGAGTGTGGATGGTTGGTTTCATGATGTTGCTTTCATTAAAATCAGTAGAAATAAGGTGGCTTGTTTCCTTCAACAAACTTCAACAAAATTCGGTGACAATGTATACATGTAACAATACAACTGTAGTTCTCCAAAAAAAAAAACAATACAACTGTAAAATACATCCAAAAGATTACACCTGCTTATTTATTGCTTCCTTGTCAACACTAATATCCTCGAAAAATTGGCTCACTTTGTGAGAATAAATTGAAAAAAATGGGAACTAAGACCAATTAAAAATCTGTCTGTGATCACATGTAACCTCTTTATGTGTATGAAATTATCATATTATGCCCTATGAGTTACTGTGCCTCTCACATACTGGTAACTGAAAACTCATGAGAAGAGGTGGAACAAGAATGTGAAAATTGTCAGTTGTCTGTTGCTATCCTACTTCAGCAATTATTTTGTCTTCACTCTTTTTTCTTGGCCATCTTACTTGCAACAAGATGCAACCTGGCCTTTAGAGGTCGAGGTGCTCGAGTTTTCTGGTTAAATCCTCTTACACATACGAATCCTGCAAATGCATTTTGTATTACGTGTTTATCAAAAGTCGGCCATCAAAATATATAAAAGGAGCTCGATGTCATTCATTTAAGTTAAAACATTGTGGGCTACATACCTTTCCAGAAGCAGTATTGGATATCTTCAGTTGACATACCTAGCAAGCAGCGATAATATGTTTGTAAGCTACTTTGCTTTTACTTTATCTTTAAACTAACTAAATTCAAATTACCTTTGAATATGGTTGAGACAGAGGTCCCAAAGAATACTGTCCGTCTCGACAAGTTCCATATTAGACTTCTTGGTACATCAATAGGATTCATACTAGTTTCATCATCTGCAAAAACCTGCATACGAGTTGACATGTTACAGCCCTCTTTCCTAGATTAAAGCTTCTTTGGATCCATGATCTTAGTGTAAAAACCTATTTCTTATTCATGCATAGTAACTTTGTTCCCATTACTAATGTTTTGGTCTCAGATATCACCAATTGTAAGTGTTCCATGTGTATAATTAGAATAGTAAGAACCCTCTTACCTCATTGACCTGGAAATACGTGCCGTTGAGTGGAAAACTTCCTCTCATTGCTGTTCGACACGGTATCTGCATAGGGATTGTTGTTTGGGTGAGATTACAAACCAAAGAGAGAAGAAAAGAGTACCTAATTGTCCATAATATGTGTCCATATTAATAAACACTCTACTCAATACTTACCAGGATTGTTCCCCTGACTGTTTGTGCTTGAGTTTCTCTCGTGCTGTTACATGAGAAGCATGTTTTCATGTTGCACAGGCCACCTTTGGAAGAGCTACATTCACTTACTGGAGGCTGAACTGAATCTGCAGTCTCACCTGTACGTATGATCAGGAGACTCATTAAATGTATCAATTTGGTGGGGACAGAAGGGGATTGCCAGCTTATTATTATTATTTATTTTTAATGAGAAGTAGACTTTGCAAAAACTTTCTGGCTTCCTCATTTTGCTGTGAGATGTGTTTTTGCCAAAATATTATTTGGCACCTTTAACAGGTTTAACATATATCACTTACCTGGTGCCCATATAGCCAGAAGGTAGGGACTTGGATCATCAGGTTCTCTTCTGTCCATCTAAACACACATTTTACATTTATGTCAGTTGGAATCAAGTAGCGTGGCTGAAAATCATAACAGTTACAAAGAGACGA
Organism: Galeopsis tetrahit; assembly: GCA_963675135.1. Lineage (NCBI taxonomy): Eukaryota > Viridiplantae > Streptophyta > Magnoliopsida > Lamiales > Lamiaceae > Galeopsis > Galeopsis tetrahit. The sequence goes on along the minus strand of OY776134.1, from coordinate 63,657,483 downwards.
GAAATAACTTACCCCTTTCAGCAGGGGATGTGAATCTGGAAGTTCATACCTACAGTTAGGAGGCATAAATTAATGAATGTTGCATATCTCAAGTTTCAAATATAGGAGTTCACTTGAGAAATTTGATCAATTAGCAGCATTTATGGTTTGTTTAGCCAGCAATTACGAAAAACATACTTGGTCAGTTTCTAAGAAAATCCCATTTATTTTTTTAGCAAGAAGATATAAACTTACACCCGGTGTTCTGTCCGCAGTCGACTAACATGCTTAAGTTTGGGCGTTGGAATAGAGGCAAATCCGGGACTCAGGGCAACAAGGGCATTTGACATATCACCTTCTTGCATTTCCATATTCTCTTGTATGAAGCTCTGCAAGTTTGTAGTAAATTCCTCAATGTTGAGCTTTATTTCAGGGATTTCATCAGGATCCTCATAAAATGCATCCTCAATGTCTCTTTCCGACGCTTCTATGGAATATTCTGGGGTGGTTGGTTCCTCAATAATTGGTTCACAGTTTCCTGTGATTGCTGGTCCTGTTCCTAAATTACCCTCAGCTGGAGGCAATGGCATAGGATGCATAACACCACCACAGTTTCCTGAGATTGCTGGTCTTCTTCCTAAATTGCTCTCAGCTGGAGGCAATGGCATAGGATGCATAACACCACCACAACTTTTACTGGAACATGATGGAACATCTGAACAGACAATACGTCTCTCTTCTGGCCCTGGGAGAGCAAGCCTCGCACTGCACAAAGAAGTGTGTATCGATAACTATGACCGTATGCTGTCTTTGTATTTATAAGCTCATGCAGTTTATAACAAATATGCTATTTTGACAGACTAGAAAGCTTACCTGGCAAACGCACTTGCGAAGTGTCGGCATTCTCCTCTCATCGGACATGCATTACAATTGGGCTGTCTCTTGGTGCAGAAAACCTGTTTAGATTCAGGTAATTTTCAATCAAAAATCTGTTTTCTTTATTCCTTTCCTAGTGAATTATAAGCTACAAAAACAATTTACCTTTCCAAATGTTATCAGTTGGTAATGCAGCTCATACCTGTACATTTTATAATTGTCAGTAAAACATCGTGGAATGTGCACAATATAGTTGGATAGTGCTCATCAGTGAGATGTGTGATTTGGATTAAGAAAACATTACAAGGTCTCCTGATCCAGCATGCAGAGTCTTGGCCAAAGATATTTCTGGATTGTTTCCAGCACTGGGTACCTTTATGAAATTATTTGGAGTTTATATACTGCAGCATTATAGAAGCTTTATTGTTGATGGTTTGATGTATACTTACAGTTCAAGGAGATGCAATTGCAGTGTCTCAGGGAGTGGTTGAAGTGGGACCCAACCCAGTCGCACAGCAATGCGTCCAACATTTGTGTCGACCTATCAAAAGAATAATCAATCCAATGTTCCTTTCCTCTGGTGCAGTATACTTAATACCTTGCACGAAATGCACTTACCGGGAAAGCAAGATGATGAAGTGTCAAGAGGCGTACACATTCCACACTTTTTAGTCCCAATCCTCGCATACTAAGCAAATAATCCCTGAAAAAAATTGTTGTCAAAGGAAGATAGTATAAGATTTGATATGGATGTATTAGCACACGCGTTACTGAATTAAATGCTACCACACTCTGAAAGTGTATGAAGACAATCACTTTTTATGACTTACTTGGCTTTGTCTGGTTGAACATCTCTCAGCCATTCCAGGTCAACGCTTCCATGATCTTTAACCAACCGATTGAGGAAATCCTGTAGAAATATCCAATGTGTTATTTCATTTTTTTTTTTAAGTATAGACTAGTTTCCCTACTTTTCTCGTTCATATAATATTTAATCATTCTGTGTACCTTCATCCGTGCTGCTAGCATGTTATTCATACCCCTTTCCTTGATAGTTTGGGAAATCTCATGAACTGATGCATTTTGTAATGCTTCATAGTCTAGAGTATCCAATGTGTTCTTGCTTCTTTCTTTTGTTCCAGCCTCTGATGGCACCTGCTTTCTTAATGTATCCCAATTGAATGGTTCTACCTTTTCCTTTTCAGCCTTCCGCTTTCTTACATTTGAAGCTGTGCTAATCTTACTTGATTGCTCATCGAAAACATGAGATGCCTTCATCTCAGATGGTTCAAGTGTGATATTTTCAGGTGGATTCTGATTACCTGCAACATCATTCACCAATTGGAAATTATGGTTCTTTTAATCGCAGTCATATAATAATATTTTGGACTTACCACTTGACTTCTGCTTGAATGATTCAGCAGATTTTGTGGGGTTTGTCAGAAAATTGCTTTCCTGCTGAAATGTCTTCTTCGTACCTCCTTGACTGTAGTTGACGAAATGTTGGCTGTTTCTGCTCTGCGACTCGGTTGGTAAATTCATTTTCACAAAATTTGAACTTCTGCTCAGTTGGTCTGTAATGTTGCTTTCCGCATTCTGTCCAGCTATATCATCTGCATGTTCTAGACTTGTTCCATTGGTGGTATCTAAATGCGTTGAAGTCAAGGAAGATGTGCATTCTTTTCCCAAAAATTCCAGAAGGTCTGCTTCCTTTTCATCAAGGCCCACCAGCATTTTCTGCCAGTAATTTGTGGATGGAGATCCTGTTTCTTGGACCTGATATTGCTTTCTTTCATCCTGTTCGTACAAGTTTAAAAGGTCATGGATTTTTCTGGAACTGCTTCTAGTTACTTGATCTTCAGCTTCTGAATTTGATCCTGAGCTTGATCTGAAATCCTCGGAGGCTTGAAAAGTCATATATTCTGAAGAACTTTGTGATGAAATCACGTCTTCCTCTCTTGTGGTGGGGTTGCTTACTAAATTGTTTTCCGCTAAAGTTTCTTCCTTGTATTGAGACTGTGGATGATGACAGGAAGTTTTCTCATCAGGAAAACTTATGATAACCTCATGTTCAGTCGATAGATTTCCTCTGCTTTGGCCGCAAGTTTCTCTGATTGTTGTTGATTTCGCTGGAAACTTGGCAGCAAGAGACATGAAAGCAGAGCTGCAAGCAAGGGGACAAGTCATGGAAATGTAATTAATTATCTCTTGTGCTCTAATATTCCTTTGCAGTTTCTACCCGGGAAATTGACCTTACCTTGAAAGATGATCTGAAACATTTTGGGTGAGAAACACTCCTATCACTGAGTCAACTACCGAGCCTTTCCACTTTGAGAACCGCCTGTCCCCTGTAAAGATTCAATTTGATTTCAGGTTCTGCAAACACTAAAGCTAGTGCTTGACGAGGTAAATACAAAAATATAATATTTAATGTTCTGTTACTTCTGGATATATTTAACTTTTTTTTTTTTTTTTGACGGGATGGATATATTTAACTTGAGTAGTAGTAATAGTAACAAATTTATAGGCTGCTTTCATGAAACTTAGATAGACTATAAGTCTTTTTAACTGGAGATATAATCGATCCCAAAACAGTTGGCATGTGCCATGTTTTAAGTGACAGGTTAAGCTGTAAAGTTCATTAGCAGAACAATAGCTTGTAGGAATATAGTCATTTCCAAATTAACAAATCATCAGGATTATGTATTGGAAATGGCAATTTGAATGAAAAAATGTGCACTAACCAAAAATGTTAGAAAAGTGAGATGACGATGCGGGTTAAAAGAATTGTCAAGTAAATCGACCTAATGGTACTACAATAGAAAATATCATCTCAGGAGCACAACATGAGAAAGCTAAAAGTTTATACATCCTCAGCCATCCAAAACTTTTTCGTCTTAACTGCAAATGCCAGAAGACATGCTGCAATGTTTTTAAACTTATAAATAAGCATATCTTGTAAGAGCAATACTAAAATCTTTATACATTCTAAACCTCTACTTCTGCTACACATTCCTCTTTGTATTCTCTATGCAACAGACATATAGAACACCCATGGACTTGATGAATTAAATTCAAGATGTAAGAGTTTTTTTTTTTTTGTATTAATGGGTTAATGAAAAAAGCTAGATTTATTGTGTTGCTTTTCTAATATTCTGAACGTTAGTAATAAGGATTTTTTGTGACCCGACACAAATGTGAAAAATGTCATAATAATTAGTTGGATTTTTAGATGAGTTGATGGCTGAAGTAAAATACCTTGTACAAGATGCATCCGTGCAATGAATGAGTCTACTCGACCACGGAATACTTTTCTTTCTTCTTCCCAAAATTTCTGTTTATCATTGTTCACTGTTTCTGCACCTTCACTTGCTTCGTTACCCATTAACAGGTTCCACAGCCTATTAGTCTCTGGATCAAGGTCCACCTTAGGTCGTGGTCGGCGCTTTTGGATTGGTTCAAACGCCTTAAATGGAACTACAGCACCATCTCCTCTATATGGAACTAGAGCACCTTTAGCAATCTGCTCTTCCTCAACAACTTTTTTGCCATTATTGGTACCAATGTATAGATTTTTCATACGGTCTATGAGATGCTCAATAGAAGATATATTTCTCTTATATTCATGTGATCCTGCAGAGAAAATAGATAAACAGATTTAGTTTTTGATGGAGCAAATTAAGCTTTACATTGACAGGAGAACTTGCTAAAAGATATGTACCTGCAACCTTCTTGGAGACATGTCCAAGACCCTGTAAATTCTTGGAAACTATGCTGGATGGAGTTTGTCTGACAGCCTGTCCGTATTTAATCTTGTTTCCTTTAGTGACTTGAGAGTCTCTTTGGGATACAAACACCATATTGCAGTTAGCAACTGTGGTTTGTGCTTTGGCTAAGTGATGAGATGCATATGAGTTCACTTGCTTCGGAAAATTATGTCCAGAATCTGTGGAATTCATGCACCATTGATGTGTAACCGTATCGGTTTCATCAGTTAGGTCTATAAAGGTGCTCTTTCCTTCACTGCTAAAATATGGTGATCCACCATGCAGGGGCAATTTAGAGCTTTCTGCATGGAAACTCTTATTCCCTGTGCTTTGGATTTGTTCTGAGCAATCTTTAGCAGTTGTATATGCTAGAATCTGAGCAAGCCCACCATCAATATGATGATGTACCTGTCCATTCGTCGTCTGGTTGCCACTTTGGTTTATATTAGCATTTCTCATACTCAAACTCCTTGCTATGACATTTAGAGTACGATCCTTCAATGATGCTGGTGGGGCTGTGGCTGCAACTGGAAGTGACTCTTGAGGTGGGGTTTTATATACTGAGTGAATAAAATTGTTTAAGTTTTGATGCAAAGCATTCTCTGAAGATGTAGATTGCCAGTTTAGTTCTGCATTATGGAAATTCAAATTCAAATTTGACTTGCTCCCTCCAACATTATCTGCCTGGTGATCAAATTCTCCGCCCTTGATTTTCTTTCCTCCATTTTCCAAGTCAAAATTCAACACTCTCTTGCATGATTTTTCTCGATCTTCACCGTTGGATACTTCAGCCACATTTGTACTATCACTAGATTGATCCATTGAGGTTTTGATGCCCTTCTTGCGGACATACTTCCTTTTTGTGGTAGAATTTCCACCATTGGTGTTGTTTGGCGTGGCTTTGGGCTTTGGAGTCCCTTTGGGTTTTCCTTCCTTCACTACCTTTGGTCGATGTTTTCTTCTCTTTGGTGCTTTCTGTAGCGGTGTCTTATTCAGATCAATCTCTTCGTCATTTCTTTCATCAGAAATTTGCTTCTCCAGTGGAGTTTCTGAGGTGACTGCAGATGATGCACTCGGAGAACCATCCACAAAATCGGTATGCTCCCTCTCTCCAATTTCTGCTTGATGATGCAGAACTTCTTTGATTGTCAAATGTGGTACTTGATGAATTTTGCTATTTTGTAAAAGCTTTTGCTGTTCTGGCGTTGCTGGCACTAGTTGGTGAGGCCTCGAGGACTGCCCAGCTTCTATTCTTGGCGGTAAATTTAGGTTATAGTTATAGCTCGGTCTGTAGGCAACAGAAAGTCTACCTGCAAACACAGTATTTTCATCATCAAATTGAGTCCCAAGAGTGTAATTTGGACATTTAGATAAATCATAAAACGATGCCTCTTCTCTAACAGCCTAGACTTTAGGATGAGGGTATTAGAACCAAGTCAATTCAAAGGTCACGTGTTCGGTTCTCACAACCACTGAAACTAAAGAATTTCCACGTTAACGGCCTTAGGTGTAAAAATGATGCTCCCACCTAACAGCTTAAGCCTAACACATCAAAACTCATCTATATTTCTCAACCTATTCCTGTCAATAGGCATGCATCAAGATCTACGTAATTTAAAACTTGAAAACTATTCTACATTACACACAATGGTGATGAGACTGCAATGAGATAATTTATTCTAAGTCATTATATCATCCAGAGAATTTAAGTGCAAAATTAAAGGCTCATAAACTAGCACACCATACTTGTTGGTATCTGTTGCATGTTGTAATCTTGATTTGCATTCAAGATTCGATTTTGCAGGTGCATCGTACCATCCGTTCCTCCATAGCTTCTTTCAACTTGAGAATACAGACCAATAGAAGAAGTAGGCTTCCCCAACAATTCTGCTATCGAATCGATATTCTGATGAGGAACTAGGCCATAGGCGTTATTCTCTAGATAGGAGGCATAACTTAAAGCATTTTGATTGAAGTTTCCGTTGTGCCCACTGTGATTCAACCCAGCTAGGTGAGTCCACTCTTTATCCCAAGGCAACAGCGTATTGTATGTCTCAGCAAAAGCCACATTCTGGTTGTAGGCAGGACGGAAGTCCCGGGTCATAAGCTCCATCCGGGTCGGATCCACAAGGCTGTTAAAACTGTATTGAGGTGGGGGCTCAATACAATTCTGGTCCTGTAAAACTCCACTGTAAATTCCAAGCAAGTCGTCCCAGTTTTCCCCTCCTTTCTCACTTTGCTGCATTTCCACCACCGGTTTACCGGGTGTTGCCGGTATCCAAACATTCTCCAGGTTCATCTTCTCTCTCTCTATCTAGATTATCAATTATCCATGCAACGAATTGAGGGATTATATCCTTTTACCTGCCTCAAACCTGTATGAAGAAATTGAAAACAATTAATCACTTTTTTTTTTTTACCAAATAGATTCTTCAGATGCACATGTGAAAATAAAAACCTGCATTTTTCACAGGTGAAATCCCAAGCATTTATTGCCCACCAAATTCAGAACTAAAAAACTGGAACTGCTATTACTTGTATAAAAAATGTGTATCTATAGGCATGCCAAATCACATAAATTTCTTAATTCCTAAATGCAATAGTGAGAAACTGAAAAATGGAAGAACAGAATTGAAAACAGAGAATCAAAGACCTCATAAAAACCAATTAAGAAGTAAATAGCCAAATCAGAATTAATTGGGTAATTTAATTCCAAGTTTGAATGGAGGCATTGAATTATACCCAGGTGAATAAAATAAAACCAACAAAATCTTGAATGAAGATACTCCCATGTGATAACATAAAATCAGTTGCTGAATGGGCTCTTTACTGCTGAATTATAAGTTATGTTTTGGGGAAAAATGTAGTAAACAATTAGATTTTTGGTAATAATCAAGAATTTGTTCAGTAACAGTCAAGCTCACCGATCTATGTATACAGCCGTTTTGTATGTATAGCCGGACTGATGTGTTGAGAGCGAGTCAATGCCGGAGAGCCAAATCAGCCTTAGTTATAACAGTATATTTGAAGAGAGAGAAAGGGAGGAGCTATAGAGAGAGAGAGAGAGAGAGAGAGAGAGAAAAGAAATGTATAAATTATATATGAAAAAAATAATAGCTAACCATCCCTTCTATTTATACACGAAATACATGTGCATGGTTAGGCAGATTGGAAATTTTTGTGCTAAGGGCACTCCATTCACATTTAATGTACAATTCCTCCACTTTATTTTACATATTGGAATACGTACTTTAGTTTCATTTGCAAATTTTTATATTTTGATTATAAGTTGTATTGACTCAATGGGGTAATTAGTGTCAAATAGTGATAATTTTCAATCTATTATTATATGATGTAAAGATTATTGGCTGATTATGTAAACCGGAAAGAAAAAAAATAGTCGATGATGGTATTTTCTTATTAATGTTAGGTAATCATTAATAAATTTTGTCATTTGATTATGATCGGATAGTGATAATTTTTGATCAAATTATTATATGACGTTAATATTATTGTCCGGTTATGTAAATCGGAAAAAAAAAAAGTAGTTTCTGATGACACTTTCTTATTAATGTTGGATAGTGATAATTTGCATATTATAATTTGAATTAAACATAATTGTCCAATTACGTAAATATGAAGAAAAAAAAAATAGTCGTCGATAACATTAATCAGCAAATAGAGTCGACGTCTATGACGCTTTCTAAAAAGGAAATTGTTCATAACCCGAAATAAATAGAAATATTTGAATCATAATCAAACGACAAATTCCATTAATGGTAATTCAACATAAATAAGAGTGTCGTCAATACCTATTGACGACACTCTTATTTATGTTGAATTACCATTAATGGAATTTGTCGTTTGATTATGATTCAAATATTTCTATTTATTTCGGGTTATGAACAATTTCCTTTTTAGAAAGCGTCATAGACGTCGACTCTATTTGCTGATTAATGTTATAATTCTCTTTTTGAAAATCTCTTGATCGCTCACTTGCCGTGCTTATTACTATTGAATGATGTCAACGAAGTCTTTTGTTCCTCACTTTCTTATTAATGTTAGATAACTGCTACAATGTATAAGTAAATAATGTCGATGTTAAGAAATTCACCGTCACGTTTCATATCATTATATTTAAAAAATAGTCATGTTTAATTTATGACGATTATAAAAATTATTTTCTATTCTAGAAATGTCTTAGTCGTTGACTCTATTTTATTTTATTAATTTGAGAGACATTAGAAAATATTTTTGGTTTGCAATCATATTATTATTAGTACAAAATCCGCGTAATACATAGGGAGTGAAGATAATTTTGTATGTTAATATTTATTTATAAAAATCATTATAATGTGTATATTTTTAAGATGTGTATATATGATAAAATTGTAGCATCTCCGTTGCAAAATTAGGGAATCGAACATAAAATATGATAAACACTATCAGAGAAGAGGAGGATATGTTTTTTTTTTTTTTAATACCGTGAAGAGAGGAGAGATAGAAAGAAAATAATTGGTATAGAATGAAATTTTTAAAAAATGAGATGAAAAAAAGAATAAAAAATATGTAAAATTCTTAGAGAATGGCAAAGTTTAAATAGAATAATTTTGGAGCGTCGCCTAAAAGAGGGAATGATTTAGAATTAGATGAAAAAGAGATATAACAATTTATATTATTGTCCAATTATATAAACAAATAAAAGTCGTTAACCACTCTCATATTAATATTGGATAAGTGTCGATGGAAATCTTCATTTTTTATTTCAGATTACAAAATGTTACCTTAGGAGTCGACTCTATTTGCTTATTAATGATAGAGATCCTCTGAAATCCTTTATATTGCTGAGGGAAATTTTTTATTTTAGTCCTTTAAGTTTGAGATATTCCAAAATAAATCCTTTAAGTTTCAACTTTTTTATCTTTCAATTTTAATCTCTTTTTACTTCAATTTTAATCTAGGGTTGGTCTGCTATGGACTCGAGTGCATGTTGTGCACCCTAGTCCATGTTGCACTTTTCAGTTACTGGCTTACACTTTTTGGTAAATGGTGTTGCACTTTTCAAACTCTGCTAAAAAATTAGAGGATTTTCGCCCAATTTCTTTGATTGGAAGCCTGTACAAAATTATTGCGAAAATGTTGGCAAAAAGGCTTTCGAAAGTTCTTGAGATGGTAATATCAGATTGTCAATCAGCATTCATTGGAGGTCGGCAAATTATGGATGGCATTCTTATCGCTCATGAAGCCATTGATGAAGCAAAAAAGAAAAGAAAAGAAAATCAAGGGCTTTCTTTAAGGTTGACTTCGCAAAGGCCTATGATTCGGTGGAATGGTTGTTTCTGGACAACATGATGGAAGGTATGAACTTCTCACCATTATGGAGAGCTTGGATGATGGAATGCGTATCGTCAGCTAGTGCGGCGGTATTGGTAAACGGGAGCTCGTCAGGAGAATTCAAATTAGAGAGGGGGTTGAGGCGGGGGGACCCGTTATCCCCTTTCTTATTCTTAATTGCAGCAGAAGGGCTCAACGCTTTGGTAAGCAGGACAGCGGAGATGGGGCTACTTGAACCCATTTGCATGGGAAGGAACAAAGTCAGAATCCATTTACTCCAATATGCGGACGACACTGTGTTTTTATGCAATGGAAAGTGGGAAGATATCCGAGCTATCAAGAACATCCTCAGTTTATTCGAATTAATTTCCGGATTGGGGGTTAATTATGACAAATGCAAGCTGATCGGCATGCACATGGAGGACGATGTTAAACGAGAAATGGGTAAATACCTCGGGTGCAACACAGGCAACCTCCCCATGGAGTTTCTGGATCTAAACGTGGGTTTGAATCATCACAAAACCTCCTCATGGACAGGGATGCTAAAAAAGATTCAAGGAAAGTTAGGCATGGAAAGACAAACAAATATCTTTGGGAGGAAGGACTACACTCGTTCAGGCAGTACTATCGGCGGTACCCACTTACTATTTGTCTTTCTTTAAATTACCTAAATCTGTGTTAAATGAGCTAACAAAATTGCAAAGAAATTTCCTGTGGGGCGGAGCGGGTGAAAAAAAAAGAATTTCGTGGGTGGGGTGGGAGGAAATTTGTAAAGATAAAAAGAAAGGAGGCTTAGGCATTAGGGATCTCAATTTTTTTAATATGGCCCTCCTAGGTAAATGGGTTTGGCGGCTTCTTACGGAGGAGAGAAGCTTATGGGCGAGGGTTCTAATCTCGAGATATGGGGGGCTAGGAGGTGAGACGTGCGCTAGTAATAGAAGAGGGGGTCGTAGAGCAAGTGAATCAAGCTGGTGGAAAGAACTTAAAAGGGTTTACGAGAAAATGGGGGGGGGAGAGGAGCGAAACATAAAATCCGGAGAGTAGTGGGTAATGGAGAAAATACCTCGTTTTGGCACGATTTTTGGGTAGAAGGCGAAGGGAATCTTAGAGAGAGGTTTCCTGACCTGTTCAACATAAGCAAGCAGCAGGAGCATAAAGTTAGCGGGATGGGTTCATGGAGTGAGGAGGGGTGGGGTTGGTCGTGGGAGTGGGTGAGAGAATTAAGAGGGAGTGAGGTTATTTCTCTAACTTGTTTGCTAAATGTGTTAGACAGAAATAAGCTTTCTCAATTACAGGAAGACTTTTGGAGCTGGACATATGCAGCAGCAGGAGCTTATTCAACAAAAACAGCTTATGAAAATTTGTTAAAGGAAACAGAAGCTGGAGAGGAAGTGGCAGAATTCAAACAGGAATATGCTATGCTTTGGAAGAATTATGCACCTCTAAAGGTTCAAACAATCGTTTGGAAAGCACTCAAAGGAAGACTTGCCACGACTGATAATTTGTTAAAGAGAGGGATATCCATATCCAACGAGGAGGCGAAATGCACCTTATGCGATCTCGAACCAGAAAGCAACAACCATCTTCTCATGGAATGCAACTACGCTACGGCTATATGGAGGGACATCTATAAATGGATTAATGTAAGTATGGTACCTCATAACAACATCATTTTTCATGCGCTGCAGCACGAAGGAGCCCTTGGGAATAGCAAAGGACGCAAGAAATTCATGTCGAGCCTTTGGATATGTGTCATGTGGGTGATATGGAGAAACAGAAATGAGAGGAGATTCAACGGATCAAGGCCAGAAATAAAGAAAACTATGGAAAATATTAAAGTCAGTTTATGGACTTGGATTGGAGGAAAAAACATTTTAATTCCAAATTCATCGTTAGCAGCTTGGTTCTGCGACCCGACATTGTGCATTAGTGAGTAGTTGAATGCATAATAACAAGGGTCAGCATGTAATAGAAATCTTACTTGTATATTCATGGGTTGAGTACCCTTAGTACTCGCAGTTAATGAAACACACTTTTACTGTTAAAAAAAAAAAGTATATTTTAACGGTCATTTTTTACTTTTTACCCATATTAAGATAATTTTGAATGTAGTGATGGATGTGTTATTTGGATTTGCACTTTACACATTGTACTTTATTTTCTATTGTAGCATTATTTAAAAAAATGGAATATCACATTTAATACTCAACCCAACATAAACTTTTCATGGTGAAATTTTATTGAAGTTAATGAATACTACTATCCCTATTTCAATTCACTTTAAAGGTTATTTTTAATTTTTCACATATATATTAAGAAAGTTATTTAATATTAATGATAATTTGTATGTAGCAATTAATATACCTCGTACAAGTTATTAATGAATCATTTATGATAAAGATAATGACATGAGATGTAATGATAGTGTGATTTGATAAAGACAAAAATGTTGATATAATTTGAGAATGTGGGACCACACATGTCAAAAAAAAATTTGAATAGCTTCTAGTGTGACATCCAAAATGTAAGATGCGAAGTTTCTAATTTGACAAAGAAAGTACATTTTTAATAATTTAGAATGTCATATTTAATAACTCAATCCCGTCCATCCGGGGCAGGTTTGAGGATGGACAGGTTTGAATCTGGCCAAGCGGGTCTGACACTGTTCAAGATTTTCATTAGAATTCGTCCTACGAACGTATCTCACGATCCACATATTTATATTTAAAAAATAAGGGAGACAAGACAGGTTGGACTCGATAGATCCACGAATAGGACGGGGCAAGTCCCGAGTCCTCTATTTTTATAGCGGGACGAGTCTTGAAATATGCTAAATCTGTCTCAGATTCGTTCTGCCCCATTGTCGTTCCCTTTTTTTGGAAGGAAAATAAACATTCATTAAACGAGTTGATTAAACATTAATTGACAAAATAAAGTTGGTCGTAATAGAATTTAGCATGGTAAGGAAGCTAGTGGACAATACAATTAGATAGTTTAAGAATCTAACAAAACGAGACACGAACAAAGAAAGCAACATTTGGACTTTTCTAATTTTCCAACGTGCACTAGAGCACACTTAACTTCCCCGATAATAGCAAATTGTGAGAGATGGCGACAACGGGCAATTACAAAATTTTACGAAAAACTAAAAAAATTGAAAAGATAGGATCAATGATGTCCGTGATCTTTTTCGCCAACCCACAAAAGAACTCACCGCCGAATCTTGGACCATGACACCTACTCCGTTGTAGATATGGTTCAATGAGACAATCAAAGACGGATCTCTAATTTAATAGTGAGGTGAACTGAAGAGTAAACGCTTCAGCACATTCAAATTTATAATAACAAAATATTTTATCTTAAGTTGTGCTCTACAAGACTTCAAAGCATAAAACTCATCAATAATTGAGTCTATATTTGTATCTTTAACAAAATATCTCTTAGTAAAAAAAAAAAAAAAATTAAATAATTTATTTTTATTTTTTACAAACAATTAGAAATGAATTAGATCAATTGATTTTTTACAATCTCATTTAACTCATCTAATTAATTTTGTTGCTAACAACCATAAATAAAAAAATAATGTTAAAGCAATAGAGAAGGTTAATTAGGTTAAAAATCACAATAACCTTGAATTTTGAGAATTGAGAGATTGTAAAAAAAAAAAAAAAAAGCATAACCAAAATTTCTAAAAAGTTGCTATTATACATCAATATTCTTGCCTTTATTCAATCTCAATACTTTAATTTTTGCAAACTAAAAGAAAAAAAAATTGGGGAAGTGGAAATAGACTAGTAGTTAGGTGTGATTAGGGTTTTGGTGAAGGTTTGTAATGTGCCCTTTAGGGATGGGCTTTGGTTTGTTGGGCCTTTAGGAGTTACGAGTCTATTTGACCGAGCTTACAAGATTGCAAAACAATTTATTTTTTCACAACTTATAATCTTAAAAAAATATTACTTCTTTAAACTATTTTTTTTAAAATCTTTTTAAATTATACTTTAAAAAACAAAAATCACCCATATGAACACTAAATATAAAAATTATTAATTATTTTATCTTAAATTATCCGAGAACTTATAAGTTTTATTTGTCAAACATTTTACCGTATAAGCAACTTAAAAATTATATCTTATAAGTGTTTGAAACAACTTATAATTTTAGAACTTATAAAATGTTTATTTTAGGTGTATGTATGTATTATAGGGTTACGTGATTGGGTATTTTAGAATGGAATGTGTCTATCCGAAATCGGATGAGAGGAAAGATGAGTCATCTACATTTGGATAGGGCCATATTCTATTTTATTTTATTGGATAGGGCCATAGTTGAATTTGCAGTGTTCCATTGTGTACTTTATTTTCTATTGTACTAACATTTTAAATAAATTGGAATTCACATTTAGGGTCTAGGGGTGTATTTGTTTGTAGAATTTTTTAAAACTTTTTAAAATTTGAGGGTATTCCATTCAAGTTTTTAAAAGTCTTTAAAATTTTGAGTTATTCAATACGAATTTTAAAAAGTTTTAAAAAAATCTTTGGATATTCAACAATCTATAGATTTTGTTGGATTCTCCTCAAAAAATATAAATAAATTAGGCAAAAACTTGTGTGAGACCGTCTCACAAATCTTTTTCGGTGAGACGGATCCTTTTAACCCATATTTCAAATTTTTTGGTAGGATAATCCATAATTTTTTTCTAGATTTTAGTTTGTAAAAAAAGTGATAATATTTTTAACAAAAGTGACTATCACTTTTTGCTCAAACACTATCACTTTTTGCTCAAACATTATCATTTTATATATATAAAAGCCGTCTCACGGATCTCATTTTGTGAGACGGTCTAACCCAAGACTAGCCCAATAAATTACACTATCCAAAATCTCTTTTAAAAACCAAAACAGAGATTTCAACGGATTATCTCAAAAAACTCTGAAGACAAAAATTCAGAAGTAGAGATGGCAATATTGATCCAACCTGTGGATACTCATCCCACCCGCGAGCTTTGGGTCTGGTCGGATCCGCCCCGTATTGAGAATGGATCGGGTCTGGATCTTATGTCTGATCCACGAGTATTCAACCTGACCCGAATTATTATATAAACTTTATATAGTATATATATTATTATTATTATTTTTTATTGGTAAAATACTTTATACGGAGTATATATAACATGATTTTTTTTTATATTATTGTGAATTGTTTCAATGTATATATGCATGAAAAATATTGTTTTCAATTGTGAGAAACAACTTAAATAAATTAGGTTGGTCTGCTATGGACTCGAGTGCATGTTATGCACCCTAGTCCATGTTGCACTTTTCAGTTTTACTGACTTACACTTTTTGGTAAATGGTGTTGCACTTTTCAATTATTAATTTTTAGTAATAATTGAAAAGTGCAACACCATTTACCACAAAGTGTAAGTTAGTAAAACTGAAAAGTGCAACATGGACTAGGGTGCATAACATGCACTCGAGTGCATACTAGACTTTACCAAATAAATTAAACATGATATGAAAAAACGGGACGGGGCATGGGACGATTATCTAGGACCCGTACGGGGCACGGGGCGGGTCCTGAGTATATACAAGTGTGTTCCATATACATTTACATCAATAGTTCCAGCGCCGGAGTTTATGAAAATTTATGTAAATTAATAAAAAAAAGTATATTTTATAATTCTGTCCAGTCTATGAAAATTCATATAAATTAATAAAAAAAATCAGTTAAACTATGTATGAACTCTATGAATTTTTTAAATTTACTGACTTTTTAAAGTAAAAAAAAAAAATTCAATAGATTTCAATTGAATAGACCCCTTAATGTGGATGGATGAAATTACAAATTTACGTCTTATTATAACATTTACAAAACGGCCAGAATCACCAACATTTTTGCTAATTGCAATTTAATTTGAATTTCAAAATTTTGATAAATAAAATCCCGTTTTTTTAAGTGATGATTGAAGGGTAAAGATAAAATGGTGTGAATAGTGAATTTTTTAAATAAGAAATAAGAATAATAAAATTGAACAACCCGAAAGTGAGAATTATAAAATTGATTACTCCAGTATAGTTGAATATGCTTAATTGGAGATCATCAATAGAAAAGGCATAGATAACCGAAGTAAGAATTATAGAAAACATCTCATAATCTTTAAAAAAATAACATTTAGAACGTTGGATCAAATCATTTAGTAGATATGCACAAGAGCAACTCAAATAATACATCAATGGGACAACTTATGATATTTATCTAATTCAAAATTATTTTATTTTTAGGGGGAGATTCAATGAGAAAAATAGTCAAACAACCTGTTCAACACTATCAAGATCCACCATGCAAAATATAAAATATTTGAGAATAATTCTCAATCTTGAATCCTAAACTTCGAGAATATCATAATGACCATACCCATGAAATAAAACATTAATCGGATTTCCATCTTCCCTTCTATACTCTTCACCATAATCTGCTCTCTTAATTAAATTTTCTGTCCCTTTCTCTTTCGTATACACACAAACAGGCGTCCTGTAACAAAAAAAATGTCAATATGACAGAAAAAAATTACTACACCTGGTCCACAAAAAAATAAAAAAATAAGCCTATTTTACTCTTGTATTCCATATTAGATTCCTATATCAATGAGTAATTATGAAGTACATTTAATTAAGAATAAAATTATCAGTAAAAGAGAAAACATAACTATAATTTAGAACATTAAAAAAAAAAAAAAAAGTAATTATCTTGAGTGAAATGGAGAGGATTGGAGTTTACCCAATAAAATTATACAATATGACTTTAATTAGCCCCACCACCAAACTCATTCCATTTTTTTTTTATAAAAATTGTTACCATCTACTGTAAAATTTCTATAAAATGTGTATATACTAAAAGTTGTGTCCTGAAAATTTTGACATTTCTATAAAATTTAGATATACTATAAATAATCATAAAAGTATCACATTCCTTCTAATTCACATCCTTCAAAGATCTTTTCTTTTTCACACATGTTATTATTTTATTAAGTATTCAATATACTATATTATTCTACTTAATTACTTAAAAAAGTCCATAAATACTACTAATAAAATTCACACATTAAAACTTGGGCAGAAAGCAAGTGGGTAAATAAGTACTACTCCTATAAACAATGAGTATAATTTGTGCTTAGTGTAGAGTCCAATGCACTTTCTCAGGCATTCGATTTGAATCAATCAAAGTGCAAACTGCAAATCATTGAAAAACTAATTCAACTGATAAATTATTATTTTAAAAAAATACACATTTTATTGTATGAAAATGTCAAAAATTTCAGAAAAACTAAGTTACTGTACCTCAGAACATGAGAACACATAAGCAATTCAGGTTCTCCACCCCAAGTATAAGGCTGTTCAATCCTTTTCACGTACACATCAAATTCTTCATCAATAAACCTTCAAAAACAAATAATGCTAATCAATAAACCTTCAAAAACCAACTTACACAGAAATTTAAACAAAAAAATATACTAATGTATAATGAAAAAATCACCATTCTATTTCTTTTCTCCTTCTTAAGAGCTCTTCAACAACCTGTAAATTACAATTTTTCAATCAGAAACCAGGAATTATAATGCAATCAAATTTGAAATTCACAAAATTAAAATTAATCATATACTTGAGATCTTAATTCATCAGCAAGCTCTCTTTGTCGATTTTCATCAGGAGCTTTTTCCCCCTTTATCAAGCATGCCATGTGAGCAATTGCCCTAAACAAACACCTTCCATCCGCCGTCACTCCTTCACAATAATCAATCAATTAAAATGAAACCTAATTAATTAAAACTAAAACAGAGAAAGAAAAAAAAGGAAAAAAATCGATTTCACCTGTTACTCTGTATTTCTCAGTTTTCAACGATTCATCTGTCTGCACCAAAACCTCCGGTTGAGATTCAGTATCCGGATCAATAAACGGGGCGGCGGCGAAGGCACCGAAGAGAAGCCAAGCGGAATTCGGGTGGTGGAGCCACCGCGCCGGTCTAGCATCCCAAGCCACATTCCAGGAACCCTCGCCTCTCTTCACCGCGTCATTCTCGTGGCGGTTGAACAGTGGCCGCCAATAGGAGGAAGAGAGAATCGCGCTGCTACATCGCGGAGGACAACAAACGGACAACTGGTCGAATTTCCTATCTCCGGCGGCTAAATGGAAGGGGAGCCGACCGAAGGAAGCCGCCCCCAATCCGTGAACGTACGTCAGCAACCACAACCTTGAACGACCGCGGAGTACTCCGAGCATCACCAGAATCAAATCTCCAAGCAGCTGTTATTCAGTGAGCGATAATTCCAAGTCTGTTCCAAATAAACTCCCAAGGACTAATATAGTTTTCTTATTTTATTTTTCTAATTCAATATCTTGGCTTCTTTTACAGCTAATATATATCAATGTAAATTCCAAAAAAAAAAAAAAAAATCACCATAAATAGGGATACCCTCTCTCTCTCACCCAAATTCCATATATTCGTGTAGTCTCCTTAAAACTTTAGGTTGCGTTTGGATGAGGGGATTTCAAATGGAATAATTTAAAAATTGATGGATTTTAAATGACATGATTTTAGTGAGGATATAAATACTCTCAATTTTAACTAAAAAGAGGTACTAAATATTTGAAATTCATTCATTTAATCCAAACAGGTGTGGTGGATTTAGATTATGAATTTAAAATCCACACCTAAATCCCTCAATCCAAACACAACCTACATTTTTCTTTTATTTGCAAATTATATTACTCCGTCCTGTAAAATTGTGTTCAGACAAATTTTTGGGTTCACAGAATATACATTTATTTTATTTAAATAGTTAACTTTTGAGTTTTTTTTTTCACTTTATTAACAAGATTGAGTATGTACCATCAATATTCTTTACTCGTTATTCCACATGTATTTTTTATAATTAAAATATGATTTTTTTAAAAACATGTATAAAAAGATTTGAGCAAAATTTTACTGGACAGAGGGAGAGGGAGTAGGTTTTATATTATTCAATACAAATTAATTACAATTTTTTTTTTTAAAATATTATCCTCAAACTAATTAATAATAATTTAGATAGTAATAATTTTTAATGCAATTTTAGAGCAATTAATTAGAGATGTAAAAGTCATTAATTTTCTTAATATGTGTCTAAATGACATATTTTTTGAATAGGAAGAAGTATTATTTTGACCCTATATTTAATTTTTTGGTAAGTTTTGGCCAACATATTTATTAATAATTATCATTATCTCTACGTTTACACAAAATTACATTAATTGTCACACTTTTTTCACCTTTTTATTTTTGTTACACTTTTTACCAACAATTTTACATAAATTTTAAGAAAGACCGAAAGAGTATGTATGTTAGCTTTATTGAGCTATATTAATTATTTTTATTATGATGGAAATGATTCCATCAACATCAACATCCTGCCATAATTATATTTTACGAATATTTGATTTATAGATAAAATCTTTTGTACACACAATTTACATTTTTTTATATGGAAATTTGAAGTATCTACTTATGTTATGAGATGTCTTTTCATTCTTACCTATGAATATCTAGTATATTTTTTTTATTTTTTTTAATCTTAATTCACCAAGAGGCTTAAATAAAATAAAAACTAAACAAATTCATGCCTTTCAATTTTAGAACAACAGGTTTAATTTTATACTACTAAAAAGAAAAAAAAAGCTTCATATTTTTATTTTTATTTGAAGCTTCATAATTTATGAAATAGAATAAAGTTGGAGAATATTCGATGAATGGCTCACAACTCACGTGTTTGGCAAATAGAGTTGAGACTTGTCATATTCTAAACCGAAATTAAAAAGAGAATATAATTTTGTTACATAAGGTTCACGGAATATTTCGTGCAACCTGGTCGGCAGGCTTACACGTGGAAAATTGGAACCGTGGATTATCAAGAGACTGGGTGTGGTTGAGGGTGAGTTTATCATTAGATGACGAAATCATTATTGTTTAGGAAAATGTGACTATAATTAAATTTTAAATGAGGGTTGGTAGGTGAGGGGACTATATCTTTTATTAATGTGATTGTATTTATTTAGCTTCTAATTGCATGCTTCATGAAAGCTGCAACTGTTTCATTGACTTGGAATCATGCCCATCGTATAAATTTCTTATTTTATTGGTGACATGAGATCATCTGTTTTCATTTGTATGTTTCCCTGTTTGATTCATTAATATGTTAATACATGTTATATAAAAATATAATTAATTCTTCACGATAACGAGAATAACACGTGTTAAAATTTAATGAAATACGGAAATTGATCTATATCTCTATCTATTTGGGTCAATTTTTAGGGAAATTCTCAAATGCACTCCTTATCCTCCCACTCTAACCTATTATCCCATTTTTTTCTACTTATGGTTATAATTCCATTTTTTTTCTATTTATTAATTAATTAATTTATAATCCATTACTTAATTAATTAATTAATTAATTTACCATTAATAATTAATTACCGTTCTCATTTTTATCTATCAATACTTACAATTATTAATTAATTTACAATTCTCATCACTTAATTAATTAATTTACAATTCTCATAAGCATGAGGTGTTCAAATCCTTTCAAACTTTTTTTTTTCGTTTTTTTTTTCTTTTTATTTTTCGTTACTTATTTCCACTTTTCAATAATAATAGTCGCTATTTTTCATTAATAAAATTTCCACTTTTCACTAATAACAGTTACCACTATTCAGTAACAAAATTTCCACTTTTCACTAATAATAATTACCACTTTTCAGTAACAAAATTTCCACTTTTCAGTAACAAAATTTCCACTTTTCAGTAACAAAATTTCCACTTTTCAATAATAAGAATTACACTTTTCAGTTAAAATATCTACCACTTTTCAATAATAAAAATTACATTTTTCAGTTAAAATATCTACTACTTTTCAGTAACAAAATTTCAACTTTTCAATAATAAGAATTACACTTTTCAGTTAAAATATCTATCACTTTTCAATAATAAAAATTACATTTTAAAGTTAAAATATCTACCACTTTTCAATAATAAGAATTACACTTTTCAGTTCAAATATCTACCACTTTTTAATAATAAGAATTACACTTTTCAGTTAAAATATCTACCACTTTCAATAATAAAAACTACATTTTTCAGTTAAAATATCTACCAATTTTCAATAAGAATAATTACATTTTTCAATAATAAGAATAACATTTTTTCAATTTTAATAATAATTTTAACGGTACAATTTATAATTAAATATACCCGTTTTAATTAATTAAATTAACAATGATAGCAATAAGCAAAATAAAAATGAAAATTATAGATTAATTAATAATTGTAAATTAATTAATTAATTAAGTGATGTGAACTGTAATTAATTAATTAATTAATAAAGTAATGAAAAGTGGTAGATTTTGTTATTGAAAAATGTAATTATTTTTATTGAAAAGTGGTAGATATTTTTACTGAAAAATGTAGTTTTTATTATTGAAAGTGGTAGATATTTTAACTGAAAAATATAATTCTTATTATTGAAAAGTGGTAGATATTTTAACTGAAAAATGTAATTCTTATTATTGAAAAGTGGAAATTTTGTTACTGAAAAGTGGTAACTATTATTATTGAAAAATGGAAATTTTGTTACTGAAAAGTGGTAAATATTATTATTGAAAAATGGAAATTTTGTTACTGAAAAGTGGTAAATATTATAAGTGAAAAGTGGTAATTTTTAATATTGAAGAGTGGTAACTATTAGTAGTGAAAAGTGTTATTTTATAATATTCAAAAGTGGTATCTATTATAAGTGAAAAGTGGTAATTTTTAATATTGAAGAGTGGTAACTATTAGTAGTGAAAAATGTTATTTTATAATATTGAAAAGTGTTGTTTTATAGAAGTAATATTGAAAAGTGGTACTTATTATAAGTGAAAAGTGGTAACTAGTATATGTGAAAAAAATTGTACTTTTTTTTTTTTATGTATAAAATTTGTATTTAAAAATTATTTTTAAAAAGTTGTGAAAAGTGTTAATAATTATAGTATTAAAATTATTTTAATTAAAAAATAAATTGATGTCACATGTATTTTAAAAAATAAAGTGAGGTCATAGGTTTTGAACCTACGACCTCACACCAAGATTAAACTGATGCAACTGCCCAGCCATAAGATACTTTGTTTGAAAGTTCCGCTTTTTTAATTAATAACAATTGATTTGTCAGCATAGTGTGCACAAGAGACCAACTCCAATTTTTATGTTTCACTATTTAAATTATTGATACGTATCATGTAAAAAAATGATCACACCTCATAATAATGAGACAACGCGGATTAAAGATTCGGTGGAACATGGAAAGCGATCTATATCTCTATTCTTTGTCCTCAATTCACAATCTTTCAAATCCCCAAACCCCATCTATAATCGACCCATACATGATACATGTATAATATAGTCGTTAGCTATCGGTCGCTATCTTCACCTCCTCGTGATTTATTAACAATAGAGCTGTCAAAACGGGCTAATGGGACAGGGCGGTCCACAACCCACTTCAACCCGTCATTTTACGGGTTTTGGCGGGCCGGTCCACGACGGGGACGGGTTGAAAAATACTTAACCCAACCCAACCCAACCCACGGCGGATTGCGGGCTAGCCCACATACTTTTTTTTATTATATATTAATATTTTATTTTTTTACATTTATTATTATGTATATAATTACTAAAAAAAATTAAAATAAAGTACAATTAATTTGGAATAATATTTGATTAAATCCACACCGTTGATGTGGATAATTTTAATCTCTTATAATCAGAAAGTAGACCTCAAATATATATTATTTTGTTTAATTAACAAATTAATCGAACTAAAATTTAAACCTTCAAATTGTTTAAATCCTTATTACCAAAAGGGTAGAATCAATATATATATATATAATATTCAACGAAAGATTAATTGACAAATCAATTCAACTATCAGTAGTAAATACTCCCTCCGTTCTATAATAAGTGTTGTTTTTATAAAATTTATTGGAATTAAGAAAGAGTATGTATTGACAAGTATACCCTTAAATAATAAAGGAAGATTTTAATTACATTAATTCAATTCAAATCTTTCCAAAAATTTAAACCAATCATTTTCAAATTTGTCTCAAAATTTTTTTAAATTAGAGGGCATAATGGGAATAAAGAGTGTAAAAATTCTAAAACAACACTTATTTGTGTACAAGAAAAAAGGACTAAAACAACACTTATTATTGAACGGAGGGAGTATTAATTTGTGAATACACATATCACCATACTCTCTCTCTCAATCTACTATTTATGCTCTTATAAAGAATAAGTTAAAAAAAAAGATTTAAATCTACATTAATTATTATATCTCTAATGTGAATACATGGGCGACAATTGTGTATTTTCATTCTCAAATCTTAATTTTGTGTGATTTTTTGATTTAAAGTTGAATTGAATTCATAAATTTTTATTTATCACATTTTTACTTACAATTCAACTTAAAAAATAAAAAATTATATTTTTATAAAAGTTCGCGGGCCAACCTGTCAAAACCCTTGACCCATACGGTCTGGTCCATACGGGCCTGCTTTTTTAAACTGGTCTAAATTACTCAACCCAACCCACCTTTTTTATAGGAGGGGACGGGTCGACCCAACGGGCTTAGCCCATTTTGACAGCTCTAAATTTAACAGATATAATAAAATTATTAATGCATCATAATACCCATGTTTTTAAGATCTAACATGGTTAAACAAGTTAAACACGAATAATGGATCGAGAGAAATTGATTAGGGGTGGTGTCGTGGTGAGACTTCTTGTAGGGTATAATTCGAGACTTGGAATCATGTCCATTGTACAATTATTATTTTAGGAGGTTAGATTTACATGGCATTAAATACCAGCAAACTATGCCCATGAAGTATCTTTTAATTGTAAATTTGAAAATGTCAAATGAAAAAAAAATGAAATTATAATATCATAAACAGCCTTTTGCCACAGTAAAGGGGGTCTAGATAAAACAAAAAATAACAATTCTTTCAATCTTTGTAAAATTCTGTTTTTTTAAATAATAGTTATATTCAACAAATCAAATAAAAATCTCGCAAAAAAACAAAACAAAAATCGAATAAAGTCTGAAGGATAAAAACTTAAATAAATTTGATTCACAATTTTTTTTTTATAGTAAACTTGGTATATTATTTAGAATACAAATTAACATTGTTTTAACCTACACAATTTGAAGTTGCTCAAACATTAATTAAACAGTACTCCTTTATCCACCAAGAGTGTTGTCACTTTTTTTTTTTTTTTACATGTTTTTAAAAAAATTATATTTTAATTATAAAGAATATATTTAATATAATAAGTAAATAATACTCCATATTTGATAGATACTTGATCTTGTTAGTAAAGTAGAAAAAATATTAAAAAATGAACTATTTAAATAAAATAAACTTATTTTTTGTGAAAAAAAAAAAAGAAATGAACACTGGACGGAAAGAGTATAATATTAGAATCTCATTTCCCAATTATAATTAATAAAGAAAAAAATACCCACCCTAATAATATTATCTAGAAAAATAGTTACATCTGCTAATTCTTTTCGTTGATGCGAAATTATATTCACACAAAAAGAGGAATTTCGACAAATTCTTTGGTCCAAAATTCTCCACTGGACCTTGGATTGTTTTGTACGTGTATATACCAGAATCTGAATATACCTGTTGTTTTTCATTTTTCTCCAATTTTTCAAAAAAGTAATGGTAACAAAATAATTGACTCAACTATTTAGAGAGAGAGGTCAGAGCTCAACGAGAAACCAAGTACTATAAAATAACAAAAAATCCTTAGCAATTTTGTTATACAGAACAGAAAACTGAGCAAAATTTTCAGATAAATAAAATCTCTCATTTTTTCTAAAACACTAGCAACATTCCTATCTCCACTGTCGTCGTTGTAGTTAAGATGTTGCGGCTGCTGTACGTTCACAGCACAACAAGGTAATCTGCTTGTACTTCAATGAAGAGGATAAGGGGTTTGGTGTTTAGTGTAATCCATTGTCTACAAAAGTGTCAAAAACGCCTCTTTTGGTGAGGCGAAGTCGGTTGTACTAAACACGCTGTTCAAACTTGTTTCAAAGAATTGGAAAAACTTACCAGTACTGAGCTATCTGATGAACTGAAAGCCTGCAACATAGATAAAGAAGGTATATCGCCGTTATGCATAACCTCAGTTTCTTAAAGACTGCAGTATAACAAGTACATCCATATTAAAGCCAAATCCTAATACACTAGGACAAGGACAAAATTATCAAGAACTTTAGCTCACATACATACCCATAATATCTCATAGTTTCTTACCAGATATACAGGGGAGATGATTGCACTTCATTTGCAGTCTGACCTCTTTAACAGCTTTCGCACGATAGGAAGTGATGAACTATTTGTGCAGTCAGAGAAAACGACTGATCGAAGATTTCCAGAGATGAATTGCCTTATGGATTTTACGGCATTGAAGTATGTGCCTCTAAAAGGGGCTTCTAGTCCATCAGTAACCTATAATCAGATTTTTTTATAAAAAAATTAAGCCTTATTATGGTCATTCCAGAAACAGAACTTGCGGGAGTCAAAACAGTCATCATAACAGTGACTGAAGTGACAGCCGAACACCAAAACAACAGCAAGATACACTTATAACCACTAATTATTTACTCACTAAGAAGCAGTTCAGACTCTAAATTGCGGTAAAATAGCACCAACAACAAAGTTAGTTAAAGGGAATATAGCAGTTCAGACTCTAAATTGCGGTAAAATAGCACCAACAACAAAGTTAGTTAAAGGGAATATAGCAGTTCAGACTCTAAATTGCGGTAAAATAGCACCAACAAGGTAACATGCACATTTACAAACTATGTATAAAAGAGAGTAAAAGAGTGCCAATAGTGATTTACATAATTCAAAAACAGCAGCATAAAGGGAATATAGCACTTCAAAAAAATCTCGGCAAATAATTGCACCTCAAAGGGTAAAATTCAGACAAATAATTGCACCTCAAAGTGCTTCAACAGCAAATTCTCTCCCGACGTACCTTTCAAGTTTCAAAGGTCTCTTAAATATGTGGTCTTTAGAGGGATTTGCATTTGAATCAATCCCCAGAAAAAGAAAAAAAATTGGTTTTATCTAATGCCAAATATTAACTAAATTAACATGAGATGTCTTCAGATGGATACATGGATTCCCATATTTTTCTTTATGTAAACTATTTGAATGTACAAATATAAAAAAGAGAGAGCCCTAATTTAAAATTACCAGCAACGAAACTCCAGATATGTCAACAGCCTTGAAGGAAATAAGCTCCAAAAGTCTCTCAGGAGTGGAGACAAGAAACTGTGGTTCACAACTCTGTAATCTGCCATATGTAATAAAAAATCACCACCATAACGTGCCAAAGTTGTGATATTAATAGTTTTGCTAAAAAATTAAATATTGGTTGGAAAACTAACCCATTTATTTGATGGTCCATGGAGGCACCCGAATGCAAACTCACTGTGTGTATTCCAAGCGCTTTCAAAGGCTTGCAGACTCCACGCACCTAGAAATGATGCATCAGAGCATTATTAAATCAATGAACTATTAACAATTACTCAGAAGATTTTTCCCATGCAAGTCATATCATAGAACTGATAAAATGGAGTACTTTCTAGCATTTTAAGTATAACGCATCCTAAGTATGAAAATGAAATATTTTAAAAAGGAAAAAAAAAATTGTTTAAATATCATCAGTTAAACTGACAATATTTAATAAACATGAATGCAACTTATCCAAAGACTGTAATTATTATTAAACTATAAAGTGTGAGCTTTAAATTATATATTAACTGAAAAACAACAGGTTCAAGTCAGGAGCCACATAATTCATGCAAATAATGAAATCTGAAAGTAATAACAAATAGTGCTGCTAATTGAACCATTGGAGAAAATTGCCACAAACCTTTGAAGCTTTGTCTTGAGATGGCACCAAATATAAAAGGAAAGGACCCGTATATGACATGGCCTCTTTCTCTTTCATTGAAACGGCATCAGCAGCAGTTGATGTAATCCAGGCTATTTGCTCCAGTTTGGAATCAGCCCCGTTGGTCTCTAGTACATCTTTACCAGTGCAATAACAATTAAAAAATTCAAGCCCCCATGTATTAGCAAGTAGAGGTTTGTCCCCTTCACTACTTATAGCTACATCATTCTGTATTGAATCCAAGCACATAAGCAAAAACTTTGATGGACCCTCTACGTTCTTTCCAGCGAGTTCTTTCCAAGAGTCTTTTGATCCGTCCGACTTGATGATATGACGTGTTGGTTTCCCTAGATTGGATGCAATCTCTGCCCCCATAAAATTTATAGATGAACCCAATGCTGACTTTCCATTCTCCAATGTTTTAGATTCTGTATCTTCTTCCTCAGAATCATCATTCTCTAAAGACCCTGTCTTTAACCTGGGAGATTTCTTGTCCATAACCTTTTTATTTGCTTTGGAATTTTTCTTCCTTTTTTTCGTGTGCTCGATTTTCCCCAGTGTTTCGTTGAAGGGATCCTCAGGAGTTGGAAGGCTGAAGCACATGCCCTGCAAATCAACCATAAATAAACATTCATTAAGCTTCGGTGCACCATCAACTATAACACAGTAGCACATAACACATCAAATCCAAATGAATAGCTTAAATTAACTATAAACCATACTTTGAACTCAACCACCCATTAATCAAGCAACCCCCTTGCTTAAAATTAGTGACAAGGAACAAAACACCTAAACCGTAAACAAATATTTTCTGATGAACACCTTTAATACATGAAAGTATCAACATATTCTCCAAAAGAAAAGCAATGAGCACTCAGCGAATGAAATTACGATGAAACAAGGATACAGTACTCGGTATTCTGTTCCTACACCATAGAAAACACTAACAGTACCTGACACATGCTGCGTTTTCCGGTAAGGCGGCGCTTCTTGGCGGCGATAATGGCGGCGACGCGGGTAGAGACTTTTGCAGTGGAGTCCCTTTTTTCTTCTGCCTTTCTTCTGCTCCTTTTGTTCTTCCGCCTATTTATCGAATCATCGCTTTTCCCCATTTCTTACACTAGAAAAGCTTAATGAAATCAGGAAGAATTCGGCAAATTGGCAACTGGTTTGTTGAACTCAGAAGTGTGTGCGCTCACACACATTCAGTGCGTGTTTTTAGTGTAGGGGTTTGTGGATACGTAAGGTATTAAGCCTAAGTCTGATGGTTATTTAGTCATTTGAAGTTATATGGGCTACGTAGGCTTGGGCCTACTGGATGTATGTTGGGCCTTTGTAAGTTGGGCCTCCCATTTTTATAAATTTAGGCCACGGTTATTTGTTCACTACGAATTAACACCAGTGGTTGAGTTCACCCACCTTCAAAACTCTAATTCTAGATTAGGTTAAGTGTTTTATATTTAATTTTAATAATTTTTGTTATTTAAAATTACAAGAAAAACATGCTTTTGAGACTATAAAATTGGGTCTGTACGAATTGGTCACAAAAAATTGCGAGAATTAGATTTGAATATGGACTTTTTTTTTTTTAGTATTTGTAAAAAGCTTGGTAAAAGTTATCGATTTTTTTAGACTTCTCAAAAAAATTGTGTTGATTGTTTTTTCTCAAAACTTGTGAAAAATATCTATTTTTTAAAATGGTGTCGAGAATTTTTTACATTTTTTTTAAAACAAATTTGAAATAAAATAGAGTTTATTCTATTTCTGACGAACAACTTTATTTATTAGTAAATAAATAGTCATTAAAATTATTGTAAAAATAAACAAGCACATTATACTAATATAGTATTCCATCGATTCCATAACTTATTTCACATGTAAAGTGACACATAAAATAAGAAAATTGAATTTAATGAGAATTTTGAGAGATAGTTTTGTAAACTTTTATGTATAAAGTAAAAAATTAGTTGACTTTTGTTTGTGTATGTATGAAGAAAAAAGTAATGACATTTGTATAAAATTAAAAATATGCTGAGAGTGGAGTTTATAAAAAAAATTACTAAGGGTGTGAAAGTTATTGTGTCCCGAAAATAAAAGTGTGAAAGTAATTGGGGGACATACGTGGGGAGTATTTTTCATCGTTTGGGATATTACTCCCCCGTCCCACAATTGTTTGTACTATTTTTTATTCACCCGTCTTACAATTGTTTGCACATCTAAAAAAAGAAACATTTTTATAATTTCACCCTTACAATATTCACGTATTTACATAAAATATCATTACTTTTACCCTTAATAAAACTATTTACTTTACTTTATTTATAAAAATTTATAAAATTATCGCCTTTTAAACACTCCTCCCATTGCACATTTTTTTTAATTTATGTGTCGTAATTGGGTGCAAACATTTATAGGATATAGAAGGGAAGTATTAAAAAATGAATTTACAATTTGACAACACCAAACGGTTGGGCCCACGTCAGATGGGACCCACTTCCTCATGTGTCACCTTCACGTTTCTCACTAGCACCGAACAGAAATTCGTTTACTCGTAAAAAACTTTTTTTTATTTTTTGTTAATTTGGTCATATCATACCCCCATCGTTTTCTGATTTTTCGTTTGCCCGTACCGTTGCCGATACAACTCAGCGAATCCGATTACATTCGTATATGCAACAAAATGTCTGTGCCGCGAAGTCGGTCGGGGCGAACGACGTCGCTCCGTGATTTGGACTCACGGCTTTTCGAGTCGGAAAGGATCGAGGGCGCCGGTAGTTGGGATGCCATTGAGTGGACCAAAGTTGATGTGTGTGTGAATTGCAACTAGGGTTTTTTAATTAGATGTCCTATATTTTGGTTTCTCAGTTTTGGGAATTTAAATTTTTAATTGCCCTTTTATTTTTCCCAATTTTTTGCAGCCCGTTTCGAGGTCTGTTCCGCTGGTAGTTCAGCAGTATTTGCTTGAAGGGGAGGTAGTCATAGTAGAGGTAACACTGAACTTTGAATTTGTTATGTGTATGGGTATGAAGATTTTTTTGAAATGTGTTGCAACATGCTTCCATGTTCAGAATCTCCTTGGAACTGTTTCTTAAATTTAATGTGAATGTACTATAAGACATCTGTTTTACGTGGATGCACGTGTGGGTTGGAGGGATTTTGATTACCTTGCATATACACTTTTAATTTGTTTTGTCTATGGGTGGCTGGGTAAGAAAATATTTTTGTAATGTGTTGTGACACGTTTCCATGTTCAGAATCCTGGAAGTTCTTGACCGTTTCTTGAAATGTCATTTGTATGTACTGTAACATATCTGGATTGTATAGGGATGGGGGATGTGGGTTGGAGAGATTTAGATTACCTTGCATATGAACTTGGAGTCTGTTTAGTGTATCGATGGCTCAGTATGAAGATTTCATTGCAATTTGTTGCAACAGGTTTCCATGTTCATAAACTTTGAAGTTCATGACTGTTTCTTGAAATTTCATGTGAATGTACTAAGGCATCTGGGCTGTATGGGGATGGGCGTTGTGGGTTGGAGGGGTTTTGATTGCCTTGCATATTTAACTTTGAAAAGAAGCAGATGATTATCATGTAAGCTGTATGTTCTGAATGTTCAATATTGTTCTTGGCTTTCTTGAATTACATGAAACTTTATTTTAGGAATCCTGTAACTGCTAAGCTGGTTATCTTAATTATGCAATTTGAACATTAGTGCGTGGTATGTGTAATTTGAGGCAGCCAAAACGTTATTGGTGTTGGCAAAAGATGGAAATAGCATCTGTCACCTCAAGGTGTTAGGATGGTGTTCTTTGATGTAGATGAAATTTAACAGGCATGAACAATAAGAACTTCAAAGTTTTGTCTTTGTTAACATGGATGCTGATTTGTTTGAGAATATGAGTCAACCTTAATTTCATAGCTGATGACGAAGGATAGTTATATACTCGTAAAAGGTCTGTTGTATCGTTATGTTTATATGACAATGCTACAGTGGTGAGTGCATTAATATTAAAGACAATGTCATTTGTAAGAGAATGTAAGCTGGGATTTAATGTGTTATTATGCTGGTTGCTGTTGTGTTTTCCTACCATTTGAACAGGAATTATTGGTCTGATTGTATCTCATTATTTCTATTTTTCTATCAAGCATTTCCTCAGAAATTGTGCATTACTTTTATCTTGTACTATTTTTCTTTGTTCTGTTTAATTTTTATGCATTTTGCCTACTGAAAGAAGCAGCTACTGCTATATTATTTTCATCCTAGATCAAGAACATTTTAGGATAACTGATATTTAAGATTCACTTCCAGGGATACGGTGTTGTTCTTGTGAATACTGATGAGGCAGGAACCTTGTTCGTTACAAACTTTCGTCTAATTTTTTTGGTAAGGCATTGTATGTATATTCAATTTATTTTATTTAGAGATACAGTAGTTTGAGTCTATCTCCGTGGGCTTTATAGAAGGATGAAAACCCTCGTTTTCTGTAATACAGGAAAAGTTCAGAAGACTAAAACTTCATTGGTTTTGTTTTCAGATAATGCATTTATTTTACTCATTCTCATCACAACCAAAAGTAATTTTCCTAATTTAAAATCTATACTGAAACATACTACAGTATCATTTTGTCCTCAGACACCTACTTAGTAAACTGTAAACCCATATTTAAATCTGCTCATCTTACATGTCTTCTTATATATATAGAGCATAAAACAAGTATATTTTCATTCTAGAGCATATAAATATAACTTATCCAAATATAATTATGGATTTATGCATAAATGTTGTTAAACAATTTTTTACCTTGCAAATGCTAGAAATATGGGAATGAGTTTGAAAATGAAACAAAACGGAAAAAGTGGCCTTCCTTGCCTTCCAATTCCTAATCGAAATCTTATGAGTAGATATACTACCATCGAGTTGAATTTTATGTAAGACTTATTGCTCATCAATATTTCACCGATTTATTGTATTATTGTGTGGATAAAAGTTCAGGCATTCTGTGTATATCATTTGGTCGTATAGATTTAGAAAAGTATTATTAGCTGAGAACTGGCATACAAACACAATTTTGTCATTGCATCACTCTGTTTTTTCTCCTGTAAGTGAAGAATTAGTTTGTTAAGGATATTCTCTCAATAAGCAAAAGAATAGCTCTTCTGTGCCAGTTGCAAAACTAGAAACCTCTACTCCAATTTAGATTACTTCAGGAAAAGTGTCCTGTAGAGGGTGAGCCGGTGAGCAACACAGTTAGGTGACAGGATGATATGATTTGGGACTGTTTCTTCAGGCAACTTGATAGTTCTCTTTGTTTCTATTAATATGCATTTTCATTTCTCCATATGAAAACTTCAACAATATTCTTAGGCAGTTTTCAGATCGAAAACCTGTCATTGTTGTAATTTTGCGAAATAGAATGTGACTTAATGCTTAACGGATTCAACTTTTCCTTTTCTAGAGCGATGGATCTAGAAGCATTATAGGACTTGGCACTATACCGCTGGCAACAATTGAGAAGTTCAGCAAAATTGTAAGTTGCATGCACATTGTATCTAGTCATTTTTTCTCCTCTCACAGTCTCACTGTGTGTATTTGTATCTTTCTTTCTCATGAGTTTATTAATCAGTTCACTGTTTCTTTTGCAAAGCATTTGCAGACATGGTCTGGGTGTGTGTGTGTGTGAAGTTGTAATGGATGGGAGTTTTCAGCATGTGAAAATGCCTTTTGCAGCTCAAAGCATGTTTACTTCTTTGTTTCATCATTTGTATAACTAGCTCCTTTTTATCCAAAAGACTAGGGGGGAAATGTGTGGAACTTTTCTGCTGTTATAACCTTATTCGAGAGGAGTTATCCTTTGTGTTTTCTCTGTTTGTTGTTTACATTAAAAGTCTGCACTTGTATTTCTTCATAAGTCATTCTTGGCAATGGATCTATGTTGGTTCCTTAGGTGGACCAGGTTTGGGTGGTTTGCAAAGATGAATTGATTATAAATGTGTGCTGTTGCTTTGCATAGCTACTCATAAGTCACATCCATGCTTTGTGTGTTTTTTCAAGATTCTACCTCTATGATAGAAATTACTGCCAATTTTTATTAACTTCGAATGGTAATCTTCAATTTCTCTGACAGAACCTTCAAGAATTTGTCTTTTACCATTTGCTTTATCCTTTTATTGAGCTGTGCAGGCTATAATTGTAAATTTGTTTGTTTTTAATGGAAGAACTTGAATCTGATTGCCTTTTATTAATTTTCTGGTTGAAGGCTCCGAAGCTTCCATCGGCCCCCAGGCAGGTTGACAAAAATCCATCACAGAGATTGCTTCAGGTCATTGGTATGCTTCTCAACTTCCTTGTTCAAAGCATAGTATTTAGAACAACTGAAGTCACTCCTGATAAGAATCTATGGAAAGATCATTAAATGAATGTCTTATTTGAATTTTTTTATTTTAGTAATTGATTAATGTATTGGGATGTGTCAATGTAGCCTTAAATGAGTACCTATAATGACACTGACAAGTCTGACATCATAGACCTGTTCACCAGTGTATATGGCTATGAGGCAATCATTGTATTTGTAAGCGTAACTATAATGTGTGGTTGATTGCATTTGATTTACTTGTTATTATGATCTGCAGGCAAAGATATGAGGATTATTGTCTTTGGCTTTCGGCCTCGGACAAAACAGGTCAGTCATCCTGGAGTCAGAAAGTAAATTAGCTTAATTTTCTTTACCTATTCCTGGTGATGATTTGTCATAGCTTATGATATTTCATCCTCTTATATCCACGTGGGTTTACCAATTTCACAATGTGAGATGTAAGCGAAATAGTTGTTAGCCGAGCTCCCATCTAATGGACCTGGGGCGTTACATTTACTTAGTAAGCCTGATGTTTTAAATAATGATATTGCAGAGACGTGCCGTGTTTGAGGCACTATCAAGGTGTACTAGGCCAACTAGGCTTTGGGATCTCTATGCTTTTGCCGTTGGACCTTCAAGATTTAGTAATACGAGCCCTAAGGTCCGGCTACTGAATGAGTACTTCCGGCTTCTTGGATTAGGGTCGAATCATGCTTCCTCCGAAACAATTGAAGATGGTTCATTTACATTGTCTAATGATTGGTGGAGAATAAGCAGCGTGAACTCTAATTATACTCTCTGCCCAACATATCCGTTTGCATTGCTTACTCCAAACTCCATCAGGTAAGAAATTGTGATCGCTTGTGTTCTCGCCAGAAATAAGTACAGGACATCAGGCTAATGCTTTATGTTGGTGTGCATCATATTTTGCTGTGCCACTACTTTCAGTGATGCAGAGATGCAGCAGGCCTCTAGCTTCCGTGCACGATGTAGATTGCCTGTAATTTCCTGGTGTAATCCAGGTATGTGCTAATTCACAGTTTCAAACAACTACTTCTATCTTGACATCACGGTTAAGGCAGTTTGCCTGATGAGCTGCAGGAACTGGAGCTGTTCTTGCCCGTTCTTCACAACCACTTGTTGGCCTCATGATGAATATGAGAAGGTAAGTCTTGAATCATTAAAATCATGTTTGGTTAGCATTGTGACCATATGGATGGAAGGTAGTTACTAATGTCTCACATAATTCATAACTTCTTTTCAGCAATGCTGATGAGAAACTAGTTGCGGCACTCTGGACTCAACTTTCTGGTGTTAAGGAACGCAGGAGGTAACATTTTTTCATGTAGTTTCGAATTCCAAATTAATTTAGTCCTCTATTGTTAAACCATTTTTGGCTCTCTATTGCTCTGTTGCCCCTATCTTGTTTGTGTTATTATTATATTAATTAAACTACTGAATCACCTGAAATTTCTGATATGTTTAAGTTTGAGGTATTTAGAGTTCCAATGTCTATTTTCAAGAAATCATAGTCAATATTTTCTTGTAGGAAGCTATATATCGCTGATGCTAGACCTAGGAAAAACGCTTTAGCAAATGGAGCAATGGGTGGTGGATCTGAGTCCTCTGCCAATTACTCTCAATCTGAGGTCTGTCTAATTTATTTACCAAATTGTGCACCCTCAATTTTACTTGTGTTTCATTGTTTTAGGCATAATACATCTAAAGGTCCCTATTTTTTTTTGTTTTGCTTTTAAAAAAACCCTGAAGTATCAAATTCTATTTAAAAGAAGATCCCTAAAGTATTGAAATATGATTTCACAAGGCCCTTTATGAGCATTCATGAAAACTTCTTTTGTTAAATTGGTGTGTTTATTAAACCGATTCTTTTCTTAAAGTTGAATTGAGTTACAAATTAATAAAAGAGGCTTTGATGAAATGTTAAAAAAGGACCTCATGAAATCATATTTCAATATTTTAAGGGCTTTTAAAAAAAATAAAAATACTTTAGATGTGGATAAATGTGGACAAATCTTTAAGGACCTTTCGAAATAAATGTGGATAAATTATGGACCTTTAGATGCATTATCCCTTGTTTTTGTAATAGTGTCATTTATATTTTTTTATTTGAATTATCCAGATTGTCTTCTTTGGGATAGACAATATACACGCTATGCGAGAGAGCCTTCTTCGGTTAAGAGAGTATGTTGATACTCATGGTGCCAAATCATCTGATGGCATGTCTTCTTTTTTGGTATGATTTCGGAGTCCTGCAAAAGAATATTGCTGCTTACATAGCATGAGATCCTTTTTATTCCTTTTTAGGAATCAGGCTTTAAATTTGGTGGCGAATCCATTTTTCAATTTACTCTTTGTTATTCATTTTTAAGCATCTTTTCAAATATTATTTCTGGAATCTAATACTCCCTCCGTCCCGCAATTACTTTCACACTTTCCTTTTCGGGACGTCCCACAATAACTTTCACACCCTTAAAATGGAAAACCCTATATAAACTCCACCCTCACAATATTCTCAATTTTACACAAATGCCATTACTTTTTCTCCACACATACACAAAAGTCAATTCATTTCTTTACTTTATACATAAAGTTTTACAAAATTACCCCTAAAAACTCCACTCATTATTACACTTTTTTAATATGTGTGCCCATCTACATATGAAAGTAATCCTGGGATTGAGAGAGTAACATTTTATACAAAACACTCTATAAGTTGGAGCTTATATATGAGAAGAACAATGGCTGGTTAGTTGATATGCGGATGAGTTAAAGAGTTGATATGCTACATTGGGTTAACAATTTGACATGGCTGTTGAT
Source organism: Galeopsis tetrahit (assembly GCA_963675135.1). Lineage (NCBI taxonomy): Eukaryota > Viridiplantae > Streptophyta > Magnoliopsida > Lamiales > Lamiaceae > Galeopsis > Galeopsis tetrahit. The sequence goes on along the minus strand of OY776134.1, from coordinate 63,621,294 downwards.
TCTCTTTATCAATTTTGGGTCTTTATTTATTGGATCATCTGAAAGCTGACTGTTGAAACGTGATATATAAGTTTGCTTATGCTTTAAGTCTTCTGGTACAAAGTCTTTATCCTTCTATATAATTTTGATGCCATTTGTATCACTGGAAGATAGGATTCATGGTGTTTTATCTCAATTGAAGATGGTTTTCTTCTCTTTTTCTTCCTGATCAATTTCATCTCTTGGTTCTGTAAATTTCCTCTGCGATATCTCTATTTCTCAGCTGTTAGATCACACATCTTCATAAACACCCTGTCTTCTGTTGATGTTCTACATCTTCTGTAAATGATACATACTACTAGAATCAACAGTCTCCTGCATTAATAATTAAACCTGATTGTTCACTTATAGCCATAGTTGATAGGGATTATGTCATTATGAGAACTGGATTTTGGTCTATCTGCTGATAATTAGTATAACTATATACTCGTATTCTGCCTTTTGTTTATAGAGGCATGGTGGATGGTCTTGGGGAGGTGGCAATCTCAGTAGTATGTCTGCTTCAGTCTCAACTCTTGGGGACAGTGGCTGGTTGATACATGTCCAGAGTGTTTTGGCTGGATCAGCATGGATAGCTGCTCGTGTTGCAATGGAATCAGCTACCGTGCTTGTTCATTGTAGGTACGATATTTTATTTGCAACTCAATAATCATTGTGTTTTACATACAGTATCATATTTTATTTACAGTTGGCATACAGTGGGTCCCTATAGTTCACTCATTAGTAGTTTTAATAAATAACCACCCTGCAGATATTCTCCATACTATATGCTTACATGTGCAGATTTTCTGTATATGGTTGCTTATATGGTTCACAGTCGAATGCAGTATATGCGAGTAAACATAAGATGACATTTGTGTGATTTGGCTGGTTCTCAAAATTAAGTTTTCTGTCCTTGATATTGTTGCAAGTAATCGTGAGTTTATCTGTTGAGCTGAAGGTTTTTTCTAGATTATTTGGTTATTTGCATTGACATGCTGTTTATAGGTTTTCCATCTGATGGTGGGACCTTATAATGTTTCTGCATGTGGTATTGTGGTGCCTATAAAATTGTGACATACTTGTCCACTTTAAACTGCTTCAAATCTTAGGGTACTACTCTCTCCTAAAACATTTGCTGCCAATATTATCCTGTATGATTTATTATAGTGCATTACATCCTTCTGCTGTTTCAAATGGAGCATTTGCTCATCCTGTGCCTCTTACGTTTCAAAATTATCAGCATCTGAGACTGAGTATGACCAGTTGCTTTAATATTTTACAAATGCTTGTAGTGATGGATGGGATAGAACTACTCAGTTGGTTAGCCTTGCAAGTTTGCTGCTTGATCCATATTACAGGACGATCAAAGGTTTCCAGGTACGGCTAAATACCACTGGATCTTTACACAACCACATTTATCACCTTTAGGTAGTTTTATGTCTTGTGGGTATTCCACATGGTTGCTTATGTAAATATCTTCTTTATTGTACCTGTGATATTTTGAAGCTAACATATGCGTACGTTCTGAGAAAGATTAGCTTTAGTAACATGGTTCAAATCTTTTCTTCTAATTTAGGCGCTTATAGAGAAGGACTGGCTTGCATTTGGTCATCCATTTTCAGATCGTCTGGGATTGCCAACTGTATCTGGAAGTGACAGCATTCCTGAATTTACAAGACAGTCTTCTAGTGGAAGTATCACTTCGTCTCCAATGCGCCAACCATCTGGCTCATCTCCGTCTCCATCTCCATCTCATGCACAAAATAATTGCTCACCTATCTTTTTACAGGTAAACATACATACTAGAAATGCCGATTGCTGCAAAAGGATGCTATAACTGAATAGAAAAGAGCATATTGTTCCCTGTACTTTAATTTAGTTTTGTCCCTGTACATTCAGGTTAATTTGAATTAATCCGTACGCTCATTTGTAACCATTAGGTACTTGGTACCGAAACTTAATGGTTACATAGGTACCAATTTTTTGTTAAAGTAAGAGGACCCAATTTTACAAATGAAAGTAGAGGGACCTAATTCAAACAAAGTGTAAAGTATTGTGAAGGACATGATCGGAATTTAAAAAACCAAATGTAGGGACACAAGTATGTGTTTTTCCTAATTAAGTAGAGCTGCTGAACATGCACATTTTATGCATCCTTGGGATAGTGACCACCTGACCAGATTGGATGGACATAATCTGAATTAAAAAAATCACGGTGTAGAGGCATCGTTTTCATCTTCATTTTGACTAACTTTGACTTCATCCTTTGATAATCAGCTTATGTTTTTGGTGCATAGTTGTGTTACATATTTTGTGTGTTAATAAGCAGTGCTAAAATGTATACCACAACTATTTCTTCAGATTATATTGAAATAGAGAAGATTCTCATCCCTTACCTTCTCTCCCTTATTAATAAAATTATGTTTGAAATAGAGAAGATTCGATCACAGTTCTGAAATAATAATATTTTACCTTTAGAAGCTGGTACATGCATTCATGCAGATATTTAACTTTTTTAGATATTACCCATTCTAAGCTGAAATCTTCCTTATCTACCTAGTGCCTGCTTTATAGTAGTAGTTAATTTACAGTGTTAGATGTATAGTAATTATTCCTTCAGATAACATTGAAAATGAAGCAGATATGGCTATCATTTTAGAAGAATGTTAATCTTTAACTATAGAAGCTAGTCCAAGTGGCACACTTACAGATGAGTAACCTTGCCCACTCTAAGATGGTTCCTTCCTCATATATACCAAATGAAGCCCTATGTTTGAGTAACTATATGGGGGTTTATTGTTGAGAATCTTACGTTAACCCCTTCTATCCTTTTCTTTTTGGTAACTGATTCATTTTTTCTTTTTCCCTTTCTTATTGTCCTACAGTGGGTTGATTGTGTTTCTCAACTGTTACGAATGTATCCCTTCGCCTTTGAGTTCTCCTCGGTAATGTACCTTCATCTAATGAATCAAAATAAATTTAATTTTTTAAACTTACACCACAAGGCTGCTTGATTGATAACTCTTATTTTTCATCACTGAAGGTTTTCTTAGTAGATTTACTTGACTGCGTGATTTCCTGCCGTTTTGGGAACTTTTTCTGCAACAGGTACTGGTCTTTCCTTGCTAGTTCAAACTTCAACAGTAATGCAGCCATTATGTTCTCTTGGACATTCTCTATCCCGTATATTTTACGTTTTGTATTTTATTTGTCTAGTTCAAAAAATTTCTCAGTACTAGCAGATGTTGAGCATAGTTTCTCTTGCACATTCTCTGTCTCGTATATTTTCCCTAACATTTTTTTGCAATAAAATCTTTGTTTCTTATAAAAAAAGCATTAAACTTCTGTTAACAAATAAGTGCAAAGGGTTCTCATGGAAGTACTTATCACATCTCAATTCATATGGCTTCTTTTTATATAGATAACCACATGTCTGCTTTCGACATATTTGGTTTACCCAAAAGCTACTGGCTTCCTCATTTGAGAATCTTATTTTCTCCTAAATTTATTTAATGGCGCAGAGATGCCAACTGATAGAGAATAATTTAATTTGTATGAAAGCTGTACTTTAAAACATTAAGCAGTAAATATCCATGAAGGGGGCTAAAATCAATAAATCTAGTTGTTCCCGTTTCCACTCAGGTAGCATTTATTACGTATGATGAGATCAGTACATCCATATGAAGTAAGATCGCAATCCATTTAATAGGCATAAATGGGGGATCATAGTTGGTAATACTGACCTAACTAAAAGTCTGCATCTGGTCTTTTGCATCATACAACAAACTGTAGAACATTGAACTGAGCTCTAATAGAAGTATTTTTAATATTTTGGGCTGCATCTCTAAATGTTTTGTGTAAATTTCTCTTTCTAAATCAGTGAGAGAGAAAGGCAGCAAGCTGGTGTTTATGATGCATGTGGGTGCTTGTGGGTATATTTAGCTGATTTGCGGGCTTCAGATGGAAGATCTCACGTCCATTACAACCATTTTTACGATGCACCAAGATTTCAAGGTCCATTACTGCCTCCAGCAGCAGCTTTAGCACCGATGCTTTGGCCTCAGTTCCACCTACGATGGGCTTGTCCATCAGAAGCCCAAGCAGGGGAGGTTGAATCACACTGTAGGAACATGGCTAAGAAACTCTCTGAGTTGCAGAAGGTGCGTAATGTCTTTTCTGTGGCACATGGTTGCAATTTTGTCTCCACCTCCTTAATAATCCTGCTCTCGCGTTATGTTTGTATGTGTGCTTGTTGGGCTGAGAAAAATGTCTTCCTTTTATGCTAAAATGTACATGATGGTGGGATATGATTCACGTAGATGACCCCACATTGTGAGTCAAAGGCTTAGTTGTTGGATCTTGGAAGAAATGTATTACGATTTTTTGCGTTGCATAAGCATGTGTAAAATATGGAGGCCAAAGTTGGCAACCTCCTTGTTGATGGTCCCAATTATGATAACAATTAGGGTTAAATTGCAAAATAAATCACGAACTTTTCACCTTTTTTCTATTAAAATTAGCCATTTGATACACATGACTATTTTCTGACCAGTCCTGAAATTAAAAGGTTGTGATTAAATTGAAACAAACAAAAGGTTGTGAATTTATTTGCAAATTTTCAAAGATTTTCCGACTGCCACGTCAGCATACGTTGTCAGAAAATAGTTGTATGATATATTTGCAAAATTTAAATAGTTTGTGTATCGAATTGCGAATTTAAAAACATACTATGTTGTAACTTAAAAAATGTGAATGTTGTGATTTTTTATGCATTTAGCCCTAAAAGTTACATTGCCACTCGCTCTCTGGTATTATCATACAAAAAGTAATCAAATATATACAACTGTTGGCAGGAAAAAGATTTAGCAGAGGCAAAACTCAAAGAAACAACAGATACGTTGGAGTCTTTGACAGATGAGTTACGGACAGAAAAGCTCAGCTGCAGCTCAGCTAGGGACTGGGCTCGGAGTGCCAAAAAGGAATCTGTCGCTATAACGAGAGCAGTACAAGCACTTGGTTGCAAGGTTCGTTTCTCAGAAGATGGTGATTGCATTGTCAGCATTGAAAGCAATCCCACAGAAATTCCTCAAAAATCACTGTTTTCTGTTTCTGAAATGCAATCTAGTCTCTATATGCAGCATGATGTGAAATCAGATAAGTCCCTGTACGTTAGTCGTACAAGAGATGATGATGGTAATGATGATGATGATTCAAGCAATCCTATAAACCGTGTCTGTGAATCTCTATGCCCTTTACGCACCAGAGATGGACGATGTAGATGGCCCGATGCTGGTTGTGCCCAGTTTGGAAGTCAGTTTGTCGGTTTGAAGGCGAATTTTGACGCGTTTGACCGACTTTCTATATACGATAGCTACTTTGAGCCACAATAGAAGCTTCAGATTTTGGATTAGTCTCAATTTTTGTCGGCAAGTCTGAGAAAGGGTTAGCAGATACTTGAGTAATAAACGAAAAATGTTAATTGGACCCTTGTTTTTGAGATGGGTCTTCGGGAGTGTATATATGTAGTGAACAGAGTTAGCGTTGGCCAGCCTAGATTTCCGGCAATCTCTGGAGATAGTTACACGCAAGTTCGGACCTTGTAAAGCTAGATGCATTTCATTGCCCAGATAGTATGTAGTAGTCTCTGTTGTACAGATTCTTGATTCACTAGTATTAGCTCTACATTTTTTGCTTCATGGATAAATAAATCTCTATTGTAATTGCAACTCTTGAACAGCTCAACAATAAATAAATTGCTTTGAGATTCGTATCTTGTTTACATATTGATTCATATTTCCAGATTGGTTTTGTTTGAACTTATTGTCTGTACTGTGCTTTCTTTTGGATTAATTTTATCAATGATCATATATGAACAAAATGATGTTTTTCCTTTGTTTGCGTTACAAAATTCGATACTATAAATTTGAACAGGCAAGAACACCAACTTATTTACTCGAACACTGTTATGGCTTGAATCAGATCACTAGCGCCATAAATAACGGTACTGTCTACAGTGTTTGAATGAGAAAAATAACGAATGCAAACATGATTATGAACGCAAAACATGAAGAATTTGGAAAATTAAAACAAATGTATTACAAATTGTTGACAAAAGTTTAAGATTAAACATGACATTATACATGATTATAAGCAACCACGAGTTTCCCTTGGATGGAACAATTACAAGGCTACTCTTGGGTAGGTGGAGGAGGCTCGTCTGGCTTCTTCTTTCCCTTCCTCTCGTTCCATCTCGTCCATCCCCACTTCAAAACTAAAACCCCCGTAATAGCATAAACCTGCATTCAGCCAAAGAGGAGTCGAGATGAAAATATTAGAAAAATATGTTCTATAGCAACTTCCCACTTCCAGGCTTTGGCCTGCCAATTGAGTGATTCACTACCATCTACCATCATTAAGTCGATATCAAATTCCTTACACCGAAAAAAGAAACAGAAAACGCTGGATATATATGTAGAATCAAAACACAGCAAGGGTTCAAACTGATGTCAGCAATCTGAGAACATAAAGAACGTCTATAGTCTATGATTTTCTCTTCCTCTCAAAAAGATCAGCAAACTTCACCTAGTTATCCCAAATTAAACTTCAGAAGAATTGCAATTTTCATTATAAATTACGAGAGAGTGTTGTCCCAATCAAAGGTCGAACATATACATCAATCACACCATAGGCAGGTATCACACGATTTTTTAAAAAAAAAATACATAATTTAGACATTAAACTTTATGAACTATGATCCTCCTAAAGGAGATAACTTAGCAAGGATGAAAGTAATTTCGAGTATGTCAAACTTCCTTCAAAACTTGGCAACAAAGACCCCCCCCCCAATATGAACTAATTGTGTCATTTTTCATCACCACTCCATATAACATTCTTGACAAGTTTTTACATAATTCAAAGTAGCAATTAAACTTTTACTCAGAAAACAAGAATTCACTATATACTCTGTTGCAGTTTCAAGACTATTCACTTGATCAACCAAATCATTCCATTCAATTCCATTGACTACTATGCATAAATTCCATCTCTACACCAACACAAACTTAGAAGTTAGAACCCACAAATTCATCCTTCCAGATAAACACAAGTTACACCCCATAATGCACAAGGTACTACTACAACTACAGAACATACCTGACACCTCCATCAAATAGAAAAACAGAGAGAAACTGAAAATTCTCAAAACCCCATTAACAATTCAATTAAAAGAGACAATTACCTGCCATAAGAGCATCGGATTAGTACTCTTTTGACCTTCATCAGCCTCGGCTTCCAGTTTCACCGGAGCGAAACTCTGCTTCGGAAACGTAACAACATTCGGAGTTTTATTTTCCTCTTCCACCACAATTGGATTTATCTTCACGGGCTCTTCTACTTTCGGAATTGCAACACCATTCTTTTCCTGCTGGAAAGGCAGTTTAATTCCAGCAAGTAAGTTTGTAAAGAATAATATAATTGGGTTCTTCTCTCCCTCCTCTTGTTGAACTGGGTTTTTCGGTTCTTCCATTTTCACTGTGTGTTTGTGTGTGTGTGGAGAAAGCTAGGTTGGGCGTTGGTTATGGAGGAGGGAGGGGCGGAGTTTTTGAGTAGGCATGGGAAGCTTGTGGAGTCAAAATTACTAAATTGCAATTTGTCCCTATTTAAAGGGATAATTACAATAATTGCTGTTCTGAAGTTTTAATTTGCAACTAAGTCCTGGGACTTTTACAAAAAAGTTGACATTTTATTTATTTATTTTTAAATGGATTTATCAACAAATTGAACATATGGCTTGTATTAGATATGAGTTTGCGATAAAAATCCGTTTGTGTATTATTGTATGATGATAGGGCTCTGAATGAGTATGGTACATAAAATAAAACTAAGTTCTTAGTACATCTATCCATTTCTGACCAGTTTTCATTTTCAAACGAAAAACTTATTTTAAAGTGTGAAAATTGATTTGGGAGAATTGGAATATTTTATCAAATATATTTTTAATTGATGTACGAGGGTACAACAATTTATATGTCAGTTTTTTTTTTTTTTTTTTTGGTAAAGTCTAGTATGCACTCGAGTGCATGTTATGCACCCTACACTTTTCAGTTTTACTAACTTACACTTTTTGGTAATGGTGTTGCACTTTTCAATTATTACTAAAAATATTATTATACTGTTTAATAATTGAAAAGTGCAACTGCATTTAGCAAAAAGTGTAAGTCAGTAAAACTGAAAAGTGCAACATGGACTAGGGTGCAAACATGGACTAGGGTGCATAACATGCACTCGAGTGGTCCATAGCAGCCCAACCCTTTTTTTTTACTTATATTCATCAATTAAGTCTTATAACTACATTTAAAATTGCTTGTACCTAATAACCTTGTAAACATGATTCTCCCCAAAAATTAAATAATAATAATAGACTTTTTTCTAAAGAATAAATTAATTAAGGGGTGGATGAGTAATAGTTACAAGGTAGTAGGTACAAGACTTAATTGTAATTTTAAATCTAGGTAAAAGACTTAATTGTAATTTGACCGGATCTATTTCTGTCCCAACTCTAAATTGCAGACCAGTTTAGATTCCCATATTTAAAATGACAAGAAAAAGTACATGTATAATTGAAGTTATCAATTTTTTACTTGAAATTTGGGGAATTAATAAACGTGTTATGTACTCAACACTTAGTCAATGAAATTAATTAAGGGGTGAAAACTCCAAAGCATGGTTTAAGAAATTTCCATAAGTCAATCAAACAAAATGAATTAATGAGGCATGAGTGTGCCCTCCTCTTTAAACCAACTTTGGGAAAATAGAAAAAAGGAATGCATACAACTGCCTTGACATCATCAAACTTATTTTAAAATTTTATTTATAACTAAAGATTTATGTTGACAGTCACTAATCTTAAGTGTTGGTTATTTAAATGTATTCTTTCAAAAAAAATAAAAAATTAAAGATATATTTCCCAAAAGTAAAATAATAATAATAAAATGGAATTATTAAAATTGCGTTTAAAAAAAACACACACAAATTCAAGATATTAAATTTCTAACAATCTGTACATAAGGTATACTATTAACATCAAATTGGAGCGAAAGTACTGAAAAGCTTTCAAATGAAAAAAAGAAGTAAATAGATAAGAATAAAGTTTAATCAAATGAAGTAACAGCAAGAGCTACCCTGAGATCATTCGATGTTCCACATACGTACATTCTGTATGTCTCTATCTCCTGCTGATTAAGCTTTGTAGAAGAGGCAGCAGCATAGTAGCTTCCACTAACACCGTCCCGTTTAGAAAAGATAAGCTCCCTCAAAACGGGCTCGTGGCCGTTCAGCAGATTTCCCATGCTCAGAACTTTCCTCCATGACTGGTTTGCAGTTGGTGGAGGGAACATGCTCAGGATTACGTCCCTATCGCGTGACTTTATTTCTTGTTTTTTGTCAAATTCCTAGCAAACATTAAACAACGAGATTATTGAATGAAAAGGAAGATTTGCCATTTCGGGATGTCCCATTATGTTGATGAGGACTTCACGCGAACATGCTCAATAATAGGTTGGTGGAGTGAACATGCTCAAGATGTTTTAGGTTGAGCTCATATTCAGTATGTTGTACTACCTCCGTCCAACAATAATAGGCAAGATTTGCCATTTCGGGATGTCCCATTACATAGGCTTGTTTGACATCCCAATGAGAATTAACTAGTATTTTTTCCCTAAAGTACCCCTATTTAATTCATAATTTTCAGATTTTTAATAATACTAATAAGGGTAAAAGAAGAAATTTACCTTTTTCTCATCAATGGGGGCTTGGGGAGAGCTTGTTCCCATTTTTGGGAGGTAGAAGTTATAGCAATCAGCGAAAATAGCTTGAGCAAGGTGTGGTGCTTGCAAGAATTTGAGACGAAGAGATGCTGCAACTAGAATTAACTTCTCAATGTGTTCGAATGTAGTGCATAGCCTTCTGAGATCTTCAACAAGTTCAGGATCATTAGCCGCTGCATTCTGTGCTGTAATAGTAACTGCAGAGTTAATAAACTGTTGTGCAAATAAATAAGAACGTAACAAAAGAGATGATACCGTGCAAAGATTTGAGCATGGATGCCATAGTGACAAGTAATTGTTCCATTTTGGTGGTCATCTGCTTTAGATCGCCAAACGAGGTCTGGTAAAGTGTATCGGCTGCTGCTCTGAAGGCAGTACAGACCATTTCTTCCAGCAGTTGTTGTGGTTTCAGTGTCTCCAAATAATGCAGAGCCTAATTTGAGATGAAATAGTGTCCAAAATGACTGAACAAATGTACTAACCAAACAACAAAAGGAATGCAGAATACTATTTTATGCCAAAATACGAGAGAAACGACACCATATATCATAATCAAAATAAATACCTTTTCACCTTCTCGATTTGGATCAAAAAGTGGTTTCTGTTGAGAAGCAGGCACAGGCAAAGCTTCATTCCAAATCGTTCTCCATGAATTCCCAGGATCAGACATTCTGTCTGAAAGTCTTCCACGGGGAGGCCACTCGACCTCTGACACCTCTGTTTGAGAGACTCCGGTCTCTTCACTGTCGTCATTTTCCCAGTCCCTTGGTGAATGCCATCGGATAAAATCTTCGAAAACAGAATCTGGGTTTGCAGCCTTAAATGCAGACATATCTGCAGTCAGATTAGAAAATAATCACATGGTAAGAATAATGGTAAAAATAACATTACGAGAGACTCTAGCTCGAGAGCACGGTCTCAGCCAATATATTATGAAGCAAATGTTCATCAAGGGGTCTCTCTCTCATTCATTCAACTTTCCCTTTCTTTTTTTTTTCTTTCTTTTTTTATTAAATAAATTAAGTAGACTCGTGGAAACTGGAAACAGCAAGCTACGGAATGAGTTGGATGCCTAGACTACCTTTTTCTTTTTTTCCGACAGACAAAATTTCACACAACTTCAAAATAATATCTTAGGAACGGCAAAGAAAGTGAAATACCAGATGCCAGAATTTCCTTTTCAAGTTGAGCAGAGAAGCTCTGCAGTAAAATACAGAAAACAATTGTAAGTTCACATATAATGTGACTAACAGCAAGATATCACAAGCTAATATATGATACTCTATCTACAAATTACAAAGAAACGGCTAGGAAGTGACAATTCAAACTTGAACCTGCGAAGAATAGACATAATTAACCTCAATAACTTGCCACCGGTGAATTAATGGGGCAAAAATGGTGATAGAAAATTGAGGTAGGAAGCTTTCAAGGCTTCATGACTTAAACCCAAGATTAAAACAGCACCAGTTTGTTGATTCCAATACTATTTGATATTAAGGAGATAAATAACTATTTCTAAAGATTAAGACAGTCATTTTAGACAATGAGAACATCTTAAAAAAATATCTTGCTTACGAATGAACCACCCAAGGCTTCGACTGCTTTCATTCGTTCTTCATGCATGTCTTCTGTCATAGGAGGTGGTTCCTACAGTATAGTTATAGGATTAATATTATTCATCTCACTGAAGTTTGAGACTAGCAGCAGATAGAAAAGTACCTGAGTCAATGGAGCTTGCATAATCTTGTGTGCTTTTAAAAGCATCATCGACTCTGCTACACCAGCTGAGCCGTTCCTGATATTTGGGATGATTATCAGCTTGCGCAGACATATGGCAATACTAAGAAAGCCCACCACAGCATTTTAGAATCAAACAAGCAATCAATGAACACAGTGCAATAAATCTCTTTGAAAACAGTAAAACTCTTAATTTGAATTGTTGCAATTAATCAAAACGAATATATATATGAAAAAGATACCTAGATCAAAAGCTTCATTTTGAACAACTTCACAATTAAGAAGCACACGTTAAGAGAGAAGTTTCAACTACTTCCATCAAAGAACACCAAGAATTCAAAGCATAGTTGTTTTGTTTAAACAAGACAAGAAGTTATATTATGAGCAAAAGCAGTTCTACATTATATATATAATAGTAATGCATATCGATTTCAGATATGAAAAAAGAAATATGCAAACCCCAGGGCTTAGCTTGTACACCTGTCACTTTTCCCGTCAGTACCTTCTTCAACTCCACGAGAAGAAGAAATGTCCCTTGGATTCTGAAGGACTTCCTGCAGTCAAATACTCAGTGTCAGTTGGCAAACAAAAATGTAACAGAAAAATCATATGGAACAAAATCAAAATAAAATAACAGGACCTGAGTAGTCATAGAATCATCAGTATCAGCCTTATGCCCTTTAGCCTCTTCACGCTTTTTACCAATGCACACAGCAAGCTGAAAAACAAAAATGGAATCCCTTAAACATCTTCTGCAATATAAAAAATTTACAAAAAAAATAAAAATCCATCGGAAAGGACAAACAGATACAGATAGAGAGAGGTTCTTCCAAATCATTAATCTTGATTCCATATATACTATCCACATTGTATTAAAGCAACCAACCATGTGCAGTTTCTGATTAATCAAGCAAGTGGATAGGTCGATGGTGCCATTGGCTGGCATTCTTGGCAATGGTTGCGATTCTTCCCAACACCAGCGGACCTCGCGCACAAACTCTATCCAGAGTACGGCAATTGCTGATCAAATAAACATAGTAAGGAGCAGTAAGAAGAATATTAAATGATAATTATAGAAAGTTAAAAGGCACGTGCCAACTGTTTCATAATAAGCTCCTTCAGAGAGTAGCAAAGTGATCTAACAGGAATACCCCGAATACTGCAATTTCCAAACCAAAGAGCATGCAAACAGAACTGCGCAAAGAGTGATTCCAAAGGAGCGCCTTTAATAGATCGTGAATTTTTATGCTCGCCCAGAGAGAAATTCATATCAGCTCCTGCAACTGCAGAGAGAAAAATGAATTAAAAATCCTGTTTAGACTAATAATCATCAGTAATTTCTCATACAAATCTCAAGCAATAACTGATCTTCTGGTGAATATAACTGTTTCCTGAACTAGTTATTCTTCTACTTCCCTTGGTTCATGCACTCAGGGAGAATTTCATTTTATATGTGTATGGGTGTAAATAACTGGGCAGGGATCTAAAGTAGAGTGAAAATCGGATATTTGAAACTATGCAGGTTGGAGAGGTAATAGTGATGAAATGCCTTAAGAAATACAAACAAATCCAAATAATAAAAAAGAAATAATTTGGTACCATCATGAAATAGATCTTTTAGCACACGATCAAGAACTGTAGGTGGAGGTACAACTGCTGAAGACTTCAAAGTTTCAGAACCTGAGAGAAAAGACTGCACTATCAAATACCATTGGAATCCAACACTTGAAGGGAAAAAAGAACATAAGCAGAAGTTACAGATAAAATGTCACAATCATGAACAACAATTCATAGTTGATACATCAATATGCCAATGTGATTTCAAACCTGATACAAAATCTTCAATAAATTTAGCCTCTGATGACATTTCCAATGCCTTGACCAAAAGATGCAGCTGGGATGCAAATCCAATAATGCTTCCATCAAAAATGTCACTGTTAAACATGGATAAACATAAATCATTCCATTTCCTCAACAAGGATACAGAAACCATTTCATATGCACCACAGAAAGAAATAATGACAAAAAAGTCTCATTGGAAATGAAAAAATTAGATTAGAGAAGAGAAACAAAAAGGGGTTATATTTCCTAATTCCAATGCATGTTTACAACAAAGTGAAGCTGGTACTAAGACTTAGTTGTATAAGGAAAGAATGTCTGGGCCGCTGCTGGAATCATGGGCTATATGACCATATGAGCCTTCTAGGAAAAAAACTGGAATAAGGACTGATTGGATCAAACAACAAAAACTCTCTTATACTGAAGTTAACGGAAGAAGCACAGGAATTGAACCAACAAAAGCAGCCATAGATAAAGACTAACCACGTCAGAAGGTCTGTTCTCCAAAAAAAAGGTACAAAAGAAAAACAGAACATTTGAAAATGGTGCAAAATTCCAAGGATTTAGCGAAGGAAGTCCCAAAAGAAATCCTTAAGGTACAATGAACTGATATCAAAAGACGACTATGTATGCAAACAAATGCTAATGTATTAGTCATAGTCCACACATGTGCATGCATTGGCTTCCCATGTTCCTAAGACTTAAACAGGTACCTCTTGGTGCAATACAAATAAAATCTCAAACTCATGGAGGAAAAAAAAAAATTGAAATTTCAAATACTGCAAAATGTTCTTACAGATTTTGAGAAAGACATGGAGATAAGAACCACTTGTCAGCTTCTATTGGTGAGGCATTTTCCAATTCAGCCATATCCAGGGAACTTTCAGCTGTTATCTCAGACCATATGGCAAGCATCTCAAATCCTGCACGAGGTAATAACAGATTACAGTATTTATTGCAATCTGAGAGATGTAGGCAGAGTGTGACACTTTATAATATCATGCCCAGGCAATCAGTGAAAGAGGCTCTGACCACCATCAACAATCCAACCAAAAGAAATATATGCTATAATAAGCAGAATTCACCTCTTACTGGGTCTTCTGCAGAGTACCACTTACTCCAAGGAAAATCGTCATCCCATGGAGTTTTAACACGTGTTTCACCCTCAGTAGTTTCACTAGATCCTGTGAAGTCCTCATCAACTTCGTGAAATTCATCCTCATCATCATAGACTGGAGTTCTGTAGGTTAATTTCATCTTGAAATGGATACGATAATGATTCATAGACCAGTCCACTGCAGTGTAGGCCTTGGGCAATTATTCAAGAATTGGACTATCATATTAGTAAATAGTGCAATGAATCATCACATACTAAAATTAAAATCAGCAACACAATGGAACATGCAAATAGATTAATCATATATATAAAGAGAATACCGTGCAATGCTTAAGTATACTGTAGCCAAGCTATCAAAAAATATTAAGCAGCTCAAGTAGTAAAACTATTGATTAGACAATATAACATGCAAACCTCAAAATTTTATATGATTACATATGTCAATATACCGCCCTGGAGCACAAATGCAAAAGAGAAAAACATAAACTATAGTACTACACACAGAACTCCACTCACTGAATAAGGTAAAAAAAAAGAGGGGGGTGGGAGGGGATACATCAGCCAGGAAAAAGGACAATCATGTTACACAGTTTTCAATAAACTTTGAAGCCTCAGAAAATGAAAAGGATTAGCAAATAAAACAACAGAGAGAGAGAGAGAGCTTACAAACTTAGAAACAAACAGCTCATATAGTCCTTCCAAATGCATAAGCTTTATGGGAACCTGACTACCGATGCGATCAGCTTCAAATCTTCTAGTAGAAACTGTTCCCATGTTTTGAATACCAATATATGCTTTACGCGAAGGATCATGAACTGGAACAAATGCAGGCCAAAGGCTGCAAAGAATGAGCCCAAAATACATTAACTACTTTCTCCATTTTAGTCCTCAGTCAACGGAAAAAAGTCAACTTATAATTGTGCATATGAGCAGTAACCTACACCCGTATGCACAGGAGTGCAAAGCAAAAAATAAGTCGGACAGTCCACAAAAATACTTAGAATTTGGGAAGGCGTGGTTATGTTGACATAATTGCAAGAAAATATTGTAACTCAAAGTCAGTGATAAAGTTTTTTATTACATACTTATCACACAAATTTAAAATTTCAAAGGCTTCAAAGAACTTTAGAGGAGCAATGGAAAGAAAAAAAAAAGTCCTGATATTGGAACATAAGGAGAAAACAGTAGAGCTTTAGAACACAGTAGCAGCCAAACCATGAACAGTTGGACAAAGCAATGGCAACTGCACTCAAAAGTTTGCTTGCCTCAGGTGCATCAAGAACCACACCACTTGCACTTTGTGGAGCAATCACCTGACAGTTTGAAATCATAAGCATCAAATTACAAGCAAAAAAGATAGTCTACAGAGCAAGATAAATGCAGAGAGAGAGAGACCACAAACTCCTTAACCCTGAAAGCGAGCTGCAGATCATGCAATGTCTGATCCCAATCAGAGACTTTGCCTGATCCAATTAGAATTCTTACTAAGACATGAGCTTTAAAAAAAGTGCAGTTAAGGTAGCAAATTAACAGTACCATCATCAACGGTGGCAAAATAGTACTCCATGCAATAACTTTTCAAAGCATATTTGAACTCAGATTTGACCTTGTACAGATCCTTCACATGATTCAGCCGAGCAGCATCCTTTACCTATGACCAAACGGGACAGAACTCAATCCAGACAGAACGAACAATCTTTTAATGGATATAATGAACTCAGATTCAAAACAAAACCAAATAGTTGTCATATACCCTAGGCAAGAGACAAAAACATCTCATCAATTGTAAGGCTTAGGCAACACATATAAAAATAATCTTTTGCCTTGAGAATCACTATGTAAACTAAATATGATATTAGTTTACAAAAAAAGTAGCTAAACAGGATATCAAGAGCAATTTTTTGCCATATGCAGACTTGATATAGAACCCATCATCAATTCTCTTGTGAATCAACGAAAATGACCGGATGGTCAAGTAATGTAGCAATGTACTAATCATTTAAATTCAAATTAATAAAAAGAAGAAAAGTTCATGCTACTGCTTGGCAGCACAAAAAGAGAATTCTTGACATAAACAAGCACACCTGGGAATGGGCATACCAGGTGCAATTTTTTTCCATACCCCACTCTTAACTCAGTGATATGTTTTGCCCTTATATGCAGTAGGAATTGAAAACGAACGTTACGAACCCATCATTTTTCTTGTGAATAAAAGAAATTGGCTAGATGATCAAGTAATGTAATCAACATACATATCATTTAATTCAAATTGATAAAAAGAAGAAAATTATATGCTGCTGCTTGGCAGCACAGAAAGAGAATTCTCCGACATAAACAAGCACACCTGGGAACAGGGCGTACCAATAGATTCTTCGGACCATCAGCGAACCACTGTCTACAGACAGCTTCTATTTCAGAAATGAACCTATAACATATGCAATATTATATTAATATCGTGTTCGTCCCATGATAACGAAGCACCACAGTGGATTGTCATACCTTTCCCATGAGGAGGCAAGAGTAAAATCATCAAAATGCTCAAACTGCACAAAAATCGGAAAAGGAAGAATACAATATCAGGTACACATATAATGGTGCATACATGACCTACGTTACCAAGTGCTACAGTGAAGACGTCTAGGTCATACCTCCTCCTCTTCACAATCATCCTCAATAATGTTTTTTGAGTTGCTACTCGACTTCATATGGAAAAATAACTGCTGAATCAACTGGCAAATATCATTACTAGAGACTCCTTTTAAATAGAAACAACTGCAAAATCAGAAAGAAAGAAAAAAGGATGGAAAATGTATCTTCTCAGAGTATCGTGCAATAAATCATACTACATATCGTCATCATCAACGCCATAAAATAACAATGCAGAAATTCCCGCAAGATTTATTTAAGTAGCACCCAGTAGGTTCCCAAACAAAAGGATTCCGCAAAATCTGGCAAATACTCAGATGACATTGAATAATCGGATCATAAACATCAAGATTCGTGTTTCGATCGCCGAATTAAATTGAAACGTTGGGCATTACAATAAAAAATTGTACCTTGTCGGAGTTTATAGTCTTCGATAGAGAGAATTAGAGGATTCAGTACTTGAATTTCCGTTCTTTTGCGCCCTTTTTGTTTCGTTTGTCAAATTATAGGGAAAGATTTACCCGAAGAAGAGGTAATTCGAAAATAGTTGGAGTTGTCTAGTTTTTTCCCAAAACTCACTTGGATTTTATTAAAATATGCACGAAATTCTCTTCCGTCGTATTTTTAACAGTAGAAAGATGTATCAAAAATATCAATTTTCAATAGTGCTGGAAATTAAAAAATCAAGTTATTCGATACTGTATTCGAAATCGTTAAAAAATCATTTGAACTCGGTTCAATATAGATATTAAACAAGTTTGAATATATATTTATGTTTTGTACCGTCTAAATCTAGGTTCGATAAGTAAAACAAGATATATTTAGTGTAAAAATGTCAAACTACTCGAGTTCGGCTCGTGTTCAACTCGAATAAAGCTCGTTCAATTATCAAGCAAGCTCAAACAATAGTTTCAAAACTCGACAATATTTAAAACAAGTTTGAACTGCATCGCGTTCCGCTCGACTCAACTCATTTACAACCATACTTGCTTCGCGAGATGTATGAGGATCGAAACGTCGCATCCCCAGCTCAAATATCTATCGTATTGTGGAGAAGTATGAAGATCGAAAAAAAAACTACTTTTAAAAGTCTCAACCACAATGCACGAACATAGAGTGACATTGGTTAAGATTGAAAATGTAATTGTGTTGAATCTGTTGATAACAAGTTGATAAATTGAAGAACCACTTTCACGACATTTGAAGAAGCCAATGATTCGAACAAGCCAATGGCGTTTTTTCCATTTTGCCCTCCGGCCAAGTCGGATAAACCACGAACCACGATAATTGGAAACCCATTTGATAAGCTTGTCTACAATGTTACAACAATAACATACATTAATTTTAGCTATTTGGGTTAAGTAAAAAAATCAAAAAAAGAATGTGATACATGTTAATTTTGTACATGCATTTATACATTAGAGTAAACTAACATTTAATCGAAATAGTTTACACCTGAAAACTGAAAATATGCTTAAATAGAATTGTATAGTTTCTAAAAATTTGTGGATGGCAAGTGGGTCATCCCAAAAAATTTGTGAGTCGAAAGAGAATGTTTTACTACAAAACTAAAATAAATTTACTACAAAGCCAAAATACGATATTTTTAAGGACAAAAAAGTACGGGGATTGAAAACGAAGAATCCCTATTTTTTTTAAGTAATAAAAAAAAATTATAAATCGTGACATGCAAAGTGTTTTAATATTTTCTACACATATAAATAAAAATATTGGAATAAAAATGCGAGTATATATATATATATTTTCAACATAAAAATGTGAGAATTTAACTCTTGAAATTGTGATAAACATAGTTAATTAATTCAACATTTAAAATTAAATATTAAAAAATAAAGTAGTACTACTATTTTTGTATGAAACATAAAAAGAAACTAGTTTCATTAATTTCATATAGTTAGTGGTTAATGTATAAGAAAAATAGACGTACCATTACTACAGCAGTGGACTCCATATCAGCCGATGAAACCCCAAAAGTTTGGAAAAGGAAATCTCTATAAGCTGCATTGTCAACAAATATATTGGCTGTGCACCCTTTCAATCCAACTACTACTTTTGGCTTACTATCAAGGCATAGGCTGGAGTTTACACATTGCTCTAATTGCATCCCCTGTATTATTTTGTACGAATTCGTAAAATACAAAATTTATTTAAAGTTATAGTAGAACGGACGGAGGATGTAATATTTACCTGGAGGGTAGTAGCTAACTGAAGCCATTTACTGGTAACTTGAAACCACAATTTTTGTTGAAAGGTATTAGGCTCCATCTCTTCAGAGTAGAATTGCTCGGGCCTATAGCCAATGCGTCCCAGAGAATTATTCCCTCCTTTGGGCATATTGTAATTTTCAAAGTCTAGTTTGGCAACAACGGTTGATGAAACCGTGTCATTGGGTTTCTGTACATATATAGCAAAGTACGTTATTTTTTATGTTATTGGAAAGAGTAATAGGAAAAATGTATTGAATTAACCTAAGAAAAAGTAATGACATTTTGTTTAATTTAACGAGTAAGTAGTAGAATATTCTTACGAGCCAATCCCACAAGCCAGTATTAGCAAATTCGTTGGGGATGATGACATCTCCTACGGACAGGGAACTATTTGTGTTGCCAGATACTCCGAAGTGTATCAATCCATTTATGTTAAAGAGGTCCACCATTTGTTGTGTTGCAGCTGCTGCATTCACCTAACAAGTTTCATATAATTAATTGCATAATCGGACTAGGACTAGACATGTGTAAAGTGAAAAAATAATCATCCTCCAATAAATAACATAAGAATGAAATGGAAAAAAAGAATTGAGTTTTTTGAGATGTGATTACCATTCCAACCCCACACCTGAGGTAAATGACTTTGTTGCCCTCCACCTTGCCCACTCGAAATCTCCTCCCAGAGAGATCGACGTAGGGGTATTTTGAGTAATTCTTGAAAGCAGCAGCAGCAAAGAAAGCATCTTCTTCGGGAGAATAAACTGTGATTAAACCTAGATAAGGGCCATTTTTGTTGATCTCTTTTATTATGGCTAAAGATTTATTTTTCTCCCTTGTAAATGATAAACAAGGAAGCATAAGGAAGGGTAAAAGAATCAGCGGAAGAAGCAGCTTTGCAGACATTTTTTATTTGACAGAAAGAGTAATTTGTAATTGGTCTGAATAATGCAGCTTCAAGTAATTTGCATTTATTTATATGGCCTGGGTTGAATCTGCATTTTTTTTATAGCAGGCTGTCGGCCAGATGTGGATTGGTCCGAATTTTATAATTAAGTGGAGTTTACACACTAAAATGGGCACAATTTTTTTTCATGGAGTTAAAAGAGTGAAACCATGAAAGTCGAGTATATAGATGCAGAATTAATTAATTTATATTAATTTGCTAACAAAAAATATTTTCTTAGATGAGTGGAGCTTTGTGACGAGAGGAAAATAAAAAATTATTTACACTATAATCGAAATAGGAGTATGAGCTCGATTCTATACCCACAATATTAATCTCAAAGCGATTTAGTTGGTGGTCAAAAAAAAATTTGAGGTTATGAAATAGAATCACGTGGAATGCATTGTTAGCTAAAGTTGTTGAAATTATTTAATTATTAATCAATTGGAGCTAAAGGGCAGCTCAGTTTTTTATTTTTATTTTCAAATTTATTTAATTTAAGAAAATCCTATTTAAATTGTTTTATAGTAGGCCGTGGATTGGTCGATTCTTTTTTTTTTATTTCAATTCTTTTATATTTGATTCGTGCACGTTATTTTACAATAATTATTATTATTTGTTATCTTGGGTTTCAACAGTAATGAAGAATTCTTTATAACCCTAAAAATAATCTCTGGATTGTGATTGTGATTGTGATTTAGAGGAATGGAATCACGTGGAATACATTGCTAGCAAAATCTGATACTACAATTATTTGACCTGATTTTCATTATTAATCAAGTGGGACTAAAAAAATTGTCTGGAATGCGATTTAATGGAATGAGGAAGTACCAAATTGTCATAACTAAATTCTTATCTGATCCATGGGATAAATTTTTAAAAATTATTTGTTGAATTCAAATGTGAAAATGATAAATGGAATAATCCCTTGATTTTCTTCTTAATTTAATTTAAAGGGATTCTCAATAAATAACACTTTGCCCCTCATACTTTAATTTATCTCACTTTACCCCAGCACTGTCGTCATTTTAACCCCACAAAAAAAAAAAAGGCTCTTACAATGCTATAAAAACAACTTTCAACATTAATTTAAATGAATCAAATGGTTTTTTCTAGTCTTTTACACTTTTCTTTAAGTCTGTAACATATTTGTACTCCCTTTTTTCCAAATTTAAAGTAGAATGATGAACTAAATAAAGAAACAGGATGATCTAAACAGACATTTTATAGCAAAACTGGTGGACAGCAGAGGCATGAAGCTCTCATGCAAGACAGACCTTCAAGAATGAAGACGATAATACTCCATGGGCGAAACTGTGTACGGATCGCGCTTGATTATCAACCACTTTATGTTGTACCCAACAAACGTAAATGTGTGCAGTCAAAACCATAAGCAACTTCACCGATTTTGAAGGCTCTCAATTGCCTTCTTCCAGTGGTGTGCTCTTTGCTTTGGATCGTCGAAGGACAAAACTTTCTTTGGCTGTATCAAGAAAACAGACGATCACATAAGATGATGCAAATAGTAAATAATCGTTTTAGGCACTGGCCTCGTGTGAGTTGAATCGAAACTTACAGTGCAGATCTTGAAATTTGTTGGGGTTATGACTTGAATGCTGAGATCATTAGGATTGTCGGACCAAATTATATTTCCTTTGACCTCCAATTTAGCAGGGTCGACATAGAATAGCTTGGGTTTGTTTGTAAGGATAAGCTGCACCTTCTTACTCGTTATTTTCTGCAGCTTCTTGACCATTGAGATCAAAAGAACGGATTCACCTGGCTCCAGAAACTGTTGCCTATCAAAAGCAACAAAAGTTCAAATAAAACGAGGGATGTCATTTCAATGCCAAACAAAAAAAGTCGTGGAACATACCATTTTGAATCAAACGAATCCATAGAAGCAAGCCTAGTGACACTACCGGTTTCAGAGGCTGATGCAACACCATCATTTGGTTTTATCGAACCATCCCCAACATGTGATGGATTCCATGAAGAATCTTGCTCTTCTCCTCCAGTAGATTGGCCCTGGAGAATGGGACCAAATATTATTAACAAGGAAAAGATTAAATTAAAAAAAAAAAGGAAGGTGAAAATGCGTACGCCTGCTAGTTTTGGTGGAGTTCCTGCCCTTAAATCTACCCAATCAATTCCCTTAAAAAAAGGATGGCTTTTGAGAGATGCATAGCCGTCAGGTCCCGCGCCTGGTCTCCTACTGGGGTCCATGTCCTACATCAACCATTCCAATGTACCAGTTAGACGACGTAAAAATCACAAGTTTACATACAGCTTAAATACACGAAGTACAAATATGAGTTAAGTATGAAATTAAGTAACATAAGTGATAATGAGTTAACGTCTTGCCAATAATTTATCTATGAGATCCCGTGCTTCAGCTGAAAGGTGGTTTGGAAATCTGATATCCCTTGCGATAATTCTTTGGAAAATAAGCCATTCACTAGCATCCTTGAAAGGAGAAGTGCCTGAAAGCATTTGGTACAACGTGCATCCAAGGGCCCAAAGATCATTCCTGTATTTCAAATAACAAAACTCATGATCGATACAAAAAAATAATACGGGTTGAGTTGAGTTGAGATAGATTCATGTTTATTACCCAAAAGTTGCTGGAGAGGAGTTTAAAACCTCTGGAGGTACATAAGCAGCGGTCCCCACAAAGGTACACGCCTTATCATCTGAAAATAATTACAAATTAACTATAAGTCAAACGAATCCACTGAACCAACACGCCCTTACTATGGTAGAAAGTGTAGGAACTTATGAAACGCGAAGACTACCTGATGCTGCATTTGGAAGGACTGTTATTTGGCTATCTTGCATAGGCTTTACACTACCAAAATCGGCAATCTTGATATGTCCATCTTCAGTAAGCAGCAGGTTCTCTGGCTGCCAACTCGAAACTATTAGCATCAATAATAAAACAATATAAAAATATCCGACAAAGTACCTTAATATCTCGATGTATCAAGCCCATACTGTGAATATATTCAAGAGCATCAACAACTTCAGCTGCATAGAAACGAGCATCGTCCTCAGAAAGACAGCCTTTCTGCACCCATAAATTAACTACATCATTTCATTTAAACGAGCATTTCTGTATACGTTTTTTTGTAGTCAAGGCATGCAAGAAAGAAATAAGCCCTTCTAAATTTTAAAACTCACCCTTGTTATTTGATCAAAAAGTTCTCCGCCTTCACAAGATTCAAGCGCCATGTCTTCATAATATAATTACATACAGGAACATCAAATTACAGATATACCAACCAACATAACAAAAGAAACTATGGTAATGTGACGAGCATTACTCACAGAGCGAATAACTATCTTGAAATGTAAAGAACAATCGCACTACACCAGGATGATCTAACTGGTCCAATACGATGCGTTCCAACTTTACATAAGCTGTTTTATTTTCCTTTGTGATGAACTTTTTATCCATGATCTTCATTGCATAAACTGTTCCTGTGTCTTTCTTCTTTGCTCTAACAACCTGTTGATGATATTCGACACGACAGGATTAAACACATATTTAACACTAATATTGACAACATGCTCGATAATGACCAACGAAGCCTCCAACCCCCCTCCCCACAAATCCTTGTGTCCAAGTTTCAACATTACAAGTATATATTGAGTTTTCCCCAATAACCGAATACTTTTGTCTGTAAATACTGCATGTTTCCCTATGAGTTCTCAATAAGAATTGGCTATCGAATTAGTAAATTGCACACCATATTTTTCACCCTAAACTTCTCATTTGTCTATTCTGGATTTCCTGTCCCTTTTCTCTTTTCTACCCCTCTCTACCCACTACACAATCCTTAATACACATTCCTTAATCTTCTTGCTAAAGCTGAGGGAAACTTAGGAGGGGACGGAAGGAGTACAAAACAACACATAAATTATGATTTTTGTGCATAATCCCACCTCATTTTTGCTCTCTTTCTTTTAAACAACACAAGAAATCTGGAATTGATTGATCAGTTCAAACAATACAGAAAAAGAACAAAAATCCATTACATAAATCCAAACAATTGAGAGGAAAATGAAACAGGTAAAAAGAATGGACCTTGGAATAAGAACCAACACCATAAATCTTGCCCAATTCAAAATCTTGAATGCTGAAATTCTCCTGCGGAGCCCTAAAAGCAAAACTCTTAGATCCCTGAGGATTTCCATTACTTTCATCATTAGGTGATGAACTGTTGCTCTGAATCCTCAACTTTGAATCAAACTCACTCTCCATTGCCAACATTATTTTCCCCAAAATTGTCTACAAAAATACATGCAACAAGAACAAGATCACGAATAATTGCATCTACACTCTGTTGTAGATTGTAAATAAATCCCTTTAAAGATGAGGGCTTTTAGAAAAAGAAAATCTTGAAACAAGAGTTGGATTTATTTTTTCACAGTCCCCAATGAAAGGGGGAAGTGAAGACCGTTGAATAGCAGAAAAAAAAAACCCAGAAAACTTGAGAGATGAGAGAACTACAACAAACACATCACAAATCAGATTAGATTCTCTCTCTGTATCTATATGTGTATGTAATTATATATTCCTCTTTTCTCTGATAAAGCAACCACCCCATTTGAAAGAGGACCCAGAAAAGCGAATGATTCGTTCCACAGATTTATGATTGAATACATGTATATTTTCTTTTCTTTTTCAGCCTTTTTTTCTGCACAATTATGAAATTGTTTATGCGAAAAATGAGAGCTTTAAGGAAAAAAGAAAGGTATGGATTAGGATGAAGAGAAGGAATAGACATGTCACATATGTATGTATTCATCACATGACAAGTAATGGCCATAATTCATGAATCAATGCAATAAAGTAGTGGAAAAATCAAATATTTAATTCTTCTACTCTCAATCCTTTTTAAATGTGTAATTAAAAAAGGATATTGTGATTATTTTAACTTTTTTAAAGTGAAATTTATGGGTAATTAAGAAAAATGAGAATTATATTTTCATTAATTTATTGTGAAATTTTATGTATGTGTATGTATGGGATCCTGAAAAGGAGGAGAGGATGATGGAAACTATGATTGGGAATGGCCTCACTCAGTGACATGTTATTGCTGCCACTGCCAGGTATTTTTCTTATTTTAGTAAATAAATAATAATTCCAATTTAAGTTTGCATTTTCACCAAAAGTTTTTTCAAGAAAAACAAAACATTTTAAAGAGAAAATTTACTTAAATATTTTCCTGTTTATTTTTATTAATTTCGTCAAATTATAATCTCACTGAAATTATTTCAGCATTCAGGATGATTTTTATATAATATGCCACAAATTGAGAAATTTTGTTAACTTAAGCTCAAAGTTCTAAATTCATGAATTCTTAAATAAAGATACACAGTGGAATTAATATATTATAATACGGAGTATTAATTAATTAGTTTATCATCTTCCTAATTAAAAGAAAAAATCACAATGTTTATATCATTATCCTTATCTATAGACCATAGTTGGGACCCACAAATGTCCAAATAAAAACAAGTATATTCAAATAATGGAACTGGTAAATTTAAATAAAAAAGCATGTCTTCATTATCTATGGAGGAGATGTTCAAAGGTAAGAGATATCTTTTTTTTTTTTAAATAAATAAAAAATCCCAAGTATTTCATATTTTTCTATGATTGATTTATAGGTAATTATGGAGTAGGAGTATACTGTAGGAGTACTTGTTAATTCATAAAAATAGGATGGCTATTTATGTTTCTTCTTTAACCTAGGTAGGGACAAAATAATACTCAAGTAGTAGAACTAGGGCTTCATCTATTTTATATTATTTCATCAAAATGAATGAATCCCATAAATTATTGTGTATATTATTGAGTACTACAAGCAACACTCTTAAATTTGCAAACCAGCCCTAATACAGTAATAATCATTCCATTTTAGATCAGTTTTCATATTAATTTGAACACAAAAACTAAGAAAATGTATGTATTATTGATAGACAAAAAAAAAAGTGAAAACTAATTTGATACATACAGAATAATAAATATTTATTATTAGTATTATTTTATTTTGGGAGATGCCTGATG
Source organism: Galeopsis tetrahit (assembly GCA_963675135.1). Lineage (NCBI taxonomy): Eukaryota > Viridiplantae > Streptophyta > Magnoliopsida > Lamiales > Lamiaceae > Galeopsis > Galeopsis tetrahit. The sequence continues at coordinate 63,594,863 of OY776134.1, read as the reverse complement.
TACCAAGAATATGTAAAATCTGATCCAAACAAATGTACAATTGACTGACCAAACCTAAAGATGAAAAAAAGTCCCTCCAAAACATCAGGAGGTACAATCTTTAATCTATAAACAAAATATTACATAAAAAAAAAAAAAAAAACACAACAGCAACAACAACAAAACTAATAAAAAAAAAATACACATTTTTGTGGTGATCAAACTAAACTATACATCCCATCCATCTTTCCTTATGCTAAACTCAGTCTTTCTGTCACTTATACTTCCATACATTTCTGCAAACTTACCTAAACATTTACTCCTAACGCCATAATGAGCCTGTGTATTCCTGCTAATTGCAACACCCGAGAATTTCGACGTGTCGATCGCCCACGCTGGCTTCACGTACTCCACCACACTCGACGACGTGCTTGCATTTGCATACAAATAATTCATCAACACATCTTCACAGTTGAAGAAACTATCCACCATTGCTCGACCCGCCTCCGCTTCCTTGCTCCAATACCTCTCGAACGCTACTCGACTATCCACAAACGCTGCCCCCGTCAAGATCATGTTGTACCCGTTGTGGTCACGAGCATGCTTCTCACCTCTGTATCTCAAACGGGGGCCGCTCACGAGCCTAGGGTAGAACCCGACGATCCGATCTGGATGCTCGCGCCACACCCTGAACCCACGCTCGATATCGTCGCATGCCATCATGATGTCGTCATCCAGCTCAAGGACCGCTCGAGTTTTTATCGAAGGATCCACCTTGAACCGGTTGTTGAGCGAGTTCTGCTTCTCGACTCGTATTCTAACCGGCACGGCTGAGTCAAAATCACTAGGCAATGGGGGCGTCCCTTTGTTCCACACCACGACTATCTCGCGTACAGAAGAGCATCTCGAGTAGTGTTTTACGTACATTTTCAGATTCCAGAGACGAGCATCGTACGTCATCGTTAGTAGAGTGAACTGAGAGTAATGCCCGTCTAACGGGTAGGGTTCCTCTGCACCGGATCCTCCGTATAAATACTTGACCCCTGTACACATGAGCATCATTGCCGCAATGATTGCTAAAACAAGGACAAAAACTCCAGCGCAGGTGCTCGGTTTTATCCTTGCACGAAGAACAGAGCTCGCTCGATTCAAACGACTGCAGAGAAGTCGAAGCTTGGAAGTCAAATACGGTCTCTCCCAGGCCAAGATAGTATCACTTCTCTTACCCATATTATGGGGGCACCAACTTAAAGGTACTAAACACTTAACAGCCCCGAGTAGCATTCCAACAAGCATAACAAGAGCTGCAACAGCAAAAACTGACGCAGACCCTAGAACGAAGCGACGAAATGCATCTCCCGATGGTACTCTATCTCCATCAAGAACTGCAATCCACTCGCCCGAGCTAAGCTGTTGTGCATCAATGTGGTGACCACGGGCCCCGTCCCAAGCATTTCGTCCCTTGTCTGACTTTTCTACCCTCAATGATACCTCAACTTCTTTGAACTCAGTAGTTGTCAAAACAGTTACTTTAAATACGCGTGTTCGACGACCATATGTCTCGCCACAGTCTTGGCCAACACGATAAAGATTTCCCTTATACACAAAAGGCCTACCTCCATTCCGAGCTCCCATGCTCTTGTCTGTATTGTATATGGGGTTCTTCTTATGAGACCTCCAAGGACCAAAAGGCGAGTTGCTATACCAAATCTCCAGTTGCCCGTTTTTCTTGGTCCCGATTCCACTGTGATCAGAACCGAAAAGCCAGTATTTGCCCTCATGAGGAATCATAAAAGAATCCACGAGTGGCCTTTTCATGATAACTTTATCCAATGTCCATTTCAGAGGGAAGTCGATTGCACGATATAGACGAAGATCCCCCTTTGCACTGCCCTCGGGCATCATATATATCTGCAGGAATAAATTCAGATTGTTTCAAAACAAGATTTGTCATTTTAGATGATTTATGTTTATGTTAAATAGTTGAGGTCTTACGTTTCCTTTGTACTCAAAGACATATGGATACGAGAGATGCCAATCCTCATCCAAGGCAATACCCAACTGCTGCCAAGTTGCGCCCTTGTCTATACTACGTGCAACCCCAATGTCTCCTTGCATTGTAATTGAATTTTTTGTTTCGTAGAACAGATAAATAATATTGCCCTGAAGAATGTAATCAAACATTAGCTCAAGAAATTTGTTTTACCACACCTTGAAACAATATTTGTGAAGCATCTAACGTAATAGAAGATACTTGCAGAGCAACCAGATGATAAGTGGGACTGTTATTCTAATTTTATATCACAAAATTTCTACTCTCAATTTAAACAGAAAAGATGGCAGCTATAAACTTGTTCATTCGACAATATGAGACCCATTGTCTACCCCATTCCCCAAAGACTGCCCGACATTCAATTTTGACTTGATTTCATCATAAAATGAAGGACAACATCGTAGACAAACACAACATATAACAGCACATATATCCCCAAGTACATGTATTTGCACTAAACATAATCCAGAAACATCATACACCCATACAAACAAGTTCTGAATACATAAATCAACTTTCTTTTAAAATAGTGTATGTTTCTTCCTCTGTCAGGGTTCCAATACAAAGCATTGACTTGACGAACAACACTTTCCATTGCGTACATGTGCTAATTATTAATTTATGGTAACTTTCCTTGTCAATTTTTTTTAAAAGCATAGTTGCAGATAGTAGATGCAATTAATAGAGATGTCTTGTAATAGAAAGAGAACCTTCACCACAACCCACCTCATATCTTGCATGCTTATCCCAAATTGCTATTAAAACAATAAGGTGTTATCTGGGAGAATCTAAACTGTCTCACCAGATGATTACTTTCCAAGTGAGTTGATTAAATCTGATCATGTACGTCCAGCTCATTCGAAAAGAAAAGAATATATTCCATCCCCAAAGGCAATTAGTACAATTTATTTGCTTATGAAAAATCCATATCTTCGTCTTTACGAGCACTCTCATTTAAGAAACCGAACTCTTTATTCATTTATTCTCCAGATCCAATTTACAACTATACCCACTTGCTCAAAATCTAATCTAAAAAACACTCTACTTTATCCTGTGAGTCTCCTTCTGCAGGATATATAATTACAAGCAGATTCCATGACCCCATCCTCCAAAATTATATAATACCAACAACATGTAAAGATGCAGAAAAGAAACCCATTGTTTCTAATCACTATCTACCTGGTCTATTGAAAGTGAAATGTCACAACAATAATCGAATATGTGGAATTATAGAGCTAAAATCTGAAAAGGACTTCCACTCCCACCAATTATCATTAAAGAACACCAATCCGATTTTAGACTCAATTTAACATCAAAAACTTGCATAGAGTCACAAATTAGAAGATCATTCCTGAAATTACCTGTACATATAGAAAAGGGTCAGCAACAAAATTACTGGGAAAACCAGCATTTGAAACTGAGGCACAAGTGACAACTGGGTTTGCTACAGGCCATGCTGCAGACTTGTCCTTCCATATATTTACCTGCCAACCAAATTCAGAGCATTAATCAGTTATGGAGTTTTACAGAAGACTCTGATTTCAATAAAAGTAATTATTGAAATCTGCAAGCATTCATCATATAATTAAACTCACCAAACCCCTAAAACAAGAAGACAAAAAACTTGTGGGTGAAAGGCCCCATGGTTACAAATTAACACCCTATCTCTTTCAAAAGTGTTTAAGCACAAACAGGGCATGCTCCCTCGAAAAGCCCAAAATGTCAAAACATTTTTAAATAAAATCCATAAACACCCACAGAAGGTACATAATTCCAGAAAACGAAGGTAAAGAAACGCAGAATTCCAAACTTAAAATAAAACCCACAAAACGAGAAACCCTTGACGATTAACAAAAAATTTAGAAAAAGGAAACCTACATGTTCAATTGGTTTGAGAGAGAAAGGGGAGTGGCCATAGTAAATTCCTACGGCCCAGGAGCCCTCATTGTCCTGTTGACAGCCCAACATCGTGATCCCCGTCCGTACGTTTGGCGTGAGCAAAAACCTCGCGTACAAAATCCCAATCGACCCCAAAACGACAAACGAAAACACGAAATACGCAAACGTGGAGGATAAAACACACGCCCCCTCATTATTGTTATTTCCGCTCTTACTACCAACACTAGTATTTTTGCTACCGACGCCGGAGGACACAATTGGGCCCGAACCCATCACTTAAAACATCAGCAGGAATCGCGGCTTCGCATCAACTTTAAAACAAAAATGAAAAACGCGAGTTTTTGCATAAGTCTCTGTTATCCCCTACTCCGATGAAATGAAGAGAGAGAAATAGGGAGGGAGGTTTTAACTGTTGAGAAATGGGTATGTATGAGGAGGTTTTTAAAATTGAATTCTGGGTTTGTGGATTTGGCTAAGTTTGGAATTTTTTTTTGAATTGGAATGCAACACAACAGAGCGAAAGGTGACAAGAAAAACCGCGTACGTTCTTTTGGAAGAAAAAACGTTGTTAGCCACCTTCTATGGAAAATTCCAATTTTCTATTCTGTGTGCTCATTCATCTGTAACGCAAATCTTCAAATGTGTTTGTATATTTATATATATATAAACACGCACAAGTGAGTGTGTCTAGAAGCCAGCGGTTGTACATACAATTGTGTGTATCTATCGCTGAAATGTAATGGATAGAAAAAAATAAAAATAATTTGGTGGGGTTTGGGGGAAGTCGTGTATTCATTTTGACTATAAACCTCTTCCTAATTATAGACTTTTATACCCCCTCCGTTCAAATTTATAATGTCTATTATTCGAATACAAATTTTAATAAATATTATAGAATTTATTTATATATAAAGTAAATGACAAAATGATAATTAAAGAATGAAGATAAAGTAATATGAACCATACTTTTTTTAAATTGAACGTTTCACCTAAAAATGAAATGTGTAACTTTTATTTTAGATGACAAAATTGATGATTTTTAAAAGGATGAAAAAGTATTTTTTTAATATATGCGTTCAAAGCAAATGAATAACTTTTTAAGGGAATTAATTAGTATAATTTTATTTTATTTTTATTTCTACTTTATTGATTTTTTTGAAAATGAAAGAAACTTTAATGTTTTTCTTTTTATACTAATTATTAAATTCAGGTGACTGGTGCCTGGTGGGGTGGGTGTCATGATATCTGGGACAATTAATTTACCAATAGTTTTTATTACATGTGACTATGTGAGGTCGCAGAATCATAGTGTTTTTTTTTTTTTTTAAAAGGCAGAATAAATAGTGTTATCCTTCTGAAAGAAAAAAAAGAATAAGTCAGGATGTATTAATTTATTTCATGAAAGTATTAAACTCATGTAATGAAAAAAAAAAATAGGAGTAACAAGATATAAAATACATAAAGACTATATTAGTACCTCAATTTTTAATTATATGTTGGGTTAATTCAAATTAAATGTCATTAATTGGCTACTAAATACTATTGCACTCTCGTTTATTTCAACTTAATGATATTGAAAAAGAGGGTTAATATTTATTAGTGAAATAAATTTTCATTAATTACAAAGTCACAAATAATTATGAACAGAATCAGACATATAACTAAAAGGCCAAATTATCAATTTTAGCCCATACTTTTCACTTTTTATAAAATCTAGCACATATTTTTTTTTTAAACAAATTGTACCTATACTTTTCATTTTTCCTCAAATCTAGCACATACTTTTTTCTTAACCAAATTATACTCATACTTTTTATTTTTTATCAAATTTAACACATACTTTTTTACTCTTATCCAAATTATATATACCCATACTTTTTATAAATATAATTAATTAATATTTCTTACTTTATAAATAAATTCTAAAATTATATAGTACTCCCTCCGTCCAATTTTATTATGCCTACTTCTTTGGACACGGATTTTAATGAATATTTATTAGTTTATTCATAAAGTAGATAAGTTGAGGGTATGATGGAGTATTGTGGTGTCCATTTATAAATAAATGATTATTTATGAATAAAGTGAATGACAAAGTGGGTAAATAAGTGATGGTAGGAGGGTGGAGATAAAGTAGTATGAATAATATTATTTCTAAAAAGGGTATATGCATAATAAAATTGGACAACCAAAAAAGAAAAGTGAGAATAATGAAATTGGACGGAGGGAGTAATATTTTTTAATCTAGAAAATATAAAATATAAAAAATTATTTAAAGAATCTCAAAGCATTATTTAAAAAAATATATATACTCAAGTACAATTTATTTCAATTACTGTATTTTTTATATATACTTTGTAAATCTCTTTTTAATTCAATAGTTTTAGATAATTTCACTTTTCAATTATTTATTTAAAATTTTAAATTTGTAAATTTTAAATTGATTTTTTTTAATTTAAATATATTTAAGATATTTTTTTTGTTTTTAATTATTAGATGTTTTTTACATTTTTTTTGGTATTTTAAATTAATTGATAAAAACATGTGCTAAAATTCATAAAACATAAAAAATATGTGATGCATTTTATTAAAACTGAAAAATATGGGTATGAAAGAAAAAGTTTGTGCTAAATTTGATAACAAAATGAAAAGTACGGGTATAATTTGTTTAAAAAGAAAAGTATGTGCTAGATTTAGTAAAAAGTGAAAAGTATGGGATAAAATTGATTATTTGGCCTAACTAAAAACAGAGAAAGTACTTTTTCCATGCTAGATTATGATTTTGTATTTTTTTTATTTATCTCAAAATATAGTTAAATTATTTTTTAAGAGTTTGTATAATTTCAAAATTACTCATATTTAATGCACATTTAAATTATGGTAACGTGTGAGAGAAATATTGTTTTTTAATTTTAAGATCATTTAAATAAGGGTATATTTATCTTTTAAAAAATAAGGGTATATTTAAAAATTTAAAATTTTATGCATAATAATGATGTTTTATTAATTTGTGTAAAAAATTAAAGTGTTAATTGTAAATTAAATCACCATCTTTCATTCATTTGCAATATAATCTAAACTTTTCAACAATTGTAAATAAATCACCAATTTATCTATTGTTGCAAATTAGACTTCTTAGTAAACTCATATATACTCGAATAAGACGTTTTGAAATTAGATCGGATTTAAAGAATAATGTTGTTTCATTAAGAATGTTTCATGTCAACAAAAAGTTTAAATTACGTTAGTTTCGAACACAAACAAATTTATCAATAAGTCTAATTTGCAACAATATGTAAAATTGATAATTTATTTGCAATTATTGAAAGGTTTTAGATTAGATCGAATGAAAGGGGGTGACTTAATTTACAATTAATCTAAAATTAAATGAAATCATAATTTATAACTAAAGGAGATTTTTTTTCATATAAACCAATACATCTAGTTATATATTTCAATTTTTTTTTTATTATAAAGAGTAGAACTTCGATTAATTCAGTTAAAATTGATCAAACCACGCCCTAAAAATAACATTATTTCAAAAAAGATAAAACAAATTTCGAATGAATATCTAAATGAGTCACATTTGTGTAAAATATATTTAAGGTAATTTAAAAAAAATGTGTTCACAAGTTTGGATTCAGATCTTAAAAAAAAAAATCGTGAATCACAAACACATGATTTACTATATAATCAATATATTTTTATTTCATGAACTACAAAATCAAAAGGATAGTACTACATGTGTAAAATATTATAGAAAATTCACCCAAAAATGTGTTCAGAAGATTTTTTAACTTATATTAACTAGTACACTTTTAATTTTATAATGATAATAACTTAGTTTTACAGTAACATAATTTTGACCTTAATATAATATTTTTTACTTTATAGTAATATATTTTGATTTTGTAATAGCATCAAATATGTTGCTACTAAATGCAAAAAATATGTTACCACCTAAAAAGTTCAAAAATATACTGGTAATTTCGACTAAAGTGTCCAAAATATTTTTTACTTATAGTAGTACAATTTTTGTGTTGTAATGACAATACTATGATCATATAATAAAATAATATCTAAAAGAGAAAAAATATATTAAGGAGTAATTAATTTTGACTCCGTTAATTCCGCGAAATTTTACTAACAATTTATTTTAATTATTTATATTTTATGTATAAAATATTTTAATTAAAATAAATTTTTGTGAATGGAAATTTCAGTCTTTGTTTGAACCCATCTAAAAGAATCGGCTTTTTCGTTGTTATGATAAACTTAACATTCAAGTAACCAAGTCTTTTTTTTTTTTTCTTTAAAAACAGGAATGTTAATTAAATAATTGCAGGTTAATATAAATTTCAAAAGAATGAAGACGTAATTGACTTATTCATTCATTCTTATTTTTGGTCAACTTTTGAAATAGCCGCCGGCCGCGCGGAAGATTGCTAAAGCGCATCGCTTTTGTCATTCTCATTTCTTCGGTCAAACTACGGAATCTTTTTGGATTCATGCATAATTTTTTCTATTTTTATAAGTATGTTTTACCAGTTTTTATAATCTTCAAAGTTTTTCATTTTAAAATTTCAGTGTTTTAATTCAATTCAAAAACAATAATCCTTCCGTCTTAATAACTTTGTTCAATGAAAATTATTCTTTTTTTTTTTTTTACAAATTACTTTTTCACATTTTATTATATTTTTCTTTATCTCAATCACTTTTTTTTTCATTTGTCCAAGTAATATTATGTTCTCGCATTTCATCTCATCTAGATTTCACTTTTAGTTTTAAAAAGCTTTTCAAAAAAAGGTACTCCGTATTAAAAAAAGATTTAATAATATTTTAAATCACACAAAAAATAATAAATCATACTCTCAAATTTGTGCATGTCTCTATACAGTTAAAGTGTAATTTATTGTTATTTTTAATATCATATCACTTATCAACTAATATCACTATTAATATTTATTTAGACAGTTCAAAATTGGTTGGTCTGCTATGGACTCGAGTGCATGTTATGCACCCTAATCCATGTTGCACTTTTCAGTTTTACCGAAATGGTGTTGCACTTTTCAATTATTAAATTGTATAATAATATTTTTAGTAATAATTGAAAAGTGCAACACCATTTACCAAAAAGTGTAAGTCAGTAAAACTGAAAAGTGCAACATGAACTAGGGTGCATAACATGCACTCGAGTGCATACTAGACTTTACCGTTCAAAATTTATGCCTGTAAAATATTTTAATTTTAGTTTATATATATGAGTATCAGTTCACAAATTATAACCTTATCCATGAATTGGTGAAAAGAAGCGTGTATAATTATGAAATTTTCCAATAAATAAATAAATGTCGTCACCATACCTACGTACGTTCGGGACCATTAATTAAACTATTTAATAAGCAATTGTGATGTGGACTTTCGAATTAATTCGAAAATATGTTATTTAAATAAGGAATATATATTACTAGGATACAATCAAAGTTGAGAATTTTTGTTCGCCAAGAAACAACTATTCAACCATATCAATTAGCTAGATGTCGAAAAAAAAAAAAAACTATACTATCAATTAGCTCGTTCGATGCGACCTTTCGTGGAAATTTTTATAAAATTAAACTATTCAATAAAACCTCAACAAAGTAAACATTAAAGTTATATTGACTTGACGTAATGCGATTCACTTATATAAAATTGAGCTCGAGCTCGTTACATACTCAATTTATCTATAGTTGACTGAAGCTCGACTCAATATCTAAATTTTTTCTTTTAATTTCATTAGACTTGTTAACGAGTGGAATTAAGCTAGTTTTTCCGCTTGTTAATATAATCGAGCTCGAACTTTAAATATTCGTCTTGTAGTCACACGTATTTATGTATTTCTTGTAAGGTAAGGTATGTTTGATTATTGGGGTATTTATTAATTAATTAGCCCATGTAAAATTGATGAACTTTAGTAGTATTTTTTTTTATATGCACAATCATAAACTAATTTAACGTAATATCCACACAATTTTAGAAAGATATTAGCCTTTCCTTCAAAGACAATTTGAAAAATCAACACAGTATAATTTTAAAAAGTTGGAGTTGAAAAATACTTTTTATTTAATTATTATGACTATGAAAGTCTTAATATTTTTATGACATGAAGGATTCTACATTTTCCTAATAAACACTGTGATACTGCATTTGAATATTTTTTTTTAGACAAGTTTAAATTTAATTATGTTAAAATTAAATAGAATTTAAATTAAACTACTCAAACCAATCAATGACTGAAAGTCAACAACCGTAGATTTCTGATGTCCTGGCCTGTACATGTTCCATTTTATTAATTAAGGATTATTTAAATGTTAGCTAAGATCAAACTAATGCAATAATTAATCACAAATTGTCAGATACTAGGTTCTGTTATCAAACATGAAGTAAGGTTTTGTTTGGGGTAGGTGTGTTTAACTCTTCAAATATTAAATAAATAATTAACCCACTTGTTTTTTATTCCCCAAAAAAAATTAAATAAATGTGCCGTTGTGATTTGGTCATCTTGGCGTGTACATAAAGTTTAAACTTTCTTGTATGAGAATAATTTAGGTCTGATATTACAAATGCAATATTTTTTTCTGTTTAAAAAAGGAGCAGAAAAATTAATTTATTGGTTGAATTCGGGTTAAAATTGAGGTAAAAGGATATTTTTATAAAATTTGTGCAAAATAATTATAAAAACTTTTTTTTCCCCAAAAACTTTGCGATACTATATAAAGGAAAGTATCACATACTTGCCCAACAATTATAACCCTATTAAAGTAAAATTAATAATTTAATAAAAGTACCTTTAGTTAGATATGTCAAACCATGTTATCATGTCGTGTTTCGTGTCGATACATTTTCGTATTTTTCATTAAGACGTGATATGACAGGAAAAAATAACAAGTAACATGTTGTTAACAGAATAGTGTGTTATTTGTTAATTTTATCTTGTTTAAAAAAGTTGACACAAATTTAATATGAAATTTTCGTGTCATTATCGTGACGACGCGAATAAAATAAAGCCTAAAAATTCTTGTATCATGCTATTGTCTTATCCGGAATTACACCCGTAATTGTAGATACCTAATGTAAAGAAGCTCAATTAAGTGTATTACTCACATTTTAAGTATTTGCTTAAATTGCTTTAAATCCAAACTCACACACTGTTGCTATTTTTATTTATTTTTTAAAAATCCCCATGTAGGCGAATCAATGCATTAGTTGTTAATGTATCTGTATTTAACATCATTAAAATCACGAGAAACTTCCAAAATCAAGTCTCTTTTCTTAAATTTGTCAATTCTCTATTAAATATAGTAGTGCAATTTGAAGAGTTTATTATTCGAATATTTCTTATATTGGTTGGTTACTTGGTTTATCTCTTTGTTTGAACGGCAATAATTGGTAACTTTTATTGCATAAACAATAAAAAAAGAGTTTTTTTTTTTAAAAAAAAAAACAAATAAAAAAGTAAGTTGTGGTGGGTAGTGAAACATGTAGTTCCATAAAAAGAGGTATAATTTTTTTGAATAATTCGGCCACAAAAAGAAAAAGCCAAACACAACGTAACAACCTCCATATAGTTTAGTCTGAAAAATAACACTCCACTTTCCAGCTATTTAATTCAATTAATAAAAAAACACAATGCATATGTCACTAGGCAGCATCACAATAACATTGTTGTTATATTTATATTCTTAAATAAAGGTTATCATATCCTGTTTGTAAAAAAAGGACGTTTCGAATTAGATTTTTTATTTTTTAATTTAATAATAAAATATATTTTTTTACTTTAAACTATATACTTTAAAGTTCAAACATCTCAAAATTACACAATATATATAATTATTTTATTACTTCAAAAATTTACATGATTCAATTGAAACGGAAAGAATAATAATTTTAAATTGCACTTAATTTTTAACGGAGTGATGGAACCCTATTAATGCCCAGTTTGGTCATTCTCATGAATGTAATTTTCTTCTAGAAATGGGTCTTAGTCATGGTCACGATTTACAATTTAAAATCAGCTTTAATAATATGTATTTAATTTAATTAAGTGAATGTAACTAATGCATTTTCCTTGTACGCTTCTATGCTGCTCTTAATACCCCCTTGTGTGAGATTTATTTGGAATAATTATAAAAATTACCGAAAATATTAAATATTAGTCGTTATGTTAAAATAATTCACTTGAATTATTGAGAGATATTAGTTGTCCTATTAAAATACGTGAGGATATTACAGAATATTAGTCCTAATACAAAAAAAAGTACTGTACTAATTTGTTGAAATTTCAGAAAGATGTGGGCTAGTGGAACTTGCACTAGATATATTTTTTGTTATCACCTAATAATCAACGGCGTGTTTGGCAAGTCACATTTACTCTTATCCAAACAACATTTATGAAACTATTCTGTAGCATTTAAATGCTCTAAACATTTAGTATATGTTTTTTTCAAAAGATTAGGTATATACGGTTATATTCAATCTTTATTTGTTGACCACACCAACAGATATTTATAATTCCGTTTATTTGGCCATTTATAAAATTTTCATATATTTTTTAATAAATACCTTCTAAATTTATAGTATCTTTTACACTTTATATTTATTTACATATAATATCAATAAAATTTATTTCTATATCTTATTTCTTTTATCTTTCAATCACAGTATTTGTACTATATTTATTATTTAATTAGTTATCTTAATATATGTGTATAAAAGTGACCGAAAGCTTATAGTCGGATGAATTGTTAAATTTATTTCAAATTCACATACTATATAAGCACTCAACAATTCGATGCATAATATAGAGAATGGATATATATTTTTTAACAAATAGTGTAAATTACTCAATAGAGTTCAATGTTACATAGGCTATATCGTTAAACTTGTTACTTTTGATGTACACGTGATATATATTAAATAAAAATAATTTTAGAATATTATTTACAACGGATATTCCAACATGGTCTGCGAATAAAAAAAATGTAGGAGTAATTAAGTTTGTCGTTTAATTAAACTAATTATTGATTATATCTCCCCCTCAAAAAAAAAAAAATATTGATTATATCGACGACAGTCTTGCTCCTCTAAGTTAGGTTGAGCACCAAGAACTGCAAAACTTTATTTTAAATATATCAATTAGTAGATGTTCTTAAATGTTAGTAATATTTTTAGAATTTTTTAAAATTTTAGATAAATTAACTATAGGCTATTTAATAAGCCCAAAAATTAATGTAGTGATTAGTGAATTTATTGCATTTTTTGCACCTATACTCAAAATTGATATTTTTGTGTATATTTTAATTATAAAATTAATCCCATAAGTTTTTAGTTTACACTTTTGAGACTATGATTTAAAAATAAATAAATTACAATTAACCTTTGCAGTAATATTATATAAAAAATTGGTTCGTTAAAAAAATGACCTTGATGAGTAAAATATGATTTATAGTTTTATCGGTTAATTTGTTTAAACTTACAAAAGAAATTAAATAATGCGTTTTTCATCAATAATTTGAGTTTTCACTTTCTCAGTACTATTAGATGACAAAATGCAATCATACATTTTTTCTTGTAAACACTGAGGTTCAATTGTTTAGTTCAATAGATTAGATGCAAATTTATATATATATATATATATATGAGAAACCTAATGATTAATATTATTAAATAATATAAATATCATATGGAGTACTACTTAAAATTTTACCCGTCCTGACGGACACTCCCAAAAATATTAGAGAAATGGGAAGGTACAACTCAACTTAAATTTGTTGCTAGTTGGCTTTTAAAAAAGTGAATTTAATTTTCAATTAAAATTCAACAAATAATACTCTTCAATTCTTTTTAGATATCATTTTAGCCCTTTTTACATTATCATAAAAATTTATACAGGAGTATTAAATATTTCATACATAAAATATAAATATTTAAGATAAATTTGAAGCAAATATTTGTGGATCGGGTCAATGTGGATCAAATTTGACAATTTTTTTTTACTTTTAAATATTGTTTTACTATATACCGATCAAACTATTATTACTACAAAGCAAAAAAATATACTACTATAAGTTCAAAATACTCTGAACACTTAATTTTTTGGTAAATTTTTTAGAATATTTTTTAACATGTAATAACACACTTGATTTTATAGTGATAATATTTTAACCTTATAGTAACAATATATTGATCATGTAGTAAACCACCTACTTGCGACAATCGAATTTTTTGGACAATCCGAATCCAAACTTCCAAACTTATGACCCACATAATTTTGTGGTGTTTGGAAATTTTATCCCCATTTACCCTCCCCCACCACCACTAGAAAAGAGTATTTGGGTGGGTAATATTCAAAATCGGAGGCGTAAAAATGATAGTTTTGACTGAAAAGAAAGAAAAAAACTTTTACTATGCAAATCATGACACAAACAATGAACAAGAATAAAAAGACAAATACACCGCTCGATTAAGAGGAATATAAACCAACAAATATATGTGTGTGTTATGACCAATTAATTAAACCACTCCACTTAAAATTCATAATTGCAAACCTAATAAGGCCCCATACTGTCCACTTGTCAACTAGTAATTGGAACCCACTGATGAGAAAATAATTTAAATGAGAAAAAATAATTTAACAATAATTGATGGCGCCTAATTAATTATTTTCTCATGTTTTGGATAATGATAACAGGGATAACATTAAAGAATTATTGCCCAAACGAAATTTCAAAGCTTGACCGTTCATTATGCTTGTCAAAAACTAGCTACGGCCCTTCAAAATAATAATCATACCAAGTGCCAACAAGATTGAAAAAAACAACAAAAAAAAGCAGCAAATTAGTGTTCTTAATCTTACATGATTGAATTTCCACTTATAGAAGCTTGTAACAGCAGTATCTAAGTTGCAAAATATTCAATTTCTACAAACAAATGTTGACAAATTCGATTTTCTAAACATTGTAGAATCGAAAGAAAATAAGCATATTTTTTTAAAAAACTGAGTCTACGAAACTGGTACCTTCCGAGCAAATTTTTGTAGAGATTTCGGTAGATCATTTTTGTCTTCGTCTTCGTTTCTCTTCCTCTTCTTTTTCGACATCTCGTCATCTTTGTTATGTTGCTCCAAGAAATATTTCTTAGCTGTCAATACAGCTTTCTCCTTCTTCTTAGCAACCTTGCTGGGCTTGCTCCTACCTTTGGTTTTCTTCTTGATATGAATATTCTTAGCATCTTCTATAACAGCTTCAATCTCAGCTTCTACCTCCTGTTTAGTCGGCTTCTCTTTCTTCCTACTAGTCCTCACCGAACCAATCTTAGACGGATCCAACATGATCGTCTCCGGGGGTAATTTGTCCAGAAGAGACCGTACTTCCATCTCGTTTCTCTGTTTCCGTGTTTCATGAGGGTTAGCCACCCACGTATCGAAGTTGGGCTCTCCTGACCCAGGTATCAATATCGAAGACCAACCCATCGAATGCCCGATTGCTAAAACATCTTCATACGGTCTAAATGCTACTTTCTTTATTTGGTAACCTTTAGCCATTGAATGCTTCATATAGCGACTGTATTCCCGGGAACCAGAAAAATCACCCAGTATCTGAACGAAAGATCCAGTAGCTGCAGCGAGTAAACCTCTGTGACTGAAGTCGAGTGTTTTGGCATTCCCGGGCAATGTCTGGACAACCTCAAACTTTCTCAAATCCCATATTTTTATTTTCCTTTCCATTCCAGCTGTTGCCATGAGATGGCCGTTGGGATGGAATGCCATAGCTGTAACGGGCCCACGATGACACAACATCTTGACAAGTGGAGCAGCACTGGTAGGTTTCCACATGCTGACAGTACCGCCAGAATGACCAACAGCGACCACGTTATTGAATGGGTTAACCTCCATAGTATCAGAGCGACCCAGACCCGTCCGGAAATTGCCAACCATCTGCCCGGTTGTAATATCTTGGTAATGAAGCTGCCCGAGTTTATTTATGGATGTTAAGAGGAAATGCTTGTTTAGAAACTGAAGTTTTGTTGCAGTACCATGTTCCTGAGGAAGAAAGAGATTCAGGTCATGTTTTTCTTTAAGAATGTACGGCTCTAAAGACCCAAAAGCAAATGCCTTGGATTCTGCTATGCAGAGAGTACATACCAGATAAACATTACAGTTCAGTAGATTTAATGATTAATCCCTTAAATAGTCAGGAAAAAAAAAAAAGAATTGCAAAGTGTACAACTCAGGATAGAACACACTAAAGGACTTCAGGTCTCATTTTTGAATTCATTATTTGGTATCCATATTTCAATCAGTAGAAGATAATCTATATAAAATGAATATCAAATCCCTCTATGTCACCCATTTATGCAATTGACAGAAACAGAGATGAAGCATCGGGTGAAGTTAGGATTAAAAAATCTTTAATATGTACCATCATATTAAAGTTCTAGCTGCATATATCAGCAGACTTGGGAAAATTTTAACTGTAGCGAAAAATATTGATTTCAACAGTTTTGAAGTCTAGTGATGCTGAAAAGGTAAAACTGAGCAATTTATCGGCATATTGCATAAGATATGTTTTAACGTCAATCATCAGCTTCTGCTAGGATTGCTCAAGTAAAGTAAAAAAAGCACACAGCAAATCAGCAATTGCATTTACATACACAAATCCCAACACACGTGCACACACTGTACAATGATAAAAGAGAAATTGTAATTCAGGAGTCTGAAACAGGCAAGCAACAATAGAACTTCACACGGTAAAAATTAGAAACTGCTCAAGTAGTCAGAAATAAAAAAACTAACCTTCAGGCAGTGCAACTCAGTACCATTGTCGCTATACATATACACATACCTGTCACAAATAAGGGCACAGTTCAGATATATGTGCCAAATTTGTGTTCTTTATCATTGTGGAAATTTAAATTCCAAAACAAAAAAAAAAAGATGAATGAACCTACTTCTTTTGAGCAGCAGCGAAAAGCTTCTGATTATGCAGAAATGCCACATCACGGATTGTTTCCCTAACCTGGAAAGCACTTCAATTTAAAAAATCCCTGACAATAACTCAAAAGAAAATAGCATTCCAAAACAGTCTGCTTACACATGATTAGAAAGTAAAGTACCTGAAACTCTTTGATAAGGTCCATATTTTTCATGTCAAGTAGGATCATATGACCTTTTCTTCCACCAGTTACCATATATCGACCACTCAAGGAAAAATCCAGAGTGTAAGGACCAAAATCTGAAAATAAAAGAACTTCAGAAAGGCCTTTTTTTTACTTAAGAAAAATATGCAGAAACCACCAAGGCAAGAGGTCTAGACCTGGCAAGACAATATCAAATTGTTTTCTCAAACTCAGGATATCCACTTCAGCAGCTATTTTGTCCTGTGAAATGTTCCAGGTTTTCTCTATACCCTCAACTTCCAGATAACCTGCTTCGCTTGGCATAAGCCACTAAGAAAACAAGACAATGTTTACTTTGTCAAAATTCAAAATTAATACAAACAGTGTTACGTGTAATAAAAAAGACAGGCCGCAAAGCAAATTGTGAAAAACATTGAATCACCTTCTCAGCCTTGGCAGCCACTTGTGCAGACTTTCCATACAGTTCTTCCCTCACAACTAATTGGCCCTTCAATTTCCTATCTTGTAGCCCCTGTGATTGGATAACATAGATAATGATCACAAAATCTCAATGTAGACAAATCATACAAGTAAAAATCTAAAACATCCATTACCCCTAAATCCGCAGCTTCACCCCTGAGATATTTCTTTACATTCATTTCCTCCTCTTCATCCATTCCCTGCAGATCAAAATCCACCGCAATTAATAACTCTCCAATCACTATAAACCTTGGAGAAA
The DNA here is from genome assembly GCA_963675135.1 of Galeopsis tetrahit. Lineage (NCBI taxonomy): Eukaryota > Viridiplantae > Streptophyta > Magnoliopsida > Lamiales > Lamiaceae > Galeopsis > Galeopsis tetrahit. The sequence goes on along the minus strand of OY776134.1, from coordinate 63,577,038 downwards.
TAAAGGCTTAGCATTAAGCTTTAATTCACCTGCTCTAATGAGGGAATAGGTTTTACTCGGTCAACTTTTCCCGCCTTCACTACCATCTTTCTCTTCACCTTCTTAAGATACTGATACATTCCAAATTATTCAAGAAAGAATGAGAAAAGGAAAAACATGAAGCTAGTAAGCATTCAAACGTCATAGACTGGGGAATGTTGAATAAACTCGACGAACATCAATACTAATACATACATAGGTCCAGCTCGAAACAGACTTAATCACAATTAAACATAACCTACAACAAACAAACACACGCGCAGACGAAAAGAGATGAAGAGTGACCTTTTGTGCGTGAACGCTCTATATTGCCTCAACGATGAAAGTTGTATGCATAAGACGAAGGAAAAACCAGCAAATAAGTTACTTTAAGCCACGCAAAGTCACCGACGAAGGAATTCACGGCGGCGTCGCCGGTAGAAGTCTGATACGAGGGTTCTCTAAAACCCTGAATTGCTTCTGCCTAATTAGAATTTTAGAACTGAAGATTTTATTTATGTGGGCTCGATGGGCCAAATTTTAGTTAAATGGACTGGCCCAAAAACTCTAGTAAAATTAAGAGCCTAAAGAAAGATGATTGTTAAATGGGCCGGCCCAATATGGAAAATAATCGATATGCATTAAAAAAAAAAGAAAGTAATTATTGTTATATTTATTCTAATTATTAAAATATGGGTTGTTATTTTATTTCTAAACTCACTCTTCTATTTTTATTACCTGGCATTCCTAATAAAACCCATTAATAATATAAGAAACAAATACTCCATAAAATACCACACAATGAACAATCAAGTATCAATCATTCTTTCAACATAAAACAAAACAAGGGCGAAATTTGGAAGCCACAATACATCTTTAGATCTTTAAACTACGGAGTATTATTTTTTGTTTCGGTTCCTAAACTTTAAAAAAAAAAAAAAAAAAAAAAAAAAATCTATTCTATTCATTATTATTTCGTAAGGTCTTTAAATTATTTTTATTTTATTTTAAAAGATAAATAAACATTAGATGTTGTGCATGCGATATCTACTTTAACGAAATAAAGATTGCATTGTGTACATACGAATCATACGATGTTAAGAGTGCGAGAAGTTTGTTTGACGAGAGAGAAAAGTGGGTGTTGATTTGTTTACCAAATGAGTTGCAATATGACAAAGTCTCAAATACACCGTACAAACAAAAAATGTTTGGTGCACTCTATTTTGACCCTAGCCTATTAGTATGAGATTGTAACCGCTTGAGTTTAAATTTTTGCTTTTAATAATATATAAGGGTTGACCTGTGTTGAATGTGCACAGGAGACCAAAGTATTATTGGTATTATTATATTAATGGATATTAAATAAATATGGAGGTGTGTAAACATCGCAGGCAATATATATATGCGACCATCCGTTGAGGTGTACGTGACAAAGTGGGATAGCTCAAGTGGTTAGAGCACCACTACCTAGGCCTTAGGTCCTGGGTTCGAGTCATGGGGAGGGGAAAATGGATGGGTATTTAACTTGTAATCAAAAAATCCGTTGAGGTGTACGTGACATATTGTATATACAATATAGATACATAAAATAGTTAACATTGCATGCACAAAGTACAATCTTTATTTCGAAAAAAGAAGACATCACATGCATAGTTACATATAGCATGCACATAGTACAATATTTATTTCGAAAACACCCTAATTAAGTAAATATTCACTACATATCTATGGAGTACTTGGATTTGGTTGCTGCCATTGTCAACACCTTTGCAACTCCCTCCATCTCTTGTCTACTTGTCAATCGAATTTTCTCCCTTTTTTCTCCAACTTTTTTTCTCAAAACCTCCCCCGTTTCTCCAAAAACTACATCTTTTATCACACTACTTATCTCTTCCCTTTGAAACCTCCCCTCCCCATTTCTCTTAACCTCCACTCCAACTCCTAGCTCTAATACCAATTTAGCGTTCATCGGCTGATCAAGATGCATCGGCATGCCTATAATCGGAACCCCGAATTCTATACTTTCCTTCAACGAATTCCACCCGCAATGACTCACAAATCCCCCTACACTTGGATGCTTTAAAATCTTAGCTTGTGGCGCCCAATTTTCAACAATTCTCCCTCTTTCTCCAACTCTCTCAACAAAGCCTTTTGGCAGTGCCTCGTCGACCTTCGTCTCGTCCCCTTTCGCGAACCGAACGATCCAGATGAAGTTCGCATTGCTAAGCTCCAGACCATAAGCTACCTCCTCAAACTCTTCCTTTTTCAGAAAGTATTCGCTTCCGAAAGAGACGAAAACGCACGAGTTTTCGTCTTTTCGGCCTAGCCATTCCATCAGCTCATCATCACCACCACCACCACCACCATCTTCATGAATTAATGCTCCGATTGGAATAATCTCCTTGCTCATTATCTCAGATAAGTAATCCATATACTTCCCTTCTATTTCTCTAGAACTATTCATGAGAATAGCGCCGTTACTTTTCCCAAACGCTTCTTCGTCTTCAGGATCTCTCTCTTCACTCCGGTACGACGTCGTATGCCCAATCGCCATGGATAATTCAAATTGAGTTAAACGAACTGCAGGAAATGGGAATTCCGCCCCTGGATTTCTTCCTAAATGGATAAAATAGGATAACATAGTCGCACCAGAGGTGAAAAACGTAACGGACGGGATTTTGTGGTGAGACGCTACCTGTGCGGCCCAGATCTGCAAAACATCGTGAATAAGCAAATCAGGTTTCAGCGATTTTAGTAGATCTGAGAAATTAGGTTTCGCTAATTTGAGAGCCTTTCTGAGAGGAGCGTGGAGATTGAGCGGGAGGCCGTTGGTTGTGTGGTAGTGAGGGGGAAGATCCGGCGAGGCGGGAAGATGAAGCGGCACGAGATGAATGCGAACAGAGTATTCTCCATGGATTTTGTGTTTGATGGAATTGAGATTAACAGGTGTGGAGCAGATGTATGAGTGGAAGTTTTTGTGGGATAATGCTTTGGCAAGCTCTATGAATGGAGTTATGTGTCCATGAGCCAGCCATGGGAACATCACGAGTTTCACTCCATTTTTCTCTGAATCCATCGCTTCTCTTTCTCTGTGAATTCATCGCTTTTCTGACAATATATATACAGATTCATCGACTGAGTATTCAAGGTTGAAGTCTGCTAACCAATTTTTTGTCCCATTTGATAATAAATTTACAATGGTGATGTGACGCAGTAACAAGAGCTATAGAAGATAGAATCGATATAAATAAAATAATGCTATTAAAACCCCCAAACTATTAAAAATTTTAAAAAAATGTTAAAAAAATCTTTTTGCCTGAAAGAAGAATAATGCTAAGACGAGAATGAAGAAACGACCCAGTTTTGAAATTTATGTTCAGTTCAAATTGGCCGTGCATCAAATGATATGTTCGCGGTTGTACGTTCAATTATATGTTCGGCTTCTCCGATCATATGTAAAGTGATATGTTCGATCACCATTACAGATGAACATATCAGTGACTATTATAATGACTACTTAAATTAATTGCACACTTTTAATATGGAAATACCCCACAAAATTAATAACCTCACAACATCATTTTATTTTCAAATTTGCCACTCCTTTTTTCCATACATTTCACTTTACACATCATCAAATCCACTTTACACATCATCAATCCATTTTTCTTAACAACGTGCCGATCAAACTATGTAAGTTATTTCGGAACAGAGGGAGTATTTTTTTTCTAAAAAAACTGAGATCTGTATAACATTACTTTGGTGGTGATGATAGTCCCACCCATAATGCAAAATTCGCCACTTTATACCTGAAAAAATGCAAAAAATTGTACTGAGACGATTTCGTCTCTATTTGAAAATATATCATTTTTAGGGAAATCATACTCAAATGTGGTAGTTTCAAAAAAACTGATAACGTGTGTAATATTTTTTAAAAGCAAACTTGAAGTGTATAATACTTCATGAGTTCATGCATTTGGATCATGCATATACACATAATCATTGACAAATACATGAGTTATTTTAGTTTGTGTTTGGACTGAGAGAATTTAATTGAGAATACATTTGAAGATTTAAAACTCTCCCTGTTTTAATTTAAAAAAAGATGGGTACAAATCAAAATACTTAAAATTCCTTTATTTTTTTAATTCAAAATAATGAAATGAATTTGAATTGCGAATTTAAAATTCAATTTCATGGGAATTCACTTTGATTTCAGTTTTCCATATGAATTTGGCTTAACATTTCACAGGTTTTTATTTGTTTTCACAACTTTTTGATTTGATAAGATATTTTAGAGGAGTGATTGATAACACAGCATTAGTTGACTGTTGTTCTGTTATCATATTTGGGACTCTTGGGTCTTGAGGGGTGGAGCTTTTTTTAGAACTGGAATTGCAATTCTTTTAATTGTTGTTTATATATTACAGTATTTATTTGCATATTTTAATTTGAAATATCTATTCCCTAATTTCGGAGTTTTGGGTCGTTAATGCACATACTCAAGCGGATGTGTGTAATCTCATTGAACTCATTCAGCCCATGAAATGCTTATAAAAATATTGTTTCTCCCATCAATTAATTTTAAAATTTAATCTACAATATTATTACTTTATTATACTTCTAAAATGTAATACAATTGGAAATAATTTTCGTTTTAGTCATATTAATTAAATAAATCGTTTTTTTTTTTAATCTATATTTATATAGAAGCGTGCCTGCCGACACAAAACTTCAAAAGACGGACAATAAAATGGTATAGGAATAGTAGACAAAATTAAGGCGCGCCTGCCGACCACCTTTTTTTTTTTTTTTTTTTTTTGTTTACAAGATTAATACATCGTAAAGTATTCGCACTCGTAATTTTTAAATTAAATCGGATTCCTATGATATCGTTGTCTCTTCCAATCGTAAAGAAAAGAAAAACAAGTGTATCATCTGTCTCACAATGACGTCCAGATCTCCAATTTCAATATAAGACAACTCTACAATAAAGTGTTCAGATCAAAAGCAAGAAACAAAAACTCTACATGCCATAAGCCCACTAAAAAAAGTCACAACAAGCACACAAACAGACTCCACAGATAGAAGAATCTCCACAAAGGGACACGAGGCGCAAAAGCCAACAAAAGGAAAACACAACAGAAAAAACTAACAAATGTAAAAAAACAGGAAAAAAACCCGAAAAAAAAAGGGATCAACGGGACATTCACACAAACGGTCACCGTAAATTCGTTAGGGAAATCTATCAATTGATCTCAACTAAACCCTAAAAAAATCTACATATACCGATTAAAAGGTCAAAGAAAAGAAAATCAGAAGGACGACGGGTCTAAAAAGTACTAATCTAAGTATCTAACAATAGCATAACATATCTGCAAAAAGGGAGGGCAACGCGGTGGAGGTCCGATGGTGGCGCAGTGGTGGAGATTTAATAGAACAAGATGGTGGAGAAAGTAGAGGAGGTGTTGAACGGTGACGAGCGCCCCTAAGTCGACAATATGTATTCGTGGTGATGGGGGTTGCCGGCGAAGAGAAACATGATGATGAATATTGTGTTTCTTCTAGAGAAAGAGTTGTTAGAATATGAGCACCGTAAATAACTGGAATGATTTTAAGGAATCGTGGATTGTGTAAACACAGTTTCCTTAAAACAATATTCGTCATTCACTCTCGGTGCTAGTGAAATGTAAGACGTCAATTTTCCAGGATACAATGATTAAATAAAAACGATATTAGCACAAGTATTTTGCTTACGAAGAATTGAGAAGTTTGTCGAAATATATCACCGAAATGCCAAAGAAACGAGATCAAAATCGAATGCAAAATAGTTTAGCAATTGCTGGAATATGTTTGTATCTTTTCCAATATTTCGTTTTCGTGTTTTTTCGTATTTTGGGACTGATGGGTTGCCGCTATTTATATAGCCAACCCAAATTTGAATGTTGTCGCAATAAAGATGACAATAAATATTTGGACCAAAACTAAAATTGGACAAAAAACGAGGTAAAAAAATATATGATCCGTCCGCTATCAAATCGGTGCGATATTTGTGTAATATTCATAAGCTACTATTGAATTCATACTTTTATACTCACTTCCTCATCCTATGTTTTCTAATATAGGAACAATATTTTGAGAAATCATTTTGCATTCATTCTATCCACGGAATGGATGAATGAGATATAGAGTCAAAAGCTCACTTCAAAACACATTTTCCAACAATAGTTGTAGACTAAGAAATTTTCTGTTGTGTTTCCCTTTTTTTTTCTCTTCATTTCAAGTGTGAAAATGAGTTTTCTGCGTATTGATCAAAAGGTATCTGTAATTATCTTCCGGCAGTTCACCGTGGTGGTCACCACCGTACATCCGTCACATTTTCAATTGCATTACATTTTAAAAACCAAATCTTAAAAATATTACTCCATAGTATATAAAAACTAGATAACAATATTGATAAAAGTTACGGAGTAATATTTAAAATAGTATAATTCATATTTTAAAAGATACATTTATAAAATTTAATAGGTAAATTTACTTTTTATAATTTAAAATTTTATTATATATTTTTTATTTTGAATCATTTTTTTTTTAGGTATAATTAGTATGATAAAATTTATTTTATCATATTTTTAGACAAAAGAACATAAAAGTGAACTTAATCAAAATAAGATATTAATTTATTTTAATTTTAATTAAGGTAAGACTTTCCATTTTAATATCAATGACATGTATTAACCAATATTTTAATTACACATTAAATTTTAAAAAAAAATCAATTTAATCTCCATGCGATACATCATCACATTTAACCATATGATTGATATGTGGTAAAATTAAACTCACTATTAGTATATATGGGTGATGGGTGATTTTGCCTTCTTTTTTTTTTGAGAAGGTTTACAAGATCAATACATGTATAGGTAATACAATTCTAGATTCTAAATCTTCAAACCACAGCAAATCAACTCGGCATCGTTGCCCCATCCAATCGCGAGGAAGAGGAAAACGAGTGAAACCTTTGTCCACCAAAGGAGCACAGATCTTCATATCTCAATACAAGACACCCCACACTAAGGTACCCTCATATCAAAACAATGGAGATAAAATCATGAGGTCAAAGGATCACCAAGATTCTCCAGGGACATTCAAATCCCAAACACCATCAGATCCCAAAGAGGGAAAAACAGGGTCCCAAAAGAGGGAAAACAGGGTCCCATAGAAGGGAAGCAGGACGCATATAGCGTAGAGGAGTCGGACAAAGCCGACAGCACCATAACATAAAAACCAAAAACTAGAAGACATTATCGAAACGACTATCTAAAACTGAAACAAAAAAACAGAGGAAGTGAAATGAAAGGACAAAACACTAATAAGAAAACTATCTAGAAAAACCATAAAAAACTAAACAACAAAAAACAGAGAAATAAAATGGAATCAACGGAACACTCTTCCAAACGGTCACCGTAGCTCCGTTAGGACAGACTGTCCATTGTTCCCAACTAAATCCTATAAAAATCTACATATAATGTATTAAAAGACAAACATAAAACTGGCGGAGTGAGCGGATCTGGACAGCGGTACCTAACGGACGATCAAAAGATGGATGGGCGACGAACGATGGAGGTAAAATCGTGAAAAGCCGACGAATCAGATCTGAATAAGCGCTGACTGATCTACATAATTTTAACACAGAAAAGAAAGAGGAGGTAGAAGGAAGAAGAAAGGAGGGGGAAGGAGGAAGGAGGCGGTGGTTAGCTGTTTGGGGGCAGGCGGCGTGGGCTAGGGTTTTTTTTAGAGAGATAAATTTTATAGTAGAACATATAGAAACTGGGTGATTTTGCCTTCGAAATGCCTACTTGTATTATAATTATTGAATCTACATTATTGACTTGTTACATTCAGCTTTCTTTTGCTTATTTTAAAAGACCCGACACCTTTGCACTGAACTATAGTTGACCGTCGTTATCACTTAAAAATCTTCTTTGTTTGAAAATGTGCACAAACAACACAATTCACAAATACAACAAACTTACATAACTCACATATTTATATTTATTTATACTTTGATAAGAAAACATTACAATATGAAAACGATATCAGATATAAATCATATTCTTATAACTAATTAAATCCCTTATTATCTTATTAAGGAGCTTGCTTCAAAGGCCTCTTAAGAGTTGGAATTAAAAGCAAATTATTCTTCCTTTTAACTGTAACTCCAAAACTCTCCGTCATATCCAGATCTTCATTCATGATCCCTTGAGGCATTTTCCAATCAAAATGATACAATAGTGTAGACACCGCGAACTCCACGTTTGCGACGCCAAAGTTCATTCCAGGACATATCCTCTTTCCAGAGCCAAATGGAATGTACTCGAGATTATTCCCTCTATAATCAACAGAACTATTTTCAAATCTCTCGGGTTTAAACTCGTCCGCGTCGTCTCCCCAATACTTGGGGTCTCTTCCCAGAGCCCATGCATTAACAATCACCCTTGTTTCTGCCGGTATTTTGTACCCATCGACCTCACATTCTTCACTGCTTATTCTTGGGACTAGGAACGGCAACGGTGGGTGCAATCGAAGCGTCTCTTTAACGACTAATTTAAGGTACGCTAGCTCGTCGAACTTTGATTCGTCTACGTATCCCGTGTCGTCCATTACCCTACGCACTTCCTCCGTTGCCTTTTTTAGTGTGCTTGGTTTTCTAATCAACTCCGACATCACCCATTCGACGCCGGTGGCCGACGTGTCACTTCCCGCAACAAACATGTCCTGTTACGAATTTGAAAATATACATGATATTATAATTTAAAAAATTACTTCTGTCGACCAAAAAATACAATTGAACACACTTTTAGTGTTTTTGTGGTCCACCAAAAAATACAATTGAGCACACTTTTAGAGTTTTTGTGGACAGAGGAGTAGTTATCTGTTTTTAAAAAGGTACATACCATGATTACTCCTTTAATGGTTTCATCAGTGAGGGGAAGTTCATCTTTATCTTTCTGATGTTGCAGCAAAACATCTGCTAAATCCTCCAGCCTCTCATCGCTCGTTTTTGCCGCCATGGATTCTCTGTGTTGCTTCACAATACTCTCCAGAATATCGTCGGCTTGCTTGAAAATCCTCTTCACCCGCGAATTCATCCCGCTAATAATCGGAATCAATTTACTCGAAGGATACAGATCCGCGAAACTCAACCCGGATCCGATCTTCAGAATATCGGCAATCGCCATTGTAATGGCTTTCTGTTCCTCGTCGGTCTTCTTCCCCATGGTCGCCTGCGTCGTAACCTCGAACGACAATAGGTAGCCCCTTCTAGAGAGATCCACCACCGATCCTTCATTATCAGCGACGTGTTTGGCTAAATTGAAATTCTCCTCTTCCCTTATGCCTTTGAACGATCTCACGCGCTTCACGCTCAGAAGCTCGAGCGTGGCGATCTTCTTCAGATGCCGCCAGTGGGCGCCGTACGGCGCCATTCCGAGATTGGTGTAATTGTACGAGATCGCCGTCGCGACGAGGCCGTGGGGGCGGTTGGAGAAGACGATGTCGTGGTTGCGCATAATTTGTTTAGCGACGTCGACGGAGGAGACGATTAGCCATGGAAGTTCGCCTAACTGCAGGCGCATTAAGGGCCCGTATTTGTTGGATAAATCTCTGAAAACATGGTGGGGTAAGCCGGAGAGAAGGTGGAGGTTTCCGATCAAAGGGAGTGCCCTTGGGCCAGGAATTTGATTCAGGGGAGATGTGGATTTAGAGTTGTTTTTGAGTAATTTGAGTAGCAGGAATAGGAAAATCAGAGAGGAAACAAGTATGAGAAATGCCATGGTGAAAGAGAGAGAGAGTATGGCTTATGATACTTCACTGGTTCATCACCAAAATATATACGCGGAGTATCAAAATTCAAACCTGTGTAGAATCCAATTAACGTGAGGGCCAAAATAACTCACCAATTCAAACTTGTGTATAGAAACTTCCTCAGTTAATACTTCCGACGATGAAAGCTATATATTAGAAAATATGATTAAAAGAGATAATAATATAATAAAATTTAAGAGAGTGCATTTGTTAAAAAAAAAAAAAAAAAAAAAGAATGCATAACTTTCATTTTTTTTTTTTTTTTTTTTAACAAATCCGTAACTTTCATTGAAATTGAATAAATGACTTAATTCACCAAAAGTGAAGTCCTGCGTTGATTGAATTGACTTGGAGTCTTTATTTATTTGGGTAGTCAATATTCAAAGTTGGAGGCGGGAAAATGGAGGTTTTGATCACAAAAGTCAGAAAGAAGGTCATTGTGGAGTCTATTCATCATTTATCAATGAATTAGATCATTTTCTAATTCTTTCTTATTAGATTAACTGTAGATGAATTTGTTTTTTATAATAAATGAATTACTGTTGTTTTTCAAAGAAGAAAAAAAAATGTAAATACATTTAAATTACGCATTTATCATATATAAGAAATTGATGAAACATAAAATAAAATATTTTATTTCCAATTTATATGGAGAAGAATATGTCCAGTTGAAGATATCAGTAGCCCAAAGAAAATCAAGATTTATTTTATTGGCCTCAAGCTATATATCCTACTAATTCTAGTATTTCTTTTTTCGAAATCACAATATACTCTAAAAAAAAAAAAATCATTAATGCAAATATAATTTTTAATAAAACACATTAATCATTATACAATCACTCTTATTACAATCAACGATAATATAATAATAGATCTCGTGCTCTTACACGCTAATTATACATTAAGTTAAATTTATTCTTACTTAAATATCAGAACAAACACACACCATCAAACCAACTCTTTGTCTACAACTAAGGAGCTCGCTTCAAGGCTCTCCTAAGAGTTGGAACCAAAAGTAAATTATTCTTCTTTTTAACGGTAACACCAAAACTCTCCGTCATATCCAAATCTTCAATTTTGGTCCCTTGAGGCATCTCCCAATCGAAATGATACAAAATCGTCGACAATGTGAACTCCACGTTTGCGAGGCCAAAATTCATTCCAGGACATATCCTCCTCCCCGAACCAAATGGAATATACTCGAGATTATTTCCTATAAAATCAATGGAATTATTTTCAAATCTCTCGGGTTTAAACTCATCAGCGTCGTCGCCCCAAAACTTGGGATCCGTTCCCAGAGCCCATGCATTTACAATTAACCTTGTTTCCGCTGGGATTTTGTACCCATCGATCTTGCATTCTTCACTGCTTATTCTTGGGACTAGGAACGGCAATGGTGGGTGCAATCGTAGAGTCTCTTTCACGACTAATTTAAGGTAGGTTAGCTCGTTCATCTTTGATTCGTCTACGTATCCCTTGTCGTCCATTACCCTTCTTACTTCCTCTGTTGCCTTTTTTAGTAAGCTTTGGTTTCTTATCAACTCCGACATCATCCATGCCATGGTGGTGGATGCCGAGTCACTTCCAGCAACGAACATGTCCTATGACAAATTAAGAATCGATTTGATTATCATCTATAAAAATGCACTGAAACAAAATTAATGACCTTTAATTACATAAATTTTATTATTATAATTCTAATTAAAAATCTATAATAATAAAAAATTGAGAATTAATAATATAATTAACCTGCCATTAAAGCCATGAATCAAGCTGCTTGACTCGTAATGGCCATTTGTCCAAGATTGGTAGCACCGTTTTATAATACTCCTATGATTTTGTTTGACGTAATATATTTATCATATGATTGATAAACCCGGAATAATGACTTTTTTTTTATAATTTTTTTATGCAAGAATCCAAAAATAGAATTAAACGATAAAGACTCCTTATGAAATTTTGATTTATTAATAATTTGTGTTTAAGTGGAAAATTCCATAAGTTATAGTTTTATATTAAGAAAAAAAAACCATTCAGGGCTCAATTGTTTTAAGATGAGTCTCAATTTAAATTTCTAAATTTGAATGACTCTAATTAAAGGATCTAATTTAAATATATCGTTGTCTCAATTCAAGATCTAACTTTTTTTTTCATTCAAGTCGCACAAGAGAACAAAAAACGTCACTAATAATTTTTTTTTTACCGTTTTTTATGACTACAATTTTGAAAATATACTTTCATCTAGCCTTCAATTGAGAAAAAAAAAATTGAGTACCAAATTGTATACGTGGATAAATACAATTTTATATATGTACTACCAATTTGAATTTTTGTCCTATAAAATTTTTAACTCTAAAATCAATTTTTCATGTTTATAAATTTACTTCAAACTAAAAAAAAAAATACTACTTTTTCCGTCCCACTATAAGTTTTCCCTTCTTCTTTTGTTGTTTTGATTAAGAAATATGATTAAATAATAGACGTAGGTGGGAGAGAAAATAATAGATGCGTATTAGATGAAGTATAATAAAATAATAGATAAAGTAAAAATGATGTGATTGGAAGAGAGAAAATAATACTCCCTCCGTCCAATTTTATTATGTCCACTTCTCCGAGCACAGGTTTTAATGAATATTGATTAGTTTATTCATAAAGTAGATAAGTTGATGGTATGATGGAGTATTGTGGGGTCCATTTGTAAATAAATGATTGTTTATGAATAAAGTGAATGGCAAAGTGGGTAAATAAGTGATGGTAGGAGGGTAGAGATAAAATAGTATGAATAGTATTGTTTCCAAAAAGGGTATGGGCATAATAAAATTGGACAACCAAAAAAAATGAAAGTGAGAATAATAAAATTGGACGAAGGGAGTATGTCAAAAGGGAAAAAATGAAATAGAAAACTTATTTTGAGATATTAAAAAAAAAATGAGAAAACTATAGTAGAACGAGGGAATAGTATTTATTTTTTTTAGGGTAAAAAACTAGTACTAGTAGTACGTATATATATGTGCATGCATGTATAATTGTTCGTGAAAAAGAGGGAAGAAAAGGCATGTACATACCATGATGACTCCTTTAATAGTTTGATCAGTGAGGGGAAGTTCATCTTCATCTTTCTGATGTTGCAGCAAAATATCTGCTAAATCTTCCAGCCTCTCATCGCTCCTCTTTCCCGCCATCGATTCTCTGTGTCGCTTCACAATACTCTCCAGAATATCGTCCGCCTGCTTGAAAATCCTCTTCACCCGCGAATTCATCCCGCTCATAACCGGAATCAATTTACTCGAAGGAAACAGATCCGCGAAACTCAGCCCGGATCCGATCTTCAAAATATCCGAAATCGCCGTTAAAATGGCGTTCTGTTCCTCGTCGCTCTTCTTCCCCGTCGTCGCCTGCGTCGTGACGTCGAACGACATCTGGTACACACTTCTGGACAGATCCACCACCGATCCTTCGTTATCAGCGACGTGTTTGGCTAAATTGAAATTCTCGATTTCCCTAATTACTCTGAACGATCTCACGCGCTTCACGCTCAGAAGCTCGAGCGTGGTGATTTTCCTCAGATGCCGCCAGTGGGCGCCGTACGGCGCCATTCCGAGATTGGTGTAATTGTACGAGATCGCCGTCGCGACGAGGCCGTGGGGGCGGTTGGAGAAATTGATGTCGTGGTTGCGCATCACTTGCTTAGCGACGTCGACGGAGGAGACGATTAGCCACGGAACCTCGCCTAATTGGAGGCGCATTAACGGTCCGTGTTTTCTGGCTAGGGTTCGGAAAATGTGGTGGGGGAGAGGGTTTTTGCCGGCGAGGAGGTGGAGGTTTCCGATCAGAGGGAGTGCCATTGGTCCGGGGATTTGATTCAGGGGAGATCTGGATTTTGAGTTGTTTTTGAGTAATTTGAGTAACAGGAATAGGAAAAACAGAGAGGAAACAAGTATGAGAAACGCCATGTTTGATCTGATACTTACAGTTACTGATAATGTTCATCACCAATATATAGGCAGAAACAGAAAAATAGTCTTCTAAGAATATATTTGTTTAAAGCAGCCAATCTTATCTAAATGCAGTTGTTTAATATCAAAATACATTAATTCAAACTTGTGGGCAATTCAAGATGCAACAGAGAAGAGCTTACGTAGTGTTTGTTGAACTATACAAACGAGCAAACGTTTTAGTTATGTTACTTATACAGATAATATTGTTCGCTTAGTTGTATGCATCTTCAACTAAGCACAACATTGAGTTTTAAAATTGTTAGCATTTGAAACGAGCAAACACTTTTGTAAAGATTCGTTGCTAAACAAATCCCCTATCTATTGTACACATAAGAGAATTTTTCCTACACAATTATTCTTAGGTTAAATGTCGATATAGACATGTTTGTTTTGGTGTTCGTTTGCTATAAGCAACACAACGAAACACAAAAATAAGCGAACGGGGAACCAAAACATAAAAAATGTTTGCTCGTTTGAAAGTATGTTCACTTGTATCAAGCAAACAATATGAGATAAACCTTATTTACTTTATTATTATGGGTTTGTATTAAAAATATAACACATAGAATGTCGTTATAATTACAAAATCATGGTACATGAGTCTCTCCACATGAATGAATATTTAGACTCTGGTCAACAACTCAACATTCAAAAGTGGAGGCGGGAAAGCCAAATTTAATTAGTAGGGATATTGTATATATATATAGAATAACGGAGGATAGTATGATATATTTCAGTCTTTGTTTCTAGATGAATGAAGTCATATAATATACTATTAGTCCAACTTTACTGAGCAACGACACCTAATATTACTAAATAAAACTAATTTCAACGCCTACAATAAATAAATAAAACTATAAAATTCCATTCATGTTTGTCTTTTTCATATTCCAATAGAAAATTAAACTCATCATAGTTTTGAGTGCATTACGTACTAACCCGAACACATTTGATAGAAATATTAACACAATATATATAATATGGATAAGTAAGTTTAAAATAAAATTTTGTAAATATTTTAACATGGTAGTTTTGAGTATTAATTTTTTAGGTTTCACCATTCTTTTTGTTGATTATAATCAAAATGACAAAATATGTGATTTTCTTTAAATGAGTACGTGGGTTCCTTTAATGGGCTTCATGAAGACATGGATAGCCCAGCTAAAATTCAAGATCCAATTTATATAAAGGCCACGGTTATACACACAGGGTTAGTCCACTTGTTAAACACACACCCTGAGACGAGAACACCCACGTAAAAAGATAAAAAATACCCCTCTCATTTTAAACTCTAATTAAATAATCTCTCTCTTCTCTCTCTTCTCTCACATTTTCACACAAAACACCCACCTCTCCTCTTCTCCACAAAGGCGCTGGCTGGCCGGCCTCCCCTCCATTACGTCGTTGTCCCTCTCTCTCCCACCCTTCACTTGCGTCTAAGCCGATCGTGAAAAAAAATCTCTGCCCCCTCGTCCAGCCGCTTTGCTGCCCTCTGTACAGTCGCCTCGTCGATCTCCCCCGCCGTCGTCCGTCTCTGGCACAGCCTCCTCCGCCATCGTATGTCCCCCTGTCCAATCGCATCGTCCGTCTCCCTCGCCGTCGGTCGTTCAGACGCCCTCCCCGTTCACACCCATCTCTCATTCGCGGTCGTGAACGACCGTTCACATCCCCTCTTCGCGACCGTTCGCACCCCTACCCCTCCACTCGCCGCCCCGTGTCCGCCTCCCCCTCCCAAGTCGCAGACGCCGCCGCCTTCCGAAAATTTTAGGATTTTAATAAAGAAAGCTACTCAATTTCGATTTTTTTTATCTGATTAATG
The DNA here is from genome assembly GCA_963675135.1 of Galeopsis tetrahit. Lineage (NCBI taxonomy): Eukaryota > Viridiplantae > Streptophyta > Magnoliopsida > Lamiales > Lamiaceae > Galeopsis > Galeopsis tetrahit. Next base: position 63,561,336 of record OY776134.1, on the reverse strand, counting down.
TTTAGGGTTTGTGCACGCAAATTCATTTGCAGATTAGGGTTTAAAGTAAAAATCAACATCTACTCCCACAATTTTTTTTCAAATTTATTGTTATTTTTCTCCGAAATCTGTAAAGAGGATAGATGTTAGATTTTTTTTTCCAGACAAATGAAAGTTGTTCATGAATTTTTTTCGAACACATTGAGTTTGTTCGTGAAAAAGTTTCGGACATCTTAATTTTGTTCAGGTAAAATTTTCGAACAACTCTTTTTTTTTCCGGACAATGTTGATTTGTCCGAAAAAAATCCTGAAATACATGTCTTACGTTCAAAAAAAGTCCGGATTTGGATGGGCCATCCCCCATCCCATCCCATCCCTCTCCATCCCCCTCCATCCAAATACCCATCTCAATACCCATCCACCCCTATAATACACCTATATATCTATTTTTATACAATTACATCATCATATTTTTATATTAATTACTCATTCTCTCTCACTTTTTCTTTCATATACTTCCTCCGTCCGCCTATAAGTGTTATGTTACTTTTTGGCACAAAGATTAAGAAAAGTGATTAAATAATAGATATAGTACAAGTGATGTGATTGAGAGAAGAGAGAGATAGAGAGAAAAAGTAAGATATAAAGTGAAGTGTAAGAAAAAGTACTTACCAAAAAAGGTATGGGAAGCTTATAGGCGGACGGACAAAAATGGTAAAATGGAAAGCTTATAGGCGGACGAAGGGAGTATTTATTCTCTCTCCTAGATTTGACATAAAGTTCTCCATCCACACCTATTTTTCAATCTCTATTCAAACACAATTTTTATTCAATTACTATTCATGGATTACCCCCATCCACATTTTCTCAATCCCCATCCCCATCTCATCCACCACAATCCCTAACCAAATAGGAGTTTTTTAAATTGAAGGTTGATGATTGTTTTGATGACTATGGTGATGGTGGGAATGATTCTAACGTGAAATGGAATGAATGGGTATACTCATCCTCGCATTTAAAAAAAATAAAATCACATGAGGGATATATGAGACATATCACATGCCCTTTAGGATGAAAAAATGACTAGTAAATGTCCTCAATAGATATGTGTGCGCGTATAACTGTGGCCTCATAAAAAAAACTCGGGATTAACACGAACCATGTGAGTTTTGACCGATATTGGATACCTTAATAGATAAATGCGTGGGTTATATGCTCTTTCATTATGTTAGATGCACTCACCTCCACTTTCATTAGTTATATATTCATGCAAATACATGTTCTGTCCTTTTTTAAAAATACAAACATATAGATACACTCCCTAAAATTTTTTATTTTTTTGGGGTACACTCCCTTAAATTCTAACTCTATTCCTAATTGGATAGGCCACCGCCCACAAATAAATTTAAAAAATAAAAAACTAAACTAAGAAAAAAAATTGACAAACCAGAATTGCCAAAAAATCGCTCCCGTTGATAAATTTTGTTGAAAGATTTTTTTTTTTAAAAGGTAAAAAAAATTATAAATTTCGACAATAACGAATCGACCAAAAACACCGACGAAAGTGCTTTTGGTCAATCCATTATTGTCGAAAAAAAAAAAACTACGTAAGATAGTGCGGCGAGGGAGGTTGAATTTTATGGAGAAAAAACGGTGGCCTTGATTCGGGTGGAATTTACACGTTTTAGAGGCACATGTGAAGCATGTTTTGATGTGGATTTCATTGATTTATGCATTGATTATGATTGTTTGAGCCGAAATGAGAGAAAGGTTGTGTTTTGTCGATTTTGTAGGAAATACGATGAAATATGGAGCAAAACACCAACCATACCTCACTGGATCAGGAAGAGGAGTGCACGGTTGGATTCGTCTCGAAAAACGGAGTGGATTAGCCAAAGGAATCGAGTCAATCCGACACCCGAGGCGAAAGTTATGCATGAAACGAGAAGGGAAGGAGGCAACTCGGCCGAGTGAGTCAACTCGGCCGAATCCGAAACTTTGGACATCACTGCGCACTCGGCCGAATCTGCGAGTTTCAATTTTACTGCGCACTCGGCCGAGTAACCCTAACTCGGCCGAGTCTCGGCTAGACAAAGTCGCAACACGCTTTTTAAGTGCTCCACTCGGCCGAGTAACCCCAACTCGGCCGAGTCACCCCAATTTCGGTGCCAAACTTGTATTTTCTCCAAATTTGAGGGATCAACTTGCAATTATGTCATCCAAACCCTACCCAAACACTATTTAAACCCCCTTTCTTGAAATCCAAGACATTCTCCCCCAAATCCACACATAGTTACACATACTTGGAGGTGTTTTGGCCATTTATCTCTCAATTCTTCACCAAATCAAGGAAGAAAGGATGCAATAGCTCCCAAATTCCATTCCCTACCACATTCTAGACTAAGCTTTCTCTTTCTTTTCCTTTTTATTTAGTTATTTCATTTGGATTTTGTAATTTGATTATGTTAGTTATTAACTAAACAATTTGTGGTTCTAAGGCTATGTTTATACTTTGGATGATGTTTATGAATTAATTTCTTGTTTATTTGGTGGTTGTGTTGCTATTTCTATTTGAATGCTTAACTTTCATTGTAAAACATGTTGTCAATGGCCATGATAGTATGTTTTATTTATTGTTAATTGGAATTGGATTGAGAAATCTCTTTCTTTAACCGTATTTAAGCATTCGACCCAATATTCTTGTGAGCTCGAGAGAGAGGATCAATTATTGGGAGGGTATTAGATGATCTTAGGAACTTTTTGGGGATTTATTATGCATGCTAAGTAGAGATACTAGTTTGTGTGATATGTCTCTTGGATTAATTGGATCGAGAGAACTATTAATTCATCATTTGGTGATCAACCTTATAGTAATCAACACACCACCACTTAATTAAGCTCTTAATCATAAGTTGAATCCTTAGTGTGACATATGCCTTGGAACCCACCCTTCTCTCTTTGAGTCTTTATCCGTTTCACTTTCGTTTCTTGATTCGTATGCTATTTGATCGATTTCGTATTTACTCTTTCGTTGTCTATTTGTGACACATTGTTAGGCAATCTTAGGGGTAATTCAACATTCAATCTATTCGATCACGTCTACTTAGAACTCAATTAACAAACTACACTTTTACGCTTAACCTCCTTGTGGGATCGACCTCGTGCTTATCACGCTACGATAGACACCGTACACTTGCGGTTGTTTATTTTAGTGTTGTATAACACGTGAATCAGGCCTGGGCACGGCGGTCAGCGGGTGGGCGACGGGTGTGGGGGGATGGATAGTAGGGGTGTAAGTGAGTCGAGCCTACTCGCGAGCTACTCGTACTCGATTCGAAAAAAGATAGAAATCGACTCGAAGTTAATCGAGTCGAGTTTCGAGCTACTCGAGTAGCTACCGAGTTTGAGTTCGAGCTCATAAATACTCGGCTCGAAAGGCTCGCGAGTCTAATCGAGCTTGAACAATATTTACTATTTTGCCATTAATATATAATTTATATTTATATACGAGTAATCGAGTCGAGCCGAATCGAGCTCGAGTTTATTTTAGAAAAAAATATGTATTAAAATTAATTTTAAAAATTATATAGGTAATTGAGTCGAGCTCGATCTTTAAAATTTTAGGCTCGACCGAGTCGAGTCGAGTTTCGAACTTCAAGTATAACAATCGAGTCGAGTTTCGAGCTCACCGCTACTCGACTCGACTCAGCTCATTTACACCTCTAATGAGTAGTTGCAGAAAAAAAGAAAATGAAATGAAAAAGAGAAAGAGAGAAAAGGGGCAGCGTGGCCAACCGGAGTGTGGGGTGTGGTGCGACTGTGGGGGATGGGGGTAGATTTGAGAGAGAGGAAGAAAAGAGTGAGGGAGATGGAAAGTTGGGATTTTATGGGTGGAAATGTATTTATTTTGAAGAGTTTTTAGGAAAAAAGTATTATAGGTAATTTGGGGAGTGCATCTATAATATATCAATTTTGGGAGTGTGCGTATCGAAGGAGTGCATCTAACATTGATGGAGGGTCATATAATCCACGCCATTGATAAATTCAAGATTCGATTAAACGAGATTTGTTTTACTCCTCAAATTTCAATTCATGTTTTAATAATAATTAGTGTCACGTTTTACTTATATGTGAATATTTCATATAAACTAATACTCCATTATTCAATTTATTAATTTACATGACCGGACAATATAACAAATGTACAAGAGGGCGGAACCTCTCTCTCTCTCTCTCTAAATTTGTTTCTCTCTCTTCTCTCTAGAAATATTATCCCTCAAACTACATTACATTTCCTTCATCTTCAATAACCCAATTTCTCTCATCAACAAAAACCACAACCTAAATAATCCGTTGCCCACCTTCTGCATAGAAGTAAGTCGCCGCGCCGCCGCACCGCCACTCCGTTCAAATTTTTCAGTGGGTGAAGGGGTCTTTTTCAGGAATTTAGTTGAGATCAATGGGTGAATCTCCCCATTGGAGCCACGGTGGCCAATCGGGTGAGTCATCCGTTTGATTCCATTTTATTTTAGTTTTTATGCTTTCTGCATGTTATTTTAGTTTGTTTCCTAGTTTAGATCTAGTGTTTTTTAGTTTCGTTTTTTTCCTATGTTGTTATTTTCTGCCTACTGTATTTTATTTTCCCCCTATTGTTCTGGTTTACTCCCCGTTGAGATGGGTTTTCTTCCCGTTTACGGGTTTTCCCATGGTGGCACTTTGTTGTGCTGTTGGAGCTGGTAGCCCTTGGGTCCGTTCTTATGTGTTTTGGGAGGTTTGTAGCACGAGTGGTGTACTATCTTCTTAGATCGTGAAGCTTCAAGGAATGCTGACTTGATCGATGATCCTTCCACTCTCTCACGATTGAGTCTGGAAAATGTGGTCTTTTGATAGAACTTTACTGTATGTGTAGGTGAGAGCGTTGTTGTAATGTAATTTATTTTCTATCTGTAATTCTACCTTTAAAAAAAAAAAAAAAAAAAAAACACAAATGTACAAGAGACAAACTCTTCATTCAAATATTTAATTATTTTAGTGTAACATATTAGTGGTTAAACTTGATTCATATAGACAACTCTTTTATTAATAGCGATTTAGTCAATAATAATTCAAAATTAATTAAACATCAGAGTAATTAATGACGGTACAGTACGTATTGAAACAACCCACAACTTTCCTATGGTGGGCTTCATGAAGATATCGATGGCCCAGAGAAAATTTTAGATCCAATCTCATTGGCTATCTCTAGCTAAAACTAATCCAAGATTCAATCTAATTTTTTTTTTCGTAAAAAGTCAATTAGCCGTGAAAATTTAATACTCCAGCCTGTATTTTCTTGACCAAATTCCTTTTATATAAAATATTTTCAATTTAAATTTGCAATTACCATCATTTATAGAAGTGTTAATTGGATAAGTTCATGAATCACACAATTGGATTCTACCTTAATTTAGAACACCAATTGTCTCAAATATTTTAGACACAAAATATGAATAATTCCGATCTAAAAAAAAAAAAAATGCATATATTTAAAATTTTAGTTTTTTTTTTTTTAAGAACAAAAAGGTTAAGATCAGTGTATTGCCAATTTGCCGTACGTATATGGAAAAAGCGCGTAAGGATTAAAACGTGTTCACGTCAAAAATGGGACAAACTTTCATGTTTTTTTTTTTTTTTTTTTTTTTGTTCGTTTTCATCTTCTTCTTCTTTCTTTCTTCATCAAATTCACTGTCACAGACTCACACTATCCAACACTCTGATAACTAACCACGCCATTTTTCTTAGAATAACCTATTAGAGACCCACTGAACTCGAAGCAATTTCCGAGATTCAAATCTATGGGTCGCAACTCTTCATCTACCGGAGAATCAGCTTCCGACGATGCCCCCGCCGCCGCATTCCGCTCGATCCGCGACCGTTTCCCCTTCAAGCGAAACAACAACTCTAGTAGTACCCCCGACCTTCCGCGGTCTTCCAAAACGACGCCGACCGCGCACAAAACCTCCCGATCTCATTTCCACCACAAGCGGAGACTATCCTTGTACCCCTTTAAAGGGAAATCGCGGCTGTACTTGTGCATTTTTATGGTGATGATCATGTTCCCCTTGGCCTCGATGGTCCTGCAGAGCTCGATCATGGCGGTTTTCCGGCATGGAGTTGGCGGCGATAGAATGCGGTGGAGGTGGTCAGTTAAGGAGGGGTTGGAGTTGGGGAGCTCGTTGGCGTTTATGCCCCGCCGACGGCTTGAGCTGAACGGCAGCCGCCTCGATTGGCTTAGAAGCCAGCCAAGGATAGGTGTTCGGCCTCCCAGGATCTGTTTAGTAAGTGATTCACTACTTACCTTTTTTCTTAAATGTTTGAGATATAATGTGAAAACTTGAATGCGTATATTTGAAATAGGGTTTTAGATTGTGAAATTTAGTTTTGTTGTACATGCACAGTGGTTTATCTGATCAGCTCTTTTACCTAATAGGAGAGTGTACAGTCATAAGTAGCAAAGGCTCATGTCTTTGTCAAGGGAAAAATGTTATGAGTGGTGCATTTGCAATGCTTTTAAACCTTTCTTGATATACATTTTGAGTTATATGCAGTTGTGTTCAGAGGAGGTTGAGAGATTTATATCTCCAAATTTCAGCTCTATAAATTTCTATAACTATTTGGTTATTTGATTGTAAAATAAAAGGACAAGAGTTATATTTTCGTCATGTGACAGTCACCATTATCTCTGGCTAAGGCTTTTATATGGGATATCAAGAGGTCACAAAAGATTCAAGAGTTGGATGTGAAAGTTAGGAGATCACATTTTATTTCTAGGTGATTGTACAATTCGTAGTGTGCCTATGCTTTATTTTAGTTTGAATATGAAGAAGTAATCTATGTATGACTTGGTTATTAATTTCTGTGTGCAATGTGTGCGAATTTGCAGTTCAAAACTTTGTAATTAATTATTTATTTCTTTATGAATGTAAGATTTTAGGTAACATGAAGAAAGATCCTTCAGCATTGTTGCTGTATTCTGTGATGAAGAATTTAATAGGTCTCGGCTATCTGCTTAAGGTATTTTAAACTAACTTTTATTTTACTCATCTGTTATCTCTATTCATGATGGCAAGTGTATCTAATATCAAAAAAGCCAATCTTGCATTGGTTTTGCTAATTTCTCCTATTCTTCTTTCCTTCATTTCCTCTCTGGAACTAAGCAATAGGCAATGTCATGGAAATATGGCCTGTAGAACATACAATATTTCTTCATGCTCTTGATGTAATGTAGAAAGTAAATTAAGCTGATAGTAAATAAAGAGTGCCAGACTCGGTTAGAACAGGACATGTAACCAAATCATAAAAACAGCATTAAATCTTAAAAGCCTGAGAACTCGATATAGGTGGCCGTCTCTCCACATATTTTGAAATCCGAAGTCTTATTTTTATGCATCGGGGTCACAGTTGTGAAATGTCACTTGGAGATGATGACCTTCTTGAGTGTAGGTATGGCTGTGGAAGCATAGTATATAATCTTGTAGCTATCAACTCGGATAATGCCAGAATAACTCCTAGTAAATCAATCTATGTGTGCTTTGAGTATATGTCCTCTTCAACTTTGAATCTGTCATAACTAATACATTAGACTCAATGTGAGGCTCATGTATATGAAGCAATACCACGGACGCCTCAGTTCTGAGTAATAATTGTGGATATTGTTTATCTGCCCTCTGAAAGCAGTTTTCTGGAGGAGTTAGCACTGAAACCAATATAAGCTGGAAAGTAGCACTACTAATTTTTCCATTACTGGAAATGTGCATGTCTTCTTTATATACTCAGTAAAAGCTTTTTATGCTCATATTTATCTTGTATAGTTATATGCCCTGGACGATGGCAGAGCTCGTTCAGTTTGGAGAGAGCTAGGGGGTCCAGTATCAATCTTAAGCCCTGAAAGATATGGTTACATTGATTGGTCAATGTATGTTTGCTCTTCCATTTTTTCATATTACTTTGGAAGATATAATAAAATCTTTTAGCGGTGTATATTGCTAATTATTTTCTCTGTGTTACAGTTGAGTAATACCTTTTCTTGCTTGCAGTTACGAAGGCATTATTGTTGACTCTATTGAAGCAAAACATGCCATTTCCAGGTACTATTTATCTTAAAATGTTTCTATGGCATTTCAGCTGCATCATTTATTTTTCATCCCCTGATTTGTTCACAAATAAAAAAAATGCTGACAGTTCATTTTTTGATTTTTAGTTGAATCCTTTATTTTATCATCCTGGGGTTTATTTCACATATGATGCCACAGAGCCTGCTAAGCATTGCCCTCTAAACAACGCCCTTCCTCCCCTACATATATATTTTGAAATTTTCTCTGCATCCCATATAAGAAGATTAATATTAGGATAAGACTTGGTGAGTTATAAGGTACAGAAAATTGTTCTATTATATTAGGACACATGCCGCAGATCTTAAAGAAGAAGTTCTATGAAATAAAAAGGTATATACAAGCAGTCACATATACATGTATGCATGAAAATTGTTTAAAAACTACTTTACTTGCCTATAAGCTACAACTTTGTGATGGAAAAATTTGTGCACTCTAAATTGCATCTTTGTCTTTAAAGTGCTATGATTTGTCAATTTGATATCTATGCAGCCTTATGCAGGAGCCTTTCTGCTCTGTGCCACTCATATGGATTATCCAAGAGGATACTCTCGCCAATCACTTACAAATGTACAAGAACATGGGTTGGAACCACCTCATTTCTAATTGGAAAATTGCCTTTAGTAGGGCTGATGTTGTGGTGTTTCCAGATTTTTCTTTCCCGGTAAAATTCTCACATATCTGGATTTCATTTATGCTTAAGATGTGATTTGTGTAAGAATTATTTTAGGCATTTTCTTGGTTATTTATTTTTCCTTCTGCTGTATCAGATGCTATATAGTATGCTTGACACTGGAAACTTCTTTGTGGTTCCTGGAAATCCAGTAGATGTTTGGGCTGCAGAAAGCTATAGTGAGACCCATTCCAAATCTCAGTTGAGGAAGGAAAATGGTTTTGACAATGATGATCTGTTGGTTCTAATTGTTGGGAGTTCATTCTTTTACTCTGACCTAGCCTGGGATTATGCCGTGGCAATGCACGATCTAGAGCCTCTGCTCCTAAAATATGCAGGATCTACTGATGTTGGATTTACATCAAAGTTCATTTTCCTATGTGGAAACTCCAGCAAAGACTACAGTGATGCTTTGCAGGTTTGTGTTCACAATCTGCTGGTTGAAATGTATTATTGTTTTACTGCATTGCAATTGTGGGATCCTTGAAAATGAGTTACCAATAATAGAGTGCATCACTAACATTGAATTTCTGTTGGTTTTTGAATATTATATTTCTAATTCTGTTGGTTTTTGATGACTGTTCTTAGTTGGTGCACAAGTTAATGCTTGCAAGTCCAAATCTGTTGAGAGATTTACTGTAGTGATTCATTTTTAATTATTGCTGTATGTGTATATATATTTTCCACTTCATCCTTTTTAAGCCAATTATAAATGGACATTGGAATTGCTTTTGATACCATTATTTTGTGCCTTTTACTTTGAGAAGTGATAGTTTTTTTTTCAGCTTTCGGTGAATGATCTATTGACCATATATTGTACATCTATGTAGGATGTTGCAAGTCGTCTGAGTCTGAACCAAGGATCATTAAAGCATTATGGCATAAATAGTGATGTTGATGGTTTAATACTGATGGCTGATGTCGTTCTGTATGGCTCCTCCCAAGATGAGCAGGGTTTTCCCCCCTTACTGACTAGAGCCATGACATTCGGAATTCCTGTACTTGCTCCAGATTATCCAGCCATAAGAAAATATGTATGTATCTCATCGTCTCTTTTGAAGTGATCTTTTACCTATCCTGCAAGTTAATCTTTTCCTTGCATCACATTTTTGAATTGATAGATTGTCGATGGAGTTCATGGGATAATTTTCCGGAAAAATGATCCTGAAGCATTAAAAAATGCGTTTTCACTTCTGATATCTGAGGGAAAGTTATCTAGATTTGCACGTTCTGTTGCTTCATCTGGACGGCTGCGTGCCAAGAACATGTTTGCAGAAGAATGCATCGTTGGTCTTGCAAAACTAGTTGAAGATATCTTTCATTTCCCATCAGATGTCTTGCTCCCAAGCCGTGCTTCTCAACTGAATAATATTATATGGGAATGGAGTCTCTTCAGAAGGGGACTTGACCAAATATCTAGTGACATGGAAAATCTTTATTTAGAAGATTATTTGAGGATCAATTCGAGTATTATTTACGACCTCGAGGAAGATATGACAACTGATGTTGCATTAGTACATGTAAACCATGGCCATTCTGAAGGTTTAATAGGAGAAATCCCAACAGTTTCAGACTGGGATATCTTGAACGAAATAGAAAGCTCCGAGGAAGGTGATAGGCTAGAAAGAGAGGAGGTATGACCGTTCTTCCATGTGTGTGGAAGTCTTTCAACCATTTAATTAACCCCCTGCCTTTTTTTTAGCTGAAGCATCATGTTGTGCTTTGCAGATTGAGGAAAGAATGGAGATAAATATTGGTGAATGGGATGAGCTTTATCGTAATGCTCGAAAATCAGAAAAGTTTAGATTTGAAACAAACGAGAGGGATGAAGGCGAACTAGAGAGAACAGGGCAGCCAATATGCATTTATGAGATCTACAATGGTGCCGGAGGTTGGCCATTTCTACATCATGGTTCATTATACCGTGGATTAAGTCTTGTAAGTTTCCGCACAACTAGGTTGGAGAATTTCAACTCAGTACGATTTGGCTAAGCATTTCATGAATTAAATTGTTTTTTGAATGGTGCCATTCTTCTTTTGACTTGCTGTATCAGTCTACTAGAGCTCGAAGATTGAGTTCGGATGATGTGGATGCAGTTGGTCGGCTTCCCATCTTGAATGATACATATTATCGCGATATCCTTTGTGAGATTGGAGGAATGTTTGCTATTTCTAATGGGATTGATGACATTCACAAGGGCCCCTGGATTGGATTTCAGTCATGGCGTGCTTCTGGGAGGAAGGTATGAATTTCAACTCTCCATTGCACCCATACTTGTAGATCAAATTCTTTAAAATTCAAAATTTCATTTAAAAAAAAAACTGAGGCCTCATTTATGTGTATGCCCTTCTGAGATAGGAGTATTATAGCTCCCGTGGATGTCTTTAACTGCATATTTAACAAGACTTGCTCCATTATGCCAGGTATCTTTATCTAAAAAAGCAGAAGAGGTTTTAGAGAAAACAATACAAGGAAACACTAAAGGAGACGTGATATATTTTTGGGCATGTTTGGATATGGATCGTGGCGTAGTAGGAAACAATGATCTTCTTACTTTTTGGTCTACATGTGACATTATGAATGCAGGAAGGTGCAGGTGAGTGTTACCAGCAATATCACCTGCAGTTGGATTTTCAATCCTTAGTGCTTCTATGTAAATAGTAAATGGCAGATTTGATTCACTAACAATACTTTTTGATTTTTTTAAGTTCCCAGATACATAACTTGCATCTTTGTTTGTTTACTTAACAAATGGATTTCTATCTTTACTGATGCCTTTCCTTTCCTCTTATGGTTTCTAAATTTTCAGAACTGCTTTTGAAAGTGCATTCCGGAGAATGTATGGGTTGCCATCGAACGTAGAAGCTCTTCCGCCCATGCCTCAGGGTGGTGGGCATTGGTTGGCACTGCATAGCTGGGCAATGCCAACCCCTTCCTTTCTCGAGTTCATAATGTTCTCCAGGTACTTGCAGCATTCTTAGTTAGAGTAAATTACGAAAATCCACCTTTGACGTTTTGCCTATATACTAAATAACCATATTATGTTTTAAAATTACAAATTCCCCTTAGAGAGATTTGTATTCTATTTACAAGTACCCTCCTCATTTGGTTCAATTAGTATATAAGAAGCAAACTTAAGGGAGGTATAAATTACAAGCTTTATTGCCATTTTTTTTCTAAATAGGCCAATTATTATTATTATTAGTATATGATTATCGAAAAGATGATAGCTAAGCTCTAACTACAAAATTGATGATGGCCCAGGATGTTTATCGATTCTCTTCATAGTCAACATGTAAATTCAAACACGACACCTGATTGTTTTCTAGGCTTTTCGGCACCTGAGGTACGGTATTGACTTATTATCAATTGGAAAAATTATAAGCCTCTCTCTCATGCTCAATTTTTTGTCTACACAGAAGAAACATTGTTACTGTAGAATGGCAGAACTGTTGGTAAACGTGTGGGCTTATCACAGCGCTCGTAAACTGGTATACATTGATCCTCATACAGGCTTGTTGAAAGAACAGCATCCGATTGATCAGCGTAAAGGTTTTATGTGGGCAAAGTACTTCAACATAACATTGTTAAAAAGTATGGACGAAGACCTTGCAGAGGCTGCAGACGACGATGACCATCCGTACAGAAGTTGGTTGTGGCCGTTAACAGGGGAAGTTTTCTGGCAAGGTGTATACGAACGGGAGAGAGAAGAACGGTATAGAGCGAAGATGGACAAGAAGAGAAAACTGAAGGAGAAAACAGTTGATCGGTTAAAGCATGGATATAAACAGAAGACACTAGGAGGATAGGAAAGCGATGGACTGTGGATGGTCTTGATCGGATTAAACTGGGAACCATCGGAGCTGATCCTGAGCGTTCATTGCTAGCGATCGTGATAACACGGCTTAAATCATACTCACAGTCACATACTGATACAAGCTTCTAACACAACAAATGCATGCATATAGAACGAATGCATTAAAGATTATAAAAGGCAGGCTTTAACCTTTTGAGGTGTACCAAAATTTTGATTGCTATTCTTTTAGTCTATACCAAAAGTAAAATGCATTAGTATTAGACTTGTATTTTTTTCTAGATTGTACATGGCAATGGCATTCCTAATAATGGAAAGAAATTTACTTGCGTTGTTTTTGAGGTTAGGGTTCAGACATATGAATATGATGATTTAACTTTTATTTCAATTTACTACTAGTATTTAATTTTAAAACAATGTGATGGAATTTATTTACACGGTATTTTACTAAAAAGAAGGTAAATAAAAATGAGATATGTATAGAACAACAATATGATAAAATCACTCCCGCAACTTAATTTGTATTATATCAATTCATGTGTGATTCATTCTAATTTTTCATTTAACCATTATTATATGGCAGAAACATCGGAACAAATAATAAAAAATATTTTCTTACAAATTATTGAAGAAAAAGGCAAATAAAAATTTAATGAATGGATATGTAAAATATGAGTAGTATTAAATTTAGATTATTTTCCTCTAAAAAAAACAATTTTTTTTTTTTTTTGATTATTTTACACAAAAAATTGAGAATGAATAAGTGTAATATTTTCATTTGTTGAAGAGTGGCTTGAAAATGCAATAGAAATTAAGCATACTAATAAACCCCCGGCCCCCTAAGAAGGTTTTACACCTTGTCTTGGCAAGAGCCGCCATTGAAATAAAGCTTCAATTCAAATCAAAGCCCTCTCGTCAATCATACTGAAATCAAGCAGAACCCCATTTCGCTCTTAACCGAGGATTTATCAGCAGAAGAAAAAGAGCAATTTAGCTGAGTTGTACTATGATTGTTTGTGAAAGCAAAAGAACAAGTATCTGAAAGGGTGGAAAAGATTTTGGACTGGAAAAATCCGCTTCCATTGCCATGTCTGTAAGTTTTGTGCTCATATAAACAAGTGTATGTATCATTAGCATTTATTTCGTTTCTGTTTTCTTGATTTTTTATTTTGTTTTGTTTGTCAGAGTTGAGTATCAATAATGAACAGTAAGCCATGGCGTATCATCCCAAGACCTTTGATCGAAACGGTGCTCAACAACCACGTGCAGCACCACCGTGTGCCGCAGCCTCTCATCCTCCACGGCCCCCGCGGCTCCGGAAAAACCACCCTTATTCTCGACCGTAAGTCATAATTAATCGCATTCTCTAGATTACTTGAAAGAGGACTAAACTGTTAGAAGTGTGTGTGGGGGTTGCACATTTTTGTAGAATGGATAGAATAATCACGATGTGCAAACCTATTTCTCTAATTATGTGAAACATGTTGAGGAGGAGAAATGAAAATAATGAAGTGGACTTTCTACAGTTATACATTTAGAGAATTTCTCTATGTTGTTGGATGCACTTACTGATCCTGGAATTTTCTAACAACTCTGTAGTTAGTATAGCCTTTTGTTTCCCCTACTTTGTTAACTTTTAGGATTTGAAGTAAGTGTGCTACAGTTTTTTTATTAGTCATTTCTTTATAATTCTGGGGTTGCTTTATGAGATTGCCAAGTTAAAATAGGAGTTTCATGATAACGTATTTGTCCAAAGGGGTATGTTGGGTTGAAGGACGAGGTTCTGTACCATATTTTCATTCTAATTACCAATTCTCCATTCTTTGTAGTATTTACTAAAGAGTTCATCCCATATTTTATGTAACAACCCAATTGAATTAGATATACAACCTACGGTTCTAGTTGGCATGAGATAATAATATGCATTTCCCTTGTTCTCATCGACAGGTCTATTTGAGAAATGGAACACAGGTCCTCACATCACAGGTTATGTCGACTTTGCAGAATCAATAAATGATTATCATCCAAAGCATGGTTACTCGTATCCATGGACATCATGGACCATGTGCCCACAACCTAAACTTGTTACGCTTAAGACTCAGCTTGAAAACTGCCTCGAGTCAATGACTGAAAGGGCCATTAAGCTTGGAACCATTAGCTCCCAACAAATATTTACCACTCTTAACAAATGGCACAGTCCAACAACTGCCCTTAACCGAATCTTGAATGTTAATTCGGGTTCCAAGGTGAATGTGACACATAAAAAGAACAGGTTTTCCACACCAAAGTTGTGGGACACTGCAGTTTTTAAATATTCTGCTGCACTAAGTGGAAAAGAGTTAGATGGGGTTTTAGATAAGAGCATTAGTGTGGAGGAATCATCGTATTTCAAGGAAGCCATGGGGGCATTGAAGTTGGCCAAAGAGGTGATTAGTGTGCAAGAGAAGTGGAGGGAGAATGCGATTAGAGATTTGAACAATAAGGGTGGATTTTCGCGGTCCCTAGTGAATTCTGCTACTGATTGGCCTTGTTTGTTGCTAGAGTTATTATCTTTGGCCGCAGAGGTGGACTATTTTCAGGTACTAAGCGGATATATCATAATCTCAATACCATGATACAGTTACATTCTATTTCCCATTGATGCAGTATATTTGGAGTTCGAACTCACATAGAATTACTAATTGATCTTAGTTCCTCAACTAAGTAGGTTTGACACCTTTTCAAAAAACATGCTCTTAATTTCAGTCTTTTAATTAGATAATAGACTAGAAACTATAGTGCAATGTACATCTCTGTTGGATTGATTATGAGCAATAATTATCATTGATATACTCCCCACAGTTTTATTTCTCATTCTTCTATATTCTTCCTGGTATGATGAAATAAGTAGCCGAAGCTGGTGATAAACAACATTGAGATTCTGAAGAATGCTGTTTTAGAGGATGATAAAACAATATGTGGATCCATGTACCACGACAGCCTGATTTGGAGAATAGTAGCTTTGGGGGCGAACGAGAGGTGCCTACCAGTAATTTTCGTAACATCTGATGGGTAAGAGTTAGATCACTTAATCTGTTGAAGCACAATATCAAGTGAAAATTAAATGCCTTTGGTATGGATGATATGTCGCTTTTAGGATGTGGTGTAAGCTAGTTGGCTACCTTACTTCAGAATTGTTGCCCTATACAAGCTATTGAGAAATTAGTTTCAATATGTTAAAAAACCAAGCATTTCATGAAAATAGTACTGCAAAGCTTTATCTTGACAGTTAATTGCCTTATTTGACTAAATCTTAGCTTATTTTTGTTAGTTTTTAGTCTCGTGCTCTAACTTCTTGAGTTAGTTATCCAAGTTGTTGTTGCTCTTATTTTGCTAGAATGTTGTGTATCTTGAATTTTTACAATTAGCTGAATTTAATCTGCAGCTATTACTCATACAAAGCTTCTATCGACTTTGGATTTCCAGATATTTTTATCTCCCGTGAGGTAATCCCTTCCCACATACACACATATACTTTTCAGAGTAATATCCCACCTTTTCTCAAGCTTCTGGTTATAGAAGCCTGTCACTTGTAACTTAATGCCTTGAATGTTACGGAAATTTTACGGAATTATATGCTTTAGAGAAATAATGAATGTAGTTCTTGATATTATATTTTTCTTGTTTTCTATATGTAAACATGTTTACAGCTTGATAGTTAGTTGAGTGTTCGATTGGGAAGTACCTTCACTTGTTTTTATTTAATATATGGTGAGAACATGGCCATGCTGTTATAGTTTCCAATATGTGGAGCAGGGCCATGATGGATATATCAATATCTGACAGAGTATCCTACTTCTGTTGACAGTTGTGTTTTGACATTGAATGAAAGTGACTTGAAGCTAGGCTTTGTTTCTAGCTGTTATACATTTAGGGCTGAACTTATGAATGGTTATATCATTATATGTTTCAGTAAGATATTCCTGTTAGTTTTTTTTTTTTTGGAGTTTCGATGTTATGATTTAATATATGCTAATCTATTGCTCTTAATATTGAACTAAATCAGTCTAGTTTTTTCTTTTTCTGTGCAACTTTTAATTTCAGAATTTTGGATGGACTCCAGCTGAAGCAAAGTTGCATATGGTTGATGACTATTTTAGTCAATCGGAGGTATCACACTAAAAAAATACACATTTCCAAATGATCTATTTTTTCCTTAATTTGCTTAGCATCATTTTTTTTCACTAGATCCTAGGCTTACTCACATTAGCAAAATAAGTAATCCGTACTTGAAGAAATCAAGTTGAATCACGTTAAGATGACATACTTCTTTCAAGATATAACCCCTTGGAGACCTGTTATGGAATCATAATCCTTGCTTAAATTGTGTTTATCAAATTCTGAGAATAAAGTGTTTGTTTCTAAATTGAACTTAAATACTTTTGCCCAAGTTATTTCCTTATTTAAAAAGGAAGATTATAAGTCAAAGCAGGAAGTATGAATAATCACAAGTAGATGGTGTTCTGCATCATAAAATCCAATTTCCATCTGTCAAATCACGAAGATGCCACCCCCGGACCAGCATCTAGCCACTTTTACTTGTAATATCTATATTTGGGTAAAATTTAGAGAAATTAGTTGGATCTGATTGTGCAAAATATTACATTTCCTTTTCATGATTTGTCAAGAGAAATTTCTGGAAATTTTGATCAATGCAAAAAAAACAATCCTGAGATTAATTATATTTTATATTCTCAAATCCTACATAACCCTCAGACCTGACCTACTTTATTTAAAGACTATCAGCAATCTCAAATTGATCCAAATTTAATCTTAATATACTAACACACGTAGAGACACACGCCCAATATATGAATTATAAATTGTGCATATATTGACAATGCTTATCCTATCTTCAGTGGCAGGTGATTGCTGCGGTTTTGGGGCCAAATCCACGACATCTTTTTGAGGTTTATGCCCTCAAGCTTAGTAATGATTATCAGAGGTAAGTATTGTCAATCGCTTAAATTTTGTTAATAGGTGCAAATAATTCACATGGAAATGAGATTTCTAAGCTCTGTTTGGATAAGTTCTAATTTTTGTGATCTTGCAGTAAGTTATTCAATCACAAGAACATCATCATTATACAGACAACTTTAGCCTAATATATAGTTTTTATATTTCTCGATTGTTTCGGAATCACAATGATTTAGTGATTTTAGACATGGAGTTCTTCTGCTCCTTGTAATATTCCGTAGCCTGCCCTAGCTGAATGAAAAGAGCTTTTTCATGCTCACAGGTTGATTAACTATGATACATTTGAAGATATCATGGATCTGTATTTGGCATATCTGCAAGTAAGTTCCCCATAACCTCAAATTGAATTTGTATATTCAATTTTTTTTTCTCGTTTTCTGATGGGCTTGAATGAGCCCCGTATTCCTATTAACATTATCCTGTTGCTTTTAAATGTTAGTTTTCTGATTACACCACTTTCCTTCCTCCCAGTAGCTACAGATTGCTTGCCCCAATAAATTGTAAAATGATAATTGTTCTAGACCATGTGTAAGTTGCTTCCTAGTTGAGTCTGTCTGGAAACGAAGCACATGGTGCAAAGGGACTGCAATATTGTGATGGCTTATAAATTTTTACTTCAAGTTACCTTTTTGAATGATCTCTTTGATGTTAACATTCAATAGAGCTTGTGAATGGCCGATTTTGTATTGAGAGAAAGTTTTGACTCCAAGATCACTATATATGGATCCATCATGAATTTCTCTTTATCCCCTGAATGTTTTCGTTTTGGCGATGGATTGTGACTGTATACTACTCCGTATTTATTTTGTAATAATTTCTATTCTTGTTGATGATGATAAATGTGCGAACCCATTTTTATTCCTTTTCTCATTCCCACTATTTCTCTGCTGTAGGTGAGCGTGGTTAATCCTGCTATGGATAAAGCATTACTGCTCTTGGAAAGGTTTGCTGTTGATGCTCAAAGTGGGAAAATCTCGAAAGATAAATTACAATTTGGTGCTCCTTGGAGGCATCCCCCCAAAAAGGATATTTCAATTTGGGCTAAAATTCAGCTTATGGATTTTGTTCAATCCCTAATCACTACAGACTTTGTGGTAAATTAAAATCCTAAACCTGTGATAATACTTGTTTTCACTCTGCAAATGCCACCCACATCTGGAATGAAGTTATGTTTACAATATGTCATTAAACTAAATGATGTATCAAAATACCAAATAATGTACATATTTTTGCTTGAGTAAATTATAGTAATCAACACTGCTGAATCATATTTGGTTAAACTTCTGACCGAAGTTCTGTATTTCTCTTCGTGCAGGTTAACTATTTTGGTGAACCTAGCCTTGAAATCTTGGATGATCCTGCTACTGTTGCATTGCAAGAGGTAAGTTGTATTTTGTAAAAGAGATTTGTTGTGATGAATCTGTTAATTGCAGGCAATTTTCATAATGACCTTTCGTAATTTGTATCTGGTTCATTTTAGAAGATTTAGCCCTTTTTAATGTATTTATTATCCTAATTTGATCCTCTTGTAGGTTGGTTTGTTGTACACCCAACGGGATCTGTCCTTTATCCGCCCTGTCACCCGTGGTATTGAGAGATGCCTTGTGAGATGGTAAGAAATCTCCCATCTAATTGCTGACGAAAAATTGCCATGTCCGCATGAGCTGACATGTTAGTGCTGCAGGCTTGTTCAAGAACGGTTAAATCTAGGCTTAAAAAATTCCGTCAAGTACCACTGGCAGCATTACATACGGGGTCGCTACTATCGACACTTGAAGTTACAAAATAAATAGTTGATGGAGGTACATTCGAATTCTCATGTATAGATTTAAGTTTTCGACCTTAAGTCCATGCTATTGGTATTCGATATATACTTTTTTTCTTGTTTTTTTTGATAAATTGCAATTTATTCAATGAAATATGCAGAAAGCAACTACTCCATATAATAGTTGCAGAATGTTAGGAATTTTGTAATTATTTTTGTTACAACACCATCGTTTCGTGTATGATTGGTTACACATTTTTCTCGTATTGCAGGTATCCGAACGGTGATTAACGCGTATTAGATATACAGATTATGTTCTGAAATCAAACCACATTGTGGGAGTTAATACAAATAATCATATTTACTTTGGTCACAAGTTTTTGAAGAATGTTGTCTCAATCTCAAGTACTGATGATGAGTGATGACCCCATCCCACTGAGGATGTTTTTTTACAGATTTATCAATGGTGGTTTATTCTTTTATTGCAGTAACTGTAAATCGTTTCACGATTGGATAGAAATACTTATTTGTGTGTAACAAGTGATAGTTAATTATTTGTAAGCAGATGTTGCTCTCAAACTTGCAAAAAAACAAACACTCATATGCAATAATGCACACATATCATCAAGTTATGTTTTAAATCAATCACACCTGTTTTTTGCGAGCATGTTTTCTTGTTTTGCTTACGTGTAGAGCGCGATAGTGAATTTCTTGTGCAGTTCACTTCTGTATAAAACACTTGTACAATATAGCATGATATAATCATGATTATGTAGATGCTGAGTTACATTTCATATTGACAAATAATATTTTAAATTATACTATGATTGTTGAGATATTTGTGATGGGCACGTGAATTAAATTAATGTGTCCAAAGATTGGTAAACAGTCTTGTTAAGGAATAAAGAGTGGTGGTTAAGGTGGTGATATCCATCATAAGCTGTCTGCTAAGGACTGTTTACAATTACCAATGAACACAATCATTACACATTATTATTCCATGGATAAAGTCGACTTCACGCTTTTACAATATTTACAAACACGCCTTTCCCTAGTCTTCCAACCCATTATGAAATTTATTTTGTCATTATTGTTTTTATATTTAATAAATAAGGGTGTATCATGAACTTTATATGCAAAATTCAGCATTTTAAATACAATACATACTTCCTCAGTTTCAATTAGATAGACTTGTTTGACTTTTCATAAAAATTAAAAAAATTATATTAAAAAGACACATTAAACAAGTAAAATTTCTATTATAATCCGATTTAATGAATGTTATACCCTTTAACATAAATAATGCAAAAAATTATATTAGTAAATGATGGAAACAAATCTATTTAATGAGACATTTATTAAAATTTTATTGATTCGATGCAATTTTACAAATATGAATATTTTTATGAGATGAAAGGAATGTATCTGAATTCCTTTATATTATAGTAATATTTGTAGCACGTCATGTACATATTAAGTAATTTGACATAATATAATTGAATTGTCGGTTGCAATTTTAAATCGGTGGATTTAAAAACCAAGTTGATACAAATTTGGTTTAGGTTCGATTTTTGAATTGCTGGATTTACCCATTTTGTCAATTTCATTTTAATTTTAAAAACATAATTCAACCTTTTTTTTTTTTTTTTAAATAATCGAAAGCAGCAGTTCCAATTTGAATTTTATATCAATGGAGATTTGTGTGTACTTAAAGTCTTAAATACTACAATATCCATTAAGAATTTCTTTTTCATTTGTGTTCTTAGTTTTTAATTTTTTATTAATAAAATAAAAACTACAACAGTAAAATTAAATGCTTTCAAATCAGTACATTTAAATCAAAATGCCGAATTGAATATAGAACTGTAGAAAGAATAAATCAAATCAAAGTTAAACTGAATTCTATTATTTCGAATTCAATTTGCTTCTGGATTCAATCATAAAAAAACACACACATACAGACTCACGTCACTCACACACTGACACACACACATTCTATTTTGAGCCATATATAATAAACTCATAAAGGCTTATAAATTTGGGTCTGCAAAAAAAAAAAAAAGGATTTTAAATTTGATTTTTTTGTCTTCAGTTCGATTCACTGTTACATTTTTCGTGCTACTCTTAATTTTCTACCATGCTGAATCATTAACCGTTCTCTTTAAGGGATATTCAATAAAATTGAAACAATATAAAAAAGATTAGCATAACTTCTACAGTATTCAATAACACATAAATCGAAAATTATCCATACTGATATTTACAGTCAATTAATTTTTTTCCACCCTTCACATCTTGTCATTCATTCACACCATAAAATAAAAAGTGAAACATAATTTCATTAGTAGTTAGGACGGATATAAATTCTAATTTTGTGTTCCATCTTATATATTATTATAAATCCTGTTTTTTATTCTTTAAAATTATTTTTCTACCTCTTCTCCCCTTAAAACGTTGGCCACACTTCATTTCTAAATTCTTTCCATTTCCTTTATATATAAACATATAATCCAATCCTTTATTATTATTTTTTAAAATTTTGATACAATGATTTTGGTGGAGTCAAGAAGAATATTCTACTGACTTCGTACGATAAATTAAATTATAACTAGCATACGTACAATTTATTGCAGTACTGGAATTAAATTAAGGTTATTATATATAGTAGTCTGTATACACAATCAAATTAAATATGTTTAAAAAAAAAAAAAAAACAATCCAATTAAATACAATCTGAATATTAGTTTTAAGGATTATAAAGTGAAGAATAGGTCTCTACATTGTAAAATTAACCACCATTAGTTTAATTTTAATTTTGCATTTAACTCCTACTAATAGTATTTACTCTATAAAATAAACCAAACTTCAAGAAATTAAAAGATTTATATATAATACCTCAAAAGATACTTTTTATTTCAAAATTAATGGATCTTTTTTTTATATATAAATAAGTCAAACATCAAGCTAATTTTTATAATTTAGTCTTGATTTAATTATGAATAAGCCATGTCTGTGGACCACTAATCACAATTATATGGGCCATACAGTCATACACCACTCTCTCCAACTGCTAAGCACAATTAAACTATCTATTTGAGAGAAAAAAATTAAGTTTATATTCAACAAACTATTTGACTCTTGATTATTTTATTACTCCCAAAGATCTTTGGAAGGATGATGAAATCGTTATTTTATATTACCATACGATTTGTTTTAATATATATTTAAATATGTCTTTATCCAATTGGTAAACTAAATGTACGTAAACTAATGGCCAGGAGAACAAAATTGATAACACACAGAGTTAATTATATTAATCCAACTAATAATTTCAAAATTAATTCAAATTATTAACAAGGGAAAAATTCTCAAATAAAATCAGGGAAACGATGAGAAAGGGCAGTTGAATTCCTATTGTGTATTTTATTTTTCACATAAATCAATAAAACATCATTTATTTAGTATAAAATTTTAAATTTGATGTGTAATTAAACTTTTAAATGTGACATTATTTAGAATTGAAAAACTCTATTTTTTAATAAAATATTACAATAATTTAAATATTCATTAAACTTAATTTTGTGATTAAAGAGATTTGAAGGTAATTGAATATGCAAGGAAGTAAAATATATATATACATAACATGGTGATATAATATTTGGAAATTAAAAGAGAGTAAAGATTAGGGGACACAGTTCACGTGGGAAGATTCATGAGAAGATGAAGTGTTTTGATCTCTCAACATTAATCTGTAAAAAAACAACTGCACCACTATTTTTATATTAATTAATCAGATCTGGCAGTTATGCGTATTCAAGGCTACTCTTTCATGGTATCCTATGCTATGCATATATATACACCTACAATGCTAGCTATGAGATCCATGGCATGCATTCATTCTAATTTAAAATTTAGGGTACATATGAAAGATATTAAGTTTGAAAATGGAGTACAATTTTTTTTTTTTTGAATTATTAGTATTATTTACTCCATTTTAACTTTTACTTAAGAAAAAAATACAATTTTTTTTTAAATTTGTGATACAATTGTACCCTAAATTTATACATGAATTCACTTCTGATCATATTGTAGACACTGAAATTTTATTAAAATTTGAAAGTGTCAAATATTTTGTAAATCTTAGTTTTGGAGATAATAATATAAAATAATATCTCCAAAACTTGAGATATTATCTCTTTCCTTATGAATTTTGAATATCTTTCTTGCTTTCTAAGTCGTTCATCTCTTATAAATAAGAGAGTGAAAATAGAATTTCATTAGGTCAGATGGAATAAGTCACAAACGACTCCATCAACTCCCTAAATCGATCGAGTCTGATGGAATAAGTCACAAACGACCCCATCAACTCCCTACTACCAAATTGTAGGTCAAATCAAAATCCGGAACACGTCGCTGAGACTCCGATATCAAATTATGTTTAGAGAGTGGAATCAAGAGATCAACGAGAGTTGTAACCCACAATTTTAAATAAAAATATGTTTACCTTATTTTTATCAGCTTCTTTTATTTTATGCATATTTGCAGGTGTTTAAATTTATTGATTAACACATATAATATATAAAACATAGACGTGTTAAAAATTCAAAAGAGGTGTTTCAAAAAAAAAAAAAAATCCAAAAGAGGAATTTAATATACCATAGATGTTGTGCATGTAAGGAAGAAATGAGTCATGTGTTAATAAGTTTTGTAAGGGTAGAAAACATACACGTCGATTTGTAGGAAACACGTGCCAAGTTTATTTTACTACTAGTATACAAAGTTTGTTACTACATATTTACTTACACAGGGTAGGGTATATATTTACCGGAAAACAGATGGTTAATGAATGCGCGGGCAGTTGGCGGTTAGGTAATAATAATCGATAACTTTGAGGCGATCGAGAATCCTCCTTATCCCTTTGCTCCATCTAACTTAACTGACATGCAGTTTCATCACCGTAGCTAGGACAAATATTATGAGGAAGGCAGTTACATTGGATGACAAGATTTGTGATCACCTCACATTCATCGAAATTTTGCATATTTTTATTTGTATTCCACCATTTAATTTATTTATATATGTTATAATAATAAAAATGATATTTTTTTCATTTTATAACACGTGTCACTACTTTAGTTTCTTACAACAAATTAAAATTATAAATTATAGTCTATATTACCTTTCATTAATTATAACTAATTTTAATATATAAATTTTATTTACAGTTTCAGATTAATTTTGGTATAAAAAATATTTACGATTTCAAATTTATGTTACTATATTCATCGAAATAAGGGAAAAATAGTCAAAATTAAAGAAAAAAAATTCCAGAAGGACATTTATTTTAAAAATAGTTAAAAAGTCAAAGTGACACTTATTAAAACGGGTATGAGTATATGTTAAAGACCTGATAAATTAAATACGAAAAAGTGAAATTAATAAATTAATCTACTTTAAATATGGTGAATTTTGTTAGCTTTTTCCTGACACAACAAATAAATATACACTCAATGTTCGTTTATAAGTTTTCTATTACTTTTGAACACATGAATTAAGAAAAATGATTAAATAAACTCTTTTCTGATACAAATGATGTGATTGACAAAGAGATTGAATAAGACATAAAGTGGGTTGTAAGAAAAAAAAATTAAAAATATTTACTAAAAAATGTATGAAAAGTTTATAGATGTATGAAATAAAATGGTAAAATGAAAAATTTATAAGCAAACTGTGGAAGAATAAGTTTGTGATAGATACGAAAATCATTTTAAAGTAAATGCTTGGTGATCATGATTATCATATTTTGAATTCTAAAGTATATGTCTTAGCACATAATTTACCCCACCGTACAATGTTATTATTAAATTCACAAAGAATTAAATAAATATTCACCCAATTTTGAGACCAACTTCTAACCAATTATCATGTTCGTCTAAGTTAGCGAGCTCCACCCATATGGCAGTCCTTAAAGGACAAATTACAACTACCTTAATCAGAAATATTTTTCACATAAGCCAGCCCATTTTACGTGTTAATATGATAAGTACAATCAGTTTGTCCAATTAACATAGAATACTTAGTTACTAAGTGTCAAGAGACAAAATGCCTAAAAGTGTGCTTATGTCTTTTTTAAAGATACGAATGTATTAAGCAAACACAACTCTCTTTCTATTCACCTTAAATCGATTCTCACTTGCTTTTGAACATGTATTGAGCTACAATCAATACAACTTTAATTTTTTCTTTATTACCATTGTAACACAAGACCATTAATACAAACCGACCAACAACATTTCACACCAACTGTTTCACCGAACGATAAAAGTTATGAAGACAGTTATGACGAAACTGCTTTATCTTTAAATGTAAGAAATCTCGTTAGCTTTTTCCTGACACACCAAATAAATAGTTACAAATTTGTTAAAACTTAGTTATCATTTCCATTTTTTGAATTGTATAGAATATGTCTTAGCACATAATTTACCTCTAAAAATAAAATAAATATTTAAGCAGGAGTGTTAATGAGTTAATATTATTCCAAAATAAGAAAAAGTGTAGCGACAAAAACAGAAAGGGGAAAAAAAGAAATGAAAATAGGGTGGAAAGACGTGTGGGAGGGTGGTGGGGGCCCACTTAATTAGTAATGATTTTTAAATACTTTTGCCAGAAACGTAACTTCTAAACTTGCAGTTATTTCACCAATCCCAAAAAGTGAAAATCAACATAAATTTCAGTTCTCTCTCTTTCTCTTTCATGTCTATTTATTGAATAAATTAATGGAGACACCTCATATATTCAGTACTTAGAGACTTTAGCCAGCAAATGGAATAATTAGACCAATTGTAATCAAGATTAACAAATTTTTAATAAAGAAATTGATAACTAATTAATTTTTAATAAAGAATTTAATGCAGACTTTTTTTTTTTTTAAATCTTATTATGCTAATTCAGTTACATTGAATTTAAGCTTTTATTCAGAATACAATTTTTTTTTAAAAACTAGAATTGTTTAATGGTAAGACTTATGATTTATAATCACGTTCAAAGAGTATTATTGCTATCGATTGCCAGATTTCAATCTTGTCAAATCAAATCTCCAAATCATGGATGAAAAGTACTTTACAATCTCTCTTTTTTGCACACCAAATTAATAAAAATAAAATAGTATAAAGCAAAATTTTAATTTCTTATTTTTGGATTTTTATTCCATTTATAAGTTTCTCATTACTTTTGGACATAAATATTAAAAAAAGTGATTAAATTATAAATATAATGTGATTGAGAGGGAAGAAGATAGAAATAAAATATAAAGTTAAGTGTAAGAATAAAAAATTAAAAGATATTTTCCAAAAAAAGGTATTAGAAATTTATAGGCGAACGAATAAAAATTATAAAATGAAAAGTAGGGGGGAGTATTAAAAGATTCTTGTGTAAAAAAAAATAAAAAATTAAAAGATTCCTTGTTTCATTTTGGTGTTACATTTTGTATTATATTACTTTTAATAAGTGTAATAAATTGTATCATAAATGACATTTATTATGTATTAAAGTAATGAAACACAAGATGAAACATCAAAATAACATATGATTTTAATTGGAATTTTATAATTCATGTAGGGTATGTTTGTTTCGAGATTTCAGATCCGGATTTAAAATTTTAAAATTTAACTCATACTATTCTACTTTGAAATTTAAAATTGTATGTAGTGTACTGATCTGAGGAACAATAATCAATCGGGTCAAAATAAATATCTATGCGACCTTAGGGGGTGTGTTAACCTACATGTGCAATTGGTTGTACACACTACGCTTGAATAATGAACGATAATCGATAGATCAAATTCAACACCCCGCTACGTGGCATTTTAGATCGTTTATGGATCTCATACGACATTATATATTTCTCCAATCTCTTAACCGTTATATAAAAAGTAAATCCGCACATACAAATTAACTAAATAAAAAATCTCGTCACATTATTGATGTGTGTTAACAACAAACTTGCAAGAAAAATGGTAGCCCCCAAAAAGAAGGCAAAGTTTGAGAATTTAAGGTGGCTAGAAAAAGAAAATGAAGATTGGGAGAGGTGGAGAGTTCATGACATGGACATGTTACAAAAGTTGCTCTCACTTGTGTAAGAATAAAGAAATGCCAACCACCCTTTTCCCCCCTTCAATTACCTTACAATGCACGCCTCACCCCCCCTACCCCCCACCCCACCCCACCCCCCCCCCCTACCCCCCACACACACACCTCGCTCAAATCCTCTACATATATCGACAAGAACCCATTCCTTCTCCTCCATTTCTAATACACCCCCCACACAACACACCCACCCCCAAAAAACAGAAAAAAAATGTCTGCAGAAGATGCTGAATTGAGACCCCTCCCACTCCCACTCCCAATCATCAAAACAGTCTCTTCAGACACATTTGATGTAACAGAATTAGCTGCTGACAGCTACCTCGAGTGCCGCACCCCCAAATCGCCACGCCACATGATTCCTCCGGCTGTCAGCTGCCCGCCGGCGCCGACAAAGCTGTCGCGCCGCCGCACGCCGACACCATGCAAGAGGCGCCTCCGCCGGATCGCGTTAATCGAGATTTTCGGTAGAGAGGAGGAAATTGAGTGCTTTTTCAGAGTGAGTGAAGAAACTCCCGTCAATGCCTGCAAGAGAAGATGTATGTAATTTTTGTAATTCAAATTCATGTAATTGTAAAGAATAATTTCAATGTGGTTTAATTTGTATTATTAAACTCTGAATTTTAGTAATTAATTAGCTTCATTTTATATTCAAATTGAATTTTCTTATATGCATAATTTTATTTTCCGGGGAGAATTCTGATCTGAATTATTGGCCGGGGTTTATTTGAATTGATCAGATCTTAATTTATTTAGAGAGAGAAACTTTTCCAGATCTTTTTGTCACATATGCATACATACACATATTATTATATATAATTAATTTCTTAAAATATTATTGTTTGAATTACATCATTATGATCATATTCATATAATAATTCATTTTTATGTAAAATGATCATGTTTCATTTTATACAAATTCAGTGTATGCAAATTGTGATATTGGTAATTAGTTGCTTTTCTTTGACGGAAGGAAGGAAGTTATAAGTGGGGATTTAAAAAACCAACTTTTAATGATGGGATCACCAAATGCTTTATTATATGATTAGTAGGTAATATGGTTGATCTGCATAATATTTCAGTGAGTGACTGACACGACTTCGGGATTGATAATCTTCATTGTTAATCACGTATTAATACATTAACCGAGTGTTTAATAGCCTAAATTAGACAGATATTTCACATTTACTAAATTAATACAGTGTTTGATAGCCTAAATACAGTTGCATACCCATTCTGAAGAATAAAGTAATTCGTCCTACAGAAAAAAAAAAAAAAAAAATCTTCTACGTACTGTTTTATTTTAAAGATATTAGAATACATTCTCATGTACAACAATTTTGAAGTAGCAATGATTTTTATTCGACTACCATATTATCTTCTCTATCCAATCATCTCTTTAATTAATTATTAAAATTATCATTAATTTAATTTATAAATAATTACTTTATTCATAAATTACCACACAATACTCTTAACGCACCTACTCTTTTTCATAAATAGTCACATTTTTCTTAAATTAAAGCATGTGCCAAAAAAATTGAGAACATAAATTTTTGAACATATATAAGAATACGAGTATACTACCTCCATCCAACAAAGAAAAAAATTGAGAACATATAAGAATCCAACAAAGATATGTCAATTAATATATTTAATATTTTATTTTTATCTTTATATATCTCTAATTAATGTTTCTTGTTTTATTCCAATTTTCAAATTAATTAGGTACTTGTATTTTTCTTGAAAAACGAGTTGACTTGCATAGAGGTTAAATGAAAAGATAAAGTAAAATTTTAATGTAATAATTATTATATACCTTCTATCCAACAAAGATAGATATAATTTATTTATTTATTTCAAATTATAATAACTTTTATATTAAAAGTGTGTAAAATATTTAAAATATTCATACTATACACATTTTTGTTTAGTGGTTTAATTAATTATATACGTATACACATAATTAAATGAAAGTGGTGGAATCTTAGGTAATTGCATTAATAGAATTAAACATAAGGATGGTAGCTTCATAGTCACATGTCCTTAAAAGCTGATTAATTAATATTAATAATATATAATAATAGTTAATAAAAGCATATGATATGTTAGCTAGCTTCATTGTGAATGCATGTGGTTAATTATTATTACAAGTACAAAGGTTGGGTCTTATTATACGGCATGCAAACGAATCATTGAAACATATATAGTCAGTCAGTCTGTATGTAGTAAGCTGGAATACTACCTTTTTATTGCAGCTTAATTCATAAGCCAACCATAGTATCTCCTATTTTCACTCTCTCAAGCAAACTCAACAGTATATACTTATTAATTGTGTGAGATAGTACGGTTTTGATTTTTTTTATTTAATTGTTAAGTTTTGATTCATCTTATGTAACACATGTATTCTCACAAATAAACATACAATATTAATGTACGAAAATCAGAAGAAAAAAAATGTTTAGTTGAGAATTGAATAATCCGACAACTTATAATAAATTTAGAAATTTGGGCCTTATTATATTTGATTCAAATGGATTGTAAGTGATTTTTGAGATATTTTCAAATGTGCAATTAGAGTCAAGCAACAATTGTGGCTAAATTACCATAATTATATCAATTAGGTGCACACACAAGTGTACGTTACTCTATGCTTACAATCAGTTTTATAGGGTCGCGGGCCTAAACAAGCTAAGGTCTAAGCAATTCATTCTTAGCGATTCATCCATAGTTGGACTTGGGGCCTACCTTTAACTTTAACGACCACATACTTCATTAAACAGGCACTAATGTGATGTAGAATAAATATTTTGAAAGATTAAATTAAAATTCAGTACTAAAAAAAATAAAAAAATGTATAACCTTATAAAATTAATGTATTGTTAGTAAAATTAATCACATCAATCAAATTAAAAAAAAAATATCAAGTATTATTGAAGAGATAACAACTATTTACTCTAAATCGTTATCACTCCATATTTTTATTCACATTTGAACAAAATGTTATGTTTTAATCTATTCATCTAAAATATGTACAATAATAAAAACAAACCATTAGTAATATTATTTTATAATAATAAAATTTAATTATAAAATATTAAACAAAAATTCAAGCTAACTCTAACCCTGTAGAATTTCGGGTTAAACGGTTCGGGCAAAAAAGATCCGGTTAAACCGATTGAAAAAAAACTAACTCTAACTTTAACTCTTTTTTTTTTTTTTTTTCGATTTAAACTGCCGCCCTATAAGCAATTGTCTTTTTAACATCTCTGTAACCATGTACGTTACATTAATTATAGTCCACTTTTTTAATTACATATGAACTAGTTCTAATTTTAGTTATTTTCCATTTTTAATGTGAATATTATATATAGTTACATATTATCTCAATTGGGGGGGTGGGGTGGGTGTAAGTTCATATTTAAGTGTATAATTAAGTTGGGATGGATGGAACCGAACCAACATTCACGTGCTTAGGGAACATTACCAAGGAGAGACCATGTGCTACTCCTCTATTAAACTACAAACGCCAGATCCAATACTTATGCTTTATGGCATACTTAATTATTTTAATTATCTTTCATTTACGAAAATGACAATAATCGTCCAATTAATTTTTGTTTTATACCCCGTTTACAATATCAACACCAATGGTGCATGGCTCCACCTCAATATACTACTTTCAATCCATGCAAATATAGTATACACTAATTTATTTGGCGTCTACGTAACTTGTCTCAAATTAAGACAAAATTTCTCTGAGACCGAACCATTATCCCTTTTCAAGATAATATTTACTATTTTTTAATTTAAAGTATATAATTTTTTAAATATTTACCTTAAAATGCCCCTCCCTCCGTTCTAGATTAGTGCGTGTACATAAATTAGGAAAAAATGATAAACAAAATATTTTAATTTTTTCAATTTTATTAAAATGTTAAAGTAAGTGGTATTGTATAAAAACTGTATTGACATGCAATGTAAATAAATAAAAATATTGATATATCAAGAAAAAAAGTGTGATTACTGATTTTGAAATGAGAAATGCAATTTATGATAAATTATAAATAATGAATAGTAATAAAATCGGCGGTACTCTGTACACATGGGGACAGCATGTCAGCACCTAAAATTGAGAAGCTTAATTATGTGGAAGCTTCATCCTCTCACACACTGACACATATATAATCATTACAAATTTATAAGTTTTTTAATGAAGTATATATAATATCTCATGTTACTTCACCCTTCATATTAATGAGCTTTTGTTACCATAATTAAAAAAACCAGAGTTTCTCCAAATGCAAAACTCCAAAGTGACCTACTCTCTCTCTCTCAATAATTTTTTTCGTTATTTTTTACACCTGAATTAAGAAAAGTGATTAAAAAAAAGAAATAAAGAGAAAATTTAAATATAAAGTGAAATGTAAGAATAAAAAATTAAAATATATTTATCAAAAAGAGTATGAGAAGCGTATAAACGGATGAACCAAAATGACAAAATAAAAATTTTATAAGCGGACAGATGAAATACATATGTAAACGGGTGGACAATAATTTTTAACTGAACACCATGTTTATTGTTTGGTTATTTTGTCCGACAAATGCTAAGCGTACGACCACTTTACCCATACAATTAGAGTGGTTGAACACTAAACTTAATATCCAATTAAAAATAACTTTGCTATTTTATAGTATTATGTAGTTGACACACTCACACAAGAGACATAGTCTTCCTCAAATAATCCAAAATTTCAAACCCCTGTTCCCTTTATGAGAATTTCATTGTATTTAATTAAGAATTTGATTTTTCACAATTTTTATATGAATTGTCAGATGATTGTTCTCGTTATCCGAATTTCATCGTTTTTAATTAAGATTTGATTCTTTTTCATAATTTTTATATGACTTCACAGTATTTACACACTGTTATTTGTGTTAAAATCAAGCTCCATAAGAAACTCAATTCTTGATTTCATATTAGAACTGTTAATAGAGTTTAATTTTAAGGAAAATATATTTCATTTATTATTTTTGCAAAAATGCAATAAAAAATATTCTGAAAATTTATTGCAAAGCAGGCCTATATACTTTTTGGGCCTCAGTTATCAGAATGGGCCTCTAAAGTTGTAACCCATCCTCTTTGGGCCTCAACCGTCAATATGCCCACTCTTTGGGCCTCAGCCGTCAATATGCCCAGACTCTTTGGGCCTCAATCATCAATATGCCCGGTCTCTTTGGGCCTCAACCAAGAGTGTTACTTTCTGCATTACACAAAAGTTTTTATATTTTTCATTTTATTTTATCTCAAGTTTGCATATTCCAAATTAGAAATAATCATTAATCGTCACAATATACATATATTCATCCTTTATTTTATTACTGTGTAATGTTTTTATATTTTTCATTTTATTTTATCTCAAGTTTGCATATTCCAAATTAGAAATAATCATTAATCGTCACAATATACATATATTCATCCTTTATTTTTTATTACTTTTGAAGTTTATCGTACATTTAATTCAACCACTTTATTTACTTTATATATAAAAGTTTATAAAATTAACATTCAACACTCTCATTACACTTTTTTCTTAAACTATGTGCCAAAGATTTTCCGCAAAATTTTGTGGAAGGGAGGGAGTATGACATTCACTCTTTTGGGTAAATATATTTTTTAGGTCCCTTAAGTTGTACCAATTTGATTCTTGTCATCAATTTTTTTTGACTTTGAGATTAGTTATCTATATTTACAAAACTCAGTATTTTAGTCATTTTACCATTAAACATAGATTATTTTTTATCTGAAATAAAGAGTGAGCAATTGTAACTAGACATTGTGTTTGAGTCCTTCACACTATTAAAATCATCATCGTAGTCTAACATATCACCATGGCCAAATCATGTGAGTTACCTCTGTGGTAAAATAATTAAAATAAAAAAATTTGAAATCATAAATAACTAATTACAAAGTTAAAAAAAGTTAAGAGATTAAAAAAATGTATTTTTAACCCATGTAGTAACACTATTTTGTTGATGTTATTAATTAAAGAAATTTTGAAAGTGAAACATGTGACCTTACTTATATTCCCTTTAAAGTTCAATTCTATATTGAAATTGAGACCAACCAACAAACACAAGTGGAGGAAAAGAACAAAAGTTTATCACAATAATATCTAACATTAATGATGATAATTTTGACCAAAAAAGAATCTAACTAAAATATTTGGGCATACCCATATATGCCTCCTGTCACTTGTAACCAGTAGAGAAAGAGATAGAGAGAGAATATGGGGAGTTTGAGTGAGAAACAAGAAGCATTAGTTAAAGAATCATGGGAAGCCATGAAAGAAAACATTCCTCACCTCAGTCTTCGTTTCTTCACTACGTATGTATATTTATACATGTATATATATGTACGGTTTTGATATGTAATTAGATGGTCGGTTTCTGTACCATTACTATTACTATGTGGGTTTTTGATGTGAATGTTGTAGGATTCTGGAGATTGCACCCGCAGCAAAGAACATGTTCTCATTTCTGAGGGACTCTGATGAAATTCCCCAAAATAACCCCAAGCTTAAGGCTCATGCTGTTAAAGTTTTCAAGATGGTAATTACTAGTAGTACTTGTAATTAATCAATTACATTATTATTTATATTTTGTAGTAATTATTTAATTTTATTTTGGTTAGACATGTGAATCAGCTATTCAGCTTCGTGAGAAAGGTGAAGTAGTAGTTTCAGGCACTACTCTCAAATGGTTGGGAGCTATTCATCTTCAAAATGGAGTCATTGCCCCTCATTTTGAGGTAATTTTCTGATTATCATTATCGATATTGAAAATAACAATATTTTCCAATATTTATAAAAAAATAAAAAATATCGATAAATATTGAAAAAATGTCATAAATATTGAAAATATCATAGGATTAGAACATTGTACTACTGTACATTATATATTATGAAAATTCTGATGTAATTTTTCTTTAATGTAAGTTTGTTATTAAACTTTCATAATATCTACTATCGATATTTTCATAAATTAAAGGTTTTGATATTTCTGAATATTTACAATCTATTATTAATGTACAACACAAATTTTACATAGCTAATGATGGCAGGTCGTGAAAGAAGCACTGTTGAGAACTGTAAAGGAAGGCACTGGAGAGAAATGGAGTGAGGAGATGAATGGTGCTTGGGGAGAAGCTTATGATCATTTAGCAACAGCTATCAAGAATGAGATGAAAGCAGAGTCCCCTGCCTAATTCCTTATTTTATCGTTCGAATGTCCTTGTGTTACTGTGTATCATTTCAATTTTATCGAATGTTCTTCTAATTTAATAGAATGTCCTTGAAAGGAATGATTCCTTCAAGTTATTCCTCGACTTTCTGTATTCTGTTTGTAATTTTCTAATGAATAATCAAATCTTATTTAAACTTAACAAGAAACCAGCATCAAAATGATAAAAGAAGTTGTTTTATGGAGGGTGGTATGGTCTTTTCAACTTATTGGAGGGAGGAATGAGAAAAGTGTATTGAGTATTTGAGTTAGTGTAGGAAAATTAATTAACTATTTTTTTAATTTAAAGATGTTTGAGAGAGATTGTTAAAGAGGTATTGCTTTATTTCCAATTTAGAAAATGTTGTACGGAGTATTTAGTGTGGGGCGGACCTTTTGAGCAAATGTTGCATTTAATGTGAGATATATGAAGTAGTTTTTTTGTTAGGTTCTAATAATTCTGAAATGTAAGTAATATAATTTTTTTTTTATATTCTAGTATAATGTAAAGAACAATTTGAATGTTTGAAGATGATAGAAAGGAAAGAGAGTAGGGTTTTTCTTAGTGTAGTCAAATAGTACAAAGTGACTATATAGTCAGCGCGTCGAAATGTGCCACGTGGCGTCGTATGCGTCGTATGAACCTGCTACCTGTTATACAGGTTTTAATTAATTAAATTATTTTTTAAATTGTATTTTGTTATTTATTATAATACCCTTCTTTTATAAATATAATTTTTAAAATATATATATATATATATATATATATATATATATATATATAGTAAGCACAATTACTATTCTACCCTACTTTTATATATTAAGCACAATTATATATATAAAAATTAAATTAACTAATACAAAAATAATTAAATAATAAAGTAATTAAATTAAAAGTACTCAGTAGTATGTTTTTCTTCCCCAATTCCATCGAAGACGTGTTAGGGTTCTTAGTTGCACGGTCCAACAACCGTGCACAGTTGCACGGTCGATACTCAGTCACCCGGGTAAATAGAAACATGTCCTGGAAGAATTCTCAGTTGCACGCCGTGCACAGTTGCACGGTCGATACTCAGTCACCCGGGTAAATAGAAACATGTCCTGGAAGAATTCTCAGTTGCACGGTCCAACAACCGTGCACAGTTGCACGGTCGATACTCAGTCACCCGGGTAAATAAAAATATGTCCTGGAAGAATTCTCAGTTGCACGGTCGATACTCAGTAAACCGTGCAATTCAAAAAAATGTGTTGTAGGTGCTCACTTTCACGGTCCAACAGCCATGCCTGGTTGCACGGTCGATATCCAGATAATAGGTGGAGCATAAACTAAAACATTCTGGAGCTACAAAGATAGTTATTAAATCGTTAGCACCGCATAAAAACATTCCTCCTAGAGTAGCTGTTAATACGAATACGATGTTAAGTAAACCTTGAAAACAAAAAAAAGGCTATTTTCTTGTTCATGTGCTCGAGCCTCAAATAGAGTAGAAATGCAGACACACAAGCATCTTTCTCATATTCGTATAAAATGCATATTTCATCTCAATTCAATATGATTGTTGTTCACACATAATTTTAGCATAAACGTATCTTATGACGTGGATTAAACAACAGAAGAAATATTAAATTAATATTTAAATAAAAAACCAGCAATTCAATAAAATTTCTGAAATACATATGATCAATATTCATAAAAAAATCTAACACTAATTGTTTTGGTAGGATCAACATTAATTAACGTTTTTAGAATCACTGTCTTTGTTGGGATCTTCATCATTCTCTCGATCAATGTTGCTCTTCTTATTTGGACATCGCCCAATTTTATGTCCTGAATGTCTGGTAAAGAAAAATTATTAAGTTATTGAGTGTTAAAAAAAATATAACTTCATAAACGATTATTAAACATGCAAAATTAATTAAAATGACATACCCACAAGATCCACATTTCTGCTTTTTATTTCGAGGTGCTTCTCGAGGCTTACTCTTTATCGGATCACCTACACCATAGTTTTGTGACTGCTTACTCTAGGTCGTGGTTGTGTTCGGATACAAATTTGGCGACCTTGTAGATTCCGAAATGAAGAGCGATACGAAAATAAGCTTTGCATCCACATTTGGTATCAGCTTTTGACTTACAAATGTTGTTCCGTACACCTATAGTAGCTTTAGAAAATCCAGACCGGGAACAGTCCTACGCCATATTTTTGATAATGTTATTTCTCCGACCAGTGTGGCATTTGCGGCTTATAAATCCCTTTCGTCTTGCGTATATCTTATAAAATGCATTAGCTTCTTCCGTCGAAGCGAAAGTCATGCCCAAAATTGTATTGTCGTCTATGGGAGCATTTTTGAAATTGGTATACCCAAAATCCTCATCTTACCCCTCTTTTGAACTCATGTGCTCCTCGTGTGATTCATCATCCACTTTGATATCTTCATATCCAACGTTTGAGAACATTGTGGAACGTTGTTGTACATACAAACTGCAATAGAAACACATTAAAAGACATGTTATGCAACATCTTCCAATTTTACTACATTTATATATTTCAATCACCTATTTTAATGTGAAGATGTTTACAACTAACAACACGTGCTTCTAACATAAAATCGAGGAATACCATGTGGTTATAAACATAAAATTCAATTTAAACACTATATTAAATATAAAATTCAAAACTTTACATGATGATTTAACTATACATTATGTCCTTTTAGCTAGAGGATTCAAACAACGAATATGGTTAGGAACGTGCATTCAATAGCCACTTCCTTTGCTAAATTATGTTTCAAATTTTCTTTGAAGCATTTTGTCAAACACTTGTTGGGCAGTTATGTTTCTATTTGATTTGAGGCAATTTCAAAAACAATTACTACTCAACAACTCAACCACAATTTTAACAATTTCACAATTAATTCAAATACTCATAACAAATGACAGAAGTAAGAAAAAATATGAAGATATACATAAGCAATGTTCAGTGGTGGTAATTCACCTACCCCACAATAATATTAAACTTACAAATTAAGAAAACTAGGGGGGGAGGAGATGATCGTCGGCGGCAGCAGGGAAGCGGCGCGTCGGCGGCGGAAGGGCAGCTGCTCGTCGACGGCGGAAGGACAGTGGCTTGGGGCTGAAGTGGAGTGCGTGTTAAAACCTACGTATTATGTTCTAGATTATAACTTCTTTTATTTAATTTAATTTATTTTTTTTATTAATTTTAATAATAATATAAGGGTAAATTAGTAGTTTTACCATTATATATTTTAATTAAATTAATTAATATAATAAATCTTTTTATTAAATTAAGGATGAAACTGTAAATTCAAAATTATATATTTTAATTAATTAAATTAATTATAAATATGACACCATACGACACATACGTTGAATATTTTCAACACAAAGTATAAAAGGTAACAGGTCATCAGATTTAAGTCTTTAGATTTGATTTTTAATGGTTCAGATTAAATTGACTACGATAGTCATACGACACCATACGACACTCTGACTACACGTAGAAGGTCCCCGAGAGAGTATTGAAAGAGTAAGTAAAGAAGAGAGATAATTGGTTTGCAAAAACTTGCATAAGTAACAACCTTGGGGGACCATATGTCCAGTTTGTGATTTAAAAAATATACAAAACTAAATTTGCAAATAAGACAAAACTACTGCAGAAAACAATTAAAATAATAATATTCAAATGGGCAGGCTATATACCCCTCCAGCCTTGTTAAATATACCCCTCTACATTTATTAATTAAATATACATGTAATATAATTAATTTATCAGTAAAATATTCATAGATAAATACACTCCCCTTTTAAACCCTAATCCTAATTGACCTAACCCTAACGGATGGAGCTGCCGCCGCCGTTGCACCTCCGACAGACGGCGCTGCCCTACCTCCGACTGCCGCGCCGCTCACCAGAAATTTTTTAAAAAAAAACTTAATTTTTTAAAAAAAAATACATTTTTCAACACTGATTTGTCGACGAAAAACACTCTTGTCGACACTGGTTTGTCGACGAGAAACATTCTTGTCGACAACTCTTAATCGAAAATATACACTATCGTGATTAAGAGTTGTCGGGAAAAAATAAATAGAACAGTAAAATCAAAAGGAAGAAACCCTACTTGCTTGTAGACGGCGACGCGGGCGTGGTAGGGACGACCGTGAGGTGTCGTCAGCGGGAGGAGGAAAGACAGCCGGGTGGGTGGAGGAAAGGTAGTTGGATGAGTGAGTTGCACAAGAAAGAAAAGAAAAAGTAAGAAAGAAAGGGGGCGACGACGGGAGTGTGGGTGGAGGATGGGGTGGCGGCGCTGCAAATAGCAGAAAAAAAGAAAAAAGGGCATCAGATGATGAAAAAATTAGGATTAGGGGTATATGTATCAAATGTATTTTAGACAAAAAAAATGTATATTAGATTTTTCATGGGTACATCTAACATTGATCACATTTAAATCGGAGGTATATTTAACAAGGCTGGAGGGGTATAAGTCTGACCCTATTCAAATGTCTTCAATACCCAATCAATTTCAGCCCAAATAATCTTACTTGGGCCCATTAGCAATTTGGCCCAAACTGAGCTGCCCTTTCCTTTCTTCACTAAACTATTCATCCTCAGACCAAATTCAGTAACCTCTGACAGTGATGCTTCGAAACTGAACTTCCACTTTGGTCAACCATCATTTTTACCGTCGATTTCTCAATGCCAACACCTTCAACCGGCACTCGGTCCATGACATTTTTATACTAATGAGTACTAATTAGTCATACACATGAAATCCTCAATTTCAAATTTAATTTACTATAAAATGATAGTGGTAAATTAATTATGAATTCTACTCCAGCATATTTCCTTACAATCAAACACAACAATGCCCGTCTCAACTACTCGATTCATCTTATTCACTCTTCTTGCCACCCAAAAACTAAGTATTGCAATTTGCAAGTACTCCATCAACCTAATTTTGACTTTCAAATTAATTCTTTATGTTTAAGAAAGGGAAAATATCAATTTTGGTCATCCAGTTTTACCTCTTTTCATATTTGGTCACCCACATTTAGTCACAGTCAATCTGTCATTGACTAACGGAGAAAGAGTTTTGAGGCGTGAAATTTCTCAAAACCTTTAAAAAATTCTCATGCATCTTCCTCCGGAGCTAATAAAACAAACGCAGCAAGAATGAAACATGTGCAAAAATTATCAATATTTACATTATATTTATAATAGCTCGAAAGAATTCTAATGCATCTTCTAGAACGTAGAACGTGATGATTCTGATGCATCTCCTAGAACTTAGAACGAACGTGATTCTGATGCATCTCCTAGAACTTCCTTCTGATGCATCTTCTAGAACGTAGAACGTGATTCTGGTGATTCTGATGCATCTTCTAGAACTTCCTTCTGATGCATCTTAGAATGTAGAACGTGATTCTGATGCATCTTCTAGAATCTAGAACGTGATTCTGATGCATCTTCTAGAACGTAGAACGTGATTCAATCAACCATAACCATGTTTTTGGTTTACTTTTTATATTATAGATAATGAGAATTCTTTCACATGCATCTTCTAGAACGTGATTCAAACAACATGAAACAACATGATGGGTAGTAAAAAAAAATCCAATAAGTTTTTAATAATTATTTAACTCAATTATGAGAAACTCAATAGATACAATGAAACTTTGTACTCTGCAATTATGAGAAACTCAATAGATACAATGAAACTTTGTACTCTGTTTTTTTTTTATATAACAATTGTACTCTGTTTTCCAATTCTTGGTTTCCTATTGAATTTGTATAATAATTGGAGATATAAACTTATTTCAATTCATTTCCCTATTTATAATTATTGGAGCATAATTTGCGGTGAAGATTAATTGTAAAGAATTTTCTAAAATTATCCATTCAATCTATTAAGACCATTATTGGAGCAACATGTTGATTGAATCACGTTCTAGAAGATGCTATAAGATGCATCAAAATTCATTTTGACCTATTATAAATATAATGTAAATATTGGTAATTTCTGCATATGTTTCATTCTTGCTTCTGCGTTTGTTTCAGGAAGATGCATGAGAAATTTTTAACTTTAGGAGAAATTTAACGGCTCAAAACTCTTTCTCCGTTAGTCAATGACAGATTGACTAACAGAGTGATCAATTTTGATAGAATATAATAATTGAGTGATCAATTTTAATAGTGACTAAATGTGGGTGACCAAATATGAAAAAAGGTAAAACTGGGTGACCAAAATTGATATTTTCCCTTTAAGAAATTCAGTATTTTAATTTTATTATCTATCGACTAACAAAGGTATTCATTTGGGATGAGCTCAATTCGGGTTAAAATTGATTTGCATCAATACGGTGAAAATTAGTGTTTTGAAATTTAGATTTTTTTTAGTTTGACAATATTTCTAATATATTTTAAATCGATTATATGATTATCTAATTTTTAGTTTGCGAATATTTTAGCTCTCATTGTTGTAAATGGAAAGAGAAGTAGATAAGATATTCCAACCACAATAGCCGATGGTTCTACTCAACAAAAAGAATTTACAAAACGATGAACTTCCCTAATCAAAATATGTGCAATTATATTAGCACATCTTCTAGTAAAAATAATTGTGACATTCGTGTGGCAAATAAAATTGTATTTATCCCAAATAATATTTCTTGATTTGAAAGAAGAAGAAAAAATTAATGTTATTAAACTTTTTTTTTCCAACAAACTAAGGCTCTATTTGAATGAATGGATTTAGGCCTATGGATTTTTAATCTACAATCCAAATCTATTCTACTTGTTTGATTAAAAAGTAAATAAATGGATTTCAAATACTTAAAGGTTGTGTTTGGATGGAGAGATTTGATTTGAGGAGCTAAAAAGTGTGTGGACACAAATCTAAGTATTTAAAATCCATTCACAATCCAAACATATAGAATGGATTTGGACTGTGGATTTGAAATCCATAAGTCCAAATCCACCCAACCAAACGGAGCCAAATTTAAGTCATCTCCCTTTAAGTTAAAATTGAAAGAGTTTTAAATTCAATTCTTTCTAAAACCATGTTATTTAAAATACATATATTTTTTAACACATTAATTTAAAATACCCTCTCAAATTAAATACCCTCATCCAAACACAACAATAGTATGGTGTAGTATGGTGTACGTAATATACGCATACAATATATACAAATGGCACGGTAAAACCAGTTAAAATTAAAATTATTGAAATCAAACGAATACGAATCATGATGAACTTGACTCAATAATTTTTGGCTTCTAAAATAAAATTGGAGTAAAAATGTTAAAATATTATTTAGATCTTGTTTTGTAGTACCTTTATTGAGACAAGTAGTTTTGTGTGTGGTCAATTTATGACAGAACCACAAACATTTTTTCAAGTAAAAATTAATTGTATTAGATTTTTTTTTGAGGTCGGTCACTGTCACATATAGATATTTTTTGTGGTCGGTCACTGTCTCTCCCTCCCGCTCATATATAATATATATATATATATATATTTTTTACTTATTAAATAAAAGGAGAATTATTTATTTTTTGGTAAAATTAAGAAAAAATATTTACTAACAAGTAGATATAGAGAGAATGGAAAAAGTAAGAATGAGATAGTTCTCATAATTACTTAAGGCAAGTTAAAAAATTAAGAATATTTTTTAAAGTTAAAAGAATGATAAGATTAAAAAAAATAAAGTTAAAACGTCATTTAATTGTGAACGAGCAACAAAACAAAGCATCATTTTCTTTTGAAAGG
Organism: Galeopsis tetrahit; assembly: GCA_963675135.1. Lineage (NCBI taxonomy): Eukaryota > Viridiplantae > Streptophyta > Magnoliopsida > Lamiales > Lamiaceae > Galeopsis > Galeopsis tetrahit. The sequence continues at coordinate 63,518,726 of OY776134.1, read as the reverse complement.
AGTAGCTTTTTGAACATGACAGCGATTCACGTCAAGTTGATATAGTATGAAATTGTACACATAATTCCTACAAAATGCCACAATTATGGAGTAGAGTAGTATTTAACATAATTTTCAAACTTAAAATTTTCCTCATTTTTTTAAAGAAAATGACGTTTCCTTTTTTTAAAATAGTGTAAATTTCATGTTTCGAAAATTAAAAGTGTGTACTAATTAAAGTTTATATAGTGCCATTAGGTGAAGACTCAAACCAAGTCAAATGCAATTAATTAGATAACTTAATAAAGTTTATATTTAGTCTATGCTAGCGCACTTTCAATCACATTTTTTTGTACCACATCCACTAATATTTTATTTTTATTCCAACCCAATCAATAACATTAAAACATACTCCCCCGTTTTAAAAAGTTGGTCACCTTTGTTATTTTATACCAAATTAAGGAACATATTTTTTAACACATTTGCCCTTCATTATTGTTTCTCTTTCTCTTGTATTTTTATTTTTTCTTTTCTAATTTTCCTAATTTTGATCAAATGCTACATTACATAAGGGTAGTTTAGAAAGATTAGTGGAAAAAATAGAAAAAACGATAAACTTTTTAAAACAAGATTTAAGACTGAAATCGATGAAATTTTTTGAAATGGAGAAAATATAAATATTTGGCACTACCATGCAACGCAGCATTCGATCAATTTCCTTCGTTCCACTTTATGGGTTTCACGACAATGTTGAATCTTTAACAAGTGTCATCTGTATTATTATAAAATGTTTACGAAGTATTTTTTTTTTTTAAATGACACATGTCAATAAACTCAAATAATGTCAAGTGAACACAAAAGTGAGACAACTGATCTCGTACCGTAAGATTGATAGAGAAATTCGGAAAATCAAGGTGGTTGGGTTAAAGATTAGTTAAGCAAATCCAATAAAAGAATGGAAAGAGTCAACCAATGATGGATATCCACACAAAACAAAACATGATTAATAGGTAAGAGAGATCCAAGAACTAAAACCTAACTGTAATAACTCCAATATAGACATTAGACCCACCCCACACCAGCCATACCACCATCTCTGATCTTCTACTTAACTAACCAACTTGCATCATCATTTTTTCTTTCTTACAAAAACACACTTGTGTTCTTGTTCAATTTCAGTATTTACAATCATACACTGTAGCAGATATGATAAGAGAAAAGATTTTCAGACTTCACAGACACAAGTCTTCTTCATCATCAGATAATGCATCTTCACACAAATTCGATTTCGCTTTCTCCAACATTCAAGCAATTCAGGTTTGTTTTTTGTGTATCTAATTTTCTTGAACTCTTATGTTTGCAAGTTACACAATTTTGTACTCACATGTTTTAAGAAATATACTCGTATTTTATGTGTGGAAAGGGTAAGAAAAGTAAATAAAGTAAGAGAGAAATGAAAAAGAAAGGTGACAATTGGTATAATTTTGTGTAAAAGTAGAGATAATTGATGCAAAATTTGTTTGTGTCATCAGATAGTTTATCTGCACATGCTTCTTTCTATCCAAAATGATCTGTAGTAACATGGGGTTGGTATGGATTTCTAATGTTTTTTGTTTTTATTATCTGGAATATTTTATTCTCTCTAATATTGAATATAATAATGAATTTGGCCGTCATAAATGAATTAACAATTTCATGCCTCTTTATGTATTCCAATTTTCAAATGGGGTGATTTTTTAATGATATCAGAGTTCATGGCTCGAGTTCACTAATTCTTTCAGAAATGTATAACTTTTTAAATCTAATTGAATTAGTGATTGTTGAATGTGTTTAATGTAATTTTCAGATAAAAAATTCATGTTGCCCTCTATTTTACTTTTTATATGTGTTATTAAGCAAAAACTTGTACCAAATTGTTGCAAGTTAATCCGGGACGAAGGGAGTGTTGTGTTAGTTTGTAGGCTGAACAGTATCAGCATTTCTTTAGTATACTACTGATATTTTTCATCACATGAACTAATATTTCCGGACCACATTTTCTTGATTCACAAAACATGGAGTATAAAAACACAGTTTGGTTAAAATTTGTTAGTAAAAAATGCAATCTGTATTCTTAGTAACATATGAAATTGATTTTTGCAGGTACCCAAAGGATGGGATAAAGTGACTCTATCTCTAATCTCAGGGAAAACAGTCCGAAAAACAGGAAAGGTGGCTGTTAAAAATGGAACTTGTCAATGGACAGAAACCTTTTGTGAATCTGTATGGATTTCACGTTCACAAGACCTTGAGGAATACCTCTTCAAATTTGTTCTTGCAGCTGTGAGAAATCTCTTGTTTAAATGATTTTATAACTTTTCTTGCTAAAAGTCTTTTAATGACTTTGTCATTAATTCTTATTTTTCTGTCGTTAAAGAATTTAAGTTAGAGAAGGTCTGAATACATCAACTGATAGTTTGGTTACTGTTATAGGGCTCTTCCAAATCTAGTACCCTTGGAGAGATTACAGTAAACCTTGCTGCCTTTCTGAGTTCATCAGCTCCCATGGTTGTTTCATTGCCTCTGAAAAACTGCAATTATGGCACAATTCTGCAGGTAATTATACTCAAATGCATGAATGTTAGGAAATTAATCATGTTTTTTGAATGATAAATAGTGTTTGAATTCCGAATGAAATCATTTGTTCCATATTTGGTGTTCCACTTTGTGTTTTATAGTGTGGATGAATAATGACATGCGGAGGGTGAATAATCTAGTAGGGTGGAACACGTAAATTGGAATAGAGTAATCGAACTGGTTTGAATTCGTGTTTCAGGTTGAAGTAAAATGTCTAACACCAAAAACAAGTGTGAAGGGTGAGAAATGGAGAGAAATGCAGGAAAATATTGAGAATGAAGATCAGGACGAAAGCCTATCCGATAGCACGTCTGGAAGCAACAACGTCGTTGGCAACTCGTCTCGTGCTAGGGAACTCAGTAGCCGGGTAAGTAAGATCAGTAGTAATTTTAAAGGTTCAAGTGTCTGAAAATGCTTGCACTACTTTATAGCGTTTCCTTAACTTATGGTGTTTGGCATCAGGAAACGAGTTTTTCGACATCAGTTTCGCGTTACAGCTTTGATTCGACGGATGATTCTGGGGGAAGTGTTATTTTAAGGCAAGACTCAATTGAATCCAATGATAGTGCTTCTTATGGTTCTGTCAAGTCAGTTGGATCACAAGGTAAGAGTCAAAGATCCATGACGTCGTTACAGCGAAACGCAGCTTCTTCCAAAGCTTTCAAGCAAGTCGACGATTGTGTAGTTCAAGAACTCGAGGCGGAAGCCTTGATGTGGGAGCAAAAGTCGAGGAGGTTGTCTGTTGAGGTGGAAAAGTTAAGGAAGGACTTATCTAATCGGAATATGAATATTACAAACCTGAATGTTGAACTTGAGAGATCAGTATCGGAGTGTCACGAATTCGTTCAGGAAATCGAACGGTTGAAATTGCAGATGGAGGAGGCCTCTGTGAAGATAAGTGATGATGAGGTTCAAGAAACGGCATGGAACAATATATTGGAAGATGAGATGAAGTTTCAGAAGGAAGAAAATGAAAATATGTTTTTACAGTTTAAGAAGACTCAAGAATCGAACATTGAGTTGATTTCGATTCTTCAGGAAATGGAGGAGACTATCGATGAACAGAAACACGAGCTGCTGGAGTTGCAACGAGCTTCTCAGGGCGACGTTTTGGTTCTTGAAAAGGCACTCGAGGACAAAATCATAGAAACAGAAATGGAGCAAGATTTGAAGAATAGGATTATGAAGGATTTTGTTTCTGAATGCAATCATAGATTAGCTGCAAGAGATGAACGAATCTTGAATCTTGAAGATGCGTTGTCGAGGAAGAGTAATTCGGATGAAACAGACGGTGATTTAGTGTTGATGGAACACTTGTCTGAACTACAAGAGGAAAATGAGTACTTATCGCAAAGAGTGTGTGGTTTAGAAGCTCAACTGAGATATCTGACTGATAAAAGTGAATCAAGTTGTTCAGAGGTGCATCATTCAGAAGCTAAAATTGTTAATCTTAAATGTGAAATCAGAAGATTAGAAGAAGAAATGGAGTTTCAAAAGATTGATATGAAGCAACAGTGGGAAGAAGCTCAAGAAGAGTGTACATCTTTAAGCAAATTGAATATAATGCTACAGGGCACAATCGAAAGCCTTATCGATGAATATAATTCTCTACAATCTTTCAACAGAGAGGTAAGGGAACAGAAGATGAAGTTGCAAGAACACTGTTTGGTCTTAGAATCAGCAGCAAGAAAATATCGAGAAAATGTTGACATATGTGACGTTGCTGAGCTGGAGTCGAAGATAAAACTGTCGGAGCTTGAAAGGATCCGATTAGCAGAAGAGCATTCTCTCATGCACGAGAAGTTGCAAAAGGTAGCGAAAATGCAGAACGAAGTTTTGGGTCTAAGGGTGTCTGTTAGAGAAATGGAGGCACGAAATCAGCTTCTAGAAGCTTCGTTCAAGTCCGTGTCCAAAGATTATGAACAAGTGAAACGCGAAAAAGTTAGCATGGTTGAAAAAATATCGAGCATGCAGAGACTAGTGTTGGAAGCGGAGGAATGCAGGCGTAAGAAAAACGTGTTGGAGGGGAAAGTTCTAAGGCTAGAAGGAGATTTAATCGCGAGAGACGCGTTGTATCTTCAGGATGTGGAGATTAAGAATGAGATGAATCAGATCAAGATTGCAAATAGTAAACTGCTGAAGAAAGTAAAATCTCTTGAAGAGATTCAAAGTGATTCCACATGCAACGATGAGAGGTTCGTAAATATGTTTCTATCTTTTTTCGTGACAATAATTTATAATCGTACGATCTTCACATGTTATTTTCTGGCAGTGATCGAATCGTCGTTTCAAGAAGTGAAGATAATAAGGAACTAGAAGAAATTCGCGAGCGTTACCTCCAATTAAGCATGAAATATGCAGAGGTGGAAGCTCAAAGAGAAGAGCTTGTGATGAAGCTGAAAGCTCTTAATATCTAGAGCATCATATTCACCAAAATCTCTCTAGTTAACAATCCAACAAATTATCGAAGAAGCGTTGTCGACGATGCAGAAACCATTTTAAGCATCAAGAGGCGGCGGATCCAACGTTTTTTCTCATTACAAGTTTGGAGAAATTCAAAAAGGTTTCCAGGTTGTTTTGGCTGAGTTTGGCAGTTTGCCTAAGTATGTGATTTTTTTGCTTTTTATACTGTACATTCTTTTTCGTAGTTTCATTTTGCAGCAGATATTCTTATCAAACTAAGTAGTTTGATCTTTTTAAAAGTGTTCCTTTACTTAATGAAATGGAAATTTATCATGTATGTGCTCAAATTAACAAGCTTTTTAGCTACTGATCTCAAACCAATTTCTTCCTGCAACTAATTTGTTACTCCTTTTTTATGTATTAAATTGGAGTATTAATTGAAACATACTTCCACCCTCCGATTCAATTTAAATGACGTTTTCTTAACTTCACTTGCAATTAAAAAAATATTTTGCATTTTAGGGTTTAAAACGTAATAGGAAGCCAACAATTTTCTTGATTTAAAAAGACACATTATGTCATTCAAAAGTATTAATTGGTAAACTAAAAAGTGATAGTTACAAATTACAATCCTCGTGGTAATAAATTGCCAAGTACCTGTAAGTTTTAGGATTTTTAAAAAAATCATAAATTTTATTCCCAAGAAAAGATGAAACACACAAAAACTCATAAACACAGATAAAAAAAAAAAAAAAAAAAAAAAGGCTGGTACAAGGTTTGAGCATCTGAAAACTGAAAAGGCAATGTGAATTATCAGAAAGCAAACATGAAAGAATTGACATATACTATTATTTACGAATGAATGAGGAAGCAATTTGTGCCATTTGATGATCAGTTCAATAGTACGATATAATGCAACGCATTACACGTAAAATCAAGAAAACAACGGTAACCAAACGGACAAGACCCATCTGGGAGCTTCAGACATGAGAGAACCACCCACGCATGCAGTTCTTTTGAACCTGCTTATTAATTTCATGTTCTCTACATCCTTTTTTACAGTATGGAATAAGCTCTAATCACCTCAACAATGGGCGCACGACACAGCGGACATTTTCCTCCTCCACGTACCAACTCATTTGCGCATTTAGAGCATGTGCACATGTGCCCACATCTGTGGAGACAGGAAGATTTAGGATCAAGGCAGCAAATTAACCCGAAAAGAAAACAATAAGTCTTAGGAAAAGGACAGCAGGTTTTATCATTATCAACCATACCTGTACAGTAGGGCATCAATTTGATTATCACAACATACACAGCAGGTTCCCTTTTTAACGTTGCCCCATTTAGACCCGTCTTCTGATGACTCAGCAGCAACCCCTACATTTACAACATCAAAAAGAGGATCTCAACAAGTATACATAAATAATTAAAGCACAAATGATAGCAATAAGAATTCAATGTACCTTGTCCACCAGTTGATCGATTAAGAGCAGCCGAAACTTCCTGTCTAACTGAGCGTTGGAGTTCGAGTTGCATGTCCATGCAAGCTTCTAACATCCTTTGCATGTGATTCATACCTTGCTGAAGTTTTGCGACATCTGCTCTCAGATCACTCATCATCTCCCACTCCTGCTAAATATGTAGCAAGAACAAATTCAGTTGAAACGGTTTCACACAGCTCATGTCTTATATCTGAAGTCAATTATCACAATGGTCAATTTTAGTCTTAAGAAAATCCAGCCACCACTATCCTTAATCCTGCTCAAAAGATACAAATTAAACACAAGACTGTCGGCCTGAATCGATGATCACAAGATTGCCAAAGATGAAATGCATTATCCCTCATTATACTAATAGGGCCTATAGGGGGTTCTTCTTAGTTATGTGTCAATTTTACATAAAATTAGCTTATGTGTCATTTTAAAAATAATTTGAGTATGTCATTTTTTCAGATTAGTTCATTCTCTTCAAAATGGCATGTCATTAGAAAATGAGTATTAGTTGAAAAGGTAAATTTGACTAATCTTTTATTACATTTTTATTTATTAATACAAATATACCTTTTATATTATATGATACTCCCTTCGTCCCTCTGAAAGTTGTTCATTTGCTTTTTGCACATTGATTAATGAATATAGTATTATATGTGTAATGGGTCGTTAAGGTAGAGAGAGGTAGGAAAGAGAAAAGGTAAAGAGTGATAGTGGGTGTTGCCAAAAAAGGAAATGGGTAACTTTCGATGGGACGCTCGAAATGGCAAAATGAGTAACTTTTGAAGGGACGGAGGGAATATATTATTTAAATTATTTATTAACTTCATGTATTTAAAATATACTAATAGAAAAGATATTTATAATTTTATACACATTTAATGTAAATTTTTTTAAAATATTTTTTGTATACGCAATGCATTATGTTGTCGTAACACCCCGCGTAATTGGTTACTCGGCCAATTTAAAATCCAACCACCGAGTCCAAAAACTGCAATTCAAACATTTGAGTCTCACAGAGCAGATTTCATGAAAACAAAATAGTCCAATCAAGTAATAAAATTTCTGTATTAAGAGTGAGGTTGGGGGAACTTACAAGTTCTGAACGATGAACAGTGTGTCGAGACCACCCAGGGTGGTGTAAGTCCTGATGCCAAAGCGGTTGTGGTGGAGGTACAGGAGGAGTTGGCAACGCTAGTGAAGGTCTAGCCGCAGCATCGCGCTGATCCTCGTTCTGATCACCACCCTGTTGGACTTGATCCCTCTCAGGTGATGGAGGAAGAGGCAAGTTCCGGGGAAGATCCCAATCAATAGAATCCCTCCCTCGCCTTTCCACATAGGATTGAATCAATTGATCAAGGCTCTCACGGAAACCACTGCGAAGAAGAGTAGAAACGCTCCTCCTACAATACAAGATATAAACAAGTCGAAACGATTTTGAAGAAAAAGAAGATTGACACACAATCATTTCAGAAAAGAAAACAAAGAAGATTGACACACAAAATTAGACAATAACCTGCTCACTAGTTCCCTGAGTTCCATGCTGTACACACTATCATCATCAGGAAGGTGGAACCTGGGGACTCTCCGAAAAGGAACTGATCGTCGCATTCTTGGAGGATCTGAAGGCCCTTCTGACCAATTATCCACAGCTTCTCGTGAACCATCAGGCCAAGCCTCATGGGGCTGTTGCGGACGACGTTGCCCTCTATCTTCACTTACTGATGCTTCTGATGGCCAGTCTGACATTGCATTTTCTTGCCTATTCCGTCCTGTGTCATCTGATATGTCATGCTCATGCCTCCATACATTAGAGTCATTGAGAGTTGATTGATGTACATCTGGTATATCATCTTCAGCAACTTGTCCCTGCCAATGCATTCCTTGATCAGGTGCAACATGCTGATGTGTACTTTGAACAGCTGTACTCTCATCCGTATTCTCCACTCGATCTGGCAATTGAACACCACCTTCCTGATTCTCATGTAGCACATCTTGCGTACCATTTGTATTACTCTGATCATTTCTAGGTTCACTGTTGCCACTGTTGGATGAGGTCTCGAGGTGGCTGCTTACTTGACCACGGACAATATTTTCCAATCTGAAGCGGAACCCTTCCCTGAATGAAAGTAGATACCCATGATCAAATTAAAAAAAAAAAAATAGGTCCTATATTTTATATGAAGAATTATAAGCATCATGCATAAATTACAATTTTGTGAGTAAATCTTGTGAATATACCTCAGGCCGGAGACAGTGTGACGCTGTCTTAACTGATTTAACTCTCCAGCTGCCATAGAAGGTGGCCTCTCTTCCTCAGCAGGCCTCTCATTTCTCAAAAATCGACCTCTAAGTAGTGTCTGGAAAATTCAAAGATAATCCTTAAGAAAGGTCTCGTGGTGTCAAAAAAGTATTCAATTTTTTTCAAAAGAAACAAATTACAAGGATTTTTAATCCAAATATGACTCATATGGCAGTTCAAAGACCAAAAACTGGCATTGCAATTTTTACTGAAGATTGAGATATGAAAAAAAAAAAAAAAACATAGTGGCCTTTTCCAAAGAAAGAAAAAACATGAAGAAGTTATGTTTGAATAAATGTTCAAGACATTAAGTCATTCCAGTATAATCAATTTTGTATGTAAATGAATCAATGATGTTCAATAACAAACTCCAGAAAAGAATTGTGGAACAATAGAAAAAGCCTGGAAGTAATTTTTCACAACAAGAAAATAAATCACAGGACAGTAGAACATTTGTTAAAAAAAAGTTCAACATAGTCCAGGATGTAAAAACTGTCTGGTGTCAACCACAAATACCACAACCTTAAATGCAACTAATCCAACAGGAACCAACAATGCTTTCCTACTTTCATATCGTGAGCAACTCACAGAGAAACTCTATGTCAACTTGTCAAAACGTACAACATTCTCCTATGCACTGATGGCTTACCCAAGCTACATACAATTTTTTAATTGTTATTTCTCTCGGTAATTGTAACTCCCTAAATGAACCATAGATTATCTTTTAAATATCACATGCAAATCCTTAAGAAATCTGATAAACAAAAAGAAAGTCACAGAAAATTAGCACTATGCAATAAATTATACTATATGTTAAATAAAGTTCACTACTGTACATAACACTACCTGAATACGATTGCGGTGTGCAAAATCAGATACAGCACGGTGTTCCAGCAGACCTTGAAGTTCCCGTTGCCTTTCCCTTTCAACCCTTACCAGCAAATCAAGCAGAGCTTGTCGCCCTCGTAGCCTCAACATATCCCTGCGTATATGCTCTGGTTGACTTTCATCATTATCAACGGCAGACCCTCCACGAGCACCATCAACTCGACTGCCAGTGCCAGGATCATTATTTCGTTCTTCCCTGCGTCCATTGCGAGACCCTCTTTGCTGGCTTGTCATTTGCATCCACTCCCTCACAATCCTAACCCTCTCACGCTCTGTTTCCCCAAGCCATTCAGCTCTAGGACTATCAGTCCTCGGCATAACAGTAGAGGAAGTATCGCTAATACCACTCTCCATCCATCCACGGACAATTTGCCTCACCCTTTCCCTTTCAACTTCTCCAAGGTCAGGAGATTGCTCACGACTAGAATTGTCATGATCCCTATTGTCATTCTGAGTGACCAACTGATCATGTGACCAAGTAGCATAGTCATTCTCACTCTCACTAGCATCACCCAGACTGCCCTGATTCTCACCCTCCCTGCCTTCAACCATATTTACAGATGTGTTTGTATTAGAATCCACACTCCTCTGCCGCCTCAATCTCCCTCTAACTCTACCCCGGGCACGATTTAGTGCATGCTCATCCTCCAACTCCCGCCACATCTGCAAAATAGATGGGGGCCGGGTGCTGAGGGTCTCCGTGTCCCCCTGATGCCTCGAAGTTGGGGACTCTGACTCCCTCAGGAATGAGGAATCGAGCATCGAAACTGTGTGCAACCCCGCAAGTGCCATCAACTCTGACTCACGGTTCCTCCTCTCTATTGTGGTGATCATCTCCTGCGCCTGTCGGGCAGCCCACCGGCTCAAAATCCTTGAGTGGCGTCTCCTGGCAGCAGAAGACTCTGCCAGGTCATCACCATCAAGGTCTGACCTCCTCCTCCTCCTTATGAGCTGTTCCCCTTCATCCTCCTCATCCTCAGTAGTATTTGTTCTGGGTGTACTACAGGACGCAAAGGACATGTACTCATCATAATGTCCATGCATTAACTCCTCCAAACCCCTCTCAAACTCAGAATGATTGTCATTTTCCGTGCTCTCAGGTTTCTGCTGCTGTTGCTGACGAACATCATCCATCCCTCACTAACAATCAAAACCTACCACGCCCACGACTCAGTTCCCCCAAATTTATCTACTCAAACACTATAGCCAAAATGTCAAAAACCCGTATCCCAGTATCAGCAGCACAAAACAGTCACACGAAAATCCAATTTCTGCCCTCAGAAAACAAACCAAACCCTAGAACCAATAACCCGAGGGTAGGATATAAAAATCTCATCGAATTATACCCTATCAATCGGCTGAACCCACTGAGTGGATTCATAATATCACCTGATCAAACAGAAATGCTTCACATCATCGCGTGCATAACAACAGAAGATGCTAGGAAGAAATTAAGATCCAGGGAACATAATTATAAAAGTAAGAAAATGAGGATCGCGCCGCGGCAAACACGATGTATGTCGGAATTCACAAAGGCAATTAGATGAAGGAAACGTACCAGTGAAGTTGTATGCTCTTCGATTGCAGTGTGATAATTGGAAAAAAGTAAAAGAAACCCCAACTTTTCACGTTATAATTAACAATATGCACACATATATATTATAATATATGTAGCGCGTATAACTTTCTGCGTATGAATATGTATTGTGTGATGTTAATCAATGGAGATAGAAAGAGAAAATTGAGCAACTGTTTGAGAAATGATTTCAGAGAGAGAAAAGAGGAGAAGAAGCACAGAGGAAGATGGAAATTTATAAGGAGCGGAAGAAAAGGATTTTTTTTTTTTATATTTATTGGATATATTAATTTTAATATTTATTTATGGTTTATTTTATTTCCTTATTAAGGGAAGGGAGCAGACGCCAGAGATTATGTCTCCTTCAAAAAAAAAAATATTAAAATTTGTTTTAAAAAAAATATTATCTCCTTCTTCCAATCTTCCCTAAAGTTACACTTTTTGTTTTCTGTCCTAACAAATTTGCATTTTTTACTTGATTAAATTCACTACTTGTTATACTTTTTTTTATTCACATTTCTAACTATCTTCTCTCTTTTATACATTTATCTATTTTTTCTCTTTTATACATTACTTGATTAAATTCACTATCTTGTTATACTTTTTTTTATTCACATTTCTAATTATTTTCTCTCAATTATACATTAATCTATTTTTTCTTTTTTATACATCTCACTACTTCAACTATCCAGTAGTATATTTTGAAGGAAACGGAAGTAGTATAATTTTTTTGATAATTTTTTTTTGAAAGGGGATAAAATAATTCTCAATCATATTATTTATTTTGCAAATAATTTTTAATCATTAATATTTGTGAGTGTATTTAATTTATACTAAAAAGTGTTAAGTCTTTCTTTTAAAAAAATGCATGTACTAGTGCAAAAAAAAAAATTAAACTATGAAAGGATTTGTGCCTCCACTTTGATTGTCGAAATAATTGAGAATTAATGGTGTAAGTAAAGAAATTTGTTATCCCCTTTAATTGGACATAAAATACCTCCTCAAACTTATTAGTGCTATATTTCATGTATGAGCTAATAATTTTTTATTATTTTTATAAGCATCATGATTCTTTTATGCAAATAGTCTATCTAGAAAATACAATATATATGATTTTTTTTTTTTTATTGTAGATTTTATTCTAAAGTGTTGAGTACTAATTTCTCCACTAGCAACGCGGGAAGGCATTATTCGATGTAAATTGTTTTGTTTCTGCAAGGTCATGCTTCAATCTGACTCGTTGAACGACATATATGCACATCATTCTGAAGAAAGAATGAGCATTTGGTCCTGGAGACACTTTCTTAATAAAATTTGACACTTACTGAAAGATGTCGTAGTGTGCGATATAATTTACATTTCACTGACGAGAAATGCACTAACACGTGAGCTAGCTAGATTTGTCACAACCTCTCATCATTCTCACGATGGGAATGTAGCATAGATTTCTCGATGGATGAAAAACTTTTATGATTTTTATTCTAAAATTTTCGTTGGCTTTATTTTTCTTTAAAAATAATCACTAAAAGTAAAATATCAATAGTGCATAGAGAAATTTTAAAAGTACTAAGATGCCCTTCTTGATTAGAATGCCATGTGTCTATGATAAATAATTTTTCTCATATAAAACAAAGGGTGATTGGTCAAAAGCAAATGAACAAATATTTAAGTATCTTTCAACCACCACAACAATCAATATCTATCATACATAAAAATATATAATGCTTGTAGCTTTGTAGAATTACGTGTAATGATTTGATTGGTTTGCTAATATTTACAAATATATAATTTCCATAGTCTAATTATATATAGTCGAAATACTATTATTTGATATTCAATTTAATAAATGTTTGATATGATTTTAGCAATAGTTAGTCTGTGAGCCTCTAAAGAATTTAAGAAACTTATCCCCTAAGTTCAATGTTTGAACGAAATATTTACCCTTGACGAATTCTTACGGCTATCTTTGTTTTCTATTTATTTCATTAATTCTATTTTGTATTTCGATATTCATAAAATTTGTAATAACTCCAATATTTATTCTGGATTAACATGTTCTCATAATAGGATCATATTTAGTGTAATATATTAGTAATTTTTTATATGAATATTAATTGAGTTCACAATTTAATTTGTGGAATTTATCATTGTGTTGAGCTGCACTAATCAGATTTTGATATTTGCACTAATCAGATTTTGATATTTGCCTATGTAATTATAATGATAAATTATTTTACTAAGATATCTCATATATAACATATTAAACACACAATATGTGTGTAGTATTATAAAAAATTGTTTTTATCGTTATACTCTCCGTCCAATTTTATAAAGTGCACAATCTAATTCATGTGGATTTGAAAATTAAAATTTTAAACAAGTAAACCAAATAATTAATTAAAATTCATATTTCTCACTTTTGTTATTGGCAAACAAAGGCTCCTTCTGAAGTTGCTCCTTTTGTTTTAAAGTCAACAAAGTAAAAAATGAAAATGTAATTCGGCATATAATGAATTAATCAATTGTTCATATATTGATATATACTTTATATATATCTTCTTCTTTTTTTGAAGCAGTACTTTATATATATCCTTAAACACTTCCAATTGGTAATTTGAACAGATTAAAACTATATAGAGAGAGGGAGAGAGAGAATATCTTACAATAACCAATCTAATTACAAGTATTATATTTCACTTTAATATATTATCATTAAAAGCCTTTTTTATGGATTGTTAAGAGCCCCTTAATATATATAAATGGGAGATTTTAAAATGAAAAAAGGACCCCACAATAAGTGGCCGGTGTGATATATAAAAAAAATAATTGCATCATTACACTAGAAACTTTAAATAAAAGATGTAAGTAGGATATAGATTACATAACATATGACTTATATAATGATGCGTAATCATAGAAATAACCTGGCTTTTAGTGTAGAAATTAAATAAATATACTGAGAGCCCTTCCCAGAAAGTATCTTGTCATAAATTTTGGTCTTAGTGGAGAATGAATATTTTTTTTAAAGGGTAATTTGTATAAGATAAATACCACTTTTTTTTCCCTTTGTAATTTGGGTACATCATTTTTTAAATTTTACAATTTGATAAATTAAGACATTTTTCATCCAAATTTAGTCTAGGGTAATTGTCATAGCCACCGCATTTGTCAGGCTGTCTCTGCGTCGGATAACATAAAAATCGGTTAATTGCATAAAAATTCATCACCTTTTAACAATGTTCACTTTGTGTTTTAAAAATTCAGTTTGATGTTTTTAAATCCTACACAAGATCTAAATTTTAGTTTTGGAAAACCACACCTACAACAACTATATATAAACATATTATCATAATTCACACTTCAATAATTTTAATCATATTCAACAATAATAATATAATAATACAACATTTTCTTTTACACATTAATTAATTTGATATAAAGTTAAATCTCACGTACTCAAAAACTAAAAAAAAACACTAAATTTAAAGAAGTGTATTTTCAAAAGTCACTAAAAACTCAAAGTAAGCACCAAAGCGGTTTTTAGGATAAATTTAGTATGTCCAACCACCAGAATCAGTAAGTACATTTGTAACATTTCAATATATTTGGTATTTTATTTGCGTAACAAGAATTTTTACAGTGCAATGCATGATTAGTATATTAATTATATACCCGTCTAATTCTGGTCTAAAAAACCTTAAAATCATGAAATATTACAAAAGATTAAGGTCCAATTTGATTAGGTAGATTAGTCCAAGATAGATAGGAATACCCAACACATAAAAATTCAATTATGTGCATATTAAATGATTGAAAGACACACCATTTATGATTCAATTTGAGTCAATTAAAATATTTGACTATCACTAACATATTTATAGTTAGTATACATGATTTAGGTATTCTAGGATACCAATTTACCAAAGCAAAAGAAACATTATATTAGGGAATGAACATCACTAGACATGCCATGCCCCAATAGCGTTATTATAAGAATATATATATGAATGTATATGTCCATTAGCATTAGGACAAAGGCATTGGGATATAAAATCATTGTAGCCATGCATGCATGTTAGGTAAACTCTTCCATGCATGATTGTCTCTCCTCTATGCTACATCTTTTCCAGCACCCACACTTTGCATGAAAATAAGCAAAACTCCATTTCCAAGAATACAAAAACATCCATTCATCTATTCTCACACTTACCTCTTGGAAATACTTACAGTGGGCCTATACCTTTTTAAGCACACATCTTGCATGGGGATTTTGCTGGATTTTAGGGCTTATTCGAGATGGGAAATTATAAGACTGGAATCCTATGCTGTTGATAGGGTTTTAATTGGCATCAAGATGGGGTTGGAAAGTATATATAATTGGGCCGGGGGTCGTTTTCATACGACTTGTAGTTTAGCTACCACTACAAAAAAATACGCTGATTAATGAGGGAAAACCGTAGTAATACGTGATTTGATATGATTTTTTTCAAAACCATCACAATAACGAAAACTTTATTTCATCGCAAATTGTGAAGAATAGATGATCGTCGTTAATCTCCGTGTTTTTTGTAATGCATGACCGCATAGCAACTGTGGAGTTATGGTGGAAGGCATGTGTGTTGGAGATCAGAAGACAAAGCTGGTGGTTTATAATCCATGTTGCCCTTTTGATTACTTGTTTGTTGTTGAGTTCTTGTTTTTTGTGTAAAACAAAAGCCATGTATGAGTGTATTTTGATGACTTTGATTTTGTTTGATCGTTAACAAAAAGAATTAATTAGGTTTGATAAAGTTTAGTTTTGCTTGAATAATGTGACACCATATATACGAAGAGAATGCAGCTGACCTACAACTACAAGGTTATATTTCTATATTATTATTCAGTGAAAATCGTATATATGATTATTTCGTTAGACGAGTGATACTTAAGTGCATACAATTGAATTTGAGTTCTAATCAATTTGGTCAAATGTTGGGTCAGAGATTAAATTAGATAAAATGAACATTAAAATCCAAGTGTATCTATACACTCAATTGCACGAGAGAATTTGTCATACATTTTACACCATCGTGTAAATGTATGCGCGTGGGCTCATTTTTCTTTGACACCAGAGTCCATACACATGTGGGGTGTGTCGTGTGTGTGTATTAGGACCCCAAGAGTCCACATGCTTGGGCCAAAAGAAATTAGGGCCCAAAACTTCTATGCATGAATTTAAACGGGCTGGTTGGACTATGATGATAAAAAAATGTTTACACGACCCTACAATTCATAAAATCAATTCAACCATAAAATCTCAAAACTTATTATTAGCTCTCTTGGGTAAACATCCTGTTATGTAACAGGTGTACTACCATTTTCGATTGAACGTCATGTTTAGTGTTAGACCAAAGTCAAGCTTAGTGTTCGGCCAGAGTTAAAGTGGCCGAATGCTTAGCATCCTGTTCGGCTGAAGTGGCTGAACACTAAGCATGACTTTCGACTGAAAATTGATTTGCACATGAGTTTTTGCGCTAACTTATAAATATATTAAACTTAAATTAAGAATGATAAAATAGGGCAATAATGGAATAAAATATCACAATACTAAAAAGTGTGCGCACTCTTGCTCCTCAAATTAGGGGAGCTACCGTGCATCCCCGTTTATTTGGAGATCGGTTGGAAGGATGCTTCCATCCCGATCTCCAAATGTTGGGGCCCACCCAGGGTCGTTTGGAGACGTACTAAGAGTTTGAAAACATAACCATCCAATACTCAAATGAAGCAATGAGTTTGATCATGATTCTGTTGAAACCGAAAAAGAAAAAAAAAGAAAAAAACATCTGCTCATTCTCCTAGCTTAACTGAATAATTTAAGTTATGTTACAGACGAATGTAGATGGCATAGAAGTACAAAGCGAATGATTTAGATCTCACCCGTCCCAAGAGGCTGCCTAGAGGTGTCTCCAGAAGCCCAAGCTTGATAATCCTTCACTAACTGCAAATTTTAAAGAGATGCTTATGAATTTGATGCAGAAGACAACAAGGGCACAAATAACAAATTGCAGAACCAATAATATCAGAAAAGGGAAATATGTACAAAAAATAAGAAACAAAAGGAGTACGATTACTGATTAGATGGCAACAGATGCTTCATTGCTTGGAAAAAAAAGAAAGATGAAAAAAACTGATTGAAGACAATCTTAAGCACGATTATCGAAAACCAAGCTCCCATCATATGCAAGGTTGTAATAATTACTAGAACATCTGGAAGATGTGATTTGTGAAAAATAAAAAATCTAAGAATTTAGTGATTAAATGAAAGGGTATTCCAATCTGTGCTTGCTTTTTCTACAGTTCTACATGTGATCACCTCACAGAGAAATTTTTTACAGGATAAATTTGAATTCTATTTTTATACTCCCTCCGTCCCTTTGAAAGTTGCTCATTTCTTTTTCTTTCTTTTTTTTTTTTTTGGCAAAAACGCACAATCTCTCTCTGTCTTTTCTCTTTCCTATCTCTCTCTACTTTTTTCTTTCCTACCTCTCTCTAGCTTTTCCTTTTCGTATCTTTTTCTATCTCAACAACTCACTACACTATAATACTATATTTCCTAATTAATGTGCAAAAAGTAAATTGACAACTTTTCAAGGGACAGAAGGAGTATTAAAAAAATGCTATGAAATGAAATGGAACCATATTGGCTTTTCACAATCAATTAGGAAATATGCACACTGCAGGCACATTAGCTAAAAATATAACAAAAAATATCATTATTATAGAAAATGGAAGGTTTGTTAAAAGAAAACCTGTGACATAAATCGTGGAAGCATGGCCTTCAGTATCTGTTCCAGCACTTGGGAGCCAGTTGACTCAATGGCTTGAGCTGGAAGGGCACGAAATGCAAATGGAATGTCAATGCTGACCTGAGACAAGTAGACCAAAACCATCAAGCCATGTGAGAAAAATCAGCGGGCTGTCTGAAATAATTGATGAGCTCCACCGAGACATAGCACCACTACCTCAATGACTGCATCAGAAGTCAACTTCTGAACCGGTGAATCAGTTCTCCCGCTATCGCATGATATTTTATTCTCCATTGAAGCTGCATGCCCATACCAAATCAGTGTCAAAGGACTCCTGAAAAGAATTATATCATAACATTCAGAATCAAAAGACACTAAGCCACACAATTGAACTTTTACTAAAAGGAAGAATGTATGTGTGCGTGTGTCCATCATTGAACAACACAAGAATAAAATGTGAAACACAGATCATTAATCGTCTCATCCAACATAAGACTTGACATCAAGTTCCATCAATAAAGAACAGAGACCATTGCCGAATACAGTAGTAGTGAATCTGAATCATCAGTCAACAATTGGTACAAAACCATGCTAGAGAAGATAAAGTTTGGGCATTAGTATATTGATAGTGAATAGCTCGCTTGTACATGTACTTTTGAAAAGAATGAGTTCTCATGTTAATAGATATTGTTTCGTGAATATTTATCTTACCAGGAAATCTAATCTTTAGCCCTAGCATCTTGAACTCTTAATAAAATTCATTTCTTTCAACAAGCATGGTTTTAAAAAAAATCATTTAAAAAAGGCATTAAACTGCTGGATGAGAACATCTATTTGTCATTCCAAAAAAAAAAAAAACCAAGTCAGTCCCGTGCTAGATAATACTATCAAAGATTAATAAATTAGAAACATTGAATAGGCAATTTGTAGAAACACTGAGTTCAGGATAAAGATAGTAAATGAATTCATCAGAGCTGTTAAATGAACAGTGGTAGGGCTAACCATCAAATTTGTCATTCTGAGCAACAACAATGGGAGATCCCTCAAGCTGCAAATAGCATCCAAGTTAATCAATAATCTCACACAGCATAACATCCTTCTACACAATTTAATTTCGCAGATATCACAAATATTCTACTCTATTACACTTCCAAATAGTTATCATCGACACACGAAAACCAGTATATATGCACGGAGCTCAAATGGTAGCATCCAATGAATAAGCCAAAAACAATGTCCATACCTTGCAAGACAAGAGCTTAATGCAGCAACCATTAGGCTGCTCCTCCACGCTCACCAGCAAAACAGGGCAAACTTCAAAAGCAAAAAATTTGAATCTATACACATAACACCTGAACGTACTCTCATCCACTCGCTCTATCCTCTCCGCATCCAACACGGAGTACTGACTCGCCGGCAAGCTCATATACTCAACTAAACGAACAACAATATAATCACAACGAGCATAATTCGGCATTATAATTACACACTCAGTATTTTAATTAAATTACAGAGCTTGAACAATAAATTACCCAATGGGCGTTGGAGCTGACGGACGGAGATGGATTCAGTTCTTCGAGCTACAAACCGGGCTTTGGGAGAGGAATCAGCGGAAGCGCGGAGCGGAGTTTTGGAGGAATCGTCTGAAGATGAGGCTAGGTTCGACAATACGACGAGGTGTGGAGAATTGGAGTTTCTGAGTGCGATTTTAGGGTTTCTGAATCGGAATGGGATGGGATTCGAGCTCAATGATGCCATTTTTTTTAGGAAATTGGAAGGCGTGTGGTTTTTGGGGTTCTATGAATGGCGGAAGAGGATAGCAAGCACTGGTGTAGACGACTCCACGAGTGAAGAAGGTGACACACGGCGCAGGTTAGCTGGAACTAGATATACGTGGCTAAAATGCGCCTGGATGAAGAGTCCCCATCTTTTTTATAGTACCCTTTTTTTTCCATGTATTTACTGCTCATCGATTGCAGAAGTTGACATGTCATACATCATGAGTAAGCAATAATTTTTGTTTAGGACATCGATTTTACTCAAAAAGTGTGATGGATGGCTTGAATCAAACTTTAACGTTCGAAAATTAAAAAAAAATGTTTAGTCGAAAATCGGACCATTTGGACAGATTCAATTTGAATAAAATTGAGTTGGTAGACCAAAAACGTGTAGTACCCGCGTGTTTTGGGGCAAAGTCTAAATATTTTCTTCGTGCAATTTGGAGAGAGAAACACTAGGGGCATGTTTGTTTTGGGACTCACACGTCCGGACGTGGGACGTAATGTCCCCCGTCTTGTTCTAGTTCGGGATTTCACATCCGGATTTCAACATCCATTTCCATCCACCCCTAAAAATATATATATATTCTACTATTATAATAATACAACATCACCCACTCCTACTAATTGATTTGACATAAAGTTATATTCTACTATTATAATAATACAACATCACCCACTCCTACTAATTGATTTGACATAAAGTTATATTATATAATACATCATTACACACTCTTACACAATTGATTTGACATAAAGTTACATTCTATCTTACTCAACATCCCAAAACAAACACACATCATCACTATTCATCAGTATTTCTCCATCCAGGATTTCCCCATCCCCATCTCCCCCATCCTACATAATCCCAAAACAAACATGCCCTAGGTGACAACCCATTTTACTATATTTTCAGAAGGTTTTCAAAATACACCTTATTTTACAAGTTGTCCAATTAAACTACAATAAACAGAAAGAAAAAAAAAAGCCCATGAACATATATGCTTTAACATCACACGGAGGAAGTATCAACATAACTGTAACCAGGTACTTTCCTAACTCCTCTCTCATTCATTCTATCCCTTAAACTATATACACTCAACCATTTATCAGCATCTGCGTAGATATTCGACATAAGCACGTAATTACCAGCATTACGAGGCTCAAGCTCGAAAAGCCTTCCAGCTACCACCTCCCCTAATTCTACATCACCATGTAGCCTACAGGCTCCAAGAAGCGCACCCCAAGCACCAGCGTGCGACTCCACAGGCATCGACCGAATAAGCTCATATGCATCCATGAGCTTTCCCGATTTACCAAGAAGATCGACCATACAACCATAATGATCTGGAGATGGATTAATCGAGAATTTATGAATCATTAAGTGGAAAAAACGGCATCCATCATCAACTAGACGAGCATGACTGCATGCAGTCAAGATAACGGTGAAGGCCACGTCATCAGGCCTTATACCTTCGTCTATCATCCTGTCAAACAAGAGAACTGCTTTAGCACCACAACCGTGAATGCTTAAAC
Source organism: Galeopsis tetrahit (assembly GCA_963675135.1). Taxonomy (NCBI): domain Eukaryota; kingdom Viridiplantae; phylum Streptophyta; class Magnoliopsida; order Lamiales; family Lamiaceae; genus Galeopsis; species Galeopsis tetrahit. The sequence goes on along the minus strand of OY776134.1, from coordinate 63,497,370 downwards.
CTTGTATCATCGAACAATATGAAATTAAATCGCGTTTAGGCATATCTTCAAATAGTAAAGTTGCTCTCTCCATGTTCCCACACTTTGCATTCATGTCAACAAGAGCTGCAGCAACATGAGCACGCTTTAAATCGAAGGATCCTTCCTCAATATAGGATTCGATCCAATTTGCTAGCTCCAAGGACCCCAATTGAGAACAAGTAGACATCAAGCTCACCAGTAAGAATTCATCAGGATTAAAATTCAGAGCCCTCATTTCACTAAAAGCTTTCAGGGCCTCGCCCGGTTTCCCATTCTGAACATACCCCGACATCAACGCAGACCATGATACCAAATCCTTCCGAGGCAATTCATCGAACAAGGACCTTGCAGCTGCCATATCACCAGCCTTGGCATACCCATCAATCAGTGTAGTAAACGAAACCTCATTTCTCACAGGCATTTCATCAAACAACTTCCTTGCATTCTTCATATCACCCATCTTCACTAACGACTTAATCATCGCATTCCATGTCGCCTCATTCCTCTTAGGCATTTCATCAAACAAACATCTCGCAGCCTCCACATCCCCATAATTCAAGTACCCAACCATCAAAGCCGTCCAAGAAACTTCATTCCTCCAAGACATTCCATCAAACACCTTACGCGCGCATTCAATCTCTTTGCATTTACCATAAAAATCAATCAAGCTAGACCCCACAAACACATCCCCCTCAGTCCCAGACCTCACCGTCAAGCCATGAACAACCCTTCCCTCCCGCAAAGCCAAACCATTAGAACAAGCCTTAATCAAAGAAGGAAAAGTATACTTATCAGGAAGTACATTAGACTCCCTTCTCATCCTACTGAAAACTGAGAAACATTCACCTACAGAATAATTCTCACATTTTGCTTTTATCAAAATGTTCCAAAAATATATATTGGGGCAGATAACAGAGTTGAAAACACTAGTTGGGTATGACAAATTGCTTGGTAAAACGTTGGCGCATATGGAAATGAACTGGGAAATCAAGACATGATCCTGCTCGTACCCTCTGCGGATTATGTGCGTGTGGATTTGGTAGAGATCTCTTACAGTTTTGCAAGCTTTTAAAATTGGTAATATGGCAGATGATGAATGCTCCACCACTGAGGAAGGGAGCATCGGAGACACCCAAATAAACAAAACAAAACAGGGGAAAGTTTCTTTAAGTATTCTAAATAAACTCACGGTAAGAAGGAGAAGCAGAGGGTCTTGAGGAGAGTTAATAACGCAAAAGAGTGTGCAACCAGAAGGAAAATGGGTGCGGCGGTGGACGGCGGCTTTGGGGCGGTGAAGTATTAATTTTGGATTTGATTTGCAGAGCCGTGGTCTTCTGCTACGATTGCCATTGTTGGGGTTGCAGAACAACCGAGTTTTTTAAATGAAGTAGCATCAAAATGGCAGATTGAACGGAGCCGCCATACAAACCATTCAAGAACAAGTGAACATATTATTGGGCCGGCCCAATATCTTAAGCCCAACTCAACAGATTGGCAATTGTTTGGGGCCCATGACCCGCTTCTGATCGGGTCGAGTTGAATGAAAACCCCTTTATTAACTGAAACGTACCGATCATGAAACCCTAATCCCGGATCGCGCCGTCGCCTCCTCCGAACTTAGTTACTACTTGATGTCAATTTTTTCTAGATCTTATCCGGTAATTGAAGTTTGATGTTGTTTCCGTCTACAATTTATGTTTCTTCGTTCCAAACAACGTGCAAATATTTTCTTTTCTGCTTTCGATTTTTAAGCATTCCATGAGTTCTAAGAATTAAGTTGAGATAATATCGGTTATAAACATTTTGTATTTAATGCTTATTTTTTGTAAAAATGTGAATTTGATTTGAATTTTTCCTTCATTTGTGATTCATCTTCATTGCGTTATGAGGAAAGAGTGTGATTGATCCAATTGCCTGTATGAATTGCCCGGCTTTTTAGCTGCTGGTGGTCTAAATTTCAAGCTGGATATGATACAAACTGCTTAGCTGCAGCTTCCCTTACTCATCTGATGCTAAATGGAATCGCATTGTGTACTAGATTAGATGATTTTTTAACGAAGAAACAAGGATTGTAGACTTAAAATAGCATCAAACTGACAAGATTTGGGATTGTGAGTGTCGAGTATTGAATTAAGTAGTAATTTGTTAGTTATAATGAATAACAATTCTTTGTATATTTTGTGTTTTTGTTTATCTTGATCTTTTGTTTGAGGTTTTATTGAGCTGTGTGTGTAAATGGAGAAAGGAAGATGATGAATGTTGACAGGTACTGATGATGGACTCGGTATCGTCGTAGTTGCTTTTCCTGGTGCTGCCCTTGTGCTTGTGCCGAACAACTAAGGCATGATTAGAGTTCCTGATTGTAACAATATCACATATCTGATTCCTCTCAATTAGGTTAAACTGCAGGTTTTTTGGAAAGTTGGAATCGAAACCGAACTGGGAACTACAAATTTTGGTTATGGTTTTCGAATTGTCGATACAATTGATTTTTTAATCAAAACTTGATCGGCTGTTGAACTATGGGTTTCAGTTTTAAAAATCTTGCAAGAAGTTTGGCAGGATATTTATGCAGATTGACACACAATTCTGTTAGGAAAAATTGTTTCATGTAGTATTTTTTTATTGTCAAAGGCATTAATAAATTTAATATTTTTTCAATGATCTAAACTATTGTTCTTGTGTTAAGTGTTACTAAAAATGATGAAATTTTATACTGTATCAAGAATAAAGATGTTGTCTACTCGAACAATTTCAATGATCAAAACTATTGTTCTTATTTTTTAATTTAATTTATACTTGATATACCACCACATTTTTCAGTAAACAATTTCTAATAATATACTCCTTTCATCTCATACTTGTTGGCTCAAATCAATTGGACATGGTGTTTAATGAATTTATGAATGAATTATTCCATTTATTAGTATTGCGTAAGATAAAGTGGGATAGTAAAAAAAATTTCAACTTTATAAATAGTACTCCCTCCGTTCCAAAGGAATTTGCACTCTTGGGATGGCACACATATTAAGAAATGTGTAAGAAAATGTTTAATGAGTGATATTTTGAGGGGTAGTTTTGTAAACTTTTATGAATAAAGTAAAGTAAAAAGTAGATTGATGGTGGAAAAATAATGGCATAAGGGTAAATATGAGTATATTTTAATTGTGATGGTTATGAAGATATTTCCTTTTATGTAGTGTGCAAATTGGTATGAGACATCCATATATGAAAAAAGTGTGCAAATTCATAAGGAACAGGGGGAGTAATAAAGTTACATTTGTTGTGTAACACAAGGGATGAACGGAATAAATGATGTATTGAGATGATCATGTATGAAACGGGGTGAGTAAATCTATATATATATAATAATAGGATAGTCTACTAAAAATAGTTATTCCTATTTTCCCGCCCATTTTTCTCTTACTCTATTTGGAAAGTCACTCTTGAATTAAAATACCAATTTTTATTATTTATTTTAAATCTCAATTCAAACCCTAACATGATTACTCTTTGATATTAACCCTACTGTTATTTATTCGCCTAGAAAAAATAAAAAGATAGCACGCTCTACCACCACTATTCAAATTCAAATCTACAAAATCGAGATGAGTTTTATTTTTCTTATTTTTAATGAACGCATCTCTCCACTGAAAACTCCCACTCTCCCACTAGGGATGGCAATGGGGCAGAGCAGGGCAGATAGTTAAATATCCAAATCTGCCCTGCGTTCATAAGTATCTGCCCTGCCCTGCGATCTGCTGCGGGGCAACATTTCGTGCCCTGCCCTGCCCCATATATGCACTCCAAAAGTCCAAGTAAAATATGGAGATTAAATTAAATTAAACAATAAAAAAAATATTAAAAATCCACAACTAAATTAAACATTAGAAATTCACTAAATCATATCCAAAATACTTAACAGCAAAGAAATGTGTTTTGTGAAATTGTGATTTGAAGACAGTGAGAGAGTGAGCGGCGGGATGGGTATGTTAAATTAGGGTTAGTGGAATAGTGGCCATAATTAAATAATATATATTAATATATAATATATATATATATATATATTAATATAATTTTTTTTTTTAATATTCAGGGCAGGGCAGGGCAGATTTTTATAATACATGGATCCATGCTTGCCCTGCCCTGCGTGCGGGGCGGGGCAGATTTGCCCTGTTTTAAGGATGGGGCAGGGCAGAGCGGATCTAAACCTCTCAGAGCAGGGCGGGTCGACCTCGGGGCAGATCATTTTGCCATCCCTATCTCCCACTCTCCCAAAACACTCAACACCCCCATTTCATTTTCAGCAAATAGGGGGTTTTCTTCTTCTTTTTTTTTTTTTGGGTAACAGCAAACAGTTTATTTATTTATTTTCGATAACTGATACTCCGTATTCTAATTTGTTAATTTAATTCTTGCTTTATTTTTTTAATTTAAGAATCAATTGGTTATTTTGTTTAGAGTTTCGGCTTTGAGGTTTCATTTAATCTTTTGTTTGGACTATGTTTGGATTCAATTGTATTCGTTGTCCTTTTAATCTTTTGTTTTTACAGTTCAGATTCTTATTTTTAAAAGGCAGATTCAGTTTTTAGATATTTTTCATAATATGAATAGTCTGACTTCTGATTTATATTTAATAGTTTTTGTTTACCGTAGAACATTTTTGGTTTGTTATTTCGGACGATCTTCACTTCCGTTTATGAATTTTCTTGCAGGAATTTCTCTATTTTATTCCCGTCGGAATTGGAATACAACAATGTCTAAACCCAGATAATGTTAGCATTTAAACCAGATTCTTAACTGGACTTTTTCGACCTGCTTTATGTAATTCATTGTTAAATTTCTTACGATTTCAATTTTATTTTTTGGCATTTGATTTTAATTACCGTTTTAACTTTGACTAATATGGTGTTTCAGTAACATGTTAGGTTTAGCAACTTACTATGATAGAGTTGCATCAAAGCTATTGTTAGCTGTAGGTCATGGCATACCAAGTTTTATAAATCGTTAATAATCTCCTTTCGTTTAATGATGTATCCTCTCTCCCTGGATATGCAGGTAACTTTTCTTTCTTCGGCCATGCCTCTAAACAAGGTAGAGTTGTGATATATGATTGCCTATTTGTTTTTAACATAGGCTTGATTTTATATAGATGTTTTAACAATGTCTTATTTTACGGAGCAAATGAGCCTGCGTACTTGAAGCTATCTCACCCTATTTTTGGAAATTTGCTACCCAATGGTGTCGAGGTCACTCCTCACTTGGTCTAATTCAACCTGTGCCTTAACTAAAAATCAGGTTAACTATGCTTCTTTTTAAATTCACAAAGAGTTTGATTTTCCAAAAAGAGTTTCAAAAAGTGAGTTCATTGTTTATTTTAGATCTCCTGCGCATTCTGATAAGTGTTTATCTGTCTGTTCATTGTTTATTTTAGATCTCTTGCGCATTCTGACAAGAGGAGTAATATAGAGTAGAACCTATCACCATTCTCTTCTTCCTCTTAATGTTGAGCACAAAATACTGAGAACACCATCTATATATATATATATATATATATATAAACAGAGTAGTGGCTTCTGCCAGAAGTTGCCGCCCAAATTCCACAGTAATAAAATATTGTTAAATTAACTATTAATCCAACACCTCAATTTATTAGTATTATTATAGTATTTAGTTTACATAAATAATAAAACCATTCGAATTCTTTGAGATTCCGTGAACCATCCAACTTCTTCGAGATTCTGGAGGATTGGGCAAGCATTCCCTCACCTCACATTGTTTTGGCAGCGGGTTTTTCCAGATTCACCCAGATTCAAGCAAGAGTTCTTCTGGGTTACTGGACTATTGTTTCTCTTCAGACTTTGATGTTCACTTCAGTTCCTACTAAGGATTTACGAAATTTCTAGGTTTGATTACTCTCGGACGAGATCCAGCTTCGTTTTGTATACTATCTATTCCAATTAGTTCTTATTTTCAATTTGAATTATCTGTGATAGTATAAAGTCCTAAATTCTGTTTTAAAATTTCTATTCCTTCTGTATATATTTCAATTTTTTTTTTCTTTTCAAATTTTCAGATATTCGTTAGGTTATTGATTGAAATCTATTCATCGAAGAGAGAATGGACTAAGAAGACTATCAACATGTACATATATGAAAACAAAACATTTCTTAGGGTTTGGAGTGTGTTTCAAGTTTCAAACATTCTGAGGTACGCATAAGTATAATTAATATTTCTAATCAATAATTGACCTGTTTATTTACAATTCTTCTCTGCATATGTTTCTGCAATATATTGAAGTATAGACCTGAATATTTATGGATCCGAACATAATTTATAATTTAGAAAAAAAATGTGTATATTTTGAAGTCTACTATACACGTAAAACGCTCCCCTCCTGATGCTGGAAGATATAGCTAATGAGGCGACGGATGACAGCTAATCTCTCTATGTTTGTGAAGGATCCTAAGTCATAAGAATTTGTGGAAATTGTGAACTACAAAACTTATTTAGGTTCCTGGTATTGTATGGTTTTAACAAGATCTAAAGTTTAGGGGGTGTAACATTTCAAATTTATGGTGAAATCGGGCTTATTTTGAAAGATCAAAGAACACAAGAATATTTACATAATTTGGGAAGAGAGAATGAAGAATGTAAATTAGTGCTCTATGTTGAGTGGGCGCCGCTGATTTTGTTGTGTAGATTATAGTGTGTGTTAATCTGTAACTTTTATGATTTAACATGGTTTATTTTTTAATCTAACGTGTGATTTCATTTGGATTTTTTATATTTATTGCAATTGGTCTATTTTTAATGGACCTAAAATTAATGATTGAGCAGATATAAATTGTCTTTGTATACATGAATTTGTAGATGTTGTTGGTTAATCCTCCTCGAATTGATTACGTGATACAGAGTATATCATATATGTGTGTGATGGTATATCTTAACTTATATATAGGCATATATATTGGCATACTGATTTGATGCATATATTGCTTATATTTTGAAATGAGGAGTCAGTCTCATGTATGTGACGGAATCCTACTTTAGTATTAAAACCTCACTTTGTTTTTAAAATACGATTCAAGCAGAGTTTCATAAACTCACTTCGTTATATTTGAAATAGTGTTTATATAATTATATCTGAGGTAAAAAAATTATTTTTTGAATTTTTTGGTACAGGAAGTTTGATATGGGCAACAATTAGGACTTTCATAAATCTTCAAAGGTTTGCACATACATTGAGAACTCAAATGTCATTCTGTCCTAAGAATACATACATTTGATATTTTTCATTTATTGTGGCTGAAAACATTTCATATCATTTTAGGTGGAGTATATGCATTTAGTTCTCAGTTCATCCATAAGCTTATTTTTATGTGGCCAATTCTTTTAAGCAGAATTTTGATTAATTACTTAAATGACATAATGTGATTGCCATGTTAACTAAGTTTTGGTAGAATCTCTAGAAAGTAAATTAGGTTTACTAATTTGTATGGTTGAGTGTGTTAGTTGCTAACACCTAACTTTTAGTATTGAGTTCTTTGAAGGCAGTGACATCAATTTTGAGTTGGAATGTAGAATTTGAGACATCGGCAAACTTGGATAGTGCTCTAGGCTCTAGCGTTTTTTTCTAAATAACACAGGATTGGTTTTTATTTTATTTTCCTTTAACCAGGTAAGGCATGAGAATATTCCTGGAGCAATAAGATTGATATATGATGCAGTAAATATAGAGAAACAGTCACTAATATCCGACAGTTTCGTTACTATATGTTAATATTGATGATAACAATAATAATAATGTTAATCCCTTTTATTTCATTATTAATGTATTGTATCTAATTATTTTTATGATTTTTTAGGTGTGTGATTGTGAAAGCACCATGCTAATGAAGTGCAGGAAATTAAGAGAATGTTTGAAAAATATAAGGTTGGATAAACGGAATTAATGATTATCATGTAAAAAAAATTAGATTGACATTTTGGTAATATTAACATGGATGTAATGCATATCTTATCAATGACATTTCGTTTAAAAGACATTCTTGATGGTATTTGAAATATTGAAAATAGTTATTCCACAAAAATAAATTGTGTATGGCATGTGTACAATACTAGAAACTTGGTTTGTCATATTTTCATGAATGTTATGAAAGCAGAACAGATTCATATATTTACTCATTACATCAGTTTTTATTTTTTCTTCATTTACTCCGTAAAAAAGATGTGACCTTGCTAGGTGTTTGAGGGAAGTTGGACTAAATGTATATCTATATGCATTGTTTTAGGAGCTAGGATAAATCCACGTTCTAATTTTCGGATAGAGTTTGTATTGACAAGCTTCACATCTGGTGAGTGTAAAGATTTATTTTTTACCAAAATTTTTAATATGTTTTCTGAAGTTGCCCCAAGTATTCTGAAATACTTATTAAGTATGTATGATATTATGTAAAAGTTGAACAAGGAGGATACATTTCCAAGAGGATATGGAAATGTGTATTTGATGTCCTTATAGTTACAAGAACATCTGTGTTCTACATTCTTTAATACTTTGATATGTTACATTTAATTATTACAAATCACTTTTCTTTAATTTAATTGTAAGTTCTAAATACATGTTAATTGTCATGCTATTACAAATCACTTTTATTTAATTATTATGACATGTGAGTAAATGGGGCTCTCATCCAATCATTTTTTCAATTTTATGGTTAATCATATCATTTTGTAATATTTATAAATAAAAGTAACTAATTATAAAAATATTATAATAAATTTTATAAACCGTGCATCGCACGGGTGAAATACTAGTTGAGTAATAAAGTTACATTTGTTGTGTAACACAAGGGATGAACGGAATAAATGATGTATTGAGATGATCATGTATGAAACGGGGTGAGTAAATTATAAAGATTGTTCCTGGGAATTGACATATTTAAATAAAAAAAGGTTTATTATGTACTGATATTAAAGGTTTTTTTTGAAACATAACTAACTTAAAGGTGTATTTTGAAACACAACTAACTTCTTATAAAATCACTTATTTTTAAAGCTTACTTTCACATCTTTTGAAAAAAAAAATAATTCTATAAGCAATTAGCTGTGTTTCAAAACACACCCTAAATATTGCTCTCGTCACTTATTATAACTTGTTCATATATAAAAGAAAAGAAATATAAAGAACATTATAAGGCAAAATGTTATACTATAAGTTAATTTCACATTGTTTATCATTAAAACAAGATATACTATAATAATTTAATCAAAATGTGGATTTTGATCCTTTGATGTGTGATATGATTATATTAAATATAACTAGTGCAACCGTTATAATTGAGTTATAACGTTAATTTTATTTTAATGTCTGGATATAAATTTGAATTGCACAATTACATGTATAAACTAAAGTGCAAACAGGATTTTCCTTGAATTAATTATGTATTCGTGACCTATTCAAATGATGCTTTCCAAATTATAATTATCTACATCAAATATTTTGATTCTTTTTTGTAAGTTTTACTAAAACTAATTAGCAATTTTGAATATTAATAAATTTTAACAAAAAATTTATACAGTGAAAGGGATTGTGATTGGAATTTAATTTATGTTTACGTTGTTCATCTATCAATTGATCATTATCGAAAAAATTACTAACGAGTTTTATAAGTATATGAGTTTTTATCAGAATTTAGAGGATAATAATAATATACTCCCTCCGTCCGCCTATAAGTGTTACGTTACTTTTTGGCACAGAGATTAAGAAAATTGATTAAATAATAGATATAAAGTGATGTGATTGAGAGAGGAGAGAGATAGAGAGAAAAAATAAGATATAAAGTGAAGTGTAAGAAAAAGTACTTACCAAAAAAGGTATGAGAAACTTATAGGCGGACGGACCAAAATGGTAAAATGGGAAGCTTATAGGCGGACGGAGGGAGTAAAAATACTACTCCCTCCGTCCCGGAGGAACTTGCACCCTTTGACCGGCACACATTTTAAGAAATGTGTAAGAAAAGGTGTAATGATTGATGTTTTGAGGGGTAATTTTGTAAACTTTTATGAATAAAGTAAAGTAAAAAGTAGATTGGGTGTGGAAAAGTAATGACATATGAGTAAATATGAGTATATTTCAAGGGTGAGGGTTGTGAAGATATTTCCTTTTATGGAGTGTGCAAATTGATATGGGACATCCATATATGGAAAGTGTGCAAATTCCTGTGGGACGGAGGAGTATTTTTATAAGAATTTAAGTTTATGTTTACGTTATACTGTAACTGCCCCCAAAGGTGCGACGCACTAAATTGTTGCCGTTATATTATTAATCAAATCCAGCCGTTAAGTTTCATCAAATGAACGGCTAGATCTCGCAATCCACGTCACTCTAAACGGACCAATCACAACACACTTCTATTTTATATATATAACCCCTGCATCACAATTTTCACATCACGCAACATCCTCAAATTTACCCTGTGCACTAAAATTTCCCAATCGAAGATGGCAGCGAAGGGTGAAAAGAAACCAGCGGAGAAAAAGCCCGCCGCCGAGAAGGCTCCGGCGGAGAAGAATTCAAAGGCCGGGAAAAAGTTGCCAAAGGATGTCGGCGCCGTTGCCGGAGACAAGAAAAAGAAGCGGACCAAGAAGAGCATCGAGACTTACAAGATCTACATATTTAAGGTTTTGAAACAGGTGCATCCGGATATCGGGATCTCGAGCAAAGCCATGGGTATCATGAACAGCTTCATCAATGATATCTTCGAGAAATTGGCTCAGGAGGCATCGCGTCTCGCGCGATACAACAAGAAACCAACCATCACTTCTCGAGAAATTCAGACTGCCGTGAGATTGGTGTTGCCTGGTGAATTGGCGAAGCATGCCGTTTCGGAAGGGACCAAGGCCGTTACGAAATTCACGAGCTCTTGAATTATTTCTTTTGATTATCGGTGAAATTTTGAATTCAATTGGCTTTAGATTTAGGTTCTCTATGTCTCGTTGTATACATTAGATTTAGGATTTTTTTAATTGATTTGATTAGATCAATGCAACGATGCACTTTTCTGAAATTTATTCTCGTTCTTTTTTTCTTTTTTGAATGCTTGCTTCCATGTGAATTTGATGAATGTGGTTAAGAAGAATAATGAGTTTATCGTCCATGTGAATTTGATGCCTGGTTTTCAGAAAGCTGCAGATTAGATATGGTGAGTAGTTGCACACAAAATCAGATTTCATTTAGCAGATTCATATAACAGACCGCAAAAGCTGGAAATTCTCACTCTATGACTCTGTTCTCAGTTGCATATTAATCATATACTCTCTTCTTTCCGTGAGTTTCAATTCTCGTTTGGCATAGAGATTAACAAATTTATTGCACTTCCTTTGTAATTTACTCGTTTATAGTTTAAAATTGTTAGTATTATAGGATGGGAGGGACTATTAACGTATATTGTATAGTTGAGTTTGAAAGATGTAGATAAAGAGAAATGCAGAGAGGGACAGACCAGGCAGTATATTGATTTTAAATCATAGAAACATTCTTTCTGTTTTATTTGAACTTAATTATGCAGCATTTTAAAGAATATTACTATTGTTTTATAGTAATTGACTTAATAGAATATAATTGTTTCGAAGCTGTTTAAAATTTCTATAGAAAATAAGAGATTGAAAGGCATGAGAGGCAACAAGTTTGCTTCTTCATTTAAATAAATTATATATTGAATTATTAGAAACTGTACAGAAGTTTAACAGAAAGACTTAAAAATGTCTTGCTATCAAACTGAAAAAAAACCAGACCAATACACGTAGCATCTCAAGACCAATTTCGGATTTCTTTGCCATTCCTCAAACGAGTGCTTGTAACAGTCTTCTCCTTTCGCGTAGAACCAGCACCACAGTCTCGATTTAATGTCTGTCATGCTGCTACTTCCCCTCTTTTTCCTTTCCATAGACGGCTGTGACTTCTCAAATTTATAATCGGGTTCGAGTGTAACACCATTTGGATCCCTAACCAATTGTAGCACTCCATCCAAATACTTGATGCAAAGTGGCAATAAAAAAAACAGTGGCTCAGCCTCAGTGTTTCCATTTCCTCCCCACAAAATTCACATTTTAAGTTAGTATTTTGTTGCAGACACTTCATATTAAATAAATTATCTTTCGTCGGAAGTCTATCCCAAATAACCCTCCACACGTGAGCATTAACCTTAGGGGGTGCCACCTTGTTCCAGATTAAGCTGAAAACTTCCTCTCTCTCTGCGTTTCTCGGCACCTAGAAGCTTTGGTTTAACACGAACTCATATACTTCCTTCATCACAAAACCATCCTGTTGCTGAATGCTTCCATCTCCAGTGATCTTCTTCTCCCATTGTTGGCTTGTACCTGTTGATCAGAGTAGCCAAAGAGTTAAACATATCAAGTTCTCTCTCAAACAATTCTCTTCTCTGCGTTTAATAGTTTTGATATGCAAAATTATATTTGTGTTGCATTGCAATTTGCTCCGTTCCTGAGCATCTACTTGGCGCTCTTGCATTTGGAGCGATTGGACATATTGTTTGTGATTCTTTGGACAAATCTACGTTCTTACTGACTTTGTAGGCTACTGATTTACAGTATTATCTTATTGTATGACAAAATGTGAATGGTGATGAACATCCACATATTAGACTAATTTCAAATTTGTGTAGAATCGCGCTCACCAATGATTTTTAGTGGTTTTTGGAAAATTTGTTTATTTATTATTGTGAACTGGTTGCATGATCTTGTGTTTCTATTTGATTATTTCAACACAAATTGATTTTCTGTAACAGAACCATCAAACTTATTTATTATCAATATGTATGGATATTAAAATATCTAATACCGTCTGCAAATCAATAAAACACAAATATGGAAGATACGGAATATATAGTTATTACTCAACTAGCATCCACTTAAAATTAGTTAGTTGTCAAATGCGATAAATCTGATTGGTGTTTTGTATCCATTTATATTTTTATTTTATTTTTGATTAAGTGAAAATGAGAAATCAAGAGCATCATATCCGAAAAACGTTTCATCGAGAAGCAATATTGATTATGAAGAAAATGTCAGGAAGGTTGTTGGAGCCTTTCACGTTGGGGAATGATTTTGGTGAGAAAATAAAGGTCTTGTCTAGTATGGACTCGAGTGCATGTTGTGCATCATAGTCTAAAGAAAAGTGTAAGTTATTATACTGAAAAAGTACAACACAACAATATTACAAAAAAGTGTAAGTCACTATAACTAAAAATATTATTATACAATTTAATAATTGAAAAGTGCAACACCATTTACCAAAAAGTGTAAGTCAGTAAACTGAAAAGTGCAACATGGCTAGGGTGCACAACATGCAAGGGCGGAGCCACGTTGGGCCCAGAGGGGCCCAGTGGCCCCCCACCAATTTTTTTTTTTTTTTAATATATACTCCCTCCGTCCCACAGAAATTTGCACACTTTCTATAAATGGATGTCCCATACCAATTTGCACACTCCATAAAAGGAAATATCTTCATAACCCTCACCCTCAAAATATACTCTTATTTACCCATATGCCATTACTTTTCCACACTCAATCTACTTTTTACTTTACTTTATTCATAAAACTTTACAAAACTACCCCTCAAAACATCACTCATTACACCTTTTCTTACACATTTCTTAAATTGTGTGCCCATCCAAGTGTGCAAGTTTCTATGGGACGGAGGGAGTATATATATATGATAATTTTTTTAAATAATTATATGTATTGTTTTAGTAATAATTATTTCTATTATATATATATATATATATATATATATATATATATATAAATAAAAATAAAATTATTATTTTCATTTTAATTACTACCTATTAAGTTTAGACGGAACAAAAAATAAATGCTTGCATACAAAGGTTGGAAGGAAGGAATTTTTTTCTTATTTTTCATGTATTTTCTTATTAAATTTGTTTCATAATTTTTAAAAAATAGAATCAATGGATTGAGGGTGCATTTGAGATTATTGTCTAAATTTTTGCTAAGACTTACAAAAATGTCCTTAAAATTGAACAATATTATTGATGTTTTAAAAAAATTATTAGTTTAGTGATTTAAAATTTTTGTACATTTATATTTAACAGTATTATATTGTATGAAACATAGAATATTGTAACACATTAATGTAGCTTCATTTTGAGTCGAAACTATCAAAACTTCTTACAAAACTTAATTGTTCGATTTAATTTAATGAAATGTATTGACAATTTTATCATGAGAAATTTTAATGAGTATAAGTACATATTATTTTATCTTTAAAGTAATGTTAATCGGGCCCCCCAGTTAAGATTTTCTGGCTCCGTCACTGACAACATGCACTCGAATCCATAGCAGACCAACCCGAAAATAAAATGGTAAAGTCTAGTATGCACCCTAGTCCATTTGCACTTTTCACTTTTACTGACTTACACTTTTTGGTAAATGGTGCTGCACTTTTCAATTATTACTAAAAATATTATTATACAGTTTAATAATTGAAAAGTGCAACACTATTTACCAACAAAAAGTGTAAGTCAGTAAAAATGAAAAGTGCAACATGGACTAAGGTGCATAACATGCACTCGAGTCCAAAGCAGACCAACCCAAATAAAATATCTCCACCAATCAGAATTCAATTAGATTTGAATTTGTGCAATTTAATATTTGTGTATTTCATACCACACTTTGTGCATCCATTTTATAATAAAATTAAGAACATGTAAAGAAGTGAAAGCAAATATTTATTTCATAATTAATTTCTTTTGTTTTTTTAAAGCAATGAAAAGATAAAAATAATAAAATTGACGACAATTTATAAATTATTGCTGACTTGTGCATTGCACGAGCAAAAAATTAGTACAATAAAGTGCCGAAATTTAGATCAAAATTGGGAGACAAAACACCTCCCCACCAACTCTCATTCTATGGCATCAAAACTTATTCTCCTATATTTTCTACGAAACACGTAAAGACCAACACAAATCATAATAATTGAAATGCAAACAAACACGCCCTTAAAATGGAACATTTTATTTCCTATCCTTGGCAACAGCGGATAGCGGATACTTCATCTCGCACGACAACTTCAACCTCTCACTCAAATCCACCGTTTTTTCCCCATTCTCCGCCCATTCATAGTGGCGCACCAGCTCCGCCACCCACAGCGCCACCGTCGCCATCCCCAAATTCTTTCCGGGGCAGACTCTCCGACCAGCCCCAAAGGGTGCTAACCTCAAATCGCTGCCGCGAACATCCACGTCAGCACCACCCATCGTCGCCACAAAGCGTTCGGGGCGGAATTCAAGAGGGTTTTCCCATACGGCGGAGTCATGAGTGATTGACCACATGTTGACCATGGCGGTGGTCCCTGCGGGGACCACCATACCATTGCTGAGCTGGACATCGGATGTGGAGAGGCGCGCCCAGGAGAGAAGTGGACCCGGTGGGTGAATCCTTAAGGTCTCTTTCACCACAGCCTGAAGATACGGAAGCGCCGCCAACTCCGCGTCTGATGCACCCACTGCGCCGTCGATTTCTGAACGGAGCTTTGATTGCACCTCCGGGTGGAGAATCAGCTCCGCCATCACCCACTCCGTTAACAGCGCCGTCGTGTCGGTTCCTCTGAATATCATTTCCTACACAAATTAATAACAATTTATAGGATCAGTCTATATACATACAGCTGAGTGCAAAGTTTGACTTTAAAGAAACCCGAGTGTAAGTCAAATAGTCAAAGAAGAGACGAAGTTGGATAGCACCACTACACTTTAGATTCTGGGTTCGAGTCATGGGAGGGGAGGGGAAAAGAGATGGGTATTTAATGTAATTCAAAAAAAAAAAAAAAAGTAGTCAAAGAAGAAATGAGAAGTAAGTGTTATCTTGAGATTTCCAATTCCTTAGATCAAATAATGAGACTTCAAAGTACCCATAGAATAGCGATCATATCATCTTCATTGAGCTTCTCATCGCCATCCAAAGAGAGCAAAACATCGACGAAATCAGCAGCATCAGAGACATTTTTGACTCTGTGTTCATCAATGATTCTTGTAACGAATTTTTGAACACGAGGGACAAGAGCTTCACAGCGTTGAACAACACGCATGGGATCAAAAACATAAGAAAGCCAGGGCAAATAATCCGACCAGTTGAACATTCCCAAAAGTTCAAACCCTTCTCTCACCATTTCTTCAAGCTCTTTCACCTCCGCCGCGTCTGCCGTACTATCATAGTGTTTCCCGAATACACTTCCCATGATGTTATTCAACGCCGCCGCTTGCAAATGATTCCTCAAAGTAACGGAACCCTTAACAAGCTGTTCGCGTGCTATGTCACTCATCATGGCAGCGCAGATTCTCTGTCTCCCGGGCTCATGAGCCGCAATGCGGCGCGGGGAGAATAAGTGAGAGACAGCGATGCGGCGGAGGAAGCGCCAGTAGGTGCCGTTGGGAGCAAACCCGATGGCGCGGCTGAACATTAGGCTTCGTGCCGACTGCTTTACGGGGCGGTCAGCGAAGTGGGGGGACGTTAGGATTTCCTTGGCCGTTTGAACGTCGGAAGCCACAACGACGGGCGAGCAACCGAGGGAGAAAGCCATTAAGGGTTTGGCGTTCATGGAGGAAGCGAGTGAAGCCAAAGAGCGGTGAGCCAAGCCGCGGCTGAGAGTTAAGAGGCTGCCGAGATATGGAAGGCCGCGAGGGCCAGGGATGGCGACTGCGCCACCCCTGTTTCGGCCGTTTTTCCAGGCCGTTCCACCTGGGGAGAAGGCCCAGGTGAGAATAGCAAGAGAGATAAAGACAAGGAATATGGGTAGGATTATGTACTCATCAACAACAGTTTTAGAACCGAGGAGAGCTGGGAGAGTGAAAACCCACCAGCTTGAATCCCTTGTGCTCATGCTCATGATTGTTTTAAGCACAAGTTAGCTAGAGAGTGTAAAGAGAGATTGGAGTGATGATGAAAGAAAAAAAAGGGGTGTAGAGGTATTTATATAGGCAATGAAATTTGCATCTAACTCATATATTCCATTTTTTGTATTTCATTTTCATCCGGATTTGGATGAGATTAATTATCCCATCTCATCCAAATACTCATTCACCTTATCATTTTTCATTTCAATTACATTATTATTTTTTCATTTCAATGAAAGATGTTATTCTTTCTTCTACTTTTCTTTCTCACATTACTCATTCTACTAGCAATAATAAAATAATACAATACCCTCATTTAATTTAAAAAGATTTCATTTGAATGGAGGAATTTAGGTATGGATCTTATGGATTAAAAAGTAAATGAATTAATTTCAAATACTTATCATTTTTAAGTTAAAATTGTGAGAATTTTAAATATTCACTAAAACCATGTCATTTGAAATTTCACATATTTTTAAATCATTTCATTTGAAATGTCTTCTCAAATCAAATTCTCTCATCCAAACACATAAAATTCTCATCCACATTTATTCTTCAATTTCTATTCAAACACAATTAATATTCACGAATTATTTCATCCACATTTTTCCATCTTCATCTCTCACATTCACCAATCACCACCATCCCTAATTAACATGGGTCATGTTTTCACATTGTTGGATCTCTAACTAGTAACTAGTGTTTTATTCAGTATTATAAGAGGTCGATTATTTTTTGACATGACATATATTAATAAATGAGATGGTGAAAAATAAATTCAAGAGTAGGTATTGTGTAGACTGAGTCTATATAATAAGTCAACCTTTTATTTTGATTTTTTAATGGTGTTACACTTTTCAATTATAGTGACTTACATTGAAAATTTTTAAGTGTTAGACTTTTCAATTATATAAGAACTTAAGTTGACTAGGTCTTGGGTAGATTCGGTGTTGCACTTTTCAATTGTAGTGTCTTACACTTTTCAGTAACATTGACTTACACTTTTCATTAAAAATTGTGTTACATTTTTCAGTAATATTGACTTGCACTTTTCAGTTATAATAACTTACAATTTTCATTAAAAAATGTGATACTAACTTACACTTTTCAGTAAACTATTGTGTTGGACTTTTTAGTTATTAGAACTTACATTTTTTATTAATATTGTGTTGTACTTTTCAGTTATACTAATAACTTACACTTTTTAATAAATATTGTGTTGCACTTTTCAGTAAAAAATTGTGTTGTAATTTTCAGTTATAACAACTTAAACTTTTTAATAAAAAAATGTGTTGCACTTTTCAGTTAAGATAACTTACACTTTTTATTAATATTATGTTGCACTTTTCAGTTATAATGACTTACATTTTTAATAAATAATTGTGATACTGACATGCACCTTTTAATAACATTGTGTTGCACTTTCAAGTAAAAAAAATGTATTGCACGTTTCAGTTATAATAACTTATATTTTTTATTAATATTGTGTTGCACTTTCCAGTTATAATGACTTGTACTTTTTAATAAAAATTGTATTGCACTCTTTAGTTATAATGATTTACACTTTTCGGGGTATATTTTCAGTTATAGTGACTTACACTTTTTAATTATATTGACCTGTAGTTGACTCCATATGAGAGGTAGCCTAAATTCAAACACAAAAAATGGCATGCAATTGGGTTAATTGAAATGTATATAAATTAGGAACGATGAACTTTTCCCACGAGTACAGCTTTTTCATTTTCATATTTAAAATTTTAATTGTTTTACATTTTTTTAGGTGAAATTAGTTCGAAGATAATATTATGTTTGAAGAGGTATAAAATTGTTTAGAAGTGGTGGTGTAATGGAATTTTTTTTTTTTGACAGGGGTGTAATGGAGTATTAAATAGTCGTTATACTTTCTTTCTATTTTAATTGACTACTCATTATTGTGAATGCAAGTTTTATTGTAAAAGTTGTTTAATACTTCATTTTATATTTAAAGGGATAAAGTTGATAGAGTAGATATTATGTTTAATATTATTTAAAGTGGTAAAATTACTTTATTTTTAGAAAATGAGTAATTTAGTAAAAAAAATCAGATTAAAAAGTATATGTCATCTAGTAAAACACAAAGTCAGTATCAAAGATAAATATAACCCTCACTTAATTTGACATTTTATAAAAAGAAAATATAACATCTTAATATTAAACAAGTTAGGTTCGGCTCAATAAATTCATAACGAGCTAACTTTTTGGATCGTCAATGTAATCTAGTCGAGTTCGAACTAGTATTGGACTAATAGGTCTATTCTCAACCTACCACTCAAGTTACTCAACATGTGGTTATCTAAAAAAAAATCAGCCATAAATTAAAACCATTTTTTTTTTCTGATAACAGTATTTTGATTCCGAATTGATTCAATATATTTTTCAGGGACCCAATTAATTCAATTTATTTATTTATAATATTATAGGAGTATTGTATTACACAATTATAATTTACACAAAAATTTATATAAAATATTTTATATACAAAATAAAAATGTAGGTGAATTTTTTTAGAAGATGCTTTAATTATACATATTTTACGTCGAAAATATTTTACTCAACTGTACTTTATAAAGTAGAGATTGTTGTTCTCAATCACTCATTCTCATTTTTTTGGAGTTTTAAATCAGCTGTCTCTTTTGTAAAAATCACAAAACACTAAAACAAATGTTAATGTGACATTCCTTGTGGCATTAAATCCCACCCTCTTGTACAGTCCTACTCCATTAAACTAAACATCAACTCACCTAATTAATTTGTGATATTTAAATCAACTCAACATAATTATTACTCCCTCCCGTATAAAATTTTGCACAAACAGATTTTTGGGTTCACAAAATATATGTTTATTTTATTTAAATAGTTAACTTTTGAGTATTTTTTCTACTTTATTAACAAAATGTAGTGTATACCAACAATATTGTTTACTCATTATTCCACAAATATTTTTTATAATTAAAATATGATTTTTTTAAAAACATGTATAAAAAGAAGTGAGCAAAATTTTACTGAACAAAAAGAGGATTCCATTACATTATTTTAATATAAATTTACTTTTAATTTGTTAAATATATTTAATTATTCAAATTTGAGCAGACAATGTGAACATTGAAAAATTCATGATTTGGGAAAGTACCATCAGTCATATTTCAAGAATTTCCGTTCAAAAAAATACTCCCTCCATCCATGAAAAGTAGGGACATGGGGATGGGGCACAAGTTTTAAAAAAATGGTAGATAAAGTAGATAAAGTAAGGGTATTATAGAATATTGTGGGGTCCATTGTGAATAAAGTGATTGTTTAGGAATAAAGTTGATGGCAAATTGAGTAATTAAGTGATTGTTTAGGAATAAAGTTGATGACAAATTGAGTAATTAAGTGATAGTTGAAGGGTGATAGTTTCCATAAAGTGCATGGGACTACATTTGGTGGACAAAAAATATGTGTCAAATGGGACTACTTTTCGTGGAGGAGGGAGTAATAAAAATCGAAAGTGAAAAAATAGGATGAAGTTGGAAAAAAAAATCAGGAAGTTAGATTGTGAATGGAATGAGATTAATTTTATTATTTTTTATGATGATTAAACTGTTTAAAATTAGAATGTGATTTTCTAACATAATTTTTTTTAACATCATTTAAATTGAGATGTGTACATAATTTTTTTTCTATCATTTAAATTGATAGAAAAGAATAACTAAACAACCAATTTTTGATATTGATTAAATATTGGATATACAATAAAGCAACATTATAATTATCACATTTAGAATAACTGAATAAATAATGTGTTCAACAACATTATTAAATTCATTTTTCATTTTAAAAAAACCCAGAAAATTAAGGTTGGAAATTAAAGATCAACACAGGGTTTAATTCCACAATTGAAAATCATCATCATTCTTTACATCCAGACGCAATTGCCGTAAACAGAAACCCTAATTTTAGAATAAAAAAATCAAGAGCTAGTAAATTTGGTGACTGCCTTAGTTCCTTCAGAGACGGCATGTTTAGCCAACTCACCCGGCAACACCAGCCTCACGGCGGTTTGAATTTCCCGAGAAGTGATGGTCGGCTTCTTGTTGTAGCGAGCGAGCCGCGACGCCTCCTGAGCCAATTTCTCAAAGATATCGTTGATGAAACTGTTCATGATTCCCATTGCTTTGCTTGAGATACCGATATCGGGATGAACCTGTTTCAGCACCTTGAAGATGTAGATCTTGTAGGTTTCGATGTTCTTAGATCTCCTCTTCTTCTTCTCAGCGCCGCCTTCCTTGGGGAGCTTCTTTCCAGCCTTGGGCTTCTTCTCTGCTGGAGATTTCTCTGCGACTGGTGATTTCTCGACCGCCGGCTTCTTCTCCGCTGCCTTTTTGGGTGCCATTTCAAAGGGAATTTAGAATGGAGAAGAAAATTCTAGGTTGGAAGTAGGGAAATTTGCTGATGAGAAATAAAGCGGTGAGGTTGTGTTTATATTGAATTTAGGGGTCTCATGTGATTGGCTCTCGTTGTAGCACGCGGATTCCGGATAATGTCCGTTGATTGTTTTATAAATCAACGGTGCAGATTGGACAAGGGCGGGTGGAGGTTTAATTTTCTGAATTTGAATATTTTCGTTTGCCATTTCGTTCTTTTATTTG
Organism: Galeopsis tetrahit; assembly: GCA_963675135.1. NCBI lineage: Eukaryota > Viridiplantae > Streptophyta > Magnoliopsida > Lamiales > Lamiaceae > Galeopsis > Galeopsis tetrahit. The sequence continues at coordinate 63,475,745 of OY776134.1, read as the reverse complement.
TTTGGGCTTTTTAGTTGGGCCTTACGGCTTTTAAGTCTTTGAGTGGGCCACGGATAAATGCCCCTATTTATTATATCTTCAAACGACGGATTCACCCCAAATATGAGTTCACCCCCTTCCCATAAAATACAACAAATAACCTTCTTCCTTATAAACACTAAAATACAATTAAAAGTATTTTTTTGTCACAAGCACGTTAGTTAGTGACGGGTGTATAGCAACAAATCTCGCGACAAAATTATTTTATCGCTAACTCACGTTAGCGACGAAAATATTAAAATTAACAATAAATTTTTTCGCGACTAAATTGTCGTTTTCTTGTGTTGGTTTCTTCAACAACCCTGTTTTTATTTTCTTTCTTCATCAGTCCCATTAGGTTTAAGTTTTTTTTACTAAAAATTGCAAGATAGTCTGGTTTCTTATTTATTCATTTGTTCAAGAAAATTGTTCATCTAACACTTGTGTTGTGCTGCTAATTCAACCTATGACATGGAACCCACAACTTTATTCTTCTTTCTTGTTTGCTACTAATCTCTCATCTAAAAAATCCACAGTTTTCATAGCCAGATTGTGTTAGCATAGAGTTTGATCCTGATAGTTGTTCAGTGTCAAATAAAATTAATTGGGAAGGGGAGATTGGTAGTTTTGAGTGGAACTGGCACATAAATTTATTCGTTTAATTTGGGAGGAAAGTTTGATTAATGATTTATGTAATTTTGTTGACAAGTGCATTATACGAGGAAGACTCTTGGTCCTGGACTCCAAACGTATACGGGAAATATTCGGTTAGTTCAGTGTACATAATTATCCAGGATCCTATTTCTTGCGAGATTGATCAAATGGATGGTGTTCAAGACACTTGGATAAAGACAGCTCCGCTCAAGGTCTACTTGTTTCCTTGGAGGATGATCCAGAATAAAATCCTGACGCTATAGATCATTTTATGTGTTTGTAATTTCTATTGTAGCCCTTTGGGTTTTATTGTTAGTTTTTATAAAGGCTTCAAAGATTAGTAGATACACTTCCAGATTAGTAGATACACTTCCAGTTCTCTACACCCTTATACACTCCTATTTTGTATTAGGGTGGTTATTTAGTTATTAAGAAGTTTAGGCCATGTTTGATAGCTTAGATTAAATCTAGATTAACTATATATCATTTTTATTGGTTGTTTGATAACTTAGATTAAGGGTAGATTATGCTTTAAAATTTATAAAGTTTAGTTATCATCCTAATCTTAGATAATCCATCTTTGCTATCAAACATGCCCTTAGTTATTTCACTGTAATTGATTAGCTATATAAGGGCTTTATGTATTCTTCCAGATTATCAATTTGATCATACAATTTCTGTTTCTCAATAAGAGCAAATCTTCATTCATTGTTTTTCTTCTCCAAGATGATCCATGGTATGATCATCAACATGGTATCAGTTTCCAATTGAAATCGCATCTCCTTCGCGGTTTCTGATCCTCTCTTCTACTGCGTTTTGGGGCTTCAATTTGCCCTCTCTGATTCTTGCCGATTCGGTCTCCTCCATGACGACTACCGTCACCGATCCCGACTCTCTAGATCCGGCGTTGAACCCTTTCTCACCATTGGCGCTTCATCAAAACGCCAATCCAGCAGTTTCCATTGTTCTTGAGCCTCTTGACGGCACAAACTATGTTTCTTGGAGCAATGCCATCAAGCGAGGCCTGAGTGTGAAGAACAAGGCTCGCCTTATTGACGGATCCCTGACCATTCCCGACGAGGATGAAGAACCTGCCGTATATGTCGCCTGGGTAAGAGCTAATGATCTCGTCCTTATGTGGATTTTAAATTCAATTGTGCCTGAAATTAAGAGAACCTTGGAGTATTTTTCTGTGGCTAAGGATGTTTGGGATGAACTGAAAATTAGGTATGCCCTATCTGATGGCACTAGAGTTTATCACCTAGAAAAATCCTTGAGTTCCATCACTCAAGGTTCTCAATCCCTGGTCTGTTACTACAATCAATTCAAGGCTTTATGGGACGAATATCTTAGTTATAGACCGGTTCTTAAATGTACTTGTGGTGTCATGGATTCTTGTACATGTGATTTGCTAAACTAATGACCCAAACTCAACAGCAAGATGTTGTCATGAAATTTTTAGTTGGCCTACATGATTCTTACTCCACCATTAGGAGTCAATTCTTGTTACAATCCCCCTTTCCTCCTCTATCCAAAATCTATGGCCTCCTACTCCAAAAAGAGTCCCAAAGAACTCTAAACATTACCCCTGAACCCACTCATCTTGACACCATTGCAATTAATGCAAAGAATCCCAGATTTTTTAGAGATAAGAGAAAGCCTCTCAAGTGCAGCCACTGTGATGGTTTAGGCCACACAATTGATAGATGTTTCTACATAATTGGATTCCCTTCTGGTTGGAAAGGGCCTAGAGTGCCTCTAAATAAAGATTCCAATAAATCTGTCAGCAACTCCCTTAGATCTATCCCTGGGAAGGACAGCTCCAATCCCCTTATCCAACCTGATTTTTATAACAAGTTTGTGAGCTCTTCTAAGATGCATCACCCTAATGACACCAAGGAATCCTCACATTCTGTGGCTGGTGCTTCCACTGCTCAACCTGAGGATCCCCAACACCCCTCCACTTCTGGTATGTCTTCCACTACTAGTTTTCATTCTACTGCTTTTTCCACTTGGATATTAGACACTGGAGCCACAGATCACATGGTCTTTGACATTTCCATGTTCTCTACTCCTCCATGTCCTGCTAATATCAAAATCTCTCTTCCAAATAATGTTGTTTCCTTTGCTACACACATGGGAAACATCACTATAAATGAGCATCTTACTTTGTATAATGTTTTATTTGTTCCAGATTTCACTTTCAATCTTTTATCTATAAGTCATATGACTAGATACTCTAATTGCATTGTTAGCTTCTTGTCCTCACATTGCATCTTACAGGACAATTTGACCAAGAAGGTGATTGGTACTGCTGAGCAAGTGAGAGGCCTGTACCTCTTACAAACCCCTCATCCATATAAATACTGTGCTTTAGAGAACTCTATCTTTTCTGGTAGTTCTAAGATTGATTCTTGTATGTTTGATTTGTGGCATAAAAGATTAGGCCACACATCTAGAAAATGCATGTTGCACATTCCTGATTTGAATGTAAAAGCTACTGACTTGCATAATGATTGTTTGATTTGTCTGTTGGCTAAGCAAAAGAAAAGACCATTTCCTTTAAGCACCTCTGTTTCCTTTATGCTTTTCAATTAATTAATTGTGACGTTTGGGGCCCCTTTTCTTTATGCTCTGTTACTGGTCATAAGTACTTTCTCACTATAGTGGATGATTTTAGTAGATGTACTTGGATTTACCTTTTGAAAGTCAAAAGTGATGTTAAACATTCTTTAGAAAATTTCTATAATATGGTTCTCACTCAATTTAACACTAAAATTCAAACCCTAAGAAGTGATAATGGGACATAATTTACACTTTCTGACTTCTACCATAAATTGGGTATAATCCATCAAACCTCTTGTGTTGAAACTCCCCAGCAGAATGGGATTGTTGAAAGAAAACATCAACATCTCCTTCAAGTGGCTAGAGCTATCATGTTTCAGTCTCATCTTCCCTTAAAATTCTGGAGTGAAAGTATTAAAACTGCTGTTTTTATTATCAATAGGATTCCTTCTTCTATTCTCAACCACAAATCTCCTTTTGAACTATTGTATGGGGTGAAACCTGATTACTCCTTCTTCAAAACTTTTGGTTGTTTATGTTTTGCTAACACCCTGGTTGCTAACAGACAAAAATTTGATCCTAGGGCTACTAAATGTGTCTTTATTGGATATTCTTTTGGTACTAAAGGCTACAAGCTTTTGGAACTCAACACTGGCAAATTTGTTATCTCCATAAATGTTAAGTTTTTTGAAAATGTGTTTCCTTTTGCTAACAAAACCACCATTCCTGAGCCCTCTCCTCCCATTTATGATGATGATGACACTGATATTTGTATTCATACTGATTTAGTGAATGAGTTTAACAATCACACAGACCCTCCAAATACTGTTGATGATAACACTCTTTCTACTAACAATATCACTCACCATGAGGATACTTCTAATCATAACACACATGATGATAATACTATAGTGGAATCACACACTAGGCCATCTAGAACCAAAACACAGCCTGCCTATTTGCAAGTCTATGAAACCAATCTACCTGCCTCTATAGATCATGCTAAAATCAATCTTTCTCTTTCTGATATTCATTACCCTATTCAACAATTCCTGTCTACTGATAGATTGTCTCAAGAGTATAAATCCTTTACAGCCTCTATCTCTCAACAACAAGAGCCTAAGACATATAAACAGGCTGCATTAAATCATAATTGGGTTATTGCTATGAAAAATGAAATTGATGCTTTAGAAAAGAATCACACTTGGACTCTTGTTGATCTCCCATTAGGGAAACACTGTATAGGCTGTAGATGGATTTATAAGATTAAATACAATTCTGATGGTTCTATAGAGAGGTATAAAGCTAGATTGGTTGCAAAAGGCTATACCCAACAAGAGGGAGTAGATTACTTTGATACTTTCTCCCCTGTGGCCAAAATCACTACTGTAAGAATTTTGCTTGTTGTGACTACTTCTAAAAATTGGCATGTTCATCAATTGGATGTTAATAATGCTTTCTTACATGGTGATTTGGATGAAGAGATATATATGTTACCTCCTCCTAGTTATGGTTCTCAAAATAAAAAAAAGAGTTTGCAAGTTACACAAGAGTCTATATGGTTTAAAACAAGCTTCCAAACAGTGGTTTACCAAATTAACTGAGTGTCTTTTGACATTAGGCTTTACTCAATCCAAGGCTGACACCTCTCTTTTCACTAGACAAAATAATCTTGATTTCACTGCCATTCTTTATTATGTAGATGATCTCATAGTTACAGGGACCAACCTTGATATTATCAACACCATCAAACTATATTTGCACAACATATTAACTATCAAAGACCTTGGTGCTTTGAGATACATCTTGGGCATTGAAATTGCCAGAAATAACAAAGGAATGATTTTATGTCAAAGAAAATATGCTCTTGACTTACTTCAAGATTCTGGTTATTTGGGTTGTAAGCCATGTTCAACACCAATGGATCCAAAATGGACCTTTGATACTAATTCTCATCCTCTTGCTCATCCTGAACAGTATAGGAAACTAATTGGTAAACTTATTTACTTAACTGTCACTAGGCCTGACATTTCTTATGCAGTTCAGACCTTGAGCCAGTTCATGCAAGCTCCTACTGATGCTCATTTATCTGTTGTCCATAGAGTTTTGAGGTACATAAAAGGTAATCCTGGTACTGGGGTATTTTACCCAAAGCACACTTCTTTCAAATTGCATGTTTTCTCTGATTCTGATTGGGCAAGGTGTGTACAAACAAGGAAAAGCATAACAGGCTATAGTATTTACTTTGGAAATTCACTAATCTCTTGGAAGTCCAAGAAACAATCTACTGTGAGCAGGTCTTCAGCTGAGGCTGAATATAGGGCTCTTGCTTCAACCACCTATGAGCTGCAATGGATTCACTACATCCTTGCTGACCTGAAGGTCCAGCATTCCACACCATCAACAATGTACACGGATAGCATGAGTGCCTTCTCCATTGCACACAACTCTTGTCTTCATCAAAGAACCAAGCACATTTCTTTGGACTATCATTTCACAAGGGAGAAAATTCATGAAGGTTTACTCACACTGATTCATATTCCAACAGAGGAGAATCTGGCAGACATGCTCACTAAACTACTGCCTCCTTCAACCTTCAACTTACATAAGTCCAAAATGGGGTTGATTGATATCCACTCCCATTTTGAGGGGGGGGGGTGTATAAAGGCTTCAAAGATTAGTAGATACATTTCCAGTTCTCTACACCCTTATACACTCCTATTTTGTACTAGGGTGGTTATCAAGATGACAACAACACAAATAAGATGATTCATTCCAATCATGCATTCAAGGAATCAATTTCACAACAAATCATCATCAAATGTGTCTCAATGGTCATCAAAGCTCAAATTGCACACACACACACAAAAGTACACATGGTGTCAATAGAAAATGTAAAAACGAACATACCCCCCCAAACTTTTTCATTGCTAAGCAATGAAAAGTTTGGAAAAATAGTTTTGCAATGATATTGACACCAAGTGTTATCCATACAAATCTACACACATGGGCCACTATCCCAACAATTAACACTAAGAGTAGCTAAGCAATCAATGTCATGAACAAGAATATAAATTCCACTACCCCCCAAACTTAGTAATTGATATGCAATTCCTAAGAATTGGGGTGGGCGTACCTCTTACGATTGCTATAGCTACACCTTCTTCTAAGCACAAAGTTCCATTTTCAATCCACTTGTCCATTCGATCCAAGCTTCTCCAACTACATCAAAACTCACAAACACATCAAACTAATCTAACAAAGCATAAAAATGAACAAGAAATGAAAGAAAGCAAGTAAAAATGGGTTGCCTCCCATTTAGCGCTAGGTTTAACGTCCTATGCCGGACGGAACTTAACAAGTTCAAACTTCCCTTTCTTTGAATGGAGGATGATAGTGCTTGACATTGTGCTCATCGGTGATGAACACCTCATCCTCCTCACTTTCCAACGCAATGCTTCCTTCATAGGCCATTTTCTTCATGACCAACATTTTGCGTTCCTTGAGCTTTATCCTTCCAAGGACCTCCATCACTCCAAGGGTGCACCATACCACCATATCTCCAATTTCAAAGCCCTTCTCAATCTTTCTCTCGTTCGAACTCTTTCTTCTTCCCTCTTCATCTTCACTACCCTCAAGGAACTTATCAAAACCCTTCTCCTTATAAAACTCCCCCAAACTTGAGTTTTGCTCAAGTTTGGGAGTTTGCTTCACTTTGTTATCATCTCCCGGATCTTTTAATAGGCTTTTTGGTAATGGCTCTTTCACATAAATGTCACATTCTTGGATGGAGGGAGATTCCTTCTTTCTTTGGGAACTCTCAATTGAGCCATACTTGGAGAAAATCACTTTTTCTCCATTCACCTCCAATGTTACCTCCCCTTTTCTCAAATTGATGTTTGCTCCCCCCGTGGCAAGAAACGACCTCCCAAGAATCAATGGAATATTTGCATCTTCTTTCATATCTAACACCACGAAATCGGCCGGAATGATGAACTTGTCAATCTTCACCAATACATCTTCAATGATCCCTTTAGGATGGGTGATGGAACGATCTGCTAATTGGAGAGTAATTGATGTGGGCACTACTTCTCCAAGTCCCAAACGCTTGAAGATTGAAAGTGGCATCAAATTGATGCTAGCTCCCAAATCACAAAGAGCTTTCATCATGGGACCATCACCAATCTCACATGGGAGAGTGAAACTACCCGGATCCTTGAGTTTTTCGGGAGGAGTTCGTTGAAGGATAGCACTACACTCTTCGGTCAACTTGATCTTCTCATCATTCACTAGTTTCTTCTTGTTTGCTATTGCATCCTTTAGAAACTTCATGTAATGAGGAATTTGCTCTAAAGCATCCGATAGTGGAAGATCAATGTTGATTTTCTTGAAGATATCCAAAAACTTCCCAAACTTCTCATCCATTTTCTTCATGTATCTTCCCGGGTATGGAAGTGGCTCATATGTAATGGGTACCCCCCATTTATCACAAGGTACCTCAAGCTTTTTCTTCTTCAAATCTTTTGCAATTCTCCACTTTGGAATTCTTGGAGCAACCTCTCCACTCCCAACTTTCTCTATCCTCATCTTTTCCTCTTCCTCCCTTTCTTTTGCCTTAAACACTTCACCCTCTTCCAATTCAATTGAAGAAACTCCATAATGTTCACCACTTGAAATTGTAATAGCATTACAATGCTCACGTGGGTTTACCTCGGTGTTTGAGGGCAATTTACCCTTTGTATGTTGAGATCCAATGGAAGTTGCCAATTGACCCATGTGGAATTCCATTGCTTTTTGGTTACTCATAAGTTGAGCAAGGATGGACTCAGTTGCTTCAACTTTCTTTTCAAGTGTTTCACTTCTCTTATCACTCATATCCATCCTCTTCATGAGTAGTGCAAGAAGCTCGTCCGTGGAGGATTTTCCTTCTCCACTTGGGAGTTTTGCTCCGGGATCAAATCCGGGAGGATATTGAATAACACCTTTAGGATTTGAATATGACAAATTCTCGTTCCTCCGAAAATTCGGGTTTTGAGGGGCTTGGTATTGAGGGGATGGTCCCCCTTGTCCTTGAGATGATGAAGATTGCCCTTGGAATCGGTTTTGAGGAGGAGCTTGATATCCTTGACCACGATTTTGATATGGTGGTTGGCCTTGATATTGTCGATTCCCTTGAAAATTTTGTGGATATCCTTGTTGACCCATGTATTGCACTTCTTCCATATGTCCCGTTTGAGGATCTTCTTGCACAAAGGATAAATGATTATCTCTTGTTTGAGATAAAACATTCACCTTTTCAATGAGTGTAGTCATCATTGCTCTTATGCTATCATTAGCATCCACTTGGGCTACCCGATTTTGTGCTCCACGATCTACTCTCGTCTTGAAAGTATTGCTTGATATCCCCTCTATTATGTCATTGATCTCCTCCACCGATTTCATCCAAATTGAACCCCCCGCACAAGCATCAATGTGGTGTTGATCTTCCAATCGTAACCCACCAACGAACCAACATGTTGTTTGTTCTATTGGGAAACCATGATGGGGGCATGTGATGAGAAGACTCGTAAATCTTTCCCATGCTTCTTTAATTCCCTCATTTGGACCTTGTTTGAACGTCGAGATCTTTTGCTTGGCTTCCATCGTCTTTGAAGGAGGGTAGTACTTCAATAGAAATCTTTTCTTCAACTCTTCCCACGTCCTCACTTCTCCGGCGGGAATGCTTGATTGTAGCCAAGCTTTTGCTTTCCCCGACAATGTAAACGGAAATAGCCTCATCTTTTTAGCATCTTCCGACACTCCATTTTGCTTGAGAGTGTCGGCTATCTCCAAGAATTGAGCAAGATGTTCATTCGGGTCTTCCTCAAATCGTTAAGAGGTTAGTTAGTTATTTCACTGTAATTGATTAGCTATATAAGGGCTTTATGTATTCTTCCAGATTATCAATTTGATCATACAATTTATGTTTCTCAATAAGAGCAAATCTTCATTCATTGTTTTTCTTCTTCAAGATGATCCATGGTATGATCATCAACAGTTTTTCTTAAGTTGTATTCAAGGAATTGTATTTGGGGCACTGTTGGTGCAACTTGTTTTGAGTTATAAAAGCTCTAAGGTTGTGTTTGGTTGGGTAGATTTGGGCCTATGGATTTCAAATCTACAGTCCAAATTCATCCTACGTGTTTGGATTATGAGTGGATTTCAAATACTTAGATTTGTGTCCATACACTTTTTAGTTAAAATTGAGAAAGATTTCAAATCCTCCACTAAAACCCTCCATCCAAACACAACCTTTGACGCGGATGCGCATGTCAACACCGGCGAAGCGGTGGCGGCCGAGGAGAAGGATAGGCTCAAGGGCCTTGTACCTGAGAATTTCTGGATGAACGAGCTCGATAGGAACTCCGTTAATTTTGATCAGCCCACGGCCGCGCTTGAAGTGGGTGACGGCCACCGCCGTCTTCTTACGACCGAAGCATTGCACGGATTCGGTTACCGTCACCATGGTTGTGTGCAAGTGAAGAGGGAAGATACAAAAGATGGGAAAGTATTAGGATTTTGGGTGCTTAAATAGTATTGTTGTCAAAATTACTGGAATAGCCCTTACTTTTTTATTTTCGTCGTCGCCCCCAACCCAGCGACACAGCCATGGTTGCCGTCACTAACGCATTTCATATTTTTTTTTTATATTTATTTATTTTTAGTTTGTACTATCTTGAATTTTGTTCATTGCTCATAATATTGTTCATCTTGGATTTTAGGGTAGTATAGTCTTTTTATATGTAATTTTTTTTTTTCAAAAAGAAACTGGGTGAAGTCATAAAATATGAGGGACATTTAGCCGTGGCCTTTTAGTCTTTGAGTTGTATTATTTTTCATTAATAAAATCAGGGTTTGGCTATATATCCACCCCCCGTATTGTTCCATCGATTGATGTATCCCATTAAAGTGACAAATGTTATATATACTCCCCAAATTACCCTTTCTATCCAAATGTCAAATGTTAAATATACTCCATCCATTTAAAAATTTTAATTTCACTTTTTCCATCTTTCTTCCTCTCCCTCGTTTCTCCACCAAGCTATCGCCCCCGTCGGCGTCGTTTCCGACCATGACACCTCCAGCAGGGTCGCCCCCGCCTGCGCCGCCTTCACCACCCTTCCCCAGCACTGCCCCATCCCCCTCCATTTTTTTTTTCACTTTCCTGCAAATTCGCCCCCACCCCCACCCCTCCACTGGTAAGTATTTTTCTCTTTTACTTTTTTTTCGATACGAAATTGTCGACCGTAAACATTATGGTTGATAAATTATTGTCGACCACTATGTTTATGGTCAACAAATTTTGTGTCGATTTTTTTTTCGATCGATAACAAATTGTCGACGAAAGTGTTTTTCGTGACAACATGTAGTAAAAAATGTAGTCAATGGTCGACAAACCGATAAACTAGTGTCGATCGACACTGTTTTGTCGATATATTTTTTCAGATTTCTAAGTTTTATTTTTTAAAAAATTATAGATTTATTTGGATGGTGGCCGCCGGAGGTGGAGGCCTAGCTGTCAGTGGGTATCTATCTTAATATATTTTATAAAAGGGTGGGTCTGCTGTGCACTCGAGTGCAGAAATTGAATATGTACTACTCCCTCTGTCCCATAGGAATTTGCACACTTTTCATATATGGATGTCCCATAACAATTTGCACACTCCATAAAAGGAAATATTGTCATAACCCTCACCCTCAAAATATACATATATTTACCCATATGCCATTACTTTTTCACACTCAACCTACATTTTACTTTACTTTATTCATAAAAATTTACAAAACTACCCCTCAAAACATCACCCATTACACTTTTTCTTACACATTTATTAAAATGTGTGCCATCCCAAAGGTGCAAATTCCTCTATGACGGAGGGAGTACTAAAGAACGAAACATGAGTTTATTTATAATATAGACCAAGATCCAAGCCCATCTTATAATTCAAGGCAAAAATTATGGAGATTACAACTTAAGACAAATCAATATTTTATATTCCTGATATGCCCTCAATCAAATATATGATTAGAATTATTATTATTTAGCTAGAGAATTAATTTTAAATTTAAATAAGTCTTCCTTAATTATAGCAGTTACACTATTAAGCATGGTTGCAGAAATCGGGTCTAGGCGGCGCCTAGGCGGGGCCTAGGCGCTAGGCGGGAGGTATCCGATGGGATTTTATGCTAATCGGGCCATCTAGGCGGCTGGCTCATTAGGCGCTGCCTAGGCGTCACCTAGGCGGTCTAAGCGGGTTTTTTATTAATTTAAAAATTCGAAACTACGTCGTTTCATTCCCGTAAATAAATAAAAAAACTCAAAAATTACTAATTACATTTACAAACGTGAATTTGGGAAACAAATCAATAATACATAAATAAATTATTTTTTTAGTGTTGATATTCATGTATTTTTTTTAAAAAAAATTAAAAAAATATACAAAAATAAATAAAAAATCGGATCGCCTAGGCGGGCCTAAGCGGTCTAGGCGCCAGGCGGTCAGAAAACGCTCGACTAGCGATTTCCGATTTCTACAACCTTGCTTATTAAGTAATTGTAACCCCTAATGTTATGGATTAGTATTTATGGCACGATCTCCATTCTTTTTCCATAAACAAAACTACACAACTATATATTATATATTGATTTGATTATCTATTAGTTGATTTTAAAATATTCAATGTTTTTATTTAATTTATAAACTATAAATACTCTTTAAATTATTCGACATTAATTATATAATTAAATAACATTTATCATATGTAAACGCTCTTAACTAACTGCAATGTTGTTCGAATAAATTAATTATAAATTCGTATGTTTTCAGTTATAAATTTGTAAAGGAATATTTTATCTATTTTTATTTAATTAATTAATTTTTCAAAGCTTCTAACAACAATTACAAGCATTTTAAAATAACCTCAGTATTTATAAAATATTAAACAAATAATTTTTAATATGTATTATTTATAATAATTTTGACATATAACTCTAATAATTTTCGTATCATTTTATAAATAAACTCTAATATTTTTTTGTCATATAATTTAATATATCAATTTTTAAAATAGTCAAATATCTTTTATTATAGCATCTATAGTATTATTGTTTATATTTGCAAATAACAATAACAAAAGTATTAAATTAAAGTATATATATTCGATCTTTTATAATAGTTATGCATATTATATATTATATGTATATTTCTATGCATATGTTTTATTATATTTATTACATTATCGCATACTAGAATATATATGCACTACGTTGTGCATATGTCATGCTACGGTTAACTTGCTATTGTTGGTAGCTTTTTATGTTTCTAATTAATTTTAATTAAAATAAATATATATTCAATGTGAATAATAATTTTTGTATTTATCCATATGATTTTATATACCGAATATTAATATGAATAATTTATGTATTAATTAATGAAATATGTTTTCTTGTTTTGTATTAACTTTAGAGAAAATTGCAGATTTGGTCCCATTAATCATGGGTTGATTGGGTTTTGGTCCCATTGTATTTGGATTTAATCTCATACGATATAAATCTTGCAAATTTGGTCTCATACGATATAAATCTTGCAAACTTGGTCCCATACGATATAAATCTTGCAAATATGGTCCCATACAAAATAAATCTTGCAAATTTAGTCCCATATGAAATAAATCTTGCAAACTTGATCCCAAACATTACAAAAAATGTAAAATTGGTCCCAAACATTATAAAAAAATGCAAAATTGGTCCCAAACATTACCAAAAAAATGCAAAATTAGTCCAAAAAGTGAAAAAAAAAAAACTCATTAATTAATAATTATTATTCAAATTATATAATAATGAACTATTAATTAATATATAATAACATTTATATAATAATAAATATTAATAAATATATAAAATCTAAATAGACTTTATAATATTAATAAATATATAAAATTTAAATAAACTTAAAAATTTATATAATAATCAATATTAATAAAATTTATATAATAAACAATATATTACTAATAACTTAACATACGAGATACATGCATTTTATTTAAAATTAATTATTATTTATTTTATTTTTCTTCTCTTATGTATTCTAATAAATTTGTATTGTAAGTTTTTTTTTTTTAATTCTACTATATGATTTTGATTTAATAAATAAATAAAATTAAGTGTTTGTAACATTTGAAAATTTTAATAAATTACTCATCACCCTTATTTAAATATCAATAGGAAGGGTTAGCTATTGTTAATTTATTATCACTAGCTATAATCATTTTGTTGTAATTTAATTATTAATGTAGTTATTAATTTGATATGTATTCATTGAGGAATACATGTCTCAATTATTGTATTGACAAGTTTGATATAACTTTTATTATTATTATTTTTTATAAATTTTACATTTAAAAAAGTATACAGAGAAAATTAAGTTATACTCTTTTTTATAAAATTTAGATTGATTAGATTTTATATATTTATTAATATTGATTATTATATAAATTTTATTATATATTATTAATAGTTAATTATTATATCAATTTGAATAATAATTAATTAATGTTTTTTTTTTCACTTTTGGAATCAAATTTGTATTTTTTTTTATAATTTTATTAAATTAAAGTATAACTTAATTTTCTCATCAATGTATGCTTTTTTAAATGTAAAATTTAGAAATAATAATAATAATGGAAGTTATATCAAACTTGTCAATACAATAATTGAGACATGTCTTCCTCAATGAATAAATATCAAATTAATAACTACATTAATAATTAAATTACACATCGACAAAATGATTATAGCTAATGATGATAAATTAATAATAGCTCTAGCCCTTCCTATTGATATTTAAATAAGGGCGATGAGTAATTTATCAAAATTTTCAATAGTTACAAACATTTACTTTTTTTTATTTATTAAATAAAAATCATATAGTAGAATTAAAAAAAAAATTAAACTTACAATACAAATTTATTAGAATACATAAGAGAAGCAAAATAAAATAAATAATAATTAATTTTAAATAAAATGTATGTATCTCATATGTTAAGTTATTAGTAATATATTGATTATTATATAAATTTTATATATTTATTAATATTATAAAGTCTATTTCGTATTTTTTATAAAATTTAAATATTATAAAGTCTATTTAGATTTTATATATTTATTAATATTTATTATTATATAAATGTTATTATATATTAATTAATAGTTCATTATTATATAATTTGAATAATAATTATTAATTAATGAGTTTTTTTTTTCACTTTTTGGACTAATTTTGCATTTTTTTGGTAATGTTTGGGACCAATTTTACATTTTTTGTAATGTTTGGGACCAAGTTTGCAAGATTTATTTCATATGGGACTAAATTTGCAAGATTTATTTCGTATGGGACCATATTTGCAAGATTTATATCGTATGGGATCAAGTTTGCAAGATTTATATCGTATGGGACCAAGTTTGCAAGATTTATATCGTATGGGACTAAATCCAAATACAATGGGACCAAAACCCAACCAACCCATGGTTAATGGGACAAAATCTGCAATTTTCTCATTAACTTTATGCATACTATATGATATATTAATTAATTGCGTGCATATCGGTATTGTTATTTACTTTGTATGTGCATATATCCATTATATGGATCTTTTTAGGTCACTTTGTTAGATGGTATAAAATACTTATATTATGTTTCATACAATTACAACCTACACAGTAGTTAAACGTTTTAAAAGTATCTTATTAATTTAGTTTTTATAATTATATTCTATTTTAATTAAATGACATATATGTACAAATTAATCCAAACTTATTTCATTAATTATGGATAATATGTTAAGCTTTTTATGCATAATATATTCTGTACGAATTATGTAGGGAGAATTATACTAAGTGACATTTCACACTTTGTGTTTATATATATATAATATATAAGTTATATTTATTGATGTATGCATATAATATATTATACTCCGTATGTATTTTATTTGTGCATGTGTGTTAATATGTGTTTTATCTGACGCATATGCAATATTACGAGACACCTCTAATTCAACCACAAGCAAAAATTCATGATAAAACAAACCAAGCATACCGAGTTTTACAAAACAAAAAAATTAGCTGGAATGATCTGTTCTAAATTCATGATATATGAATTTTCTCAGTGATCCTCACAACGGGCACAGATTATACTTAAACATTTACACTTCTGATGTCTAGCCTTCGAACGTGTAATTTTATCCTTTGATCCTTCAGAAATTAAAAACCAATGTAATATCAGAAACATAATCTATTTACTTCTATACCAAACACTTACATATTACAATGGACAAAGAAATAAAATGTTTATTGTGAAGCACAACTCATAGAGAATGTACATGAATATATGAATTTTATGCAATCATTATTGTATCATATATTGAAATCGATCGATTTAATACAATGTACATCATACTTTATCAGTGTAATATAATACATTTAACCGTTTTTCCAGATCACATATCAACATGTATTACTTGAAACGAATAACAATATATGCTTTATTAGTGTAATCGATTTATTATGTTTCTCTAAAATGCAAAAAACAGAGATCGTTAGAACTAAGAAAACAGAGAAAGAAACATCTTATGCAAAGCCAGTAAAATCAACGAAGGAAACATCTTATAAAATGCATGTAGTCGAAATTTTTGTTAATCATCTCTAAAATCAACGAAAAAACCCAGTATATGCAAAGCCCTAAAAATCAGAATTTTTCCATAAACCCAATATCATTTATTCAGATAATCGAACAACAATAACATGTAGAAGATGATTTTTTCACTCAATACCTCGAACAATTCTCTGCACAATGGTTGTTCTTGCTTTTCGATTTCTTCTTCTAGCTTCAACGGAGAGAGAATAAGAAATGTTTTAGGAATTAATGTTGGATGAGTTGTTAGGAAAGTTATTTGAATTAAGAATCGGGCGCGATTATTGAGCAATGAAATCTTTCAGATTTTTATTAAAGGTTTTGGATTTAGTTGACTTTCCATTGCTTAAATTAATTAAATCTACTTATTTCAAAATTAAAATTCTTATCAAAACAGTAGGGGTAGAACTGTACTTTAATTTGTTAATTTGGCTTGATTTGTAACTGTAATAAAATTTTCCTTAAATTACAAAGATGTAGGGTGAAATGTCCTATAGTGTAATTTACCCACGAAACATTACAGAAATTGGGTCGTGGCCCGGTGGTAATGCCATACTTACCTTCATGTCAATGCCATACTTACACTTTTAGTATATTGTATTGCACTTTTTATTTATATTGATTTACACTTATTAATGGTGTCATACTTACACTTTAGGTATATTGACTTACACTTATTAATGGTGGGGGTAATAATTTTTAGATAGAGGTATATAGACTATAGTTCAAACCCTCTTTTTATCTATTTAAAAAAAAAAAAAAGCAAAAAAAACTACAGCGATAAATAATAATAAAAAATTAATTAAAAAAAAATGAAAATAAGTTTGGTACACTTAATATGAAAAAACAAGGTTTATTGGGCGGGCCAACATCACGACAAAAAGGCCAACAAACGGAAAATAAAAATAAAATGACTTGGCACTCAAGTGTACGGCGTACACTCGAGTGCATATTAGACTATGCTTTTATAAAATGAAAATTTTGATATTTTACACAAATATTAAATTAATAAATGGGGAGGGAGAGTATACTTAACAAAGTGTAGTGGTATATAGCCAAACCCTAAAATCATCGTTTAAATAGTTTATTAGACTGAAATTAATGGAATTTTGATAACAGATTTGTTTTTTAAAATACAAACAATATTCCGATTTATACTCCGATATGGCGGTATTGATTAAGTTAGATTTGTTTTGGAAACCAAATATCTCGTTCCATTTTCTTCTTTTTGTCAATTTAATTATTCTAAAATTTCAAAATGTTTTTTTAATAGGGTAGATAGAGTGAAGAGAAATAAATTGGCAATGAGGAGAGAAGTTGTAATTAGGAGGAAAAGGATGATGACAAAAAACAAAGTCTCACTAAAGCAGGTAAATTAAAAATGGATTATACGTTGTGGAGAAATTAAGTTTATTATTATATCTTAATTGTGTTTCAAATATTGTAGATTATTGATGGTTTGGCGGCGTGTTTTGGTGGCGGGAAGGGGGCGAGAGTGGTGTCATTAAACGACGACGTGTTGACGATGATCCTCCTACGGCTACCTGTCAAATCCATCGTCAGATTTCAATTAGTATGCAAGTCGTGGCAGTTCATTATCTCCTCCGATTATTTTCGTGCGGTGATAGTTGATTCGTGGGAATGGATTCAGCGCTTTGGACTTACCGCGTTTTTCGAGAGTTATGATTCGAAGCCATTCATAGAAAATATGAACTTGAACTATGATTCCAATCCCTTCATCAACGCCAGGTATTACAATATATTACCAAAGAAAAAGATAAAGAGAGATCAACATGATAACTTTCATACTGGCGTAACAGCTTCATTCTTTTTGTGTAATTTTTAGATTTTTTTTCTTAAACAAATTACTCTTTGAGATAACTTAGTCAATTCATTCCGTGATTTATGCTTTTTTTTTTTTTTTCAAGAAAGTTATTTGATTCCATGATTTATGCTTTGTTTGTTTAAGAAATTTATTTGAATGAGTACCATGACATGAGACGTATAGTATTAGTGCCCACTCCCACCGCTTATGTTAGAAAACACACAACACAATGTTTTCACAACCTTTTTTCTCTATGTTCAAGAATTCACAAAATAAAAAATTGAAGTGATCTTTATTTCTTAATTCTAAATCTAATTTAGTGTTTATGTGATCTACATTTGAAATCCTTTTTTTTTTACTAATTATTTTTCTTGATATTGATGTTGTTTGTATAATTATACTTGTTTTCATGATATTGATATCACTCTAATATAATCTATGGATTCAATCCCTACTACCAAAATTCTCAAACTCAATTTCCTACCTTAGGCCCTAAATTTATTAATCAAGACAGGTAAAGTATGTTCGAAAATTAGGTGTATGTATAGACGAAGGTGACTTAACTCGAACTGTTATGTATTCTGGTGCAATACCGATCATAGCAACCGTCCCCAAAATACAACGACTTTAGAGTCTTTCGCTTATTGCACAACAAAACGAAAGCTATCGGTGAATCGCAAACAAGTATCTGAAACTTTCGACTCGACTCTAATGTAGTAATTATTTTTTTTAATAATTGCAAATAAATCATCAACTTTACATATTATTGTAAATTAGACTTCTTGATAAATTCATTGTGTCGAATTATGTTGTTTCATTAAAAATGTGGCATATCAGCATGTTGGACACAAATGAATTTTTCAAGAAGTCTCATGCATTTATAACAATCCATAATTTTTTTAATTAATGTTGAGCAAAAAGAATTGAGTTGGGTCCAACTTCTTTTCTTTTCTTATTATTTTTTTTTTTTTTAGAATATACAAGGAGTGTATAGAATTTTAAAGACAACAAATCTCCTTAATATATTGCGGAATATCGTTTTCAACCCAATCGAAAGGTGTTGAAAAATTCCAAGCTTCCTGAGCCAACATGTGAGCTGCTTGATTTTCAATTCTTGAAACAGCATCCCAAATCAACAGCCTTTGCAATAGTTTGCTAATATCTTCAACCAACTCGGCCTCCAGACCTTCAAAAGATAATGAAGCATTAATAGCCCCAATTGAATCTGCAGAGTCCATACGAATACTTGATATTTGAATCTTATGCCTAATGCAACACTGTAATCCTTTCTTAACGGCAGTAAGTTTTGCTGCAACAACAGATCCCGGGTTGATGATACGTTCTCCTCCAGCCAAAACAACACACCCTTCACCATAAA
Source organism: Galeopsis tetrahit (assembly GCA_963675135.1). Lineage (NCBI taxonomy): Eukaryota > Viridiplantae > Streptophyta > Magnoliopsida > Lamiales > Lamiaceae > Galeopsis > Galeopsis tetrahit. Next base: position 63,456,571 of record OY776134.1, on the reverse strand, counting down.
AAACCACAAACCCAACTGCAAAAAAATTCTTTGCAATATTGAAGGCTGCATCAGAAAAAAGAGTACCTTGATTTTTCTGGAGAATACCTTTTTTCACTCCTCTAAAGCAACCCATATTCCTATCTGCTTCCAACCAGCCCATATTTTGATAATCCTCCCAATAATCAATGGCCCATTGTACATTAAAAACCTTTAAATAAACCTTTGACTGTGCATTAACCTCATCCGAATGTAACCAACCACATCTCTCCCTCCAAATAGCCCATGCGATGGTAAGAAATAAGGAGAATATCCTCTGATCCAAGCTTTCCTTTAGAGCAAACAAAAGCTGAAAAATCGACCCCTTGTTAATTCTTTTAACTTGCTCCCAAAAACCTTGAACCTTCCAAACACGTTTAGCAAACACACAACGAAAAAGAACATGCATCGTGTCTGCAATAAACGCACCACAGCATAAACATGAATAAGAGATAGGCACATGATGCTTAGCCAAGTTACCTTCCGCTGCGATGGAATCATTCAAAACTTTCCACCCAAAGATTCACACTTTTGGCGGGATTTTTAATTTCCAAAGATAATTCCATAACAACTGAGATTGGTTACGTCCGGATGAACTTGGCAAGAAATTTTTCCTCAACTGAATGAACATTCTATCTAGAAGTTTGTAACCTGAAGCCACAGAATAATTACCTGATGCGTCTTCCGGCCAAAATTGTTGATCCAATTGTCCATTTCCAAGGATGGGCATTTTAAGAATTGCCTCAGCTTCATTATGCCAAAACGCCTGCTTAACCAATTCCACATTCCATTCAAATGTTGGAAGAATGAAACGACCAACGAGTGAGGCACTAGCGATTCTGGATTTAATGAAGCCATCTTCCAAACCCATAACCCATCTATCTTTAAAAATGTGCACTCTCATTCCATTTCCAAATCTCCACCTAGCACCCATATCCACCAGATCCTTACTCCACATCAATGATCTCCACACAAACGATGGATTTGACCCAACTTCAGCCCTCAAGATATCCGAATTTCTGAAGTATTTTGCTTTAAAAATTAAACCCACAAGGGAATCAAGACGAAGCAAAATTCTCCAGACCTGCTTAGCCAAAAGCGCCTTATTAAACATTACCATGTTTCGAAAGCCCAGACCACCATTTTCCTTCGATTTACAAAGTTTACTCCATTTATGCCAATGAAGCTTATTATGCTCCTCTCTTGTACCCCACCAAAAGTTTGCGGACAACCTCTCCAAATCCATGCAAATCGAAGTGGGAATCCTGAAACATGACATAACATAACATGGAATAGCTTGAAGTACAGATTTGATAAGAACTTCCTTACCACCTTCCGAGAACTGTTTATGACTCCACGAGTTAATCTTCTGCTTCGCCCGATCCACCAAATAACCAAACTGATGGCGCTTTGCACGAACAGAAAAAGTGGGCAATCCTAAATAAATATCATGGCCATTTGTCGATCGAACACCCAGAACTTGTTTGACAATATCTTGGTTCACCACCTTTGTGTAAGGACTAAAAGTAATTGCAGACTTCTCAAAATTAATCAGTTGTCCTGAAGCAGCTTCATACAATTGGATGCACTTTTTAAGGATCACAGCCTCATGTCTTGTTGCTCTCATAAAAATTAAACTGTCATCTGCAAAAAAGAGATGAGAGATAGATGGGGCATTTCTTGCAATCCGAACACCTGAGAAAACCTTTCTTCGAACAGCATCATGAATAAGTGATGACAAGGCCTGAGCACATATGACAAACAGAAATGGAGACAACGGATCACCTTGACGAAGACCTCTCGAAGGTGTAAAAGGTTCCGAAGTCGAACCATTAACACACACTTCATAAGTAACTGATGAGATGCATTTGTAAATGAGCTTTGTCCATTTATCCGGAAAACCCATCTTTTTCATAACATGTAGCAAAAAAGGCCATTCCACTCGATCGTAGGCTTTACTCATATCCAGCTTTAGGGCAGCATATCCTTCACAACTTTTTGACGATCGAATCCAGTGTAGACATTCAAAAGCAATCAAAATATTATCTGAAATGAGTCTTCCCGAAACAAAAGCACTTTGAGACAGATCAATAAGGTCATTCATTACAATCTTCAAGCGATTCGTAATGACTCGAGAGAGAATCAGATAGCTGACATTGCACAAACTTATAGGCCGAAACTGGAGAACATTAACCGGATTCTTAACCTTAGGAATGAGAACAATTGTAGTATTGTTCCAGGAATTCAAAGGTTTCACATCGTTCAAATGCAACAATATATGTTCACTCACCTCCTCTCCGATTGTACCCCAATTAACTTGATAAAACGATGCTGGAAAGCCATCTGGACCCGGAGCCTTCCACGTGTTAAGATCTTTAATTGCTTTGTTTATCTCCTCCTTAGAAAACGGCACATCAAGCAATCGTACCTGCTCAGAAGAAAGTTTGATATTCATTTCATTTGTTGCCTCATGAAGCATGCAAGAACTGGGATTACAAGACTGAAATAAATTCTCAAAATGGCTAACAAACAAACGCTTAATTCCATAGTGATTGTGTATCCATTCTCCAGAAGCATTTTGAATTTTGGATATACGGTTTGTGTACTTTCTTTGGTTTGCTCGATTATGAAAAAATTTTGTGTTTCGATCCCCTTCTTTAATCCAAGAAACCCTAGAGCGCTGCTTCCAATACCATTCTTCCTGAGAATGCAAAGTGTCCAGTTCTTTCTCCAAAACTTGCAGCCTTTGAATGTCCGGAATCCTATCTTCATTGTCCACTTCAATCTTAATTTGATTCTGAGTGTGATCAATACGAGCTGCCAAAGAACCACCTTTCTTGATTGCCCATTTTTTAATTGATTCCCCACACTGTTTTAATGAAGCTGGTAAATCCATTGTTCTTCTTTTCACAACCCAAACTTTGCCAATCATATTCTTAAAATCATGTTCTTTAATCCAATGATTCTCAAAACGAAAACCTCTTCTCCTATTATAAAGGGCAACCCCATTAGTTGTATCGCAAGTGATTAGAATAGGTCGATGATCAGACCCCATAAAATCTAATGCCTTAACTTCATAGGTTGGAAAAGTTTTGATCCATTCATTGTTGGCAACAAATCTATCAAGTTTTTCTTGGATTAGATCCAGTCCACTTCTCTTATTCATCCATGTAAATCGGGGACCATTAACCTTTAGATTAATCATGCCATTATGATTAAGGGCATCTTGAAACTTCAATAATCTTGACAATGGTTTTCTGATTCCCCCTCTTTTTTCAAAATGAAACAAAGTTTCATTAAAATCACCCCCCACAAGCCAAGCATAATTAACCCCTTGATAGCAACTCCCAAGTCTATTAAGCAATTCCCAAGAAAATTTACGATCTTCTAATTTCGGACTACCTTGAAACCCCGTAAATCTCCATTTGACATTTTGAGAAGATAACAAACAATCAATATGTGCACAAGAGTAAGAAGAAATATCAAGCACAACATTCTTCCAAAACATCATCAAACCCCCAGAAAATCCCTTCGCATTAACAGAGAAACAACATTGAAAGCCAAGTCTTGATTTTAACAAATCGGCTCTTGCCGATGAACAACGAGATTCAGAAATAAACATAACAGAAGGACGAAATTTAAAAACTAAACGACTCATATGATTGAATGCCCGAGCTCCACGAACACCTCGGGCATTCCAACATATGATGATCACTTTTCATGGCGGGGCTGATTCACTTCAGCCTCCGCCGTATCCCGAATCACCAACGGAGCTCCGTATGATTCAAACATACTTCTTGCCTTCTTACACTGATCAGCCACATTCTTCACAATCTCCCCTTCAGACCATCCTTTCCCATCACCCCAAAATGCCATTATCACACCTTTACCCTCGTCCCTTGGCCTCTTCTTATAGGGAATCACATAGCTATTAGCCGAATCCGCCTGCATAGGAATATCCTTCTCCGGAGCAATCTGATCATTTACTGGGACTGCATGTGGAGGTTGAGCAATCGTCTCATAGACGGGCATAAAAGGCTCCTCCCCTTCATATAGAATCTCTACATAAGAAGTGTGATAAGAAGTGCTAAGATCCCTCCCCACAAAGTGAACCACCCGATAATCACTTCCATTATCAACCCCATTCAAAGGTTCCTTAAGATAGCAGTGTTGGGATCCCATAGGAACAGAAAAAGAGATGGGATCCAAGTACTTACCTGTTCTCGGATCAAAACGTCCCATCTTATTATGCGGTTTGCTACAATGACCCACCTCCAACTCACCTTTTTGAGGTATAAGTTCCTCAAAATGTCGAACCTTCTGTCGTTTCTGAGGGCCGATCTCTAGTCTAGTCACCACCTCTTCAGTATCCACAGCCACTGCCTTGCCTTTTTCGATCCTACGAGCCTCCGCCTCCAACTGCATGTGACGATCAACCGTTTCCCCATCTCCAAGTTGAAGAAGTTGGAAAAAGCTGGCCAGCTCCTCGTCCATAGGGCTTTTCTTCTTATCAGCCTGTAACCACAATGGAAAAAACCGCTGTTCCTTGCACCATGCATCAGACTTACCATAAGCAATTAAACACTCTTTTTCCGAATGATCCATCATACCACACATAGTACAAAATCCAGATAGGCGTTCATACCTAAACACCGCCGTAATCGGCTCATTTTCCACAGTAATATAAAAGAACCTACATAAAGGTTTCGAAACATCCAAAAGCACCCTAATACGAAGGCACTCCCCCCACGCAACCTCACCTTCCTTAACATCAACCTCCACCACATCACCCACAATACTCCCTATTTTTAGGCCCAAAATTCGACTCATAGCAAACAGTTGTAAGCCATGAACCTGGACCCAAAATGGGACAAAGTTGAGTTTTAGTTGAGACAACCGTTCACCCCCATGCAACCTTTCCAACGCCACCAAAGAACGCCTATCATTCCACGGCTGCTCACTCAATACCTCCGTGATTTTCTCAGCTGAGTCAAAAGTAAGGAGAAAAAGCCCCTCACCAGCACCCACAATCCTAAGTGGGGTACGCAATCGCCAAGCCCTGCCCAGAATCTCTCTTAGTTCAGCAGTAGTAATTGGTCTCCTCGCCACAAACCTCAGGGCAAGCGTGTTTTGTGGAACCGCCAAATCAATGCGTTGCGCCACCAGATGGGTGGCTTCTCGTTGAGAAATCCGGAAATTTTCCATCATTTGGTTGATAGAATCCGCCATAGATAAGAGAGGAGAAATGCTTTTGTGGAAGAAAGAGTGTGTATGAAGGAGTGAGTGTAAAATGAATCCATCCCTCCAATATATAAAGGAATCCAGACGAATCGCCGGTGGTAAAAATAAAACCACCCAACCAAAACCAGCAAAATCCCCCAAGCCATCATTGTGAAAAAAGGAAAATCCCCCAAATATCCATCGGCCAATCCCCTTTTTACCTCTCAAACACTGTCTCCTAGGAGAATGATATCGCTCCATTTTCACCCCCAATTCTTACGCGAGTGGCCTGCAATTTCTGAGTAGAAGCTGGCCTCCCCAAAAAACAAATGATTAGGAGGATTAAATGACCAATGCAAAAGAAACCCAACCAGAGACGAAAAGTAATCCCCAAATCCAAGAAGAAGCAAAGTAAAAATCGAGGAAAAGAAGGAACAGAAAACGAAGCGGTGGAGAAAGGTTTTCGAGAAACCCCAGATTCCAAGAAATCACCCTAAGAGAGGAGAGAAATTTCGCGGAGAGAAGATTTTGCTTAAAAGCAAACTTATAAAGTTGGTTGCTTTAGAGATATTATATCTCCTTACCTATAAACCTCCAACTTCTTTTCTTATTATTAACAAACGCATGTAAAATGTTTTCTAACATTAAAATGGGGTACAATATATAGTACGGAGTACTAAAGAAATCCCTGAATCTACGTACTGTGCACTCCCCAATTATTAAAACTAGATGTGCACCCGCGTATTACGCGTAATGTAAAAATAAAAAAAATTGAGAAGTAAAACGGAATGAAGACATAACTTTTTTTTTATATAACCTTTAATTAATATACAAAATAATCTTTAAAATGCTATATACACTACAAAAAACGCGCGCTTTTGGGACGGACACATGCTGACGGATTTTAGTCCGTCAGCATTTCCGACGGATATGCTGACGGATTGAAAAGTCAACATCAATGCTGACGGATTTCCGTTCCGTCAGCATTTGTCGAGGGAAATGCTGACGGATTTCCGTTCCGTCAGCATTTACCGAGGGAAAATGCTGACGGATGTTTTGAAATTTGTATCCTGACGGAAATGCTGACGGATTATCCGTCAGCAAATGGCATGTTGATTTCGCACCGCCTCGTTTTCCAATAAGGTAACCGTTGGCTTTAAAGTCGGCGGTTACCGAGGGAAATACCGACGGAATATCCGTCGGTATTTTTTTTTTTTTTTAATATATAAGGGCCTCAAACCTCAAATCAATCAGATTCTCGTTTTAGAGAAAAAAAAAGGGGCGTGCGTGAGGATTCGGTGGGGAAGACGAAGACGAGGACTTGGCCATTGAAGCAAATTTCTTCGATTACATTGATACGGTACGTTTTCTTAATTAGTTCTATTACTTAGTTTTAATACTTATATATGTTTATGCATGGATATATGTAAATATGAATAATTTAATGTTGATTTGCATGTTATATTGATTTAGTTAGTTGTTAAAATATTATGATCATGTTAGTACGTACGTTAGTTAATTTAATTTGTTGATTAAGAATAATTTTGATAGATCGAGTAGTTTTTTAAGGTTAATTAATTAATTAATTGTTATATGTATACATTAATTAATTGTTATATAGTTAATTACTAGTTTAATTTAATTGTGTAATTTTGATATAGAATATTTTTAATGTAGGTAGTGCATGTTTGAATCAATTGTTTAAATTAGTTTAGATATAGTGGTTCGACCGTTGGATCACGTTGTAATTAGGAATATGTTGATTAAATTAGGAATACGCTATATTAGTACAAATTTTAAATTAGGAATATGTTCATTAAATTGATAATTATTGACCCAATTAGAAAATTATTATTTTAATTAGTTTTAGGTTTGTTAATTTAGGAATATATATGATCAATTTTTTATTATTGATTAAGTTAGGTAGAAAAATAATAATTAAATTAGGTTATTGTTGATTAAATTAGGAATATGTTGATTAATTAAATTAGGAATATGCTATATTAGTAAAAAAATTAAATTAGGAATATGTTCATTAAATTGATAATTAGAAAACTCCAATTAGAAAAGTATTATTTTAATTATGTTTAGATTTGTTAATTTAGGAATATGTTAATTTAGAAATATTTTTAATGTAGGTGATGCATGTTTCAATCAATTGTTTAAATTATTAGTTAATTAGATGGTTCGACGGTGGTATCACGTTGTAATTAGGTTATATATATATTGTTTTGATTTAAATTAGGAATATGTTGATTAAATTAGGAATATGCTATATTAGTAAAAATTTTAAATTAACAATATGTTCATTAAATTGATAATTAGTAAAATTATGTATTTTTTATTGATTGAAACAGATGAGTGAACAAGTACCGAATAAGGGTTCGGGTTCACGTCGTAGGTCGTCATTTTGGTCACGTTCAAGGAGGTCTCGGAATGAAGAAGTTCCTGTGACGGCTCCTCCTCCTCCTCCTGTGGCAGTGTCGCCGCCGCCGCCGCCGCCGACGACTACGATGTCGGTTGGTTCGTCATCCTCTTCTCGTCAGCATCCTGTTCGAGACAAAAGGAAAGAGATTGACATCGTTTCAGGAGCGTAAGTCAATAATTCTAATGTTTGATGAGATTCAATAACGATTAACTTTATTTATTTATTTATAATGTGTTAGTTTATAAATTTGTTAATAATTTTACAGGTTGGTGCCCGGTAATGAGGTGTCCAGGATGTGCACAAAATCCTTTAAGGATTGCAAGATTTCTAAGGGTGCTATCACTTGGTCGAAGGTGCCACAATCTAAAAAGGATGAATATTTCGACGAGTTCCAGGTATATAATTACAATATTTAAAGTTTATTAAATAACTAATTATTCATATTATTTGATAAATATGTTGAATATTTATTTGTATAGAAAAAGGCCTGTTGGGATACGGCGATCTACTCGGACGCCGCTATTTACGAGAAGTGGTACAATCTTTGTTCTACTCGGTACACGAACATGATGTACGACTGGAGAACGGCCTGGCGTGATCGTGACGTGAATCGTGTTCTGGGGCAAGACGAGGACGGTGTTGACCTGTGGGAGTCGTTGGTTGAGAAGTGGATGGACCAGGCTTACCAAGAGAAGTGTGACAAAGCTCGGGCCAACCGCAGAACCGACGTTGGAGGCGGGATGGCAGTGCATCGGGGGTGAGCTCGGTCCGTCCTCGAGCAATCACTTGCTATCGTAAGTTTTCATTAATTTTTAAAAATTAAATAATTATAGTTAATTATTTTATATTAGTTATCTAAATTAATTTGCATATGTTTATTTGATACGTAATAGGAGCGGGAGACTGGACGTCCACACACCCACTTGGATCGGATGAGTCTTCTTCATCCGTTTAATACCGATACACAGACGTCCACCTACGGGCGCACTACTGACCTCCACGTAAGTTTAATTAAATTTATGTATTAATTACATTATATATATATATATATATAGATAATTAAATTAATTTTAATTTTTTAATTATGTAGTTGAGCGTCCGACTGAGGATTGAAGAGGCCGAGACGCAAGCCACCGCCACGACTACTGCTGAATCCGGAAGCAGCGGTACCCCTCCGGCTGTTGACGTGGACCAGTGTTACCTTGACGTTGCCCCGACCAGGAAGGGAAGGGTCCTTGGCCTTGGTGGGATGAGCAGCGCCGTGAGGACACCAAGTGGTCGGTCGGCCCGGAGTGCATCGCAGCCGTCCGTATCCTCCACTCCCGTCCCGGATCCGAACTTCATGGCAACGTTCGAGAACTACTTCCGCACATGGAGTACCAATGCGGGTCGGACGTTGGGGATGTCTGCTGAGCAGATCGAGGCCATCTATCAACAGACGATGGGGCAACCACCGCCAGCTCCAGGTCCAGCTCCAGATCAAGCTGCAGGTCAAGATGCAGGTCAGGCCGACGGTGGCAACGTCAACTTGAATGAGGATGTGGAACAATATTTTAACTTTCCGGGCACTGGCAACTATCCTGGCAACTATAATGGTTGAACAATTTGAACAATTTAATTTTGTGTTGAACTAATTTATTTTTCTGTTGAACTTATTTAATTTTCTGTTGAACTTATTTAATTTTCTGTTGAACTTATTTATCTTTATATATATATTTATGTTTATGTTGAAAAATATGTTGAACTATATATTGCAGTTTATTTGTGTAGTTTATTGGTGTATAGATGAAAATAGGGTGCATTCATTTGTTTCATTGAGTACAAAATAATCTCATTTAGAGTGCATTCTAGATATAGATTTAAACCACTTGAAGAGTGCATTTTAGTACAAATTAAAATAGCCTCATATAGAGTGCATTATACATATATTTAACCAAACCACTTGAAGGTGGTAGATGCAACCATGAGAACTAGCACAATCAAAATGATTTTGTTCACTTTGATTAAATCCTTGATTTCTTCAGCCAAATTCTTGATTTCTGTAACCAATTTCTTCATCTCTTGAGTCATTTTCTTCATGTCTTCAGTTTCTTGGTCACTTTGATTAGATCCTTGATTCTTGTCAACACCACAGTTTTCTAGAGTATCAGCCCATACAAAGAAACCACATCCACCACCACAACCATCACTTAGGGAGTCAGGACAATTATGAAATATCCTCCCTTTACTTCTAGGTTGTTTAGAAGCATATGTACGACATGCCTTTCCACAATAACAAACAAGGCCTTGCTGAAATCGAATAGAAGATGAAGAAGACATGATATTTCTTTGCAAAATAGAAAAAATCGAATATGGTGTGTGTGAGCTTTGTGTTGTTGCTATATATACAAAAAATTGAATTAATTAATAAAAAAAAAATAATAACACGCCAAATGCCGACGGAATTAAGATTCCGTCGGAATTCACCATTTGATAAATGCCGACGGATAATCCGTCGGCATTTATCTAAACTGACGGAATTTTTGGGCGGTGAAATGCCGACGGAAAGTTAAGTCCGTCGGCATTTCCGTCGGGAAATGTTTCCCTAAAACTTTCTTTTTTTCCACTTCACTTTCGTATTGCAAATTTACACTCAAACTTTCTACTGCCTAATTTTTTTATGCTCATGCTCGGGTATTCAGAAACATCAAATTACGGTACATTTTCTACCATTATTAATTTACTCTATATATAAAATTCAATATAATGTAATTACATGTGTTATATATATAATAAGTTTTGTTTGAATTTATTATAAGTTTAGTTTAGTAATGTGTTGCTCCACTTAAATGTTTAGCAGATGGATTTGCCTGACCGTCGTTGGATGTATTGTACTCCTAGAATGATTAGAGGAAATGTGAATGTGGAATTTTATAATGAACTCGTGTTATTTGTTGAATTTGCAAAAAGCCAGCCACATTACATGAGTGGAAATTGCATTAGGTGTCCGTGTAATGCTAAGAAATGTCAGAATAAGCAATATAAAGAGATTGATGAGGTCCTAGTGCATATTGTGAAGAATGGTTTCGTTGATAATTATTATAATTGGACTAGTCATGGCGAAACACGTTGGCCTTATAGATTTGATGAAGTGTTTTACTATTACACTACTGGAATCTATCAACTTGAAGCAAATTTCGATCATGTTGGCACTAGTAACGAGGTAGAACAACGGTTTGGGGACAAAGAACAACAGTTTGGGGACGAAGAACAACATTTTGGGGACGAAGAACAACAGTTTGGGGACGAAGAACAACAGTTTGGGGACGAAGAACCGAATATGTATCAAACAATGATCAGGGAAGCTGGTTTTTCAAACATGGAAGAGGAGCCGACGAATGAGGCATTTCGGTTTTATGAGATGCTCAAATTAGTCGAAGAAGATTTATATCCGGGTTGTGAATCTCACTCACAGTTGTCATTTAATGCACGACTCATGAACATTAAGACCGAGAACAAGCTTTCTAACAGGGCATATGAGCAAGTGACACAGTTATGCAGTGAAATTTGTCCTCAAAATAATAAGGTGCCTACGACGTTTCATCAAAGCAAACAAATGTTGAAGAATGTTGGTTTGCCTGTTGAGAAGATTGATTGTTGTGTGAAGGGTTGCATGTTATATTGGGGTGACGAAGATAGCAGTCTGAACATGTGTAGATTGTGTGGCCATCCCCGGTACAAAGAGGCACGTCGAAAGGGACCTGGTGGTCAATCGAAGAAGACAAAGAAGAAAGTGCCATATAAGAAGATGTACTACCTTCCTATCATTCCTCGTTTGATGAGATTATATCAATCAAGTGCCACTGCACAACACATGACGTGGCATGCTACAGATTCCTCTTCGGCTGAGTCGAGGGAGATGCGACATCCGGCAGACTCAGAGGCCTGGAAACATCTTGACAACGTGTTTCCAGATTTTGCTTGTGAACCGAGGAATGTGAGATTAGGTTTGTGTACTGATGGTTTTGCACCGTTTGGGATGCATGGGAAGCAGTATTCTTTGTGGCCGGTGATACTGACTCCGTATAATCTTCCTCCGTGGATGTGCATGAAACCTCAAACAATGTTTCTGACTGTATTGGTGCCTGGACCAACGAATCCAAAGGACAAACTGGATGTTTATCTCCAACCTCTTATAAAAGACTTGATCTTCTTATGGGAGAATGGAGTCCAAACGTACGATGTTTTTAGAAAGCAGAACTTCACGATGCGTGCTGCTCTTTTATGGACCATTAGCGACTTTCCTGCATATGGTATGTTGTCCGGGTGGAGTACGGCCGGAAAGAAAGCATGTCCGTATTGTATGGAGAATTCTGAAGCTTTCAGTCTCCCGGTGAGTAGAAAAGTTTCATGGTTCGATAATCACCGTAGGTTCTTACCTCAAGGTCACCCGTTTCGAAGAAATAAGAAGAACTTCGTAAAGAACAGAGCAGTCACAAACAATCGACCTCCACTTCGAGATGGTATTTTATACATTTATTTAATGAGTATTTAACGTATATTTATCTATTGCTTTCAGTGTCACTTATAATTTACTCTCCGTACAGGACGTAGGTTGTTATATGAGATTCAGTGGACGGGGTTGAAAAAAAGTACTGAGGAAAATGCAGCGGAACACAACAGAGGAATTGAGGGTGGTTGGAACAAAAGGAGTATTTTTTGGGACTTACCATACTGGAGTTCACTATTGATACGACACAATTTGGATGTGATGCACATTGAAAAGAATGTGTTTGACAATGTGTTCCACACAATCATGAACACCGAAGGCAAGACGAAAGACACTCCAAAGTCTCGGGAGGATTTGGACACTCTTTGTCGCCGTCCAGAGTTGAAAAAGGATGAGCGTACAGGTAAATTTCCAAAGGCTAGCTACACACTGGATAAGCCACAAAAACAAAGATTGTGTAGGTGGATAAAGGAGTTGAACTTTCCGGACGGCTACGTGTCGAACTTGAGTCGATGCGTAGACACAACAACGGGTAAGGTTGCAAGGATGAAGAGTCATGATTGTCATGTATTTATGCAACGCTTGATACCGATTGCGTTCAAGGAACTTCTTCCTAACAATGTGTGGAGGGCTATCACTGAATTAAGTCTATTTTTTAGAGATTTAACGGCTACAACGATCACGATCGATGATATGATTCGTTTAGATGAAGACATTCCAGTGATTTTGTGTAAGTTGGAACAAATTTTTCCACCTAGCTTCTTTAACTCGATGGAACACTTACCCGTTCACTTAGCGTATGAAGCGAGAATTTGTGGTCCGGTGCAATACAGGTGGATGTACCCATTTGAAAGGTAAAATCTTACTTTTTTTTTATTTCATTACAATTACACATGCATTCTTATAAGTTTTATATATATATATATATATATATGTGTGTGTGTATATCAGGTATCTCCACAACTTGAAACGTAATGCTAAACAAAAGGCAAACGTTGAAGCATCGATTGTGAATGCTTATTTGAATGAAGAGGTTGGCATGTTTTGTTCTTATTACTTTGAAGACCACGTCAACACAAAGTTAAGAAGTGCTCCACGTAACTTCGGTGGTACATCCGCTGACGATATCAGTGAAGAGGTCGATGGAATGCTCTCCATATTCAAGTCTAAGGGACGGCCAATAGGAAAACCCACTGAACGATATTGGAAGACAAACTCGGAGGCGGAAATAGCACAAACGTATGTGTTATTGAATTGTGATGAAGTTCAGCCATACATTGAGTAAGTATTTCATATATAAATCGTCTATTTAAATACCACTTCATTTATGTCATTTAATATTAACCAAGTTTTTGAATGTTGTGAATTAGGATGTACACTCAAGAACTACGACGAGCAGAACCAAACATCTCAGATGCATATATAGATGCTCGTATTCAACGTGAATTTTCCCGATGGTTCGAACGTTATGTGAGTACCATTTAATTAATTATGTTTTACGTAAATAAATTAATATTTATTTTAATTAATTTTAAATTGAGCCGTATAGGGACGGGATAACGCTCTAGACAGTCCATTCTTACGAGATCTCAGCAAGGGACCACTACGTCGTGTAAAGACTTACAACGGTTATATTGTGAAGGGCTACAGATTTCATACGTCTGGGTATGCATCGACAAAGGGGACTACCAACAGTGGCGTCTGCGTTAGCAGTGCGAATTACAATGCAGATGCAAGTGATTACTTTGGGGTGTTACGGGACGTCGTCGAAGTAGAATATTCAGGATATCCAGCAAAGACTGTAGTGTTGTTCAAGTGTCATTGGTTTGATTCAGGCCATCTAGGAACAAGAATTCACCCGGAGTACAAGCTCGTTGATGTTAGTTCGAAAAGGACGTATGTTGCGGATGATCCATTTATATTTGCCCATCAAGTATCTCAAGTATACTACTGCACATATCCGGGAGCTCCACGTGGTTATGAATGGCACGCTGTTTGCAAAGTAAAGGCAAGGTCAATGGTAGAAGTCCCTAAAAAGGACAGAAATACTGAAGATGAATCTCCATTTCAAACAGAACAAATAGAGACTCCAACTGAAGTCTTTACGGAAAATTTCAATCTTTCTGTACCCTTGACGGCTGCAAATCCCCAATTAATCGAAATTGAAGGTGAAGAGGAGGGGGATGAAGAAGAGGATGAAGAGGAGAATGAAGATGAGGATGAAGAGGAGAATGAAGAAGATGAGGATGAGGAGGAGGATGAGGATGAGGAAGATGATGATGAGGAGGAGGAGGATAAGGACGAAGAGGAGGATGAAGACGATGAAGATGAAAATTAATTCAATTAATGTAATGTATTTATTTCTTATTTTATAAAAGTTAATTAATTATTTATCATTTAGGTACAAATTATAAAAATTAAATTTACTATAAATATAAGCCACAACCAATATATTTATTAATATATGTGGAAGAAATGAATTTCGTGATTTTTTAAAAAAATATTTTGGTAATTTAGTAAGTATATATAGAAAAAATTGAATTATTAAAAAAAAAAAAAAAAAAATCGCCAAAATGCTGACGGAATTCACCTTCCGTCGGTATTTACTTTTTGAAAAATACCGACGGATAATCCGTCGGTATTTACCCTTATATAAAACCTCAACCTAGGGTTTTATTTCCGAAATTTTACTCTCTCCCGAACTCGCCTCTCTCCCACCTCGCCTCCCTCCACAACTGGCCTTCTGCTCCTCCCTCGCCTTCGCCGCCGTCCGCATCTTCAAACTCGTGGAGCCCGCCGCCCTGACCTCTCCTCCGTCGTCCCAATCGGTGCCCTCTACTCCCTCTCCCTCTCCGTCTCCTTCATCCAAATGCTCAAAGCCCTAATGCCCGTCGCCGTTTACTCAATCGGAATTCTGCTAAAAAAGGACGGTTACAAAACCTCCACCATGTCCAATATGCTCGCGATTTCCGTGGGAGTCGCGATTGCCGCGTACGGCGAGGCGGAATACGATTCGTGGTGGTGCTTCTTCCGCCAAATTGGAGTTTGTTTTCCAAGTGAATGTCATCCATCTAATTCGATGTTTCCATGGTGAAGGTCGTTTCATTCTTAGTTTGGTTATTTTTATTTTTCCACAGCTCCCATAATATCTTATTTTAAAGATATCTATTCATATTAGATTAACACAGTTTTCAATTTCAAGTTACATTGATTAATTCTTGCTACTTATTGGGAATTAGGGAGAAGATATTGTTGGACTGATATTGGTGTTTTATGTATTCATCATTGTGAGAAATATTTGTTATAGTTGTGTTAATGATATATTTCAGTATAGGTTTAGTTTTTGGTGGTCTTGATTCTGATTAGTGAATGATGATTATGTCCAAGTAGATTTTTCTTTCAAAATAATGTATACTTTTGTTGTAGTTTTAATTCGGAAGTAGTTGTACATGTAATTTTAAAAAGTATTTCGACAAACCAATGCCAATTAATTGTGGTCGGAAAATGAAATTCTGGTCGGAAAATGAAATTCTGGTCGGGGCCTCCCCGGCCACCCATATTTTTTTTATAAATATTTTGTTTTACTGACGGATATTCCGTCGGTAAAATGCCAACGGATATTCCGTCGGTCAAATGCCGACGGATATTCCGTCGATATGTGAATTTCGAAATCATATTTTTTTTATTCATTTTTTTGTTTTACTGACGGATATGCCCTCGGTAAATTGCCGACGGATATTCCGTCGGTCAAATGCCGACGGAAAATCAGTCGGCATGTGAATTTCGAAATCAATATTTTTTTCAAAAATTAATTTCTTTTATAATTATTTTAATTCAGTCTAATTTATTTTATAATTATTTTAATCCATTCTTTCCGACGGATTTACCGACGGAATGTTGACCCGATTTGTTAAACGGGTTGTCCGAAATACCGACGGAATATCCCTCGGTAATTCCGTCGGCAATTCCGACGGAATATCCGTCAGCAAATCCGTCAGAAATGCCGACGGAATTCAAAAATCCGTCGGTAAAAAATACTGACGACGAAAAAGCGAACGGCCGACTTTCCGTCGGCAAATCCGTCAGTAACATCGGCGGCCGACGGAAAATCCGTCGGTAAATCCGTCTCTAAAACGCCCTTTTTTTGTAGTGATAGGTGAATTAAATTTCAATAAATTCTAGCAATGGAAAGAGGATTATTAATTGTGAAGAAATTAGTATTACATAATTTAGGAAATTAGTAACATTACAAATTTGAATAATTTTAATTGATATTGAATTATTTATGTAACATCAATCAGTAACATTGAAATTGGTATTACATAATTGATATTGATAATTTAGGCAAAATCAATTAGAAGACGACACGTAGGCAAAATTAACCAGAAGACGACACGTAAGCAAAATCAACCAGAAGACGACACGTAAGCAAACTCAACTCCCTATTAGTATAATAGAGGATATACTCCATGTTTTAAAAAAAAGGTGGGATTATTTACACCTCTATTTCGGTTTAGAACACTCTCTCTTTTAGTTTAATAATATAATACGAGTAATAATGTAAAAAATCAAAAATACCCTTTAAATCATATTACACTACTAAATGCACCCCTGTTACTAATTGCACCCCTCATTCTCTTTAAACCCTAAACCTAATTTTTACCAGCCACCATCACTGTCGCCGCACCACCACCAAACAACAACCAACAAACAAAAAAAATTCAAGAACTTAGAAAATTTTAAATTTCGACAAACCAGTGTCGTCCAATTCACTCTCGTCTACACCAGAGTGTCGACGAGAGTGAATTGGTCGACACTGATTTGTCGAAAATTTAAAAAATAAAATTGAAATAATTCGACAACTTTAGGTCGACCAAAATACACTCTCGTCGACACCCTGTTGTCGACGAGAATGCAATGGGTCGACCCTGATTTGTCGAAATAAGAAAAAAAAAAGGAAAAAAACCTACCTTTTCTGCAACAAACGTGAGCGTATAGAGAGAGAGGGGGCTTGGGTTGGAAAATAACTTAGAAAAAAGTAACAAAAAAAAAAGCAGAGGAGGGAGGGAAGATGACGGTGCGTGCAGAGGCTGGAGGCTGGGGTAGGGAGGGGCAGTGGAGGCTGGGGGTAGGGAGGGGTAGTGGGGGTGGGTGGGCTGGGGGTTGAGGAGGAAGGAGAAAAAAAAAATTAGGGTTTGGGGTGTATTTAATAAGGGAAGTGTGTTTGAAAAATGTATTAAAATGATCAAAAGAATATTTATGACAAGTGCATCAATCCTAACATATTATATTTTAGGAGGTGTGCATCAATTGGGGAAGTGTTCTAAACCGAAATGAAGGTGTAAATAGTCGGACTCAAAAAAAATAAAATTACTATACCACACTCCAATTTCAGAAAATTACACCATAAGATTATTATACACACCTCAAACAAATAAAAAGATAAATTATTCTCACACGGTATTAAAGAAAAAAAAGAGGAGACGACATGTGTTTTATATCTATTGGAAAAGTGATCAAAGTCACTTGAAAAATCCATTAATTGGGATTGATTTAAAAAAATCCATTAGTTTGGTAGAGTGATGGAGAGTTAGGTTTTAGAATTTAAAAAAAACGAGAAGAAGAAAGAAGGAAATAGAAAAAAAAGAGGAATTAGAGTATTTTGGGTATTTTAGAGAAGTACATCTAACCTAATTCATTTAGAGGGGATGTATTTATCGGTGGTATTTATCGGTGGGGTATATAGCCTGGCTCATTGGCTTAATTAGAAGTTTTGTTTTTTCTCCATTTTTTCCATGTCCATTTTACTATCTCATTGTTCTTCTTTCTTCTCCAAGCCACTTTTTTTTATTGATGTATTTCTGTTTTTAAATCATTTTTCAACTATATTTTATTTATCTGTATTTATTTTGCGTTTTACCACCTATAATTTTCTTGATCTTTATATTTTTGTGTATAAAATAATAAAGTCTCCCGGGCAATGCTCACCAATCTCTAATTAAAAATATGAAAATGTTGATTTAAACCAGAAGATTTGAGGAAAAAATTTTATTTCTCCTCTCAAATTAAAAAGTCCAAAGACAATGAGAAGGTAACACCCATACGTTTATATGATTCATATTTATGTATATCTCACTAAACAGTAGATTTAAAACTTTAATTTCAATTTATGTTTTGTGTTGAACAAAAGAGTTTTATAATTTTATGAGAGAATCTTGGATTGATAATTGTAAATTTTTTTTTTTTTTTTTCTGTGCAAAATATGAAAGAACATGAGATGGCAGTAAGTATGCTTTTGATGGTACATTATTCTTTTTTAAATTTTTTTTTTTTTAATTATTCAATCTATGATTTTTATAAGTACACATATATTCAAAATCTTGAATTTTTTTAGTTCCAGTTTTTCTTTTGGGTTTTTTTTAATATTTTAAATTGGTATATTTTTAAATCTTTGATATTCTCTAGCATGTTGACAATATTCTTTTCTACTCTCTCAAGCTAACATCAAGATGTTCTTTTTTCTTTGTTTTGTTTTGTTTTGTTTATCTTTACCATCGAAAATAATTTGTACGTCGATATGGCTGAATTGTTTATTCTTTTTAATACTCCCGTTATGTTGATATTTTGAAATCTCTTCCAACAAAAAAATTTGTGATATAAATTGTGATCATAAAATGTTTTGTTGCAAAGATCTAAAATTTAAGAGGTACGTGGAAAGTAATTAAGGGTATCAAGTTATCAACCATGAGAAGAAAAAAAATATTTTTTTATAGTTGAATTTATAATGATAATGTATGAGAAAAAAAAATGTGCATTGTAATAACTTTTATAAAAATTTAAAGAAATCTAAAGAGAACTTTATATAAAAAATTATTTAAAAGTACATTGGTAATAATGAAATTTAATATTTACATTTTTTAATTTTAATTATTACTTGTGAATTAATTAATTTATTTAAACAAAATCATTTAATTTTTTTTTAATGCCGTTAGTAACTTTAATAACCTCTCCCCAACCGCCTTTTTTTTCCTAAACCCAACCGCCTTAATCCTACTATATATATATACATATGAGGGATGTACGTGGATACTTACTCAATTACTCTACAACAGCAAGAATGGGAGGATGTTACAGCTCTAGCCAGCAAGCACTGTCTATCCCAACTCCAACTGGTAAGTTGAGTTCGATCAGCTTAATTAATATAAAGATTTTTCTTAGTTTTTGGCAATTGAGTTTTATTTATTAGATGTTAATATAATTAATTTGTTTCTTGGATTCTTTAATTTTTGGGAAGTTCTAATTTAATATAAAGATTGTTATGAGTTTTAAACAAATTTGTTTCTTGAATTTTTGGCTGGCACAAAGCCTATAAATTTTAATGTTCTTTTGAATTTTCGTAGGTGTCATTAACTTCAGTTTCCTTGACATAAAAAAAGCTTGTAAAGGTTTTAGGAGTGAAGCTAGAATACTAGGTAGACTCGGCCTTATTCATGAGGGGAAGTTGCGCACAGGGCAGGTAGGAGTAGGAGAAAGTACTGTCACTATTGCTTTCTTTCTTATCACTATTTTTACTAGTATTTTTTTGTTGGGATCGATGTAGCGTATTGCAGTTCAAAGGGTAAATGAACTGGACAGAGGTTTCATTACAAGGGAGGTGGAGTATTGTTTATCCTGCATCCATCCCAATGTAGTCAGATTTATTGGTTATTCAATCGATACAAGACAGGTCTACGCTGTATATGAATGTCTCCCAAGTTTAGAGTCTTTTTTACAAGGTAATTAATTCTTCTTTCTATTTAGTGGAGTAATTTATTTCGTAAAGAATGTAATCGAATATTGTACTTTTTATTTCGTAAAAAAGAATGTAATTAATCAAATATTTTACAGGTCAAAACAGTGTGCATTGGCTACAATTGATGAAAATTGCGTTTCATGTTGCAACAGCATTAAACTTTTTACACAACGAATTTGCAGTTGCTTATGCACATGTTAGTTCATCAAATATCTTGTTAGATTCTGAATTAAATGCCAAGATCATTGTTTCAACTACAACTATGGGTAGGGAGCATAGGATACTTGAGGGTTATATGGCTCCTGAATACGTAGAACGCAGTATTATTACAACAAAGTCAGATGTCTACAGTTTCGGTATTCTCTTGCTAGAGATCGTGGGCGGAATAAAACCTGGCGTGCAGATGGATGATCTCATGTCATGGGTACTATTTAATTTGTTTAAGGTTACATATATATATATATATGATAGATTATATTTTTTTAGACGTACGTACGTTTAAGCATGTTAATTATATAGTTTCAGCATTGGAGGGCTTCAAGTGGTAGAACTGTATATGAGGACTTGTTTGCTGAGATTGCAACAAGGTGTTTGGAAGAAAACCCAGAGGCACGGCTACTATTTCTGAAGTGATAATGTTTTGGCTAATCCACCACATGCAAATGCAAATGAATGATGTTTTTTTCATATTTTCCTTTCTTTACAAAGTATATACCAAACTAAATGTTGTTTTGCTTATCTCCTAAGAGTTTACTAGTATCTTTTTGCATAATTTCTAGTAAAGCTCCTCTTCTTCTATACTTTTTTGTATTATATATAAGCAGCATGTATATATGACTTCAAAAAAAAATAAAAAAATATAAGCAGCATGTATAAAGAATTATTTTAGGTGTGATTAAAATCAAAATCTATGTAATTCTTTATTTGTGTATGAAGCATAACTTTAGCTCATATTCAGTAATTTAATCTGATTAATTAACAAAACAATCATTGATCAATTTGCGGACTAAACGTCATGGCATCAATTTTTTTAATTTGTTGTGATTATGCGCTGCAAATTCGGTGGAATTTGGGCCTGCTTGATGAGATTGAGAACTGCATCCAGAAGAAGGTGTAGTGTTATGCTGTGGCAGACTGTGTTAGCTAATGTGACTTTTAGATCCTAGGGAGAACAGGTTTTTTTTTAAAAGTAATTGTAATATTCTAGATGACATATTGTAATTTATCTCTACAATTGTCCATTTGCAGTCTCTGTCTCACATGTTTATAATGCAATAGTGGGCAGCATTCAGGATTATAAATTTGAAGTTTGGAACATGAGTGAACTATAAGTTGTGTTTTGAAACTCTATAAAATACTTCCAAAATCACTTGTTTTTAAAGTTGTCACTCACATGACTTATTTACTATATTTAATCGAGAAAATTTATAAAAAATGTCATTTAGACACCTAGCTTCTTAATAAAGGACAACTATTATAATCTTTTTAAAAAAGGACAAAAACGCATGTTAATAACCCATTATACCCTTATATTTAAATATGGAAATTAATTTATTAATTTAATAATTAAGTAACAAGTCTTCATCAACCTTATTTGTCGCCATAGATTCAACCACATACCTCTTCAATTGATTATCAACATTGACAAATGTTACCTGATCCAGGCGCTCATCATCATCATTCTCAAAGTTTCTACTGCGTAAGGTAACGTTAGTTTATTGCATCGTCTATTGCCTCAACGAACCCTTCCTTTTGATAATTAATTGCACTCTCAGAATCCAAATCAATGTTTAGATTTCCTGCACAGTCAGATTCTTCGATCGGCTCCTTGTTGCTTTTAGGGATTGGAATCGAGATTAGGGCTTCACGATCGGCGAGGTGATGCTTAGAGGCTTGTTCCTCTCTTTCAACGACGGCCATGGCTATAAGTTCTCGTCTCCTTTGCTCTTCCATAATTGTTTCCTCGATCTGTTCTTTCGACTGCACATGATCAAGAGACTTTCCACGCGATCGTTTCTTTATATTCCTAGGGGATTCAAACTTCACCGATTTCTTCATTATGGATGACGGAGGCGAAGCCGCCGGAGATACAGTAGAAACTTTTAATTCCAAGGGTCAGATGAAGACTTTTGCCAAGGGTATGATTTTTAATTCCACACGTACACACATAATTTGCAAAGAATTTAGGATTTTTTTAGATGATTTTAATTTAGGTTCAATTTGCTCCGTTTTCGTGTAATTGTGATGATTTACGTGCGCGTTGCTGAAATGTAGTTCATGATTATTTGTTATTGGTTTGGTCAAGGGATAATGCAGATCTTATTTTGCATATGTATACGTATTTTTGCATAATCACATTCTAATATGAAGACACCGTACTATTTTTTCTGCATTATTCATTTTATTATCCAGTTTTAGATTTCATTGTTCTGCATTATTTATTTTATTATGCAGTTTTAGATTTCATTGTTCTGCATTATTCATTTTATTATGCAAATTTAACTTTTATATTACTTTTCCAACCATGGTCTAGGGAGCAAAATGTTCTTCTCACTTCTCACTTCGTCTTCTTCCGTACTTCACGGTTTCCTTTCTTCACAAATTGGAAAACCCCAAAATTCTGCACAAAATTAAGCTCTTCTGACCGGTGTTAATTAATTTTAGGAAGGTTTTAATTAATTGCGTAATTCTTGGAATTAATGAGCTGATAGAGTCAGCTTTAAATATCAAACATAAGGTTTTAATTAATTGCGTAATTCTTGGAATTAATGAGCTGATAGAGTCAGTTTTAAATTTCAAACATTTAAAGAATTTCTCCATATTAATTCTGAATTTTATGTATTAAGGGCATGATGGTACATTTATGTGCCATTTTGTTGTTATTCTGAAACTTTTTTGAATCATGTCTTTATTTAAAAAAACACTAGGTGAAATGACTTTTTATGTGAAATCCCCTATTTAATCCAATAACCCATTACAAATAACACATGACTCATTTACTATATTCAATTCAATAACCTATTACAAATAACACATGACTCATTACTATATCAATTTAGCACATAGATTTTTTCACGGGCCTTTATTTTACTTTAATTTTATCATTAAAAAATAATACTCCATTAATTTTTAAATTTTTTTTTTACTCCAATTGATATTTATATTTCTCGTTTTAATTTTTTTTTTTTTCTTCCTATTTATCATTTGTGTTTCAAATGATAATTTTTTTCAAGTACTTTCTTTTTATTCCACAAATAATTATTCTAAAATTTTAAAGTCTAGAAAATTTTAAAAATATTATTAATTGTTTTTTTAAGTATTAAATATTATAATAATAATTTATTTTAAAAAATAAGACTCACATCTTTCTTAGCTGCAAGTGATGATTTCTATTGGTATTATTTTACTTTAGTTAATTGATGTATAATTTTCACTTTATCCTTTCAAAATTTTACTTCATTACTTACAAATTTTACTTCGTTTTACATTGTTTAATTATTTTTTTCATTCGAACTTTCATATTTTAGTTTTTTATGAATATAATTTTTACTTTATAAGTGTTATGATAATAGTTGATAAGTATTATGATATATTATTAGTTAATATGCAGTGTTGTACGTATTAGTTCATATACAGTATAATATTAGTTTATATTGGTACAAGTTCTAATGTTTTCGAGTTTCGAGTTCACATACTTTATGGTACTAGTTCAAATATAGTATGGTATTAGTTCACATACTCTATGGTACTAGTTCAAATATAGTATAGTATTAATTCACATATTGTATAGTATTAGTTCATATATTAAATAATATTTTTATACCCACATTAATCTCTAGTACTCCTATACAATATATTACTATACCATAAGCGTACTAATACTATATCGTATTTAAACTAATATTATACTTAACAAAAAATACATAATTTAACACATTATTAATTCTAGGCATATCATGCAAATTAATACATCAATGTTAAAAGATTGATATTAACTAACTAGTAAGAAAAACAAAAGTGAGAATGAATCACACTGAACACACAATTTATGCTGGTATCTTCCCCAATTCTCCACTCATTTAAGTTTCTAAATATAAATTTTATTTTTCAATTAGATTATATTATTAATTAGTCTTTAAAAATAATCTACAACTTTAAAAAACTTGTAACAAATAAAAAGTGAGCATGTCATATTCATACATTTATACCCAAATTAGAAAAAAATTGAAATTTTTTAGTTTAGTTTTTTTTTTTTTTGATTTTTTTTTTTTTGTATTTTTTTTCCTAAATTTTGGTCATTTTTTGAAAAAAAAAAAACTTGAAATTTTTATTTCATAATTTAATTTTTGAGTTTCATATTTTTTTTACATTCATTATTTTTTTATATTTATTTTTTTAAAGTTAAAAAAATAGAATAATATTTGACTTTGGGGTGATTCACGGGTGACTCGATAGTCGGTATAATTATAATTTTAATGAGTTGTATTTTAATTTAATTGATAAAATGGTAATATAGTTTTTTACATGTATTT
This sequence comes from Galeopsis tetrahit, assembly GCA_963675135.1. Lineage (NCBI taxonomy): Eukaryota > Viridiplantae > Streptophyta > Magnoliopsida > Lamiales > Lamiaceae > Galeopsis > Galeopsis tetrahit. The sequence continues at coordinate 63,432,092 of OY776134.1, read as the reverse complement.
TTCTTTAAAAAAAATTGGAATGAAATAAAAAAAAAAGTAAATAACTAATAACCCATATAAAAAAATTGGATTTAGCCTAATAACTAATAACCCATATAAATCATCATTCAAATAGTTTATTTAGACTGAAATTACACAAAAACTTGCCTGCAATATTTCATATATGAAATATTGCCATCTTTAGTAAATGGGCTCGGCGTATAATTGGGCTGCTAATTGGATCAACATATTTTATTAAATTTTAATTTGTTATATTAATTTTATATGTCCTGTCCTAATTTCCATATTTTCATATTTATTAATTTTATTTTATTAATTTTTAAATTTATTGATTTTTTTTTAATATGTAGTATTATACATTATTCAAGTAGTAATATTTTTTTTACATGTAGTAATATGTTTTTTGTTCATGTATTTTTTAAATTTGTTGTTATATTTTTTTTTCTATTCATGTAATAGTAATTAATATTGTTTATACACGTAGTAGTTTAATTCTGTTATTTTAGTAAAACATTTTTTTTAAATGTAGTGACAAGTTTTTTGATATGTAGTATCATACATTTTTCATGTAGTAATATTTTTTATTTAATGAAGTAACATTTTTTGTACATGTAGTAATATATTTCTGTTCATGTATTTTTTCAAATTCGTTGTCATATTATCATTTTTTTTATTCAATAGTAGTAGTTAATATTGTTTATACATGTAGTAGTTTTTTTATTTAATGAAATAACATTTTTGGTACATGTAGTAATATGTTTCTTATTCATGTATTTTTTTTTAATCTGTGTTATCGTATTAAGAAAAATATTTCTGTAATTTAATATATTATATTTTAATAAAAGAAAATTATTTACGTTATTTATTTTATTATATTATTGTGTAAATACATATTTATTGAGGACTCGTAAAATTAGCTATTTTACTTAAAAAATTTAACTTTTAGTTAAATGGGCGCATGAATGAAATATTTCATGCAAGACTAGCCCCTGAAATTAATGGAATTTTGATAACAGATTTGTTTTTTAAAAAACAAAACAGTATTCCGATTTATACTCTGATATGGCGGCATTAATTAAGTTAGATTTGTTTTGGAAACAAAATATCTCGTTCCATTTTTTTCTTTTTGTCAATTTAATTATTCTAAAATTTCAAAATGTTTTTTTAATTAGGGTAGATAGAGTGAAGAGAAATAAATTGGCATGAGGAGAGAAGTTGTAATTAGGAGGAAAAGGATGATGACAAAAAACAAAGTCTCACTAAAGCAGGTAAATTAAAAATGGATTATATGTTGTGGAGAAATTAAGTTTATTATTATATCTTAATTGTGTTTCAAATATTGTAGATTATTGATGGTTTGGCGGCGTGTTTTACTGGCGGGAAGGGGGCGAGAGTAGTGTCATTAAACGACGACGTGTTGACAATGATCCTCCTACGGTTACCTGTCAAATCCATTGTCAGATTTCAATTAGTATGCAAGTCGTGGCAGTTCATTATCTCCTCCGATTATTTTCGTGCGGTGATAGTTGATTCGTGGGAATGGATTCAGCGCTTTGGACTTACCGCGTTTTTCGAGAGTTATGATTCGAAGCCATTCATAGAAAATATGGACTTGAACTATGATTCCAATCCCTTCATCAACGCCAGGTATTACAATATATTATCAAAGAGAAAGAGAGATGAAGATGATAACTTTCATACTGGCATAACAGCTTCATTCTTTTTGTGTAATTTTTAAATATTTTTTTCTAGCTTAAACAAATTACTCTTTGAGATAACTTAGTCAATTCATTCCGTGATTTATACTTTTTTTTTGTTTAAGAAAGTTATTTGATTCCATGATTTATGCTTTGTTTGTTTAAGAAATTTATTTGAATGAGTACCATGACATGAGACGTATAGTATTAGTGCCCACTCCCACCGCTTATGTTAGAAAACACACAACACAATGTTTTCACAACCTTTTTTCTCTATGTTCAAGAATTCACAAAATAAAAAATTGAAGTGATCTTTATTTCTTAATTCTAAATCTAATTTAGTGTTTATGTGATCTACATTTGAAATCCTTTTTTTTTACTAATTATTTTTTCTTGATATTGATATTGTTTGTACTTGTTTTCATGATATTGATATCACTCTAAGACTACCATTATCGGTGCCCTCCACCAAAATGTCATAGCAAGTGGACAAATTTTATAATATTAAAATAATAGAAAGTTTTTGACATTTGTGTGATTTGGTTGGATGGCCAACCTAATGTCATCAATTTAATAATATTAATTAATATGACAAGTGTCAAAATTTCATTGGTTGTTTGTAATTTTTTGTGTGATATAATTAAATTTGTAGATATTGAAGATAATATGTATTAAAAATATATATATAAATTAAAATTCGTAATTTTTTTTCTCTATAAATAGAGACCAATATCGAGCTATTTTGAAACACAAACTAAAATTCTCTCTTTTATCATCTAATATTTCTAGTTATTATTGATTGAGCATATATGGTAGAAATTCGGCCTTCAGAATTAAATAAGTAATTTTTTTTTTGTTTTCTCTATTTGTAATTTAATATTTCATGCATCCATTTGTAACTTGTTTATTATTGCTTTTCAATTTCGTATTTTCAAATCTTGTAATTTTAATTTTATTATTGAGTTCATTATTTATTTTAAATGTGTGATAAAAAAATTCATATTATAATTACAAATTTAGAATATCAAGTAATTTTTATATACCAATTTAGTAAAAATTAATAATATAATATGTATTTAAAAAAGTATTATTATTTTTGGGTTGGATTGGGTTAGTGTCATTAATAAAGTATGATAAGATTAAATTTGGGTTGGATTGTAAATTGTATAGGTGGATGAGAGAGAAATTAATATAATATTGAAGGGTTGGAGGAGTGTCATGGATGAGGATGGTCTAATATAATCTATGGATTCAATCCCTACTACCAAAATTCTCAAACTCAATTTCCTACATTAGGCCCTAAATTTATTAATCAAGGCATGCAAAGTATGTTCGAAAATGAGGTGTATGTATAGACGAAGGTAACTTATGCATGACTGACTCGAATTGTTATGTACTCTGGTGCAATACGAATCATGGCAACCATCCCCCAAAATACAACGACTTTAGAGTCTTTTGCTTGTTGCACAACGAAACGAAAGCTATCAACAAATCGCAAACAAGTACTCCCTCCGTCCCCGAAAAGTTTGTGGGGAATCTTGTAAACTTTTATATATAAAGTAAATAAAGTAGGTGGGTTGAGTGTATGGTGGGTCTCAAAAGTAATGACATAAAGGGTAAATATGTGTATAACTGTATATTGTGAGGGTGGAGATTGTGATGATTATTTCTATTTTGGGGGTATGCAAACTTTTCGAGTACAAACAAAAAAGAAAAATATGAAAACTTTTCAGGAACGGAGGGAGTATCTAAAACATTCGACTCGACTCTAATTTTTTTAATAATTGCAAATAAATCATCAACTTTACATATTGTTGTAAATTAGACTTCTTGATAAATTCATTTGTGTCCTAATAATGTTGTTTCATTAAAAATATGTCATATCAGCATGTTGGGCACAAATGAATTTGTTAAGAAGTCTAATTTACAACAATATGTAAAATTGATGATTTATTTGCAATTGTTAAAAAATTTAGATTAAAAATTGTAAATGAATTGCAATTAACTCTATTAAAAAATGGCAATATTAAATTAAATTATTTTTTAAAATTTATTCTCTAACTTTATTAAACGGAGGGAGTACTTAAATAGAATTCGTAAATGTTTTATATTTTACTGCAGTATTTACGAACTCATGATTTGTACTTTGTTTAACAATTTTATTTGCGACTTGTTACATGAAAGATCAAAATTTTAAAAAAAGCAACCACTCAATTTGCTTGTAATGTTACTCCATAATTATCAACACTCATATTTCATCCTTTTGTTTAAAAATATAATCAAAGAATAACAATGTACAAATAAATACTAATTAAAATTTTATACAGAGTTAAAGATGAATCATTAACCATAAAATCAATGTTGAAACTGATTAAAATTTTATATAGAGTTAAAGATGAATCATTTACCATAAAATCAATGTTGAAAATCAAAGGGTTTAATTTCACTAAAATCATCATCATCGTTCTTTACATCCAGCCGCTATAGCAATAACCAAAAGCTTAACGAACTAGAAAATCAAGAGCTAGTAAATTTGGTGACAGCCTTAGTTCCTTCAGAGACGGCGTGTTTAGCCAACTCACCCGGCAGCACCAGCCTCACGGCGGTTTGAATTTCCCGAGAAGTGATGGTCGGCTTCTTGTTGTAGCGAGCGAGCCGCGACGCCTCCTGAGCCAATTTCTCAAAGATATCGTTGATGAAACTGTTCATGATTCCCATGGCTTTGCTCGAGATACCGATATCAGGATGAACCTGTTTCAGCACCTTGAAGATGTAGATCTTGTAGGTTTCAATATTCTTAGATCTCCTCTTCTTCTTCTCAGCGCCGCCTTCCTTAGGGAGCTTCTTTCTAGCCTTGGGCTTCTTCTCCGCCGGAGACTTCTCTGCTACTGGGGATTTCTCCGCCGCCGGCTTCTTCTCCGCTGCCTTTTTAGGTGCCATTTCAAGGGGAATTTAGGATTTTGAAGAAATTTCTAGGTTTGTTATTGACAAGTTTGCTGATGAACAAATAAGGCGGTAGGTTGTGTTTATATTGAATTTAGGGGTATCATATGATTGGCTCAAATTGTGTCACACGGATCGCGGATACTGTCCGTCGATTGTTTTTTAAATCGAAGGTGCAGATTGGACGCCTTCATAATTTTCGTTTCTAAAGGGCTGAGCTGTAAATGGTAATTTTTGAACGGCCCATTAGGCCCAACACGTTCCCATATTTGATTGGACTTTGGACCTTTCTTCTGCCACGGTTTTAATTGTATGATAAGTACACACCTCATGAAAAATTAGGAATACATTTTTCCCTATTAAACTTTGAATACCATTTTCCCTATTAAACTTTACCTCATCCACAACGGTTCGTCTTTTTTCGAACATTGTCATGTTGTTTATATATTTTTTCGAATGTTAACATGTTTTCATATATATTTTTTGAGCATGTGTTGTTTATGTATTTTTAAAATGCGATCAATTTTTCAACAAAATAGACTAATAGAGTCAAGTGTTCCTATTTCTCTGGAGCAAAAAAAAAAAAAAATGCATCAAACAATTTATGATATCACATTCATGTTCACAACTCATATTATTTAAACAAACTACTATCATAAGCATAATATAACAAGGAACAAACAATAAACATTGTCTAGAAGAACCCATAAATACACAAAACCAAATTTAAAAATAAAAGGAAAAACTTATAAATGAATACTCGGTATTTAGCAACCATCGAAATATGACATTGCATCAATATTTGACAAAAATCGAGGTCACCACCAAATGAAATTTAAACTTAAACTTAAGTGGTTGTTTTTACTTTGAAATTAGCGTTTTGGTCGAAATTCTCAGTGTGAAGATAATGTTGGGAACAAGATTTTTTTATTTAAGAAAATGGTAGAACTGATATTTCATACTCCGTAGTCCGTACATCACAAATTTGTAAAAATACTATCATTGGGTGTACTCATAAATTCCGCAACTGTGGCTCCTTTCTTTTGCACGGCCCAACTTGTTCCTATATTTGCTTGGACTTTTATGTTGGGCATTGGGATTTGTAGGATTAATTCAATTAATTTGAAAAACAAAACAAATATTCCGATTTGTACTCCCATCCATATGGTGGTTTTAAGTTAGGTTTCATTTGGAAACCAAACATATCCTTCCATTTTCATCTTTTTGTTCTAAAATTGTTTTCAGGGTTTGATAGTGTGGATTGAAGGGATGATGCAAGATAAAGAGGCACTTAAGCAGGTAAAAAAGCATTAGTTTAACACAAACAATTGACAATGATTTATTTATAAGTTTGTGTGTTGTAGATTATTGATCGAGTACATATAGCATTCATGGCGTATTTTCGTGGCATGCAAAGATCAAGTGATTTTGAAGAGTGCAAAGTTCCTTTATTAAGGTAATTCGACGACGAGGAATTGAGGGCGGTGTCATTAGACGACGACGTGTTGATGGAGATCCTCCTACAGCTTCCCCTCAAGTCCGCCATTAGATTTCAATTAGTATGCAAATTAGTATGCAAGTCGTGGCACTCCATTATTTTCTCTAAGCATTTTGCGGAACGGCTGCCTCTCGACTCTCTTGTCACGTTTCTAGTCCATTCGCACCACTCTTTGGATTATGCAAAATGGATTCAACAGTTAAACAAGATGATCTTCATTTAAACTTTTTTTTTTTATGGTAAAGTCTAGTATGCACTTGAGTGTGCATGTTGTGCACCCTATTCTAAGAAAAGTGTAAGTTATTAAACTGAAAAGTACAACGCAATATTACTAAAAAAGTGTAAGTCACTATAACTAAAAATATTATTATACACTTTAATAATTGAAAAGTGCAACACCATTTACCAAAAAATGTAAGTCAGTAAAACTGAAAAGTGCAACGTGGACCAATGACGGAGCCACATAGGGCCCAGCGGGGGCAGTGGGCCCCCCACCAATTTTTTTTTTTTATGTATATTTCTTATGTTTTATAATTATTTGTATACTTTTTTTTTATTTGAGATGTTTCAAAATTATTTGTACACTCATAATATGTAAATAATCTACAAAATTAATATTCTCACTACATCATTTTATTTTTAAAATTGTCACTCATTTTAATCTACATTCTTCCCTACATTTCACTAATTTTTTTTTAACACCTCATTAAATTTCTTTTATACCTCACTAAATCACCAAAAATACACCTCACTAAATTCACATTTCTTAAAAAGTGAACTTATCAACGTATTCAAGTCATTACGGGATGGAGGGAATATATTTTAAGTTATACATTTGTCTAATAATTTTAACACCGTTTCACCTATTATGAGTTGGAATAATCAAAATTTATAATGAATTAAATATAATATTATTTTGTCTTTATAGTAATGTAAATCGGGCCCCCCAATCTAAAATTCCTGGCTCCGTCACTGACATGGACTAGAGTGCTTTTATTTACAAATTCTTAAATCAGCTACTTAGTTATTTAGATGTTTTCTTTGTTTTTCTGAATTAGATGTTTTTTCATTTTGGATAGTTAATGCTCTTCTATATTTCAATTAGTATGCAAGTCCTGGTCAATCGAGTTAAAAAAAATTAGGACAATTTTTTTTTTTATCAAAAATTTAATTTACATGCAAAAAGAAGCAAAGTTAATAAAGTAAAAACATAGGTGACAGACTCATGCAAAGTTAATAAAGTAAAAACATAGGTGACAGACTCATGCAAAGTTACATGATCTGATTTTATCTCAAACTTTTTACGGATAATATTTTCGTGACACTAATAAAAAATGAACAGTTAATCAGGTAAAGTAAATTTAAATTTGATTAAAAAAATTTAATTGAGTCATTGGATAAGTTACTGCCCCATTTAGGATGGATTATCTCCAATGGGTTTAACTCCCATTTAAATACACAGTTTGCTCTAAAATTGTCTTTTATTAATGACGAAATAGGACTTAGAACTAAGATCCTGAGTTCGAGTCATGAGAATGTTATATAATAATTTGTTAGTTGGATATTCATTATAAGCCACATACACTTAATGCAAAAGTGCCATCAACAAGGTTTTCTTGCCAAACGTGATGTTGAGATATAGTGTTTGTTGATGGTCTACACTAAGGGGGTGTTTACTTGGGTTTTGGGTGGTTTTAAAAATCGAATTTTTGAAATTCTGATTTTTAAAATCCCGATAAATAGTAATATGAGTGTTTCTTTTGGGTTTTGAAATAGCGGAGGGTTTAACTTTATGTCAAATCAAGTTGTAAGATGGATTGAGTTTGTATTATTATATTATTATTTGGTGAAATTATAATGATTAGTTGATTGTGTAATGATTAAATGTATTATATTATTATAGTATTACTACTATTATATTATTGTTGAGAAAGAATATAATGATTAGACTAATATTATATAGATATAACTTTATGTCAAATCAATATGTTTGATACGAGTGGTTTTGAGTGGATTTTGAAAATCGGTTTTTAAATCCCGAAGTAAAACGGGTTTTGGATCATGAAATTCAAAACCTGATTTTTAAAACCAAAAGTAAACATGTTCAATCCCAATCCAATCTCTCTCAATTCATCTCAATCCAAATACAAATCCAAATACTAATTCACCCCTATAATACACTTATACACCTATTTATATACAATCAAATCACTCTTTTCAACCACTCATTCTCTCTCCTACTTTCTTCTCTCTCATACTTTGATGTGACATAAAAATACACCTACCCCTACTTCTCAATCTTTAACCAAACACAACTTACACACACAATTACTATTCATGGATTACCCAAATCCCAATCCAATCCACCTCAATCCAAATCCAATCAAAATCAATCCCAAACCAAACACCACCTAAGGGTTAGTGGGTGGACATTCAGTTGGTTTGATTCCGTTTTGAAGTTTTTTCAATTGAATCGAAATAACTGATTTTTTTTTTAGAAAGGAAATCGAACTCGTACCGAAATTTGTTACTCCAAGTGAATTTAACTGAACCGATTCAAAAGTTCCATTAGTTTGATCAGTTCGGTTTAAACTGTAATTTTTTATATAAAATATTATTTTTAGTATACGTTTTTCAAGGGTTTTTTATAATAAGAAAATTACAAGTTTTCACGACCAACAAGTTTATCAATATTTCAAATCACAAAATATACAATCTTACACAAGAGACTTATGATTTTGTTGCATTTTCTATAGTGAAATCAGTTTCTACGGGGATAATTATTTTTTAGTGAGGTAAGAAAAAGATAAAGGTCGAATTTGATAATTGAGATTGAAAATAAATAAAACAACATACTTCAAGTATGGTTTCTTTTTGTTGATTTATTGTTTGTATTATTTATTAATTAAATATATTTTTATTTGTATAGAGTAATTCAATTCGGTTATATGATTTTGTAAAATATAAATCGAACCGAAAACCACTACATAAAATGCGAAAATTTGCAATGGTGGATTTGCAACAGTTCGAAATTCGTCGTTATTAGTGACGAAATTGTCAAATTTAACAAAGTTAACAAAATTTGCGACGGAAATAAAGTTCATCTCAAATTTGCAATGAATTTTTTTTGACAATTTTTTTTTATACTCCAATATTTTGTTTTTGTGACAGATTTAACCACAATTTTTTTAATATGCATATTTGTATAATCTATAAATCTTCTAGTCCAAGTATTTTTTATTTTTTTTGAGAGCTAGCCCAAGTGGTTAAAGGTCACACTAAACATCATGTGGTTTGTGGGTTCAATAATCATTATTATTTCGTGTCGGGTCAGGTTCAACGGGGTGTGTGGGTTCAATACCAAACATCATGAGGTCGTGGGTTCAATACCTAACGATCGTGAGTTTACATTATTACGGTTGAGTTTGATCTGATCCGGGTTCAAATTTAGTCATTAAAAAAAAAATTGAGATGACAAATTCAATCGCAAATTTAAAAAATTAAATAAATAAAAACCATAGCAAATTTGCAACTTGTAATTTTTTTGCGACTAAAATTCCGTCACAAACATGGTTAGAGATGGTTTTTCCATCGCAAATCAAGATGTTTTTTTTGTTTGTAGTGAACCAGATTTAAAAAAATTAATCAAACTAAACTAATCAATGAACCACATAAATAAAAAAATCATCGATTCGAAAATTTAGTTTTCCAGTTTTGTGCCCATCCCTAGTCTACCCTACAAAACTTTTATCAATCAGAGCAAACTAATTCTTAGCAATCTTAATGCAATTATTTATTCTTTCTTATAAACAAGGAGGTTAATAAGTTTTAAAACCAACTTCTCACTATAACCCTCACTGTCTCCTGTTTAAAGGGAAAAAAAAAATCTTCACACAAAAGATGTGATTTTAAAACCATGAATTACCCCTCCTCCAAGAACCTCACTAAACCCCTTTTTAAAACGGTTAATTGCAGGACCACATTTTTTCTTATTTGCCATCTAATATTTGGATAATCTCATAATTATAAATAAACCATAAATTAGTAAATATTTTTACAAATTAGTCCTTTTCATAAAAAAAATTAATTCGATGTGACTTACTACTTCTTAATGAAACAACATCGTTTTTCTATTTTCATTCAATCTTGAAACGTCAGATTCAAACACTGGAAAATATGTTAATAAGCTTAAGTTGCAACCAAAATTAAAATTGATAATTTATTTACAAAATTTTGTGAATTGTAATTAAATAAAGTATAGGGGTACTGGAGGAATTAGGTTCAAAACCCAGGAATGAGTGAATAACCCCTCCTCCAAGAACTTCTCCCTAAAACCCTTCTCGTCTGCTGTTCGTCCTCATTCTTCCTCGAAGGTAAATTTGATACAATTCCTTCATCTCTCTTTATAATTACTTGCAATGCGTGTAATTAGCTCTACTTGTGCGCCCGCGCGCTTTCTCTTTGAAGGTTTTTGCCATTTTGATTTGATACTTAGCCTGTGTGTACGTGAAACTTAAATTATACTAATTGATATGTTATTTTTAAGTCGTAGATCATATACGATTCTGTTTTACACGGAGTTTTTTGTTGAATCGTTGATTTTCTGGTGGATATTTGAACCCATCGTATTGCAGTTCGCTTATATGTAGTGGTTTTGAAGTTGAGTTGCATTCTTGTATGCAATAAAATAGTTTATATCAGATTTATTTGCAGATGCGGTAGTTTTTGTTTGAGTTACTGATTATCTGGTGGATTATTTGAACTCACAATATTTGATTTCGCTTGTAGGCTTTGATTGTGTTAGGTTAATATGGATAAGATTCCAAAGATGCCTGGTGGTGGTGTCCCCAAAGCCTTGATCAGTTTCGGAGCTGTTGCAGGGCTTGCCATTTATGGAATTAGTAACAGTCTCTACAATGTTGAAGGTGGTCATCGCGCAATTGTTTTCAACCGTCTTGTAGGGATCAAGGAGCAGGTTCATTTTCTTTTCCTGTTAAATTTGAAGTAACGGTTACTTGATTTTGTTCTCCTTCCTTAATTGGTGTCCACAGTTTGTTTGTGCCTTAAGATGTGAGATCTCTGGTTCAAAATTTATGAATTATTTGATCAACTGTTGAGCATATTCAAAAAATGCAATCGTTTATGAAAATTTTAATTTGTAGGATCTCAAGTGCAACTTATGCACTTGTGTACTTGAGCACCTTTTGATGCTTCTCATGGTACATCTGTATATTGCTTTCTTATATGCTTACTGCACAGGTATACCCTGAAGGAACTCATTTTATCATCCCATGGTTTGAGAGGCCAGTCATTTACGATGTCCGAGCACGGCCACATTTGGTGGAGAGCACATCAGGCAGTCGTGATCTTCAGATGGTAAACCTCACTGACTCTACCTCTCACTCAACACATAAATTTCCGTGTGGCTTTGGAAACTTAGCAGAGTTTGGATATTTACCGTCTTTTCTATGAGATGAGCTTCAGTATGACATAAAATATTACAAAAGAAGCCAACGTTGACCTCCTTGTATTGAAACATGAAAGCTTTCCGATCTTCATAGTTGATGCTAAATTCTAGAATAAATATTTTGGTTTCTTCTACTGGAATGTCTATGCCTGGACTGTGTTGAGCGAGTATTTTTGCCTTTTTTATAAAGGTCTCAAGGACAATGTCTCTGTTTTTGAGTGATTTGTGAAAAGCTATTGGAAAATCCGCGGTATGTACTGTTTTAGAGGGAAATAATTGAGTGTGTGTGGTGATATGTTTGGCTTTATTGTTGTGGAATACAATTGAAGTGTACAAAATGAAATCAGACATTTATCTTGATAAATGGACCGCACCCTAAACCTGCATTTATTTTATTTTTTGTTTTGAGAACCTGAGTGCTGTTCAATTTAGTGGCAACTTGATTAATTTATCCTCTACTTGCAGGTGAAAATCGGTCTTCGGGTTCTTACCCGTCCTGTGCCAGACCAGTTGCCGACTGTTTATAGAACCCTTGGTGTAAACTACAATGAGAGAGTCCTGCCTTCTATTATTCACGAGACTCTAAAAGCTGTGGTTGCACAATTTAATGCTAGCCAACTTATCACTCAGAGAGAGGTAAGTATCATTGCCATTTGCCAGTGAGACTTCTTTCTCTGTAGCTATGGTCCCTCAGAGTATGCTACACTGTTTTTACCTTTCATTGATCTTGTTTGATTATCTTTCTTATTTTGAGAAAGTTATACTAATTTCAGCAAATATAGAAAATAAAACTCATTGATCCTTGCCTGCATATACGATTTTATTATAGTCTAGGGCTACGTGAAGAAGCATGTCAACTAAGTTATGGTGTAAATATGGTCCATTGAATAGTTAATGCATGTTTATTTGGATGTGTTACTTCTGCAGAACATGGATACCTTAGATGGTTTTGTCTCTCACATAAGACGTGTATGTGTGAAACAGTCATTGAATGGTTAATATCACATGAGTGTATGGTAGCTTTTGGAAGCGAGATTGAATAGAGGCTTATAATCTGTACTATGATGAGAATTTTGGGATTCTGCAATGATGAAATATCACTGATTGTAATTTTACTTCATGTAGAATGTCAGTAGGGAAATACGGAAAATATTGACAGAAAGAGCTGCTTACTTCAACATTGCACTGGATGACGTGTCTATCACCAGCCTTACCTTTGGAAGAGAATTCACTTCTGCAATTGAAGCTAAACAGATAGCTGCACAAGAAGCTGAGAGAGCCAAGTTTGTGGTTGAAAAGGCTGAACAAGACAAATTAAGTGCTATACTTAGAGCTCAGGTGAACACTCATGTTACATGTTGATTTACTTCTTTTTCTTGCCCTTTTATCAAAAAAAATCCCTCTTACTCAAACGAGTGCCAATTTTCTTGTTTTGCCACCAGGGTGAGGCTAAGAGTGCTGAGCTGATTGGTCATGCTATCGCCAAGAATCCTGCATTTACTACGCTTAGGAGAATTGAAGCCTCCAAGGAAATTTCCCAAATCATTGCAACTTCCACCAACAAGGTCTACTTGAACTCTGACGAGCTGTTGCTCTGTCTTCAAGATATGAATCTAGCAAAAAGCGCCAAGGCTTAGAAACTTGCACTAGCTTCAGGTTTCAGGGTGCCTTTACGTAAAAGGCAGTATGGACATGCCTAATAAACTTAGTTTCATTTGGTCTCACTAGAATCCCCGTGATGTTTCTTTGATTCATCACGTGGCTCTTGGCCATTGCAGCTTCAACCTTGAACTCAGATGAGTAGTATCTCTTCATAATTCGAATTCACATACATTGTGGTATTGCCATTAATCCTGGTGGTTTTTAGGACATGTCTTTACAAATTTATGAATTGGATGCTATGAGTTTGGATTTTAGTCCTGTGCAACAGAGTTCACGTTTTTTCGGCTTCCTGTTAGTTCGTCTTGATTCTTGTATCATTAAACATCTTGAAAATGCTTTCTTCGAATCAGATGAACCTTACACCAGTAAAAATAGTTTGTGCATCCACATGTCATTTTTTATTGTTATTATGTTCTAATATATTGCAGATTTTGTCGTCTTCTTTTTTTTATAGATTACTTTAGAAAATTTGATAGAAATGGTTAGCCTGAAGATGCCATAACATTCTTTACCAGTTTTATTCTAAATTTATTGCAGTTTTTGTCATTATTTGAAGAAAATTTTAGTAGGAAAAAAAAATCTGGAATGAAACAAAGAGGTATCCAATTCACTCTGAACAAGGAAATAGCAATGTTTACTTTCATAATTAAGAGGAATAAGGGGCCTACCAAAAACTACAGAAACCTAATCAAATCGAACAATATTCGTCTAAATCTCACGAGATGTAATTGTCCGTTTCTTGTTGTAGAGGGCAAGCCGGGAAAGAAAAATTTGTATAAGATGTTGCATGACGAAACTCAACTTTAATATTTAAATCATTATTTCTTTAAAACATGTTCGGGTTCATAGATCATAAATCCAGAGATTATATCATATTATAATAACACAAATTCATAAGAGTATTAATATAAAAGGTAATGTGGTAAAGTGATGTGAAACATAACATAATTTGGTGAAATCCTGTTTGTCTTGTTATTAATCATGAATATAAGTCAACTAGCAAACTAATCAAAGTTGTAGCAATTTTATTTTATAGCTGATAATGACATGGTACGAAAATTACCAATTTCGAGTTGAAAAGTTTAGTGTTATGCATACTAATATTAGAGTTAGGTGTGTCGTACACGTATATTTAATTGCGGTTGACTTTGAGGCTATCTTTTACCAAAAATAAATAAATAAAAATGATTACTTTGTCACCATTAAAAACAAAATTCTTGCATTTTCGAAAATTTCTAATTAAAAAAGACCAACCCATGTGAATTTTATAATATTTTATTTTTCACCTCTTATCAACAACTACTTTGCATGATACATCTAAATATCCCTTACGACGAAAGAGTCTAATAGATCATGGGGACGAGTTTTGTTGAACCATTAAATTAATTTAGATAAGCCAAGTATTAGATCTCTTCCACTAAATATATGGATTTTGTCAGGTTTTATTTTAATAGTATATACGTAATTATTTTATTCTTGTAACCTTTAATCAAATTTGGATGAATTAAAATGTTGAACTTGATCTACAATTTCAAGACGCACTGATTTTTTTTGGATAAATTACTATTTACACAATAAATATCATCTTTCAAAGTTCGTGATCAATCCAGAGGGATTACTGTTCTTGTAATATGTTTGATGTTGCAGTAACTTTATTTTGATTTTGTAGGAAACTATCATTTTAAGACTTTTTTTTTTTTTGCTTGACCCAAATGTGAACTTATGATTCACAAATTTTAGAAATGACTTTAATTATATATTCCTTTCATTTTTTTATTAAGTGTCATTTTAACATTTTAAAACAAATTAAGATATTAAATTATGGACCATTTTACCCTTCATTAATGATAAATAATTTTAATATTAAATTTTTATTTAGTAATGAATGTGACCAACAATGTAGGTGGTATACATATATACAATAATTATAATTTTTCTATGATTTATGCTAGTACTATATTCAAGGGTAAACTTGTCAAAATTAATAAAAATTGATAAGAGGTATGATAAATTCACTTCATATGAAAAAGAAAAAAAAAAAGTCGATAAGAGTATGTGCTCAAAATTCGCAGAAAGCGGCGCTTATACGGCAAATTAGAAGCACTGCAGGAGTTACCACCGCAGAAGATCTGCTGAAGCCCTCCTTCTCTAAAGTCGAAACAGCTCACAGCTCATTCTTCACCTCCATTTCCAGTTTACGCGGCTCTTTCAACACCTAAACTCTCTCTCTCTCTCTCTCTCTCTCTCTCTGCCTATACATACACCGGATTATATCTATAACAACACATACACACATCAAATCAAATCACATTATTTTCAACTTGGTTTTATCTCTCTAAATTTCTGAGCCTCTGACCTTTTACTTATTACATAAAAGAGATACACTCGCGCATATATTTGTATACAATTATCAATCACACAGCCGAAAACGATATATACACAAAATAATGGCAATGGAAGGAAGTGAATCTGGACACGACGAGCAATCGTCTGAGGTTCAGCAGAATCAGTCGTCGCCTCGCAAATCTACTTCGCCTCCAGGTATTTCCACTCTTCTCGAAGCATTTGACAAAATGTGTATATTCTTACCGAATTAACGCAGTAATTGTGGTACTTTATGAGGATCTGTGGTTCTTAATTTACTCGTTTGGCAAAAATCGTGGTTCGGTGTGAGAATTGTAATTCTGTTACAGTTTTTACGTTACAATTTTCTTGAATCTGAGTTAATTTTTGTGAAGATTTTGGGCTATAATGTGTTGTTTGGTTATTATTTGTTCGTGTGTGACTATCGATGTTCATTTTCGGGGAATTAAATTCCGAGATTGTTATGGGACCAACTTATCTGTAGCAGCCTCTAATAAGCTAAGACATAGATGAAGATTTGAACTCTAAAACAATCACTCAATTTGGAATAGATTGAGTTATCGTATGACATAGTTTTTAGTTAATGAATTCAGCTCATTTCCAAAATTTTCAATATATATGTATTAGTTTTGGTTACTTAGAAATTCTGTCACATGTTTATTGGGAGACTTTATGCTTTAATTTTTTGTTAGGATTGTCTGTCTATTGATGCCTGCTGACTTGCTGATTTAATGTTCTGCAGTTTCCCTCTCTCTATTGTTTAAATTTGATCTCTCTTGGTGATATTGTATAGGAAATGAAGAGAAGGGAATCCATCTTAGGTTCCTCTTATCAAATGCTGAAGCTGGTTCTGTTATTGGAAAAGGTGGTTCAACAATAAATGACATTCAGTCACAATCTGGAGCACGGGTCCAGTTGTCGCGCAACTTTGAGTATTTTCCTGGCACGTCTGATAGGATTATCTTGGTCTCTGGAGCAGTTGAAGATATATTAAAGGCGGTTGATCTTATTCTGTCTAAATTGCTGGATGAGGTAAGCAAAATGACTCAAAGCATTTTCAGAAAAATAAAATAAAAATTGTTGCTAAAGAGATCTCTTATCTGTTTGGGATAGTTTTTTGTTGAGGATGGAGCTGAAGGTGATCCAGAATCTAAAATTAGATTGGTGGTACCAAATAGCTCATGTGGTGGAATAATCGGAAAGGATGGAGCAACCATAAGGTAAGCCTATTAATGTTCATTAGAAATATCCTTCCCAAATGATATTAAAAATGAAAATTCCAACACTAGGGAATTTAGTTTGATTATGTTTCCTAAATTGTACATTGTCTTGCTTTCTTTTCAAGGTCAACTGAAAGTTGTTCTTGGCTATTTTGACATACTTACTTGTCTACATGCTTGATCTTCACTTTGCTATGTGCTTTCTCTTCTTCTCCTCTGATATTTTTATTGTGATTGGAATCTATTCAATCTCAAAGCTTTCAAATACTTTAACCTGAGTTTGGTTAGGAGCAAAAATACTATTTAGCCCACTTGGCTAAGTTTATGTTTTAGATCATTACTCCCCAGTGAGTCCCCACCCCCTGCCCCACATACAAAAAAAAAAAAAAAAAAAGGAATCTCATTGATGTTTGGTCACATCTAATCATGAGGTCCAACTGAATCTCCCAACAAACATCATCATAACTGCATGGATTTTGGGGGTATAACTACATTGATTTTATTTTACATTTTACGGTGGGGGTATTGGAGTTCCCTTATTTGGACCTTCTGAAAGTATGGTGACAATCCACCAACTTTGAGAAGCCAAAACTTTTTAAAGATTTTACTTTGTACTATTTGAAGTGGCCATCCTTGTATCATCTAATGATTTGATTCTACTAGAGGTTGCTTTCATTATTTTTCTTATCATGTTTCCTTGTCTTATTTGATACTAACATTACTTGGCATTAACTTGAATTTAAAATCCTAAGACTTCAATGATGGTAAATGAACTTAATAACCAGTGGTGATTTCTTATTATCCTGAATTGAACACAGCGTGATCAATTAAAGTCACTTTACTTGATTGTTGCTTGATCTGCTGATCTAAGTCTTGAATCAGAAATCTGGTGTTACTAGATCTTTTGTTATTTTGGTCTCAGAGTGATGCTCAGAACATGTATATCTATGCTGACTCTCACATTGTTTTGTTTACATGCTTGAATAGGTTGTTACTTGTATGTTTGCTCATCCTACGTATTAATGTTAATGTTTATATAACAGTGTTGAATTGTTTCAACAGATCATTGATTGAAGATTCTCGAGCTGACATTAAGATATCTCCCCAAGATATGTATTTCCCTGGCTTGCATGATAGGTTAGTTACGGTAACTGGTACTTTAGCAGACCAAATGCGGGCAATTGAGCTTATCTTACTGAAACTGGTGAAGGACCAATACTATCAGCAATCTGCACATGCTCCATTCCCTTATGCAGGTTTGATTTCTAAGTGCTGCTTATCTTTATCTGTCCATCTTGTTGACACTTATTTAAGCATTAGTTTTTAAAGTGTAACCTGTTCTTTCTGTTTCATTTTGTAAAATACAATAGTTGGGATAATATGTGTGTATATATTGAAGAAAAGACTCCCGTATATATAGTGGGAGGAAGACCTTGGGTAACAATATGCACCTAAAATAAAGAGATCTACCTACCATACAAAGATAAATCAAATCTATATAAATAAGGAGAAATATACACAAGAATAAATAAATATATATCATATCTTCAACAATTTTCTAATGCCTTTTGGTTCATGGTTCTTATGAGGGAGTGAAAATGTCATGGAAATGGAAAAAAGGATATCAAATAATACCTTTTTAAAATGTTGTATGGTTGTCTTAAAGAGGATAATAAGGAATAATATGGGGAAAAGGGAGGTTATGAATGTGTTGCAAAAGGAGAAAGACTAAATAGGCTTCTCCTAGTTTCCAAATTTTATTAACAAGGCGTAAGGAAATTTAATTAATCATAATCACTCTGCATTTCCGTCAAGTATTCTTCTTAGCAATGAAAGAACCACATCTTTTCTGAAGGTTTTTACTTTTCGTCCTCACCAAAAATTTGTACCAAAGTGATTTTAACTGTTTAAGTGCTGCTTTTCCATGTGATTTATATGCAAGCAATCTTCAGTATTATCAACGGTTGTATGCCATATCTGCTTTCTGTTGGGGAGTACCCAGTGTCAGTATCTTGAATTGGCCAATTTCGTCAACATTACGCAGTGGGGAAAATGTTATCCTTCTCTTAGTCAAAAAAATTGATGATTGAACTCAGTACAAGCAAGTTAAAACACAGTCTAAAACATGGCTCATTACCTTAAAAAAAGTTGGTGTGAAGGAGTATACAAACTCATACCTTTTAACTTAAATTCCTCGTGGTGCAATATAATGAATTGGGATTGGACTTTGGAGTCTCTACAAGTATGTCTACAAGGTGTACCAAGAAAAAAATAATGAACATACTTACTCAGTTACTCTATAATAGATCTACAAGTTACATCACAAATGATATATTTTCTTCGTATATTTGGAGAAGAAAATCCACTTTGGCTTCCAAGCTTAAATTCTTCCATGCATTATAAATTTGTCATTGTAATGGGAAGGCATAGATGATTTCAGGCTGTTTGGAAGATGCGCTCCTCCAATCGAAACCAAATCTCTCTCATCTATGCGCCTCTCTTCTCCCATTTATTTTCCACAAAGAGTTATTCACTTCCAGAATAACTGGTACTACAATTGACAAGGATTTTTAGTAAATTCATTCTTGAATAACCACTTCAGGTGGAATTCACTGTGCAAAACCAACAGGAAGTGCAAGAGCTTGAGGAACTTAGATGCATGCAATTCTGATATAGATAAAAGCTTAATATATTTATTAGGCAACAAAAACTATGATAGTTGCTAATTTGCAAATAAAATAACCTACTGTATAAGTTATCTGGAAAGAAAAAAATAAAAAATATTTCTTTTTTTCTTTTTTTTTGTTACTTTTACTGCTTATTGTACTGGTCATTTATAGGGTTATAGTTAATATTTAATCATTTGATGTAACCTCCTATTCTAGCACTCGTGTACAATGGGATGAACTATGGACCAAATGGGGTTGGTGGGCTGCATCAGAACAATAGGCCTCCAAACAAGGTATGCTCTCATCTTTAATCATTTGATAAATGTTTTTTTTTTCTCTCTTCTTTTGTCCAACTAAGCTAACTTTTTTGTGCATAATATAATTGCTTACTTTACATGGTGGCTATTGCACTCTTTAGTTGCAAGAACTTGTGCACTAGCAATAGGGGTGGCAATTTCGGACACGGCACAATAGCACGACATGAAAAAGATATGAAAATTGTGGGTTAGTGTTTGGGCTTATCGTGTTTGTGTCCTTATCATGTCGACAAGATAAGGACACAAAATTTTCGTGTCGGGTTCGTGTCAACCCATTAAATTTTGAAATTAAGTTTTGATTTGTGTATATGACTTGTCATTTTGTAATTTTATTAGAGATTTTGTACCTTTTTATCGTGTAATGTCAAATATTATACTGGAGTAATATAACTTAATTTTTAAAAATTATTTATTTTTCTTATTGTGTTGTGTCGACAAAAAAATTTGGTGTTCGTGTCGTGTCAGCACAGATTCTAATCGTGTTCGTGTTTTGTCTTATCATGTCAACACGGCCTGATAACACGAATTGCCAACTGTAATTTTGAATTAGTCATGCTTGTTGCTTGTGTCAGTTGAAACTTGGAAGTTATGTTACTGATTTCATTGTTGTAGTCTCATCACATTCTTCCCCTTTTCAAAGTTTCTCATAGATGTGTTTATTCAACTTAGTAGTGATTGCAATGTGCTATTGCAGGAGGAAAAAAACAGTTCGGTGACTATTGGAGTTGCAGACGAACACATTGGGTTAGTTGTTGGACGTGGTGGAAGGAGTATTACGGAGATCAGTCAGGTGGGTTTGTAGGTTTTCATTATTCGGTGGGCAAAGATAAAAACTAACCTTGAGAATTGACCTATTTACAAAAACTCCGTCATGTTTTGTATTTATCCTATTAATTTAAACTTGAGAGTAGTTTTTTGTAATCTTCGGTTACCAACTATTTGCCTCTTGACATTCAGATTACCGGAGCTCGTTTAAAGATCTCTGATAGGGGCGATTTCATGTCCGGAACAACTAACAGGTATCACTAGGTGGAATTTTCAATGTTTATCAGGAATATATAATGAGTGTTCAATGATATCTTGACACTTTTCATCTTCTGCAGGAAAGTCACCATCACAGGGTCTCAAAGAGCCATCCGTGCAGCTGAGTCCATGATACTGGGGAAAGTTGCTTCAGTTGCTGCTGAGACATAACGGAGTACTCCTTTAACTCTTCTAATCTGTTATGATAAACACTATGTACTGTCCGAAATTTGGAACTCCTGGAATTCGTCCATTTCTTTTGCCTAAGTGAGGGCATTATTTAAAAATTGATCGAAGTAAATGAGGGGGGGGGGGAGATGCTTCATTCTTTGGCTTTGCTTGCTAAACTGAAATCATTCGATTGCCAAATATAAGAATTTATAGGTCATTTTCCCTGTTTGTAGACTGCTGTAAGAGCTATATATCACCAGGTGAAACTTTCAATGTTTTTGTATTGATATAAATTAATTTCAGCTGCTCATTATTGATTTTCTCGTATGTGTAAGTTGTAACACATGACATTTATGGTTGAAATAAAATACTAGTAAATTCGAAAAAAATTTAAGTGTAAATTTAATGTGGAGGTTTTGCAACTCACCATGAGACAGAACATGATTTAGACATGACACTTTAACACTTTGGAAGATGATTTAGATACGATATTTAACGCTTTGGAATACATCTAATGACTGTTCCACTAATAGAAAAAAACTACTGTAAGAAAAGAAATACAAATATTATTGTGATTGTTGTAGCACATACAATAATGATAGCAGTATCAATGGACATAATTATACGAATTACAAAGAGAATAATGCATGTAAAACTACCCATGCAAAGGCTACCACTTCTATGTCTAAACTATAAAAGGTGGTAAAACCATGCAATTTTATTACAATAAATTACTAAGCCAATACTGAATTATATATGTGCAAACAAAATAAAATTTTATTTGCCGATTATCTCCTCATGGTTCGTCCCATTTTCCATCTCCGCCACCATATCCCGAACCGGATCCATACCCCGACCCACTTCCATAACCAGACCCATTTCCGGAACTACTTCCTCCTCCGCCTCCACCACCACCTCCACCACCACCTCCTCCACCACCACCACCTTTGCCACCCTTTCCACCCCCACTTCCGTATCCAGAACCACTACCACTACCACTCCCGTATCCCGACCCATTTCCTGAACTACCACCACCTCCACCGCCTCCTCCTTTACCGCCTCCACCTCCGCCACCTCCTCCCTTTCCTCCTCCACCTGAACCGTACCCTGATCCATATCCAGATCCATACCCGGACCCATATCCTGATCCAGCACCACCAGCGGATCCTCCTCCTCCGCCACCACCGCGTCCTCCACCCCCTCCTCCTCCACCAGCGTCCCCATAATACTCCCCCTCATCAGAAGCTCCATATCCGGAGCCACTCCCAGACCCATATCCCGAACCATACCCCGAACCCGAACCAAGTGCGGACCCTCCGCCACCGCCTCCACCACCACCTTCTCCGCCACCTCCTCCTCCCTTTAACATCCTAGCACCAACGGCAAGGTCCAATAGCAGCATCATCAACAATGCTGCACTTATAACCTTATGAGTGCGTGCCATTCTTTCGAATTTCTTCAAAATAATTCTTGTTACTAATAGTGGTCAAGACAATATGTTTTGAATGTGCAAGTGATGATAAAAAAACGTTAAAACATGACCCCTATTTATAGGAGTTGCATGGCTTTCTAGTACCTTCTACAATTGATTGTTATTTATTTGTATTAAGATTATACAAAAATAACAATAACGTGTCGAATGAAAGTGAATTAAGAGATAGTGGTGTAGGTGTGGCTGGGCTAAACCTTGTGGTGGTATTGGGTGTGAGTGATGGATACCCTCTGCCAAAATTTCACATTTTCTTTATTGGAGTTCAAATTAATTTTACAAAATATTATTTTGATCATGCAAAGTAGTCTGATCAGGATAATAAAGTTTTCTTCCACTTTTGACTTGGGGCTGTGAACAACTTATCAGAGTATGGGCCAATCAATGCTTGCTTCTTATGATCGAAAGTGGGACCCAATATGTGGACAGAGGGTCCAATGCAGAATCACAATTAATTGGCCGGGAAAATTAAATTAAAAATTTGCATAGAAATGTAATTAAATTAAAATGTTGAGATTTTACGTTGAATCATTCTGTACAGTAGGAGATTTAAATCTCAATCGAATTCAGACCCCTACTGTGCAATTTGGACACCTATTGCATAGGATAGGTCCGATAGGACTAGGAGGCTCCAATGTGCTTCTTATTCTCCTGCATTCTCCACTTACTTTCTTTTCACATTTGAGTTTGATTAGGCCTTTGAATGTCGGTTTCAACTTCTTTTTTATTTTTTTACTTTATTTTTATTTATACATAGTGTAATATTAGTTTGGTTCGCATGATGAGATTAATGGAGACAAAATTCTTAGAATTTTAGTTTACATGTTGTCAACTTTTTTTTTTTTTTTTTACTCAACTCTTCCGGCCATCCATAAGAAATTCATATTTTGAAAGTTAAAGAATCATTTAATGTACCTCGTGACAAATTGGATAAATTAAACCAAGAAATTAGTAAATTTAAGGGGCATACCGCATAAATGAGAATTGATTATATAAATAAAAAAGTTGTAATCTTGGAAATTAACGACTTTATGATAGATGAAAGTTTATTAACGACTTTTAACTAGTGATTTAAGACGTATATCACATGTTGTTTATTTTGTATTTAATTTATTACATGTTTTAATATGTTTATGATCTTTATTTTACATCAACGAAGGACACATTAAGACGTGTCCACAATGATGCTACAAACAATATACACCATGTTTGATGTTTCTATAGGTATGACACAATGAAAAACAACTTACAAGTAATGTTTACCTAATATTGAATTTGAATTTTCTAAGCACGTGATATGCAAACTATACAAAAGTGTATATAATATTAATTCTTTCATTACGACGAAAATCTCCTCAATTAGTATGTATCATGTGATTGGTCATATAATTTTCAATCAAAATTAAGGTATTTGCGTGCACGAGATGGTCGTTTGGTCATACAATGGTGCACAAGGTGAGTATTGGGTGTGCACAACAAAAACCCTTTCTCCTGCGCTTTACACGAGATGACAATTGATCGTGCAAGGTTGCATGACCTAGCACCTTGATCGTGCACAATTTAAAAAAAAATGTTGAAGCGTCTTCAAAATCGTGCACAACTTGGTCTTTAATTTGCTCGTGCAAGGGTGCACAACATAATTAAAATCCCCTAAATTTCAAAACCCCCTTATTGCAAATCCAATTTTTGAATGTCTTCTTACAACTCAAAACAAAAAGTGATAGTAAGATAGTGGCTTGTATATAGCTTTCCAAGAATAGAAAGTGATAGTAGGATAGTGGGGTGCCATTCATAAGCATGCTTTGCTTTTGTTCATATTAGCTACATAGCTCTCCATGAATGACAACTGTCCTCTCTAATATTCAACTCTTCTTTATGGCCAGATACATACATAGAAAACAAAATAAAATCACTAAAATTTTGTTTCTTCATTAAATTATTTTTGTCTATCATACAAATACAACTAATATTGTTTAAAAAATACACATAAAACCGACGCATGTTTGTCCTTCATTTGATAACCTCGGTAGTTTAAATTAAATCATTTAATTTATATATGGTAGAAAATGATTTTAAACTAACTAGACTCTTCATGATCAGTTCAAGAATTAAATTATATTTAAGTTTCGCGAATTATTTTAAAAATTTAATACCTATATAAATAAATTTCAACAGTAATAATCGAGTTCGATTAGACTAGTTTGTACTCCAATAAGTGTATCGAGAATAAAAGATTGACACATGGTTGCCATCTATAGAAAATTTTAAATTGGAGGAATGAAATGAAGATATATAGTGGAATTCTTCATCACGCCATTATTAATTATAGCTATTAGGTGTATCCAAAAATATTATTATGTTGTATTTCTTTTATTGGACGAACCAATTAAGGTCAAATTTGACAATGATTAGATTAATTTTCCATTCGATTTATCAATATATGATACAGAGTTGGTTTAATTGTTGTGTAATATGTTACATACTATTTATTTTGTATTTGACTCATTATATGATTAATTAATCTATAATCCAGTTGTATTCATAGATGGACACATACTAATAATCTGACTCGTATTTTCAAATAACCTATTTACGTAGTGTGTAACATTACACTAAGTTTTTTTTCCAATGATAGCTCTTAGTCATTTTTCTTTGCGTGTGAGACTGAAATATTGCGTTTACTTATTGTTAATGGAGAAGTACGACTGATCTTTATCATACTTTTTGACAAAGTATAAACTAAAAGCCTCATCCAATTAAAGCTTATAAGTTAGCAGTATGGCGCGTAATGAAATAACAAAAGTATTTATTCTAAATAATATTTTTCTCCAAAGACATTTTTTTTTTAGAATTTTGTAAAATTATTATTCCAATAAGAGAAAATGAAATGCACCTCTGATCTTTGTAAGAAATATTTTAAGCTCGACATTGGAGAAGTTTCAAAATTTATATTCCACATGGAGAAGTTTCGAAATTTATATTCCACAAAAAATACAGACGTGGCATTTGGATTGAAGGGTTTAAAATGTAAGTATTTGAAATGAAATATTTTAAACTCAATTTATCTATTATGTTATTTTGATGTTTCATTGAAAATCTTTTTTTTCTTTTAACACACCCTATTTGAATTTCTCTCTATTTTTTTTATTACTTTTCTCTATCTTTTTATTCTATACCCTTATCTACCTCTTTTCCCTCTCTATCTCAATAATTTTCTACACATTTAATACCATATTTTTAATACATAAAAAAAATAAAAATTGAAACGAATAATTTTTTTTAAAAAAAACATTGCCTATATTTTTGACCAAAATTTTAGTGGACAGGGAGTAATATGTTTTGTTACCACCTAGCTCTAGAAGTTCATAAATAATAAAAATCCACTGAACTTATCGTCAATATGTTTACATTGCTTTTCCTACTTTTCTAGTTGGCTTGGCGGTGATGGACCTCTCATCATTCTTCTTCTAAATTTCATTTTTAAAATTGTAATTAACATCATAAAGAGCACTAATTGTTTACGTAATAAGGAAAAATTCTTTCAGTTGAAATTGCGAAATTTAAATAAAAATATTTTAAATTGCATTTTTTAATTATTAAAACAGCACTAGTAACTAAGGTCATAAATGAGCACTAATTGTTGACGTATAAGAAAACAACTTCCCTTTTTTTTTTTTTTTTTTTTCAAATTTGATACTCCCTCCTTTCTACAATAAGTGTTGTTTTCATGAAATTTGTTGGAATTAAGAAAGTGCATGTTGATAAGTATACCTTAAATAATAAAGGTAAATTTTAATCACATTAATTCCCTTCAAATCTTTTCAAATTTTTTAACCAATATTTTTCAATTATTTCCAATTTTATGTCTCAAATAATTTTTAAATTAGAGGGCATAATGGAAACAAATAGTGTAAAAATTCTAAAACAACATTTATTTATGTACAAGCGAAAAAGTCTAAAACAACACTTATGGTAAAACGGAGGGATTATATTATTTCTCCGTCCGTAGAGCTAAAATAAATTATCTTTATTATAGTCTATTTTATAATTTTTCCAACTAGTTTTTGTCTTCTTGTCACCTTACTGTATGTTTACTTAATTTTTTTTTTTAAATAATTTTAAAATTCTACACCCATTATTTCGGTTCGGGATTAAAAAAATTATTTTGAAAAACAGCTCTACAATTCTTATAAACTTACTAGCATAATTTTCAATACAATTAACTATAGTTAGTTACACATTAATATATATTGAAAATATAATTCAGTAATTTCAATCACACTCTACACTAATATAATAATTATTGACGATAATGATAAGATCAAGAATATTTGAATATTTCTATTTCATCTTGTAAATATCTTCTGCTTAAACTCATTAAATAGAATATACACTAGATCACCAATTCACGGTGAATCAAATCTCTTTCTATCATGGTATCAGTCTAAAATACCACAAACCCTAATTATTCCCACCGCCCTCACGGCACATATTTTCTCACCCACCGTCAAAATTATTCTGCTTTCCACCGCCACATTGTTAATCTCAAAGAGTGATTCAACATAATTTAATATCTTCTCTCTCCAATCTAAATTCTTCTTCTGCAGTGTTATCATTTCACCTTCTTCACATTTAAATCCTATTCTCTCTACAATGACTAACACCAACACCGATCCTTTAACGTCTGAGACACTCCCATTCTCCACGTTAATCCACATGCTTACAGTGAAACTGACGTCTGCAAATTTCCTTCTTTGGAAAACTCAGATCACATCCGTCTTTGAATGCCAGGATCTGATTGGCTATGTTGACGGCTCACTTTCTCCCCCGTCTTCAACTCGTTCCGGCACCTCCGCTCCGAATCCTGAGTACACAGCTTGGCGGATGCGAGATCGACGGATTTCAAGTCTTCTCCTCTCCTCACTCACAGAAGAGGCTCTCGCGGTCGTTGTTGGTTGTGACTCATCTCGCGCGATATGGGTCGCACTCGAGCAAGCATTCAGTCACGATTCTAAATCTCGTGAATTCAGTTTGAAGGACGAACTCCACTCTATGAGGCTCGGCTCCAGTTCCGTCGCCGAGTTTGGACGAACATTCAAAAGTCTCTGTGATCGTTTGGCCGCAATTGGTCGCCCCTTGGACAACTCAGATATGTCTCACTGGTTTTTAAGGGGTCTAGGACCTCGCTTCTCTAGCTTCAGTGCATCTCAGATGGCGGTTGTCCCTCTTCCTTGTTTCGCCGATCTGCTTCCTCG
The DNA here is from genome assembly GCA_963675135.1 of Galeopsis tetrahit. Taxonomy (NCBI): domain Eukaryota; kingdom Viridiplantae; phylum Streptophyta; class Magnoliopsida; order Lamiales; family Lamiaceae; genus Galeopsis; species Galeopsis tetrahit. Next base: position 63,404,317 of record OY776134.1, on the reverse strand, counting down.
TGCCGAAAGTTTTGAGGGTTTTCTGAAATCGATGGAAGGCGACCCATCTCCTGCAGCCTTCGTCGCTCACTCTGATCGACGTACTACTTCCGGCCACAAGCCCGCTCATACTTCTGGTAATAGCCAGAAACATTCTGCCTTTTCCAGAAACAATGGTAATTCTGGTCGCTCGCATAATCAGCCTTGGAAGTCTTCTTCTCGTGACTCTACTTCTGGTCCCCGCAAGCCTTATACACCTCGCTGCCAAATCTGTCGAGGTGAGCACTACGCGGATAAGTGTCCGCTTCGTTATGCCCGTACATCAGATCAGCCCTCCGCCCAGCTTGCACATGCCTTTAATTCAGTTTGCAATATTTCTTCTGATTCTGCTTCCGATTGGTATGTTGATTCTGGTGCTACAGCTCACATGACATCTCAGAAGTCTTCTCTTGATTCGTTTGAGCCTTATTCTGGTAATGGACGTGTTGTCGTTGGTAATGGACATGCGTTAGATATTTCTCATATTGGATCTCAATTGGTTTCTCCTGATGTTAAATTATTAGACGTACTTGTTGTTCCACACATCACTAAAAATTTATTATCAATTAGCAAGCTCACTTCTGATTTGCCTGTTAATGTCTTATTCACTGATAAGTTGTTTACCGTTCAGAATCGGATAACGGGGCAAATTCTCGCTCAAGGCAGGCGTGAAAATGGGTTGTACGTTTTGGATAGAAGTCATCCGGCCTTGATTGCTGCTTTTCTAGCCAAGGTTTCAAAGGCGTCCTTTAATTTATGGCATTTACGTTTGGGGCATGTCCCGTTTGATATTGTTTCTTTATTACATAAACGAGGATTATTATCAGTTACTTCTTTATTGCCAAATCCTGAGATTTGCACATCTTGTCAAATGGCTAAGAGCAAACGTCTTTCTTTTTCGTTAAATGATAAGCGTGCACAACATGTTCTCGATTTAGTTCATTGTGATTTGTGGGGGCCTGCTCCTATTTCTACCATTGATGGTTATCGTTATTATGTGGTTTTTGTAGATGACTTCTCACGATTTTCCTGGTTATATCCATTGCATGCAAAATCAGAATTTTTTGATGTTCTTGTCCGCTTCTACTCATTTGTTTGCACTCAATTTTCTCGACCTATCAAGGAATTTCAGAGTGATGGTGGGACTGAATTTACGAACTCCCGGGTTCAGCAATTTATGGCTAAGAATGGTATTCATCATCGTTTGTCCTGTCCGTACACACCACAGCAGAATGGTCGGGCCGAACGTAAACACCGACATATCTCAGAAACTGGTTTATCTATGATGTTTCAGGCCCATGCCCCAGCTTGTCACTGGTTTGAAGCATTTGCTACTGCTATTTTTGTTATCAACCGGTTACCATCATCTCTGTTGGATAATAAATCCCCTTTTGAATTACTGTTCAATTATGCTCCAAATTATTCCACTTTTAAACCATTTGGGTGTCGTGTATTTCCTTACCTTCGTGACTATGCAGTTAATAAATTGGCTCCTCGTAGCAGGCCTTGCATATTTATGGGATACAGTACAAAGTACAAGGGTTTTCGGTGTTACGATCCTGACGCTTCCCGTACTTACATTACCCGTCATGCTCAATTTGACGAAATGTGTTTTCCATTTTCGGGGGCTTCATCTTCTTCCGCTCAGAATTTATTGGACATCTCCACCTTTCTAGATGTCTCGGATCCTCTCTCTCCACCTCCAGGCCCGTCTCATTCAGTCAGGGATTCGGCCTCTACATCGGTTTCTCCTTCAAGAAGCCCGCCCCCTGGGCCCTGCACATTATGCTCGGACAACATGCCTGTCCCACCTTCCGTCGAAGAGCTCACCCAACCGCCTGTCCCTCCAGCACCTATTGTTTCTGAACCTACTTCGGTTCAGCCACCTCGACAACCCTCTCGATCAGTTGTTCCATCACACACGATGACTACTCGAGCTAAGTCAGGTGTGTTTAAACCAAAATATCAGACTCAGTTGGCCACTACTAGCCTGCTCTCAGCATTGGTTGCTTCCTCGGTGCCTCGTGGTTTTAAATCGGCTTCTAGATCACCTGAGTGGGTTGCTGCTATGCAAGAAGAAATTGATGCCCTTCACTCTAATCAGACTTGGGATTTGGTCCCTCGTCCGCCGAATGTCAACATTGTGGGGTCAAAATGGGTGTTTCGTACTAAGTATCTTTCTGATGGCTCAATAGAGCGACACAAGGCTCGTCTAGTTGCTCAAGGGTTTACACAAATACCTGGTTTGGATTTCTCTCACACCTTCAGCCCAGTTGTGAAAGCTTCCACGGTTCGGGTTATTTTGGCTCTCTCCGTTCACCACAAGTGGCCACTGCATCAACTTGATGTCAAGAACGCATTTTTAAATGGCATACTTGACAAACCCGTTTATATGTTTCAGCCTCCCGGATTTGTGGATCCACGATTCCCGGATCATGTCTGTCGTCTGAAACGTGCTCTTTATGGTTTGCGCCAAGCTCCTTTAGCGTGGTTTCGACGCTTCAGCACCTTTTTGTTCAGTATGGGGTTTCTCGTTAGCAAGTCTGACTCCTCTCTATTCTACTTTCATCGAGGGTCGACGGTTCTCTATCTCTTATTATATGTGGACGACATAATTATCACAGGCAATGATCAAATAGCTCTTCGTCGCTTTATCTCTCGAACCCACGCTGAATTTTCCATCAAAGATTTGGGTCGTTTAAGCTACTTCTTGGGCCTCGAAATTTCGTATACCGACTCCGGCATCTTTGTTGGTCAAGCAAAGTACGCCAACGACATCTTGAAAAAGGTTGATCTCCTCGAATCCAAGCCTGTCGCAACACCTTTAGCCACGGGTGACTCGCTGGTCAGCACGGGTGATTCTTTTCCTGACCCTACTCTGTATCGCTCTTTGGTTGGCGCTCTACAGTATCTTACTATTACTCGTCCGGATCTCTCTTTTGCTGTAAATCAGGTCAGCCAATTCCTTCAGTCTCCCACTGTTGATCACTTCTCAGCTGTAAAACGGATTCTACGCTACGTTAAAGGGACTCTCCATTTCGGTTTAACATTCAAGCATGGCCCAGAATATTCTATTGTCGCCTATTCCGATGCAGATTGGGCTCGTTGTGTTGAGACACGACGATCAACGTACGGATTTTCTATATTTCTCGGTGGTAATCTAGTATCTTGGAGTGCGAAGAAACAACCTACGGTCGCTCGATCCAGTTGTGAATCTGAGTATCGGGCCCTTGCTAATGCTGCTTCAGAAGTCGTTTGGTTAATGAATTTGTTGCAAGAAATTCGAGCCCTGCCAACGTCTTGTCCCTTGCTTCTCTGTGACAACAAAAGTGCAATTTTTCTTAGTCAGAATCCGGTGGCCCACAAGAGAGCCAAGCATATTGATATCGATTGCCACTTTGTCCGCGAATTGGTCTCGGCCGGCCGTCTCTCGACTCAGTTCGTTCCGTCCAATCTCCAGCTCGCAGATATCTTTACGAAGAGTTTGTCACGCCCGATTTTCGAGTTCCTTCGCTCCAAGCTTTGCGTCTCCTCGAATCCGACGCAGCGCTTGATGGGGGGTATTGACGATAATGATAAGATCAAGAATATTTGAATATTTCTATTTCATCTTGTAAATATCTTCTGCTTAAACTCATTAAATAGAATATACACTAGATCACCAATTCACGGTGAATCAAATCTCTTTCTATCAATAATACATCATCATTCACTTTTATACATTTTTTTTACATATAGTTAAATTCTCCACTACTCATTTTTTTTTTAAATACATAAATTACTATTAATTAAAATTTAAAAATCAATTGTCAAAAGTTATTTAAAACCCAAAATAAACATACGCCTTTGAAAATGTGATTTTTTTTTTCCATAACGGGCCATTTCCATTACTTAATAAAGAAATTGGATTGGCCCAGCTATATACCCCTCCAGGATTGTTACATGGGTTGGGGTATATACCCCTCCAGCTTTGTTAGATACACTCCCCCGATATATATACTCCCTTAAAGTACCTCTGAGATAGATGCACTCCCCCTAAATTGTCTATTATACCCCTTTATCTTAAAAATTAGTATGATAAATGCACACCCCTATAAAACCCTAATTTCCTCATTTCTTCCCCAATCCTCCTTTCCCCCTCATTCCCTCCTTCCCCTTCGTTTCTCCAAGCCGACGCCGCCCCAAGCCACCTCCTCCGGCGCCGCCCGCTCCAGCGTCGCCGCCCTGAAGAAACAGGTAGGTTTTTTTTTTTTTTTTTTATTTCTGCAAGCGGCGGCGCCGCCTCCTCCCCACCGCCCTCTTCACCCCCTCCCTCTCGCCGTCGAACTCCCCCTCCCCCATTTTTTCTATTTTTTTTTTTTGCAACTAATTAGCGGCGCGGCGGCGGCGCCCCCTACCCTAGAGTCGCCGCCTCCGTCCCCTCCCCCAGCGTCGCCGCCTCCGCCCCTTCTCTCGGCCTCCACCGCCGTGAAAGTTGAAACCCTCCCCCAAATCGTCACATCGTCACAGGTTTTTTTTTTTTTTTTATTTGTTTTTATTTTCGACTATTTTGGGTCGCCTGAAAATCCTCTCGTCGACAATAGTTAGTCGATGAGAGTGTTTTTTGCCGACCCAAAATGGCCGAAAATTTCAGTTTTCTTAAAAAAAAAAAAAAATCATTCGAAATACATAGTCGACCGGAGTACTTTTGGTCGACAAACCAGAGTTGACCGGATTACTTTTGGTCGACAAACCAGTGTCGACCGGAGTGTTTTTGGTCGACTCTGGTTTGTCGACCAAAATAAAGTTTACTTTTTTTATTTTCAAAGTCTGATTTTTAAAATTTCTAAATTTATTTTGTGGCCGCCGGAGGTGCGGCGGCGGCCGTCGTTTGTTGAGCGGCGGCGACTGTCGTTTGTTGGGCAGCGGCGGCCGTTTGTGGGTAGGGTTAGGATTAGTGATAGAATTAGGGTTAGTTTAAATTTAAATTGAAGGGGAGTGTATCTATCTTTGTGTATTTTAATAAAGGGTAAAACAGGTATTTTACATTATTATTTAATTAATAAAAGTGGAGGGGGAGTGTATTAAACAAAGCTGAGGGGTATATACCCCAACCCTTGTTACATGTACTCCTGCCTCACATAAACTGCCTTTTAAGTAAAATAGAGTTAATAAATACACTCCTCAAAACTTAACCCTTATACACGGTAATCGACAACAATTTATAATTTATTGACCCTAGTGCCGCGGCGTGAGAAGGATGAAGAATGGGCACGGCGGACGGCGGCCGCCGCACGATGGAAGAGAAAGGAAAAAGGTGGGTTGGGCGGAAGAGGAATGGGCACTGCGGCCTGGGGGAGGGCTACGCACGGCGGCGGTCTAGGCGTGGCCGTAAGAGAAAGAAAAAAAAAAGAGGAAAAGGTGGGGTGGGGCGTCGGACTAGCGGGGCTGTGGCCGACGGACGGCGTCGATGGGGTGGTGGCCGACGGACGGAGGGAAGGAAGAAAATAGAAAAGAAAATTAGGGATTTGAGTTTTTTTTGAGAGAAGGGTAGTATAGTATATGGGTCTGACTATATGCACCTCCATTTCAGTTTGATGCACTCCCCCATCACTCCCCCGATTTATACACTCCCCGAATTTTAGGTCACACCTCCCCTCAAATGTCATAAATACCCCTCCCTCATAAAAATTCCTATTACTACCCACACACCCCAAACCCTAATTTCATTTTCATATCCATCTTCTTCTTCTTCTCTACCTCACACACGTCGCTGCCGCCGCCGGCCCTCGCCCCCACCCACGCAGCCCCCGCCACCGCCACCGCGGCCTCCCTCGCCCCACCATCGTTTACTGTAAAAAAAAAAAAAAAACGCCACTGCTTGCGGCCGCGCGGCCGCCCCCATCCCTCGATTTCACCGGCCATCTGCCCTCCGTCCCCCCAGCCTCTGCCATGGCGCCCCCGTCCATCAGTTAAAAAAAAAAATTCAGCGGCCGCGCGGCCGCCCCCATCCATCCTCTGCGGCCTCCGCCACCGTCCCCATCCACCTCCGTCGTGGCCGCCCCCCTCCCTCCCTCTCTCTTCTGTCCGTTCTTGTAAAAAAATAAAAAAAATCCCGCTTTCAGCGGCCGCGCGGCCGCCCCCTTACCTCTCTCTTCTCTCCCTCTCTTCACCGGCGTTGGCCCACGCCGCTCCGTCCACGCGTTAGCCCACCCCGATTCGCCCGCCCCAGGTTTTTTTTTTTTTTTTTTAATTTCGACACTGTAATGTCGACTATATTCACTCTCGTCGACAACAGGGTGTCGACGAGAGTGTATATGGTTGACATTACAGTGTTGATCGACCTTTCTTGGTCGACCATATATCCTCTCGTCGACGACAACAGGGTGTCGACGAGAGTGTATATGGTCGACATTACACTGTCGATCGACCTTTGTTGGTCGACCATATATCCTCTCGTCGATAAAATGTTGTCGACGGGAGGATATATGGTCGGCACTGGTTTGATGAAATTTTTTTTTTAAAAATTGTTGAATATGGTTGATTTGTTAATGGGGTTTGTTAATAGTGTTTGTTTTATGGATGAATATGTTTGATTTGTTGAAATTTTTTAATTTTTTTGATTTCTTGTTGCCGGAAAAAATGGCGACGGTGGTCGGCCGGAAGTTTTGTTTAGGAATAAGGTGAAAAATGATGATAGGGGTGCGTTTAGTAGAGTGGGTGCATCTAGTATGATGTATTTTAATGAAGGGTATTTTTGGTTTTTTACACTATTATTTTATTAATAAATTAAAAGGGGGAGTGCATCTCTCCGAAATGGAGGTGCATATAGTCAAACCCATAGTATATAGCCTGCGCCAATTGGATTCACAAAAGAGCCCAAAAGAAAATAGGCTCAGGCCCAATAAAAATGCCTCGGCCCAATAAACATATTAAAAAATAAAAATGAATTCCAATTATAAAAACTAACGCGACCTTACGGCGTCGTGTTTATCGGGTTCACAATTTTAAACCCTAAACCCTTTTGAAGAAGCTGCGAGAATTGTCTTCCCACAGAAATCTCACCACTGCGATGGCTGTGAGTACCTATCCTCTTTCTTTGCTAAATTCTTAACGAATGTTTTTTTCTTTTTCTTTCTGTACGTATATTGAATTTGTTAAATTAATTGGCTGCAAACGGAGAAAAATAAAAAGATGGGAACGAAATCTGGAGTGTAGGAATTAGTGTTTTCTTGCTTTTTTATTTCTTCCTTGTCCTTTTTGTAATCTCTAATTGTATTTATTTATTTTTCGTTTTCATCAAATGGATGGAATATAGTATGGGATTGGTTTGAGTTGTTGCTGCTCTGAATTTTATTTGATGGTCAAATTTCAGCTTTACGTTCTTCGTATGATTATCGTAATCGAACTAGGATTTTGTATTTCTGAATTCCACATGAATTTTGTTCTTATTCTTACCTGCCTTGAAAGCAGTGTCGCTTTAGAAAAATGTGTAAAGACTTATCAGTAGAGCCTTTTCCTTTTTTGGTTGTGTGTTTTTTAATGCGATAGTTACTTAAATTGTATGTTTCCTATCTTTGTCTTGTAGAGTCATCCTTTTTGGTTGTACAGTCCTTTTAATGGTTGATTAACTTGTTCACCAGATTTTGCATATGTTATGCATTAGTTAGACAGAGAGAGGAAGTTTGTTAATTGGAGGCCATTAATTGTTCTAGGTTTAGGGTTTAAGGTTTAGTGTTATAGATGTAGGGCTTTAGCAGGAATAATATACTTCAAGCAAGAGTCCCATGCTGGAATGACGTGGTGTTGTTGTTCCTACAGGATTTGATTTCACATATTTAGTTATAGCTTGGGGCGTGGTTATTAATTTCTGTGTTCTGAATCTTTCTTTCCTTTCCCTTAAATGTATTATTTTTCTAAAATCCTCTGGTCGTTTGTGCTTGCAGACTGTACCAGTTAACCCAAAGCCATTCTTGAACAATTTGACTGGGAAGCCTGTCATGGTCAAACTCAAATGGGGGATGGAATACAAAGGTTATTGAAGACTCATTTGCTAAAATATTGAACTTCTCATTATTAGTCATCCATTTTATATCCATATATCAGTGGGAAGATTAATCTTTTTTTGCTTCTATTTCAGGTTTTCTTGTTTCTGTGGATTCATACATGAACTTGCAGGTACCTAATCCAGAACAAGCTTTTGTGTGATTTTCTATGTTAATGCTTCATTTTTATGTAAAAATACAGAATCACTGAATTACATTTGAATTATGATGAACTATTACACATTGGTGCTTCTGAAGCGATACATCATAGAGGAATATATGATTCATCTGCCATGAATACATGATGAACTTGTTACTCATATTATGTTGTGAAGTGTTTGCAGTGCAATTTACCTATGTTGACACCAGAAAATTAATGAGCTCATTGATATTCCTTTATTTGACTAGTATAGGATTCTTTCAATTCTTGTGCCTCATTTACATTACGAAGCTGTTAGAAACATTGAGCTAGAGTAGTCACCAATATTAAAAAAGAGCAAGTGAAGGGTAATAAAGATGACATGGAATTTAGAAAATAGAAAGGGTAGCAAGGGCTTTGATAGGGGTTTCACCCCTTAAGGAGATCTATTTGAAAGATAATATTCCATTTAATGTGTAATTTTGGCAGCTTGCAAATGCCGAAGAATATATCGATGGGCAGTGCACTGGAAGTCTTGGAGAGATCTTGATCAGGTTCCATTTTTCTTCTCTTGCAATTATCATTCAAATACATACATTATTAATGAATACCAAGGACATAGATGTTGAAATTTGTTGTATATAAAACATCTTTATACTTGTCTTTGCAGATGCAACAATGTTCTGTATCTTCGCGGTGTACCTGAGGACGAAGAAATAGAAGATGCAGAGCATGACTAGGTGGCGGTTTGTATCTATTGTATCATCATTTGCCAAGTTTAACCGATCTGTTCGTTCCTAGGCTTCTATTGATTTCGAACTAGTATTTGTACTTTATTCAAGCTTTAAAGATTATTATTTGATCTAATGCAGACCATCTTTGTCATGTACAATTTGAATGTGTCTAAAAACAAACTCAGATCAGACAAAAATCTATTTTCTTCATTGTATTATGGGTGTCGTTTGTTACTTGATTTACATACACTATCCTTGTTACTTTCCGTCAACAAAGTTTTGGTCTTCTATATTTATCAAGCAAATTAGAGTCTATAACATTTAATTTTTTTCGTACATCATTAAATTATTTTATTTTATTTCAATTTAATTATAATATATATATATATATATATATATATATTTTTTTTTTTTCATATTACAAATGCTCAATATATTTCTTTCTATTTCTAAATTAAAAATTATAAACAATAAAGTATGAGTTTTTAATTATAATATATTTTTATTTGTTGATAATTAGATGTTAACTAAATCAAATAATTTATTTTTGATACAATAAGTACTTAATTTTTAATTAATCGATCTTAATTGAAACTTTATATATTGATTAAAATTTTAGAAGACAAATTAATTAGAAAATTGAAAAAATAATTAAATCATGACATATATGTTGAATTTGAAATTAGTTTGTAAGTAAAATTTAATTATTCAACAATAGTCATTAAAAAAGAAATCACAAGTTACATTTTTTTTGAAAGCTAATAATCTTTTAGTAATTAAAAAAATCTAATTTTTTAACCCAAAATCTAATTTTTTTTTTTTTTTTTTGAATCACCCAAAATCTAATTTCTTTAATCGGGAAAGTTTGGATTTTTAACTTTGTTGCTTGCTAGCTGGCAGAAAAGAAAATGAAAATGGCCGTAATGCCCCTTTGACTTGTATCAATATTTAACTAGACTACTGTAAAAACCCACCCCCATCTGTTAAACCAGAGAGCAACGGCTTCTTAGTTTTCGGTTTCATTTGTCGGTGAACGTCGTATCTGCTGTTCCTTCTTTTCCCAAACGAGATCGGGCGTTTCCCCCCGTCCGATCTCGGATCCAATTCCCCCAACAAGGTATTTGCGCTTCTGAATTCTCAGTTTTTCGATTGCTTATCACTTGTGTTGTTTCGTTGGCTTTGTAATGTAATTGGCTTTATAACACCATTAATGATTTTGATTAGTTATGCCCTTTGAAAAGTGAACAGATCATGAGAATATTGAGCTGATGTTTCTCGATTACGATTTTCCGCTATTGGGCCCAATGAATCACATTTTAAAGTGTGTTTTAGAGCTCGTTTGGTTTAATTTGAGTATTGATCAAGATTTCCCATCTACATTGTTGGTATATAATGAGGATGGTGATTCTTAATTCAGAAATTCATACTCTTTTTAATACTGCAAACAATTTTTTACTCCCCATTTGGTTTCGGGACTCGAGAAATTGAAAATCAGCCCTCTATTAATAAGTATATACCATTGTAAATCATGATAAAGCACTAATTATATGTTTTTGGTTCGCGAGCATGTTTCCCAAAAAGAAATAAGTAGATTATTAAGAACCAACTTTGAGGTATATTTTTATTACTGAAGCTTTGTGTCTTCTAATTTGTTGGAATTTGCATGTCTTGTTATCATTGTAATCAAGGCTTGTTTTTTCTCTGAACTGATAAATTATAGTGTATAGCAGGATAGCCAGATGGGAACAGACAGTCAGAGTTGGCATTTGGATTTAAACTTTGACCAATGGGTTGCGCTCCCAGCGTCTGGACCGCGCCCTGTACCACGGTACAAGGTATGAATTGCTATTCTTCTCCGCTCATCGATCAGCATAAGCATGCTATGCTCATATCCATATTTTGGTGCATACGGTTAAAAAAATAGCAAAAATAAAATAAAAAGGAGATAGAATCAATGTATAGATTAAGGGATTTTCTTTGTCTTTTCAATAAAGGCAAATTTCTATTCATAATAAAAGTATTTTGGTTTGTAAACTTGGATTGAATTGGGCATTACAATATATTTGGTGTACTTGTTACCTATGCATATTTTCTTGCCTTGTAGCATGCTGCAACTATATTTGATGAGAAGCTATACATTATTGGTGGAACTCGCAATGGTAGATATTTATCCGACTTTCAGGTATTGCTAATTCATGTTTACTGTTACTCATGAAAGTTTTCATTTATACCCTCAGGGATTATGTTATTTCTTCAATGCTTTTAGGTTTTTGATCTGAAAAATTTGACGTGGTCTACCATCAAATTGAACATGGAAGCCACTTATGAAGATGGTACCCAACTTGAAGTTTTCCCGGCAACCTCGGGTCATAGCATGGTAAAACAGTGCTGAAGATTTTATTTTCTATGCTTTTCATTTTGTGTTATATTTCCGCATAGCGTTTATTGCATTTGTTTCATACTGTCATTTAGGCTGCAGAGTAACTCTGGTTAGTTCATGCGTTATAGTAATGTATTTTATAACTTAGTTGACTTATTTTCTCTTAAATTCTTGTTTCCAGATTAAGTGGGGAAAAAGACTTATTCTTCTTGCTGGATTTACAAAGAATAATACTGACAGGGTGACAGGTTCGTAGTTAGGATCCAAGTAACAATCCTCAAGTTCTCAATTGGATTCTGTCCATCTTATCCAACAGAAATGGATCATTAACTTTCATTAATTTGTTTTTTGCCCAATCTTCCCTATTAACTTATGTTGTTTTGGTCTCCTCTGCAGTAAGGTTCATTGATCTTGAATCATACAACTGTGGTGTTGTTGAGACCTTTGGAAATATTCCGGTAATAAACTGATTCTTTGGATGCTTTTTTTCCCCTTATAAGTCCCGCCTTCTTTTGTTGAGCTATATTTTTGTTTCCAACTTGATGATTCTGAATTCGCACAATACACTCTTATTTTTTCCTTGATGTCCTAATTATTAGGTATTCTTGTGATACTTCTTTAGGTAGCTCGAATTGGACAGTCTGTGACTCCTTTTGGTTCTAAACTTATCATGTTTGGTGGAGAAGATCGGAATAGGCGACTATTAAATGATGTTCATGTTCTTGATTTAGAGACAATGACATGGAGTGCTGTTGAGACTACGTATGTTATATATACTCAAATTACTATATTTATATATATCATGAAGGAGTTCTTAAAATTTTCTTGTACTTCAACAGGCAGACACCTCCAACCCCTAGATTTGATCACGCGGCTGCACTACATGCTGAACGCTATCTTTTTATTTTTGGTGGATGCTCTCACTCTGTCTTTTTCAGTGACCTCCATGTATTGGATTTGGAAACGGTAAGCTTCTCATGTTTTATTAAAATGCATTTGTGCTTTAACCGTATTTTTCAGAATATTTTTGTATTGGCTTAGCCATGAAAATACAATGTGAGCTAGGAAATGAAGCTTAAAGTAGGTAATTAACTCAGCATTTGATTTCCTTACATTTTTAGTGCTAGCATAAGTGTATACACTTCGTGGGTAGATATCATTATTTTTAAATATATGTTAATCTTATATATACTGTTATAAAGTTCATGAAATATGGAGTACTGTATTTTTGAGAGATATTTATCATTGTTATTATTATTTTTTTAGACTTCTTGGTTATGAATGAACACTCCACCACTCACTGTAATAATCACCTCCTAAATGAACACTCCACCACTAACTTTACATAATACGGAGTAATATTTATCGGAGGTGTTTGAATAGTTACATTCTTAATCATTTAATAAAAACAATTTGTGGAAAGGGAGCAAGCTTTAGGGAATAGTTTGGACTAGTTTATCATGAATTACCTGGTGTAACTTGTTAACAAATATAACATTAAAGCTGGATTGTCGCAATTATGCAGATGGAATGGTCCCAACCACAATTGCAGGGTGATCTGGTGACTGCCAGGGCGGGCCACACTGGTTTTGAAATTGATGGAAACTGGTATATAGTTGGTGGTGGAGATAATAAAAGCGGTAAGTGAAATACAAATACAGAGTCCAGTTTGCTGTAACTTTTATATCTCTATCACATTAGCTTGTGTTTATTTGATATTGGTGTATGAGATGGAAAACCATTTTCCTTGCAGGTGCCCTGGAGACCCTTGTTATAAATATGTCTAAGCTAGTTGTATCCGTGCTGACTAGTGTCAAAGGAAGAGATCCACTAGCAAGTGAGGTATGACACTAGCTTCAATTTCCTCATATTGCATGAAATATTGAGCTGAGAATGACAATTAGAAGGGTATGAAAATTGGAAATGAGTATTGAAGTGGTGATTTGCCCCTGAAAATATCTAATCTTCTTCTTCCCATAGGTGGTGATGAATATGAGTGCTAATAATTTAATGCTGGCGTATTTAGCATGTCCCATTGCATTTTGATTTGTATCACCATCCAGTATTCCTTTATCAAAACCCATATATCTGTTTCTGCATGCAATTTTAATATGAAGCTGCAAACAGGGAATCAGCATTTCATCTGCAACACTAGGTGGTGAGGATTTCTTGATTGCATTCGGTGGCTACAATGGAAAGTACTATAATGAGGTACACTTCATACCAGTTCTGCAAGTATACCTGCCTTCACATCAGAAAGGATAATGATTGGGTTTGGAACTTGCATTATTATAATATAGATATTGTAAAATCTTGCTGAATTTAGTGTTGTTCTCTTTTGGGTGGAACTTGACTGATACCTATGATTCCTCATTAGTTGATGGACGCATTCAGTATAGGCTTCAATATCCTTTGTTTGACTGATACCAAAAAGATTGACACGGCCAAGAGTTCAGCATTAGCTGTGTTATGAAACGAGGATATTAATTTGTGGAATGCTTAACATGTATAGGTATTTGCTATGAGGATCAAGCCAAGGGACTCTTTACATCCTAAGATTTTGCAATCACCAGCAGCTGCTGCAGCTGCTGCTTCTGTTACTGCCGCATTCGCCTTATCAAAATCTGAAACATTGAAATTCGCTGAAAAAGAAGATTTGGATTCTAAAGAAATCCAAGTGGATACCTCTCAGCAGGATCTTTCAAATGAAATTAGTTCAATCAGACAAGATAAGAAGGCTTTGGAATTATCACTTGCAGAGTGTACAAACGAGAACTCTGCAATTAAGATTAAGATTGAAGAAATGAATGGAAGTTATGCTGAACTGACCAAGGTACGGTGGCTGAATAAAATGTTGAAACTTTTAGTCGTAGTTGAAATAAATCCTTAATATCTTTACAAACTCGATGCAGGAATTACATTCAATGCAAGGACAACTTGTTTCTGAGAGATCAAGATGCGCCAAACTGGAGGTCATCTCACTTTCTCTCTCCCCACCCCTAATTCAGTTTTTTTTCTTGATCAGAAAGTGTGTTTATGGTCTCTTACATGGTCCGTTAATTACTGTAACATATAGTTGATATCCGTTAATCTGTTTTGTCGATTTCAGGCACAAATAGGAGAGCTACAGAAGATGCTCGAATCAATGCCATCACTGGAAGAAGAGGTTCAAGAACTTAGGAGAGAGAAATCTGCATTTGAAGATGGTACTATGGAGCATGCATCAGTTCAGAAGAAGCGATCTGGTGGCATTTGGAAGTGGGTTTAGAGCAATGCGTTTAGCTTGAGTGAATTTTGAAGCCTTCTACGCTCTTGTATAATTTCGTTGTGTAGAAAAATGTATACGAAACAAAATTTCCTTTACAATTCTTCTTCAACTCACTGGCTTGATATTTTGTGCACTTGAATTATTTCTGAGAGTAAATTCCTTTGCTTCTACATGTAATGCTCATTTATTCTAAAACTGCTTATTTTTATAGAGAAATGTGAAAATTTTCATGAACATGCACGCATTTATGCCAAATTACAATTTGGATTGTTGTTCACTCAGTATTATCAGTTCCCTCCTCAAAATTTTTCCCGCAGTAGACCTTGGTATGGCACTGATGAAATTTACTCTCCTGATTTTCTTGTACGGCGCTACCTGTGAAATTTTCGTATGTTTTTTTAGAAGTATTCACTGAATGAATTGTGAATGTTGTTTCAAGAATACCTGATTATTCACAAATTGAAGTAGTTGATCTTCTGTTAGCCCTGCAGCATCTGCTGCTCTGACCACATATGCTACAGGTATTTCCCCTGCTTCTTCGTCTTTAACTCTGCACGATTTTCATGGCGTATTAGAGCACTCATATCGTATCAAGACTTAAGACTAACACATTTATGATAAACGAACGCACGGTATGACTGCTGCATCAACTACATCAGCATGGCCTGTTAGTATTGCTTCTAACTCTGCTGGAGCCACCTACATTTTGCAAACTGTAAGTAACCATATTTCTTTTATCAGAATACTTACTGCACAAATATACATACCTGATAACCCTTATGCTTTATCAATTCTTTAATCCGATCCACTATGTAGACGTAGCCTTTATCATCAAAGTAACAGAGATCCCCAGTTTTGAGCCACCCTTGCGAATCAAATGTTGCAGCAGTTGCTTCTTCATTTCTTAAGTATTCTTTCATCAAAGTTGGGCTTTTCAGCCACAGTTCTCCTTCACTGAATGGCGGCACTGGTAATCCAGTCTCAAAATCAACCACTTTTGCACTAAAACACGGCAGCAGTCTTGCAGATGAGGCGGGACGAGCTTTTGCTTCTTCATCAGAAACAAAGTAAGTCGCTGCTCCACAGCTCTCAGTCAAACCGTACCCTTGCCTTAGCTCGACCCATGGAAACTTCTTTCTGAATGCTTCAGCCACCTCGTTGCTCAGTGGGGCAGCCCCTGATCCCACGCGTCGCAAAGATGACAAATCGTACCCTTGTCCACCGTTCTTAACGAGGCCAAGAATCACCGGAGGGACAGCAGGTATGTTGCTCACCTTGTATTTCTGAATGGCGACGAGCATTTCTTTGAAATCGTACCTTTTCATTAGGACAATCGTATTGCCTGCACAGAATAATCCCAGCCCGAAAAATGCCAGACCGTATATGTGGAAAATCGGTATGAAGCATAAGATGATGTCATCATTAGCCTTTGATGCATCAACAGACCATTTGAGGAGTGTCACAACTGATATGAAATTTGCATGAGTTAACACAACTCCTTTACTAATTCCAGTTGTTCCTGATGAGTACAGTATTGCTGCTGTATCTAATTGATTTGGCTTGTTTTCTGGAAGAATCTCTAACGGCTCACATTTTTCGATCAGCTCTTCAACTGAAAGTTGATCTTTGCCCCTCGTCGACGTAAGGAGAATAGGCACCCCAGTTGCGGACAGCTTCTGCACCTCTTCGGGGGCAGAAACAGCTAGTTTTGCACACGAATCACGTACTTGCTTCACAATCTCTCCTTCAGTGTTGAGTGGATTTGCAGTTGTGATAACTGCCCCAATGTAGAGTACAGCAAGGCATATGACTGGATACAAGAGTGAGTTTGGAGATAAGAGGAAAACCACGTCGCCCTTTCTCACCCCGAGCGCATGATACAGGCCAGCAGCGAGGGTGGTGATGTGGCGCTGGAGGTGGGCATAGGTGACGTGGCGGCTGGTGGCTGAGTCAATCAGAGCCACCCGTCTTTCAGCTTGATCGAGTGGTGGGAAGTGCGATAGGACGTAGTCTGCTATGTTGAGGTTAGGCTGAGTCGGGATCGTCTGATTCTCGGTGAGATGGACAAGGGAATGGTAGATTCCAGTTTGAGGATCGAAGCCGCTTTTCGTTCCCATCAATTTTTCTTCAGGTTGCATGTTTTGTATGATGTTTCTGTGTGAAATGTTGTTATTTAACTTAGGATTTTTTTGCTGTCATTGGAGTTGTTAATTTGCTTAGTTGCCGGCTATTGCAATATCTTTAGCCTTTTGTAATCTGTCTTTCTTGAGATTTTGGCATCTGGGCATATTTGGCCGCCCAGATTTGTATGTATGTTAATTTAGTCTCATTTTTGGGATTATTTTGATCAATAAAAGATTATAAAATCACAATCAATTGAGAATTTGTAGTGTAGGCGTGTATGAATATCCTATTATATTCCGTCAACATATGTAGAAAGACTAAGTATGTGATCTAGTCCAGTTACAAAGACGACCAACAAATAGGACGACAACAATTCATAGTCACCTCAGTCAAGTGAGAACCTTTCACACCAGACCAGGTCGTCCCACGTGCTAAGGAAGCAATTCAATCACGAGTCATAGAACACCCGCAGGGACAAAAACCTGTGTAAGACCGCCTCATGGTACTTCTGAAACTTAATTTTCGAAAAGCATCACATAAACTTACAAAATATCACCTCTCATGTATGATACGTAATTTTGTGTGCTATCAATCTCTCCATGGCTCCTCGTTTCTTCTAATTCTTCTAATCCTTCTCCTGCTTCTCTTTATCTTGTCTATCTTGTACTCAACACCAACAAAAAATTTCATCAACCATCCAGGCCATCCATATTGAAACATGAAATACACCATAGTAACACCTATCACACTACCACATCCATACCCCAAAAAAACAACTAGCCATGTTAATCCATCAACAAAATCATCATCATCATCATCTTCGTCTGGCAATTTCCCAGATGATTTTGCTCCATCGTCCCCTTCACATTTCCTCGTCAACGGCAACCCACACAACCCTTCATTTCCAACATACGAATCATTCTCAAATGTATTAAACTGATGAGATTGAGGTATCCTCCCAACAAGATTATTCATCGAAAGATTTAACATAGCAAGAAATGTCAAGGCTGTCAATTGCCTCGGAATTTCACCATCCAATTGGTTTGATGACAGGTCCAACGACTCGAGTGTGATCATATTTCCAAGAGACAAAGGTATACGTCCTGTAAGACTATTACGCGACAAATTCAAGTACCTTAGAGAGTTCAGCTTCCCCATAGACTCGGGAATATTGCCCGAAAAGTCATTGTTGGACATATCAATTGTAGTGAAAGTAGTCAAGATTCTCTCCACATGTTGCTCCAAACCTTTGATCACAATTCCCATTGACTCATCATATTTCTCAAACCAATCTCTCTCTGTTACATTTTCCTTCACATCAATCATGGCTGTAAAAATACTCAAATATTGGTCAGGTAAAGAGCCAATAAATCCATTTTGGGCTATGTCAAAAACTTGCAACTTGGGAAATGGTGCACTAACTTTTGAAGGGGGTAAAATGGTCCCAAAAAATCTATTAGACTTCAAGACAAGGACACGGAGCTCAAGAAGAGTCGCGGTCCAGAAGGGAAACGCGTCACTTATTTCATTATTTCCAACGTCAAGAACCTGAAGTTGTCGACAATTCGCAAGAGATTGTGACAACATTCCTCCAAATTGATTGTTGTTCAAGTTAAGTGACACAAGTGCACAATCCTTTGTAAAGGATGATGGAATGAGGCCATGCAAATTATTTTTCTTTAAATGTACAACTTGTAAAGCTTTGCTTGAGTTTCCTAGGCATTGAGGGATTGTACCTTCCAAAGTGTTGTTTGACATATGGAGAAATTCAAGAGATGTCAATTTGCAGATTGATGATGGAATTTGTCCTGAAAATTTGTTGGAATGGAGTAATATGGTTTTTAAATAAGAAAGATTCCCAATTGCAAAAGGCAGTGTACCTAAAAGGCTGTTTTCTATAAGATTAAGGTAAGTCAAGTTTAACCTTCCAATCTGTGGTGATATTGAGCCTTCATATAAATTATTGGAAAAATCAATTTCTTTGACATTTGCTGGGAATATTTCCCATGGAATGTCACCTGAAAAAAATATGAAATTAACTAGTGTGATTATTAAATTCAGTAGGTAAATTAATGAAGAATAAAATTAAATATGATGGTAGAAATCACTTAATTGCAATATTGCACCTGCAATGAATAGAAAAACGTGGGTTTCCAAACTGGATCAAATTGATCTTCTTGCATTATTTGTGCAAAAACAAACACTAAAATTCGCTCATAGGTCTATGTTATTACATGAGTAATGTCAAATTCATCTCATAATTTACTACTTTTTTCAAAATGGTCCTACAACTTTTTAAAATTTTCAATTTAGTCCCACATGTATTCAAATTACGGAGTATATACTTTTCACCCCAAATTATCGAAAAATTCTCGAAATATCGTCATCTTTAGCACATGCCAGTTATATTTTCTAGCAATTTGGGATGAAAAACAATGTTCTTTTGTGCGTTTTTCGTCTATACGAGACAAAAAGTGCACAATTTAATCCATATAGATTTAAATTGAAAAAACAAAAAAATGTGGAACCATTTTTTAAAAAGGTGACAAACGGACTTGACCTTAATTTTGATAGGACTGATTGAAAAAATAAGACTTATCTTTGTCACTAATTGCACTTCCAAGGCCTAACTTTCGACTTTCGAACTTTAAAAATTGTTGCAAAAAAAGAATCTCAGACAAATTCACTGGCAAAACAGTGGACATTTTCGTCAATTTCATTTTTGTCTGCGAATTTGCTTGAAGTCCTTCTTTTACAACAATTCAAGAATTTGGTATCTGCCCTGCAAAAGTCGAAAGTCCGGTCCTCGAAATGCAGTTAGTGACAAAGATGAGTCATATTTTTTTAATTTGTCATTAAAGTAACACTAATCCGTTAGCGAGTTTTTCTATATGAATATTTAGAAAGATCCGTTTGATCCACCTTTGGCTCGTAAATTATTTTCCTAATTTATGCTAATATTGTATGCATATAAGTTTTTGTGAAATCATACCACTGAAAAAGTTACTTGATAACCAAATCATTTCCAAGGAAGACATATTGGAGATGGTTGGAGGCAAAGGGTTGGTCAATTTGCAAAACGAGACGTATAAAGTTTGCAAATTATTTAGACGTCCAATTTCTTCTGGAAAACCACCTGCATGTGAAGTAGTAAATTCATAAATTCAATTAATATTTTGAGAATATAATAATAATAATAACTTACCAGTTAAATAGTTGGCTCTGAGATATAACAAGCTAAGTGACGTCATATTTCCAATTTCACTTGGGAGTGATCCATTAAGTTGATTGCCTCCCATATCAAATACCTCTATATTATTAAGTTGACCAACTTCTTTAGGCATATTACCTGTCAAATAATTTAATTAATTTTAATTATATTGCAACCTTATGATATATTCAAAAATAAAATAAATAATATCATACATACCACTTATATCATTCCCCCACAAATATAATTCTAAAAGGGCTGTCACATTCCCAACTTCTCTTGGCAAAACTCCACTATGTGAGTTGCCTCCAAGGTGCAATATTTGTAATTTGTTTAAACGACCAATCTCTTTTGGAATATTACCTGCACAGTTAATAAATTACGTAAAAAAAATCAATTAATATAATTGTAAAAATGCATGAAATAGGTAACAAATTATGTGACTTTAATTCTGATAGCTAGGACTAATTGCAAAAATAAGACTTAATTTCGACTTTCGAACTTTTAAAATTGTTGCAAAAAAAAGACCTCGTACAAATTAATTCATAGGCGAAACATAAGATATTCTTTTAGTTACATATGTAAAGCATGGATCATGAAAGTAAAAAAAAAAAAAAAAAAATCATACCCGTTAACGAATTGCTGCGAAGATACAACTCTGTGAGACTAGTTAAGTTGCCAATTGCACTTGGCAAATGTCCACTGAAATTGTTGGCTGAAAATGCAATATATTCCAGTTGTGAGCACTGCCCCAAACTCGATGGAATTTCTCCGTACAAGTTATTCAGTGATAACCGAAGATTCTTGAGTCTACGAAGACCATGTTTGCACATGTCGACGGGTAAACTACCTGATAAACTATTATTACGCAAGAATAAAAATTCTAACGATGGAAGGTTAAAAATGGAAAGCGGAATAGAGCCGTTGAAAAAGTTATCGTTCATGTCTAGAGAAACGAGGAAGGAGAGGTTTCCGAGTTGGGGCGGAATAGTGCCTTGGAGTTGAAAATTTGATGTGTTCAATTCGGTCACTCTGTTTTGGAGAGAATTGCAAGTGACTCCCATCCAATTACAAACGGGAGTTTCGCTACTCCAATTTCGTGTTATTGTGTTGTATGGATCTGACGTGATGTGGGATTTCAGTGTGAGGAGAGAAGATTGATCTATGCTGATATCGCTGTAAGATTGAAGGAATAAGAGTGTAAGAAGAAATAATTTGGGAAATATTTCCATGAGGCTCGATTTCTAGAGTATGAACAAACAAGAAATGAAGCTATACCATATAGTATATTATTGTTACAAAGAAAGTGACAATCATCAATTGTTAAATAATTTCTGGCTGGTCAAGATTGGTTGGTTTTGGTGGGACTAACATGGGCATGTGACATGTCGGTCTTTCCATTCTAGATTTTATCTGAATTATAAATTAAATAATCTTTATAACCACAACAATTTTATTAGTGAAGACAACGAGTGAATCTGAGTCGACGAGTTTGTTCTATTACAAAATCTGTACCGTCATAAATTTCAGAGATTAGGGATCCAATCGGATGAGTCTAAACATGTTTCATTGTCATTCATAATTTAATTTTACTTTACGAAATTAACAACTTGGAGTAAAGAAAAAAAAAAGACAGAAGTTTGTGAATGCAGGTGCTGATCTGCAGTTTATGTATTTTTTTAATCGGGTGATTTAATTAATTAATTAATTAGGGTTTATTGTATATAATTATGCACTGATATTTTGAAGTACATCATTAATCGCATATCATCACTAATATTTGGCGAATAATTTTAATTGGTCGTTTTACAAATAATAATTATCTAGTGGTCTATGCAATATAGAATTGTATTTACTGGAAAAAAGACAGAAAAACTAAATGGGAATATGGGATAAATTAGCATAAACTTTATAACTTTTATTGATGATTTAGTGATATATGATAGTAGTAGTTTATATGAAAATATGAAATATTGACAGAGACGTTTGTATGCAACTCTATGTTAATTGAACCGAATAGAAGTCTAGCTTAATTAATAATTAATATTGACAGACTATGATATATATTTAAAAAAAATAAAAATGCATACCAAATGTTGTGGTAATTTGTTCTACTATACCAATTGTATCACTACTGACCTGATGTATAAATTGGGCTATGCAATCGATTCAATTTCTTACAAACGAAAATTGAATTATACACCAGATCAATAATTTGACTTGTTTATTAATTGTATATTCATTATTCAAGGCAGGCTATTATTTAAATTATCTAAATCTTCTTCTTCATTTGACTCAGTGTTGTTGAGTGTAGAAGTGATCCACATAGCTGACTTTACAACCAATCAAATCCCAATTTTGAAAATTAAAAGGTTATCACTTCCAAATGTGCATGCATCATGTTACTTAGATGTACACACACGATTCTATTTAATTGAAAATTCAATGTTATTTTTAGTGAAAAATTCGTATTAATTTTTAAACGTGACACACAATTTGAACATGAGAAAATATTTGATATTATTAATGTTTACAGATAATGATATTACATGATTAATATTGGGCCAAAAACATTCATGGACCTTAAATCCTAGTATTAGGGCCACGGTTATACGCACACACGATTTTGTTGAGTACACCCACCGAGACTTTTTTTTTTTTTTTATAAATTTGTTAAGGGTGAAATGTTAGTTCTACCCTCGACTAAAATTGAATAAATTTATTGTGATTAGTACACCCATCCCATTTCCGTCAACATCGTTCACAACCACAACAAAAAAAAGCATCACCATAAACATTTTGATATGAGAATTGAAAAAAAATCCAAACAACAGCCTCATTCCCAAAACACAAAAACTTATATGCAATATTGCATACATGCATTTCAATCATTCACACACATATTCTTTATAAATACACCCACAAGCTTAATTCACACACATTTTTTTATAAATACACCCACAAGCTTAATTCACACACACATTTTTTATAAATACACCCATTGACAACTCAATTCACACCCACATTTTTTATAAATGCACCCACTAACAGAAATTGAACATGATCGTCTTCTCCGAGCAGTTTTCGATCACCTTAGGCCGCGGTCGGACGCTGCAATTTACGATGACCTTAATCCTTAAATATTTTATATTTTTTTAAAATATTCTTTAATACTAATCATTATGGGTCAATGTTATTTTGTATTACGTGCAATAATATATCTTACTACATGCAATAATATATGTTACTATATATTATAATGTGGATTACTTAATCAATAAAAAAATATAAAAGAATCAATATTACTATATAAAATTGTGTTATTACTACATGTAATAATTTGTTTTACTACATAAAAAATTATATATTACTACATACTACAGTTTGAATTACTACATTGAATAGACGTTTGTTACTATATGTAATTTTATCAATTGATCTAATATTTTTCGCATCATCCTACAATAAAACATTTTGTATTACAACATGATTATTGTGTTTACTACATTCGATAAAACATGTTACTACATATTATAATGTGAGTTACTACATCAATAAAAATACTAGAAAAAACGTGTTACTAAATAAAAGAATTTGTATTATTATATAAATAGTTTGTGTTATTACTACATAAAATAATGTGTATTACTACATATTACAATTTGAATTACTACATTTAATATCCCGCGTTCGACAATAAAATAAAAGATAAAAAAAATCACAGAAACGAGTAAAATAAACGGATTAAAAATTTCAAATTAAGCTGTCAGTGGGTGTATTTATAAAAAATGTGTGTGTGAATTAAGTTTGTTGGTGTATTTATAAAAAATGTGTGTGAATTAAGCTTGTGGATGTATTTATAAAAAACATGTGTGTGAATGGCTGAAATGCATATATACAATATTTCATACAAGACTAGTCCTTCCCAAAAATGAGTGAGGATGGTTAATAGATTAAAAATTACTCCCGTCCCACAGGAATTTGCACACTTTTCATATATGGATGTTTCATACCAATTTGCACACTCCATAAAAGGAAATATCTTCACAACCCTCACCCTTAAAATATACTCATATTTACCCATATGCCATTACTTTTCCACACTCAAACTACTTTTTACTTTACTTTATTCATAAAAGTTTACAAAACTACCCCTCAAAACATCAATCATTATACTTTTTCTTACACATTTCTTAAAATGTGTGCCGGTCAAAGGGTGCAAGTTCCTCCGGGACGGAGGGAGTAGAGTTTAGGAGGAGAGAGATATTTTTATTTTTCATGGTGTGTACTAAGCGAGTGGGTGTCCTCAATAACTCTGTGGGTATGTATTACCGTGGCCCTCATGTTATACCTGTTCTGGAATTTGCGGGCTGGCCCATATTGAGCCCATATCCATCAAGGTTAATTAATTTTAATATATTTTTAATTGTTCAATTAATTTTCTTATCATCACAGAATTAAATTAAAATTGTAAGTGCAATTGAGTGCACTCTTTTATCTTTCATGTTCTCTCTGATTTTATTTTTCTTTCCTTATCTCAAGGTTATTTTATGTATTGGATTCGTGTAGAAATATTGAAAAAAGACAGGAAGTTAGATTCTAACAATCAGATCAAAAAAATACAATTAAGGTGACATATACAACTTTATTTTTGAGTATGAAATATAGAGCCCATGAGTTCGACTCACAATCATTGTCGCAACTTTGTTTTTATATTTTTTGTTGAAGCATCTCTGGTTTCTTTTTATCCCAATATTGTAGGGCTTAAATAGACCAATTTATCTTTTGCTTACCAAACAAATGAAGACCTCAACTTCACCAATGGTTCCTAATTGAAAACTACTTGCACAACATAGCACTATTATGTTCTTGTAGCCCGATACATATAATAACACAGTTTTATTTATGCTGGACAACAGTGCACTGCATAACACTTATTTTTAAATCACATGTATAACGGAAGCCACCACTTCCTCCTCTATAGTTATTTTAAATGAACATGTGACTTTTTTAATTCTAATGCAATCAATAAAATAACGAGAAAAAGTAGTTACTATAGATGATAGATAAAATCCAATAATACATACTACTAGAAATTGCAGTGACAAGTGTCATCTGCTGTGCCACAGTTCAAATATCCATTTCTGGATTTCCCCCCTCATCTCTTCATCCTCTGCTTTCCCTACTTGAAAAAACACACACACACAAAAACACTCTCTCTTTCTCTCTTGTCTGAGTTTTCAATGGCGGTAGCAGAGTTGGCCTCAACTTCATCATATACAAAAACTGCCTTTGATTACTCTTCTCAATTTTCCTATGTATCAACCCGTGTTTACAGTAACCGCAGTCTAAACCTGGGCCCAATCCCAATTTCACACAATTCAAGAATTAGATGCTCTGTTAATACTAAGTATGTCATTTTTTGATGTTCTGTAGTATTTTTTTTGGTTGAATTTAGTTGATGAAGTTGTTAATTCTGTCCGGCAGTGAAGCGCCGGTGGCTGTGAAGAAGAAACCGGATTGTTATGGAGTTTTCTGTCTCACCTATGATCTTAAAGCTGTGAGTATTTTAATGCATCCTATGTTCCCGTTTTTCCGTTTTAAAGGTGTAAAAGTTATTATAGGATTTTGAATTAAAATTTCTTTACTGCAACCTGCCTTTCCCTCTCCAATATTTCTTTATATTTTTTCAAGAATGAAAACTTAAGAAAAAGAGAATAAAAACTTCAGAATTTGAAAAGACTTAATGGAATGAACACACAAGAGTATACTTGTTCGACATCCATGAGACAACCCACCAAGGTTTTACAAGAGAGATCATACAAAAGTTGCAGCAAAAACTCTATTAGTCCCTTGAATAGGGATAATTGATCACATGTGGAGGGGTCGGATTAGTTATCCCATGAATGATGGATAATTACTTATTTATAATGAGTCCTTAGAGTTTGATATCTTGAGCTGATCAAAATCATGTGTTGGATAGTGTTGATTTAGATCTTTTCTTATTCTGTGTGTTTATTACAGGAGGAGGAAACGAAATCCTGGAAAAAACTGGTTAATGTTGCCGTCTCAGGCGCAGCAGGGATGATATCCAATCATCTTCTCTTTAAAGTAAGAAACTTTTTGTCAAACTTCTTAAGAGTATTGGTGAATCATTATCTACTACCATTTTTTGATATCTCCATGATGGCCATTTTGAATGTGATACAGATTTCTTGAGTCCTTAGTTCTAGCCATGAAATATATGCACATGTGATAATTTAAATGAAAGTGTGTATCTTTACGTAGGATACGTTGAAATCTTAGATTGAATCACAGCTATGTTTTAATTCAAGAAAGTACTTACAAGGTTTGAGGAATAACTGTTGTGATTGTCAGATTGCTTCTGGTGAGGTTTTCGGGCCTGATCAACCAGTTGCGTTGAAATTATTAGGATCAGAACGATCATTGCAAGCACTTGAAGGTACAGTCCTACCACTTTTTCATCTATCTTTACCAATGCATATCGCTTCTTGCATTTCAGAATATTTTCATCTATTGTATATAAACTTTACCTTGACGTTTCAGGAGTGGCAATGGAACTTGAGGATTCTTTGTTTCCTTTATTGAGGGAAGTGAGCATTGGAATCGACTCTTATGAAGTGTTCCAAGATGCTGATTGGGCACTTCTAATTGGAGCTAAGCCTCGGGGCCCTGGAATGGAACGAGCTGGCTTACTAGATATCAATGGACAGATCTTTGCAGAACAGGTGTCTTCTTCTTTTCCTTTTTCATGTATCAGCAGGATTTAAGAAGAAATCAATACATATTTTCGACAATCATTGCAGGGAAAAGCTCTGAATGCTGTTGCATCGCGTAATGTAAAAGTGATCGTTGTTGGCAACCCTTGCAATACCAAGTAAAGAGATACTCCTCTTTTGCTTTTTCTCTTCTATACGCCTTACCGATGATATACTTTCTTTCCATTGTAGTGCGTTGATCTGTCTGAAAAATGCTCCAAATATTCCTGCAAAAAATTTCCATGCTTTGACTAGATTAGATGAAAATAGAGCAAAATGTCAGGTATGTTGCCTCAAACTTACGTATTGTCCAACCTCGTTCTATCTCATTGATTCTGTTTGCAGCTGGCCTTGAAAGCAGGAGTCTTTTACGACCAAGTATCAAATATGACCATTTGGGGAAACCACTCGACCACTCAGGTCATTCGATCACCTGGCAGTGAACTCTTTCCACCTTAGCTAGTATTTCTTGTCGTAACATACAACGTATATGTTCAGGTTCCGGATTTCTTGAATGCTAAAATCAATGGCGTACCTGTGAAAGAGGTTATCAAAGATAATAAGTGGTTAGAAGAAGAGTTCACAGCAAAAGTCCAGCAGGTGAGAGTTTTAACGTTTATTATCTTTACAGAAATGTGAAAGCAAGCAGTAACAGCTCATTCAACGTTGATTCTCTTTCAGAGAGGTGGTGTCCTTATTAAGAAATGGGGAAGGTCCTCTGCAGCATCAACTTCTGTCTCAATCGTCGATGCAATAAGGTCTCTCGTCACTCCTACTCCTCCAGGAGCTTGGTTTTCATCCGGTGTAAGTGGTTTATTTTTTAATTCTTACACATCTTGTTTCAGTCCTACAGTATCTTTAATAGAATTCTGGTGAAAAAATAGGTATACACTGCTGGAAATCCGTATGGTATAGCAGATGATATCGTCTTCAGTATGCCGTGCAGGTCCAATGTAAGTACTGACACGACTTCATACATCATCAACAGCTCTAACATCTGGTTCTGGTATTCTTAGGGAGATGGTGATTATGAACTTGTGAAGGATGTAGTCTTTGACGACTACCTCTGGAATCGAATCAAGAAGGTATTCTGCCTCTTTTTCCAATCCATAATACATACAAAATTTAACATTAATCTGGATGTATTGCAGACAGAAGCAGAGCTCCTAGCCGAGAAGAAGTGTGTAGCCCATCTTACGGGAGAGGTATCGTATAAATACTACATACGAATACATGAATTGTGCAGCATTGGTCTAAACTTTGCTTATCATTTTCTTCTTTCAGGGTATTGCTGTGTGTGATCTTCCCGGGGATACGATGCTTCCTGGAGAAATGTAAAGCCAAGATTTTCCACGCATTTTGAGCCACTCTTTGCTATGATTATTATGTATGTACAACAGCAATTAATAATTTGTACTAGTTATGAGTCCATTTAAAGCCCATTTTGACATGCTATAATCCATTGGGTGATTTTGTCAGATAAAAACTGTACTAGCAAGTAGAAATCCAAAGCAGTGCTTGCTAAAAAAGATCAGTCAACAACCAGATTCTGTTCCACAACTACCGTAATAATAAACTTTCACTACATGTAATTCTATAAGTTTAGTAGAAAATAAGTTTATTACGCCATTGAGGTACCACTCTGAGACTTCAATTGGCACTCACATATGTCCCAAATCTGAAGCCCATAGAGAGAATTAGGACCCAGAAAAATACGAAGTAGAGCCAGCCCCTTGACATCGAAACATTCTTCCCTGGAACTATGCTTACTCTTGATTCCAAACTTGAAGAGCCATCATCACAGCGTGAAAAGCCAAAAGAAAGCACGACGTTGAAGTTCTCGTGCTTGCCAGAAGACCGGTTTCTTACTCGGATCGTGCTAGCAGAGACATGCACTGGACTAGGTGACTGGAGAACAGAGTTGAGACGAAGAACTGCATCTTTGGAAGGAAACTCTGCAGCAAATGCTGGTGGAGCGGGGATGCTTCCCAACATTTTACTTGCCTGTTTGATAAACGGGTATTGACAGTCTGCAATATATGAAGCCCAGTGAGATAACCAGAAAAATTATTTTATGAAAAATGTTTTATTGGCTTGCAATATTCAGTAGGCAATAACTGGAATCACATGCAATACCTGATTGATATTTTGCCAACTCGGGATTATCAGAAGGAGATACAGCATCATTGATATGATTGTCAATGAGTTGTCCACTAGGCAAAACTCCTTGATTGAATGCTTCGCTCATTTCCTAGTAAAATGGAATAAAAAAGACCCAAGTTTAAAACGGCTTTCAAAATGAATACAAATAAAACAAGGAATTCCGAGGTGCATCTCTACCATCTGAGGAAGCAATGCTTGGCCAGAAACGAAATCCTCATTTCCGAACATCATGGCAGGATCACTTGGAAAGTACAGTGAGCTATTGTCATTGGCATCAAAGTATGTAAGGTATTCCTCAAGCATATCAAAAGTAGCAGTGTCAGTTTCAGAGGGATTTGAGAGATCATTAGCCTCAATGAATCCTTCATCACCATTTTGAAGGTCACCCAAAGAATCGAGAAATTGTTCATCGAGTAGGAAATCATCGAGATTGTCAGAATTCCCAGACATAGATTCACCAATGTTCTCCAACGTGACTGGTACAGCATTGACATCCGTATCATATGAAGCAGCCGCCATATTATAAATGTTCTTGTCATCCCACATCTTGGTCTCACAATATTGATCACCTGCAGATACCAAGGGCTTCTCGGGACCACTAAAAGATGCAGCGGTTTCCTCAGCATGGCTTCCATCAGCATATTGGAAGGTCAAGGTAAGGGGAACTGTGTTCGATGGAACATCTGATCCCATAATCTGGCCCAAAAAAGGGGTGTATGACAATGAAACCATCACTATATGAATAATAATTCAGAAAAATGATTTTTAACAAAAATGAATTACTTGCAGAACCATCAGCTCATGCACGTGATAGTAGATAACGTTGCACTTATACAACTTCATGAATCATGACATTACAAAATGTAAAAGAATGCTATGAGTAGGTGAGGCAATAGGAAATTTTGAGTTCATATACTTTCATCTAAAACTGCAACATAGTGGGATAAAGGCTTAGCTAGTTATTGTTGAAA
Organism: Galeopsis tetrahit; assembly: GCA_963675135.1. Lineage (NCBI taxonomy): Eukaryota > Viridiplantae > Streptophyta > Magnoliopsida > Lamiales > Lamiaceae > Galeopsis > Galeopsis tetrahit. The sequence continues at coordinate 63,374,506 of OY776134.1, read as the reverse complement.
ATATTACCATATAATGAAATTCCTAGCACCAATGAGCTTATACTCCAGATTTCTCAAAAAGAGAAAACAATGACAGAATGATAGGCAATAAAAGAGAATTTATAATATTAATACGGGTTTCAAGATTTAATTATCATTTTTTTCCTGCAGATGTTTCAACTCAAACGGGAGAGGGGGGGACCAAAAACAATACTGGTAAAAGCAAGAACCTGTGGTACAACTGGTACAACATGGCTGTTCAAACAGGTATCATCACCAAAATCAACTTCTCCTGTGCCATCAGATTGAACCAGTTCCAATTCATCATTATCCCAGTCCTCTTCCACCAATGGTGCTCCATATTGTTCACCATTCTTTGGCCCAGAACCACTCTTCTGAAATATTCGGCAGACCACAAATTCCTACTCCAATTAAGATAAAACCAACATAAAAATCAGGTCCAAAATTTTGATAATGACGCATTCATCATTGAAGTTTGATGATAATTACCATAAGACTTCATCTCATTATTGTTTTCCCTTTTTTAACTCTACAGTGTTTCAGATGACAATTGAAAACGTAAAAAACAAATGTTCTCTAAAACAATTGCCTTCAAAAATTGAGAATGAGAATCAAAAAGCATCACATCACCACTTCATTTTCGCTGTGTGGGTGAGTTTCATTTAAAAAGATTGTTCCAGGACAAAATAAAGGCAATCAATTGAGGACGTATGCAGAAAATCAATTTAAATTGTAGAAATGGTAGGCACTCGTAAAAATAAGGCAGATATTATCAGTCACATTCAAAGATAAAGATTTATAGTCCTAGGTCAATCCACAAAAACCAACTTACTCTAGCTTCCTACCCCGAGATAATGCTTAAGTTCCAGGGCATTCATCATCCTTGCTAAAGCGTTGTCTTTGTGGGTGGTGATAGTACTATAAAAACTCGAGACATGATCACGCAACCAATACAACCCACCTGAGCAATTCCAGCAGTTTCCACCTCCGAGCCAGCTCGCCTGTACTCATGCATGACCCAGTTAGTCCTCAAACCCTTCGGGGGTCGCCCACTGTGATAAACAAGTGTTTTCTTCATCCCTACAACCTGCCTTTTATGATAGACAGTCCTGTCCTTTCCCGTTGTTTTCCAATACCCTTTTTCAGTTGCCCGGTTTGTTCTTGCTCCATTCCCATACTTCTTGTCCAGAAAACTGAAGAAGTACCATTCCAAATCTCTGGTCTTCAGCTTTGACATTTCTAGGACAAGCATAATCACATAGAAATCCAAAGTTATTGTAATGCAAAACGTATCATTACAGGGAGAAATATAGCCTTTCAGTAGAAATACACAACTCAAATATAACATGGTTTTTCTATTGAATCAAATTATACACTTAAGGCCCATACCTGATATTCCCCATCTTTACTCAAAATTGAGAGTAGTGGGAGTATACTTGTTTTGCCTTCTCGTATTCATCTATGAAACCACCCATAGATTCGATGCCAAAGATATTAATAATTAAATAATTTGCATCTTCATAGAAAAAAAAAAACTATGCAATTTTTAAAACTATGTAATCAAAATCCTCCAAAACGATTGGTAGATAACAATAGTACATTTGGAACAAACGAAACCACTACAGATTAATCACCATATCAGTCACCGGACGAATAAAGAAAAAAACACACACACAGAGAGAGAGAGTTTGGAAGGGGCATACGGGGAAGATCCCAGGGCTCGGTCTTGTAAACATCGACATCAGAAATAGCATCAAATCGGAAACCTTTACCGCAGACTTTTCGCCTCAGATAATACTGCACCAATTCCTCATCGGTTGGATGGAATCGGAAGCCCGGCCCGATCACACTCGACAATCTCGACGGTTTATCCTGGAAAGTTTCTAACTCCATTGACAAGCATCAAAACAATGAATCGGGAATTCTTGTTCAGATAAAAACGAAGGAATTTTTTTTTTTTAGGTTTTAAGAAAGTTGGATTGGAATTGGGGTTTTGTTAACGAAAAGCTGCGCAGGTTGCGTGTTGATGTTAATTTGCAGGTCTTTTTTATTTTTGGTTTTTTTGAATTACATTAAATACCCATCCCTTTTCCCCTCCCCATGACTCGAACCCAGGATCTAATGCCTAGGTAGTGGTGCTCTAACCACTTGAGCTATCCCACTTTGTCTCTTTTTTATTTTTGGTGAAAATCGCATTTACTGAAAGAAAAAATCCCAGCTGAATTTGACTTTAGCTATTTTTTCTAAAAATTCCTTTACAAATATTAGGTCCCATTAAAATTCTAAATTAATAATTCATAAATTTTTCATCAATACACTCTTGTAAATCTCTTTTTGAGTGCATGTGCGATTGTCTCTCTTATACTCACATAATGCTTTACGCATTTGATCATTCATGAATAATTTTGCGATACCTTTTAGATGAGAAGTCATGACCGACTATCTCTCCATTGGACAGGTATACAATGAATATATTTAATTAGTTACAAAGAATTGGTTGATGTATATGAATTCATTTATCTTCCATACATATGAACTAAATTTGCTGAATTTCAAAAGTCTCTCTTTTAATTAATAAATATTAATTTATCGAAAAATTAATACCTCTTTAAATTAATAAAATTTCATGGTTCAAGGTTATTAATTTATAGAGGTTTTAATGTAGTATTAATTTTATAATATTAATATTCAATAAAATAACTAATACTGGAAAATAAATACTACTAGCAATTAATTATTACTATTGTTCAATGAAATCGTTAAAACAACTTCAGTGGAACGTATTGTTCAGTACTCACAATTCACAACTAGCACGATTTAAAAAATATAAGTAAGTCTATGTGGTGTATACAAATAAAATTGAATTGAAAATATTTTTAAAAAATATCCGGAATCAATTGATTTTAATATATTCTTACATTCATCACAAAAATTTATATAAAATATTTTATATGTGAAATATAGTTGAATAAGATAAGATGAGAGAAAAATTTATGGATAAAATATTTTTCAAAATTTTAAAACTATCTTTACTACCGTAGACATATACTATACGTGGTTCCATAAACCCTAAAGTAAAATCATTAATGTAATAAAAAATATTATTCATTAATTATGTAAAAATTGTCAATACAACCCTTTTTAATTTAAAAAAAATCTAAAAAGTCTGTATATTAAAAAAAAAAAGTCTGTATTTTTAATCAAAATCATTATGTTTGGTTCAAAATTCCCAATGGAAATCAGAATGAATTATTTTTCACCCCAAATATATTGAAGTGGTGTTATTTATACTAATCAAGCTACTCGTGAGTTCAGCTCAACTCGTTTGTTAAATGAATCGAACTCGTTAGATACTCGATTTACTAATGAATTGACCTTTTGCTCGATTTGTTAGGTTCATTATCTAATTTTTTTTAAAATTTGGCTCGATAGGATCGTTAATGAGTTGAGTCGAGCTCATTTTTTAACTCGTAAATATTATCGTACCGAGTCGAACTCGATTCGATAATAGCTCGAGTCGAGCTCGAACTTCAAATTAATACTCAACTCGAATAACATTTTTTTATATTTTAATAAAATGAAGTAATGAGTTTTTTTTTTTTTTTTTAAGGAGAAATAGTGTGGTAACTTGATTTTATATTTGTTTTCACTTAATTAATGAATTATTACAATAAAATCATATATTAGTGTCGGAAAAATCAAATAGTACGTGTCCTGATAGAAAAAACTGAATTCTTTCTACAGAATCTTCCGGACGACAGTTTTGAATTGGTCAACTATGCCTTAGGGCCTAAGTTAAGGCCCCACAACAATCTTTATCATATTTGTACTCCCTCCGTCCCGGAGGAACTTGCACTCTTTGACCGGCACACATTTTAATAAATGTGTAAGAAAAGGTGTAATGATTGATGTTTTGAGGGGTAATTTTGTAAACTTTTATGAATAAAGTAAAGTAAAAAGTAGATTGAGTGTGGAAAAGTAATGATATATGGGTAAATATGAGTATATTTCAAGGGTTAGAGTTGTGAAGATATTTCCTTATGAGTGTGCAAATTGGTATGGGACATCCATATATGGAAAGTGTGCAAATTCCTGTGGGACGGAGGGAGTAGTATTTTAGATTCTAGCTATTTTTTATTTATTTTTTGAGGACAAGATTCTAGCTATTTATATACTTTTATATGACTCATTTTTCTAAATAAACACACATTATTACGTGTTGCTTTATCACCAGAGATTGTAAAGGGGTGTTTGATTTGTAATTCGTTCAACAATTATAGTATATCATTCAATTAACACAGATTCCAAAATTAAATGAGATCATTTGTTTTCATTTTTGTGTTTCAAATTTTATTTTACTAGGTGTATGATAATCAAATCGACAATCAAACCCTCCAACCCTAAAATTGAATTATTATTTTTTTCCTATCAAACAAGATTTGATATATTGTTCAAACAAGTGACTTCTAGGTTATGTTTGATTTGGTTTTAAAATCTGAATTTGAGATTTTATAATTTAAATATAGTTCTACTTTAGAATTATAAAATCTGATTTTTTTTTTAAAATTCAACTCTATAAATACTTATATAGAGTACTCAAATTCCAAAATTAACACATACTATTACAAATAGAGAACTACCACTCATGCTCCATAAATTTTAAGACAAACATAAATATGCATAAAATGAAAATGATACCCCTTTTAAATCTCAATTAGAGATTGTTCAACCATACGCTAAGCAAACTCTTACATGCCTACACACCTAAGCAATTTCAAAGAAGCACACAATCAATATTCACAAGTCATCTTTATTCAAACAAGGTAGCATAGTCGACAGATTCATCATCCAGATTCAGTTCAAACTAAACTAAAGAGAAAACTGATCAGTATCTTACCACTCATCTTCCCTGTTAAAAAAAGCAGTGACCAAATGTAGTTCAATAGAGATATAGTACAAAACTACTCCTACACGCGTCTTCTTAAGTCCTCATTTTCTCTCGCCAACTCCTCGATACGAGATTGAAGAATGTTGATCATTGCTTGAGCTCTCATCACCTCAATCTTCAGAGTCTCCTTCTCCATCGATGTATTCAGGATCTCGTTCTCCAAATTGCTGATAAATTTCAGAAAACCGGGAGGCACGGATTTCTCCAGGGTGGAAGAATCAAACGTTGGGGGTGTAGTCGGAGGGTTATCTTTCGAGCCTAAAGGTTCTAACAGAGAAAATTCCAGAAGCGGGGTGGAATCAATTTTCGTCATCATCATTAAAGGATCCTGACTCGTTGTGGTTGAATCTTCAGATCCGTGTGCATGGCTCGAGCTGGGATCATCGTGCCTTGATCTTTTATTTTGACCAAAAGCAATAGGCGCAACTTCAGGGTCCACCGATCTCCTGTAAGCAATAATAGGCAAGTCCATTGGATTCTCGGGTGGAGCAATGCTGAGAGGCTGAGTATCCTGAAATACATTTCAAGATTATATATTGGAGAGCAATAACATGATGCAAAAGCATTATCTTAAGACAAAAACATATTTGAATCTGGTTCACATAAGTTTTATGGTGAACTCACTATACTGTTTAAGCAAGTTCGTATCTTTTCAGTGATTTAAAGAAAAACAACACATAAAATCAAACACTTTAAAAATAATGATATTTGTATGGTAGTATTTCACAGGATGCCTACTCATATCTTAAATATCATGTTGGTTGATAAACGACGAGAATCCAAGTAATTAACAAAACCTCCAAAAGATAATGAATCAGAGAAAAATCTATATATGTCAAAATAGATAAAAGAGACCTACATTTCTCTTCATGGAGACTAAAAAATATCAAAAGTAGCAGATAGATGCACTAGATTAATAAAAGTAGAAGTCTGAAGTTCGCTCTTCATCATATATCGACAAAAGCCCAGTTACGAAAAGCATTTTTTAGCCCACAATAAACAGTTGACATCTAATTATCCTCATATCCTCAACTTCGCTGATACAAACAAAGACTTATACAGTTCATTCGTTTAAGGAGCAAGAACAGATAAAAAACCTGATCAAAGTCGTCGAACACTCCACGTACTTCATCGCCATTGGCCGCATCATCTTCTGCGTCACCCCCAGGAATCACAATCACTGCTTCTTCATCCCATTCCTCCTCAAGAAAAGGGGCGTATCGGTTGCCACTTGGTGGTCCCAGACCACTCTTTAAGAAGATTCTACAAAGCACAAATGCATCCTTTTTCATGGAAAACAAGGGAGCAATATACGTAAGATTCATTACTTTTATAGGGATATTGGGAATAAAGTTAGAGCACGGGGAAATCAATTGGTACCTGTAAAATGGCAGAATTTTCCAATTCTGAATCACAAAGCCGATACTCATGCATTACCCAGTTGGTTCTCTTTCCATCAGGAGCCCGCCCACTATGGAAAACCAGTGTTTTCTTCATTCCAACAATCTGGTTGTTATGGAACACTGATCGGTCCTTCCCTGTTGCTTTCCAATACCCTTTGCCAGTAGCACGATTCAGCCGAGACCCATTGCCATACTTTTTATCCACGGCGCTGAAGAAGTACCACTCTAGATCTCTGGTCTTCAAAGCCGAGTATTCTTGTGATGCAAAAACACAATATTGTTATTGTGAAAAAGTAACTAGGGTATTCATATACAGAAATTTGTTGAAAAAGTATAAAAGATCACTTTTGGAAGTGATCCGTGATGAACAAAACGACACACAACAAACTTATTACATTAGAATTAAATGCAAAACAACAAAAACAGTGACGTAAATCTACGTGTCCAATGCCATATCCCAGCCTATAAACAAACATCTGTGAAACTACAACCATTTTAACAGACAAAACCAAGTACCAACAACTGCATTCTTGCTACAACACAAGTCTTTCAACTGTTCATGCTGAGTTATCACAAAACCCCTAACAAATCTCCTTTAATTCACTCCACAACACTTCATTCGATGGAGAGAAAAAAATCATAATTGATTGCTCGTATGCCCCAAAATAGAACTACAACAATATAGTCATTAATAATATCAGGTGGGGCAAATTACATTTACACAAGACTCATTTGACAATCAATTCCTATCTACATTTCGAAATTCCAACCCAAAAATCAATCACCCTCGAGACTACAACTTTAAACACAATAAAAACCAAACACTCATGCCTCAACAAAAAAAAGAGATTAAATCTAAGTCCAATTCATTCACAAACACCAAAAAGATAGTAAATTATACCAGCAAGTTGCCAAGGCTCAGATTTGTAAACATCAATTTCCTTCACAGCTTGAAATCGAAACGACTTTCCACAAACTTTCCGCCTCAAATAGTACCACACCAACTCCTCGTCCGTTGGATGAAACCTAAACCCCGGCGCCAAAGTCGGCGACGGAGACCCCGCTGCCGCCACAACCGCCGACGCCGCCGCCGCATCCTCATGTCCCGTCTCCATTTCCTGACAAAATCGAGAAAACCCAAATGAAAGAGTTGGGTTTTGAATAAAATTGAGAGAGAATTAGAAGGTAAGCAGGGGATTGTTGTTTAGCGAGAAATGAAATGAGAGAGTGAGGTGTGTGTGTGTGTGTGTGTGTGGTGTGGATACTTGCTTGACACGGAAATCGAAAATAAAAAAGAAAAGGAGGGATTGTGTTTATGCGTGAGGCTGAGCTGTTTCGCTTTCTCATTCTCCTTCTTGCTTCTATAATAATTTATTTATTTTGCCAAAAACTTATCCAAATCTGTCTCACCTCCCATATTTTTATTTTTCACTTTTTTACCTAAACTTATTATTAAGTGTTGATTATTTTTCTAACTATTTTTAAGATATGATCATTCACCTATTATATTCTATCAAAATTGATTTTCATTATTTTAAAATCGTCACTGAAGTTTAACTATTTTTAAGATATGATCATTCAATTATTATATTCTATCAAAATTGATTTTCATTTTAGTCTCATGACTAATATTCAATTTCTTAATTATTTAGTATCAAAACTTATTAAATTTATTTGATCGATGTATTAATTAATGTATAAAATTATAAATTACATAAAGTTTGGTCCACTCTCTTTACAGTCGTGTGTTATATAATTTTTTACATTTTTTTTATGTATTTCTAGATGATATTAATTGTTTAATTAAATTGCAGTAAGTTAACTTTTTCATTAAAAATATTAATTAGTATACAGGAAGTACTAATTGCAAACTAGTTGTAGGACAAAACTCCAAAATATATACAAAGTCTTCTTCTAATAATTTCAAAATTGTAGAAAAATAATTATTTTTCTTAATTTGCCCTTATTTCTATTAATTTACTCACTATGCATTTTCAACGGCTCTTTATCCGCTAATTAAGAAAATTAATTGGTATTACTGTAGTCTTAATGTACTGATATATATTTATGTATTAGCATTTACACCAGTGAAACAACTGATGTATATAAATTGCAAATCAGCTGCACACTTGCACAACAAAACAACTCTACATAAGACAGAACGAGACATAAATAACGGCTATTTATCTGCAAATTAAGAAAACTAATTAGTGTAGTATTTTTATTAATGTATTTATGATTGGTATGTTCGTTCCTAATTTTGTGATCAGTAAGATTTATGGGATGTAATCATTCATTTCCACCCTAATGGTTTAGGTATGATATTAAACTTTTACACCATAATTAATAAATAAATAAAACTAATAATAATAATATTACTATTATTTAATAATTAAAATTAAAAATATTACATTTAAAAAATATTAATATAATATATAATCTCAAAAATAAAAATATAAATAATAATACATTAAATTTTAACATAATATTTTTAACATAATATTAATTATAAATATATTAATATAAAAAATAATTTAATAGTTTCCAAAAATATAAGTAATATGTACAATAGATTATTTTTAATAATATAAAATAATGGAGTAGTATAATGATTCTTGATAATATAAGTAATTATATTAATTTTAATTTATTTAATAGTAAAAAAATTTTTTATTTAAAATACACATTTATTATAAATAATAAAATCAATAAGACAAAACTGACAAATATGTATTATTAATAATAACTCTATCACTAGTAATGATTATTAAAATATATATTAATAATAAAAATAATATATTTTTAAAAATAATTAATAATAATATTAATACTAATACTAAATAATAATATTATTAATATAGTATAATAATATATTTTTAACAAAACTTAATAATAATAATTTAAAATAAATTTATACAATACTATGTCGATTCCTATGTTATACCAATTTTAAGAGTAGTTATTCTTATGTCGTTTCATTCAAATCTTCATTGCATTCATGAGTTCATTCTATTCCGCCACAATTTTATTCCATTATAACAATCATGCTTTTAGTCTTCAATAAATATTTATACACAGGTGAAATTAAACAATTTATGTATATTTTTTAATTATTAGTTATTTTATTAAAAATATATTAATTGTGTGCAACAAATGCATTCAGACTCAAGTGTTACTCTTCAGATTAATTATCTAATCTAATTTGGTTGAATTTTAATGTAACTAATAACTATAAAATTAATTTCTAAAAGACCCTAAACCCTAGATTACTTAGGTATAAAACACATATTAAGAGAAGGGAAAAAAATGCAGAGTATCATATGAACTTTAATGTGAAACAATATACATTTCTATTTGTGTTATGTGTAAATGTCTAGTTGAACCAATTTGAATTTGTTTAAGATTCAAATTCATTCAATTTTATAATTCTCATTTTTTATTTTTATCTATCTAAATTTTATAATTTTTATTTTTCAATTACTTTTATTCACTACTTTATTTTCACTTATTTCCAACCACATCTTTCACTTTATAAAATTAAACAGAGTGAATATTAGAGTTGTGCCTCGTGGGCCACGTTTGAGACCATGAGTCAATTGGTCGTCATTGATAAAAGGTCAAAACTTGTGTGAGACCGTCTCATGGATTTTTTTTCTGTGAGACGAATCCTTTTAACCCATATTTCAAAATTTTGGGTAGGATAGTCCATATTTTTTTTTCTAAATTTTGGTTTGTAAAAAAAATGATAATGTTTAAGTAAAAAGTGATAATATTTTTAACAAAAGTGACTATCACTTTTTACTTAAACACTATCACTTTTTGCTCAAACACTATCACATTTTATATATAAAAGTCGTCTCACGGATCTAATTCTGTGAGACGGTCTCACCCAAAACTAGCTATAAAAATTTACAAAATTACCCCTCAACACTCTCATAATTACACTTTTTTCTTAAACCATGTGCTCAAGATTCCCCGCAAACTTTTCGAGGACGGAGGGAGTATATGAAACAGATAATAATGGTGGGAAGTTATGAGATAATTCTCCATATAAATATAACAAATAAGTTATGAGATAATTCTCCACTCATTACACTTTTTTCTTAATAAGTGTCCACTTTATGGTGCAAACACTTTCGGGACGGAGGGAGTATCTATAATATATATATATATATATATATATATATATTAGATACTGAGTACTCCCTCCGTCCCAAGATTTTATGCACACTTTCCTTAACGGGCGTCTCAACATTTTTTGCACACTCCAAAAAAGAAAACAATAATACCAATAATGCCCCTCCTTTATTTTACCTTTAATCAAATCTTTTTCACTTTAATCAATAAATTACCAATAATACCCCTCCTTTATTTACATTACATATCACTTTATTCCATTTTCTTAATCTCCGTGCCGGTCAAAGTGTGCATAAAATCCTGGGACGGAGGGAGTATTTATTACGGTATATTTTTATATTATATATATATATATATTAAATTAAATAGGTCGACCTCTTGGGTTTGAAAAGCCAACAAAAAAGCTCAAGCTCGGTCTATTTAACTAAATAGGCTTTTAAAAAAGCTTGAACCTGACTTATTAATTAAACGAGTCGAGAGCTAAGTCAAGCTTTAATAAGTCGAGTCGTAGACCCCTGTCGGGTAGCCTGACCCATTCCCACCCCTAATCATCGCCAATCATTTTATGCGACCAAAAGTGCAAAAACTCACTAATTGACTATTTCTAAATTTGATATAATAAAACCAAGATGAAAATAGCGCGGAATATCGCGGATATATGTCGTAAAATTGGATATTGCGATATGGATATTAGAATCTAATGTATTTTTTTTTCGAGTATGTTATAATAATCTCTAAAATTTCATGTTAAATTTCCAAGATTTTAATAAGATTTTCGTCATTTTTTCAATTTTTTTGCGATATCGATATGCGATATCGATATATCCAGTGCAATATTTGTTGCAATGACGATATTTTCATCCTTGAATAAAACAAACTATTAATTAATACAGTATACAATAAAATTAATATAATAATAATTCTAAAATTGATATAATAATTGTCATTATAAAATAAAAATAAATTTTAAAATATTGAATATATCCATTTTAGTATGCTAAAAATTTATGCTTATTTGACTAGATGTTTCCAATCCATTTAAGAATGCTAATTAGTAGTCATTATCTCGAGTATTTATGCTCTTAGTAGGAATTTTCTCAAACTAATTTGCCAATTACTCCCTCCATTTTTTAATAAGTGTCATTTTAGTCTTTTTCAACAAATTAAGAATTTAAAAATTGTAGTCTATATTACCCTTCATTAATTATACTAATTTTAATATAGAAATTTTATTTGATAAAGAATGTAGTCAAAAATGTAGCTAGTATTCATAATCAAATTAATTTTGGTATAAACAATTTTTGTGAAATTTATTTATGAAAAATATTTATGGTAAATATATAAGGGTAAAATAGTCAAAATTAAAGAAAAAACTCTAGAATGACACTTATTTTAAAATTAGTTAAAAAATCAAAGTGACACTTATTAAAAAAATGGAGGGAGTATATTATAGGGCTTAACATACGACATTATATCAGCAATTAACATTAACATTAATAGAAACAGTTTTTGTAGCAATATAAATGGATCGAATTAATCTCCTCATGCACCAACTCATCAACTAGCACTTGATTATTATTATTTTTGCTTTTCCATCGTTTCCCTTTTCTTGTAATAATCTCTTTTGTTCGCTCCTCCCATGCCTCTAATTTTTTCTTTTTCGACATTCGCTATTTTATTCTTCAATTGTTTTATTCGAATAAATTCTGAATTCACCAATGGATCTTTAGTGGCAACTTCTGCTTTCTCACCTGCAATTGCAACATGGTACAATGAACCTCAAGGATCCGGAAGCGGTAATGTTAATAATAATCATTATTGTTTGTCTATAAACTTTTCAACGAAAAATTTATAGGTGATTGGATGAAGTTTTTTTTAAAAAAAACTGTCAATAAATTGAATTGACATAAGTGTATCAAACACATTTAAATAAAATATATACTATTACTTAATATTCTTACAATTAAATTTGAGTTAATTAATTAATTGCTTATATTCTTGTAGGAGGGGCTTGTGGATTTGATAATGACGTGGCATATCCTCCATATTATGGTATGATATCAGCCGGAAACAACAATATATTCAAGTCAGGAAAGGGTTGTGGGACTTGTTATCAGGTTAATTTCATTTTTCATATTTATACAAAATGTGTATATATTTCACTATTTGAATTTTTAACACATGTTAGTTAATATTAATTTCAGGTGAAATGCACAAACAATCCATCTTGCTCAGGGTATCCAATTAGAGTTACAATTACGGATGAATGCCCCGGTGCTTGCAATAATGAAGCTTTTCACTTTGATCTAAGTGGTAAAGCTTTTGGAAAATTAGCCAAGCCTGGGCAGGGTGACAATTTACGCAAAGCAGGAAGAATTAATATCCAATACAGAAGGCAAATTTTAGTCTTATAATAATCGAACCTTGTCGATGTCTGAGTTTTATATAGTATCTGAACAAATATATGTTACTATATTTTGCAGGGTAAATTGCTATTATAGACGACCAAGCGGGTTGTCTTTTAAGATCGATAAGGGGGGTTCAAATCGTTATTTTCTAGCTTTTGCAATAGAAGCTTTGGGTGGAGATGGTGATATTGGGAGTGTGGAAATAAGTAGTTCAAGTTCCAAACGATGGATGCCCATGCAGAATTCATGGGGTGCAACGTGGAAAGTCGTGATACCCGAATGGGTACGGGGCCCGTATTCGGTCCGAATAACGACTCTTCTGTCAAGAAAAAGCATTGTTGTCAACAAGGTTATACCCGCTAATTGGGTTCCGGGTCAATACTTTCGATCAGCATCCAATATTGTAGGATGAGGATGGTAGTAGTACTAATTCTGTTTTGTGGAGTATTTTTTATGTTTTAGTGCTACAATTCTCTTTCTAGCTAATTTTAATAAGAGACGAAGGAATAAAATATAATATTTTTTTTTTTTTATCGTAGTTCTGATTTCAAAATTTGTGTTTGTTTCACCCACGAATAGTTACGGAAATACCTCCAATTTTGTAATAAATAAATAAACAGAATGTAATTAGCACAAGAAATTACAGCTCAAAAGCTCAGAGAGATATTTAGAACGTTTAGAGAGATTCACGATATTTAGACGCGTTTGATTCGTTTTGGACACAAGCTCAAGTTGAATTAGTGGTCTGCAAAACTTTTTCTCTGTATTGAATTCCGTGAGATCTTTGATTAGATTAATTAACATACCAAAAATATCATCTTATAACTAGAGAAAAAAATCAATCTATTTTTATTACGAATTCAATAATCTAAACACTAACAATTCATTATAATTTATCCTAATTTTTTTTTAGAAATTATAATCTCATTCCAAACATAAAAATAACAATCCTAACTAATCTGACTAACCACATCACGCTAACCAAACCTAAAATGAGAAGGATGTAAATTGAAAAGGTGAATATATACTTCCACAGTATAAAATGGATTTACCCTAACTCACCAAATGTAAAATTATAATTTATCTCCGATTGCATACAAATTTTTAACATGTATACAAAACGTGTCATTACATAATTAGAGACGGAAAATACCGTCTATAATTTGAGACAATTTTTTAAAAAAGTATCTAAATATTTATGACAAGATTTTTAGAGACAGAGTAAAATCTTTTTAAAACGGTTTCTAAAGCGTTTGGATGAAGGGATTTGGTACATGGATTTCAAATCCACAATAAAAATCCACTCCACATGTTTGGATTAAAAAAATAAATGAATGAATTTGAAATAATTAGCATCTTTTTTTAAATTAAAATTGAGAGGATTTAAAATTCTCGCTAAAACTACATCATTTGAAATCCATGTATTTCTAAATGCATTCATTTTAAATATATCCTCAAATAAAATCCTTTCATCTAAACACAACCTTAGTGTAGTCTTAATGTATTGATAGTTATTGTATTAACATTTATACCAGTGAAACAACTTATGTATATAAATTGCAAATCAGTTGCACAACAAAAAAACTCTACATAAGACAGAACGAGACATGAATAATGGCTATTTATCTGCAAATTAAGAAAACTAGTATTTTTTTTAATGTATTAGTCATCAACAAATATTTTTTTTAATGGCTATTATGATCACGGTTGAATATGAAAATAAATAAAATATTATTCTCTCCAAATGTATGTAAATTTTCTGAGTTTTAAAAATTATTAATTATTTATATATAAAATAAAAGAGTTTAAGGGTATATTACATACTCCATATTATTTAATTAAGCCGTATATGAAACCGATAATAATGGTGGGAAGTTATGAGATAACTCTCGTATATAAATATAACATGCTTAGATCGATTGTAGAAGTATTTCGTGAAACAATTATGTAAGTCATATTGTGCACTCAACTATATAATGTAGTTGGTGCAATTTGACTAAAATTTTAAATTGATCTTAATTGGTGGATTAAAAATTTAATTATGCAACTAAAATTATACTCCTTAAATTCAATTGTATATCAAACTACGTATACTTTAATTTTAATTTGATAGAGAGGATGACAATGCTAATGAAAAAATAAACAGATTCTTAAGAAACATCTGACCATCTTTATAATTCGACGCCCTCAATTAATTGTTTCACAAATAACCCACAATTTAACAATTTTTTTCTCACCCCATATAATTAACAATTTTTTTTAATTCACATGAGCTCTGCTCTTTGTTTCATTATCTTATCATCATTCTTCAAATTCAATGTCACGTTTCGTTTTCTCTAAACGAGAATGCTCGATTTTATAATTTCGATTATTATTTGAAATTGTCTATTAAATATGAAATGAAAGTAAAAGAAATTCTTGTAATATTATACATCAGTCAATATTCTTTTAAACCATTGCTCTTCGTCGTTTCCGCAACAGACTCGAAAGCAACTGATCATGTTTAGTGTTCTCTCCGTGATTGTGGGTACTTGGATCAACATTCAATCTTTCTAATATTGTCGTATACACGTTGACCAGTTGACCGTTTGATTCGTTGACCCCATCCCTCTTTTTTTTTTTCGTAAAAAAAAACTCTATTTTTTTTAGTTTTTAGATTCTTCGATTGCATTGTGACCGTGGTTAGTACTTCTTCTATTTTTATGCTCGTTTGTTATTATGTTTCTCTAGTTTTAACTTTTATGTTTATGGCTTTTGAGTTGTTCACTCTCCTTCAAGTTTTTGTGAGATTTTTTATGTTCTTGTGCGTCTGTCATCCCTTTAATGAATTGTTACGTTTTTTTGTATCCATTGTGCTTTATTTGGTAACATAATATTTTTTTATTCCTCAGGTCTGGTAGTGAGCCGTATGTGCTCTATAGGTTTCTTAAGTCTTCCCAATTTATGTGTAGACCGAGTTGAAGAGAGACAATAAATATGATAAAAGATACATAGTGTGAAAGTTTTTTTTTTTGTTAAGAGATGACTTCAAAGTTATTCACATGTTTGTCTTTTTATATTACTTTCTACCACTACGATTATAATGGAGAAGTTTTTTTCTAATTGCTTGAAGACTAGACATCATAAGTGGATAGTGGTGTTATCGATCGTGTTTTATGTTCCGGTAATAAGCTTTGTTTTTATTGGGAATATATTTAAAGCATTGTTTATATATTCTTATGTAGGCTCATCTCATATCATTTATGGGCCTTATCTATTAGTCCAATAAGATTAGGTCAAGATTAGGTTAAATCTATTGTATTGTATAAATACCTCTTGTACATTCTTTTGTAAGTAATCAAGAAAATATATTTTCCATATTTCTATATTCTCTATATGGTATCATCGAGTCACTTGGCTCACGCCTGATCCAAACCCTAGCCGCCGCCGCCGCTATTCAGCCCTAGCCGCCGCAGCCGCTCCAAACCATAGCTGCCGCCGCTGCATCCTAGCCCAGCCGCTGTTGCATCCTAGCCCAGCCGCCGCTGCCACACCCCAACTGCTGCAAAAATCCCAGCTGCCGCCGCTTTCGTCTATAAAGCGCCGCCGCCATCCGTCTCTGACGCCCAACTCACCACCACATCTTCTTCTCCCCGCTGCCCTACTCCTCACAATGGCCACTCCTTCTTCGTCTCCCTCCCTCATCACCTTTAAGGGCCTTGCGCAGATGTCCCTAAAACTCACCTCCAATAACTACGGTGCTTGGTCCTTTCAGCTCCGTCTCCTCCTCACGGGACATAACCTATTTGGCTATGTTTCGGGCACTCATCCCTGCCCACCTCCCACTATCCCAGCCAACGATGGCACGGAAACCACCACCATCCCCAATCCTGCACACGACCAGTGGGTGTGTCAGGACAACCTTATCTTCTCCACCTTGGTTAGTTCCATGTCTCCGGAACTAATCCCCTTTGTTGCATCAACAAAAACCTCCTGTGAAGCCTGG
This sequence comes from Galeopsis tetrahit, assembly GCA_963675135.1. Classification (NCBI taxonomy): domain Eukaryota; kingdom Viridiplantae; phylum Streptophyta; class Magnoliopsida; order Lamiales; family Lamiaceae; genus Galeopsis; species Galeopsis tetrahit. Next base: position 63,357,625 of record OY776134.1, on the reverse strand, counting down.
TCTATGCTTGAAAACATGTATGGAAAACCCTCAAGAGGCCGAATTCTTGCCCTCAAAACTAAGTTTCGCTCTCTCTCCAAAGGTGCTCGCCCAATTTCCGACTTCCTCATGGAAGTTCGCTCGGTGGTCGACGAACTTGCTCTCCTCGGCATCACCTCTGATGCCGAGGACGTCACTCTCCAAGTTCTAAAAGGACTTGACGAATCCTATAATGACATCGCGAATGTGATCCAAGCTCGCGAGCACCCAATCTCCTTTGCCGAGGTTCAAATTGCCTCGCGACCACACTCGGCCTTACTTCCTGTGACCGCCCTTACTGCTGGCAAAACACACCACCGCTCCTCGCGCCCCGATTCAAGGCCCCGATCCTCTGATCCTCGTCCTCGCCAGTCCACACAGAGGCCCTACCTTGGCACTTGCCAATACTGCCGAACACCAGGTCACACTGCTCGCACCTGTCCCGAAATTCCCACAGCACCCTCACGTTTCACTCCGCAGGCTGGGCAGCATCGACCACCTTCACAAGGCAGCTTTACTACATCTTCAACTCGTCGCCCTAAGATGGATGCTCGCCCAGCATACTCGGCGCATTCGGCCTCCTCGTCCCATCCTGCGGAGCACTGGATACTTGATTCGGGTGCCTCTCATCACATCACCAATGACCTCGCCAATCTGTCCATCCACTCACCCTTTGATGGGCCTGACAATGTTGAAATTGGTGATGGTAAAGGTTTATATATATCTCACACTGGCTCTTTGCACTTCAACACTCTTGAATCTCTCAATTTTTCGAATGTCTTGGTTGTCCCACACATCTCGAAAAACCTGATTTCTGTCTCTAGCCTCTGTCGTGATAATAATGTTAACATTGTTTTTGGGCGCTCTTCCTTTCAGGTGCGAGATGGTCATTCGGGGAGCATTCTCCTCGTCGGGAGTCGTATCAATAATTTATACGTATGACCGGCACTGACCTCCACCTCCTCGCCACAAGCCTTCACCACTCAACACCTGACCACAACCACCTGGCATGCACGCCTTGGCCACCCATCAACAAAGATACTTGCCCACACTCTGTCTCAGCTTCATATTTCAAATACTCCGTCCAAACATTTCAATTGTAACTCTTGTTCTTGTATCAAAAGTCACAAACTACCTTTCTATGAATCTAGCATTGTCTCAAATAAACCTCTTGATGTTATATTCCCTGATGTATGGTCGTCGCCTGTCCTCTCCACTGAGAACTTCAAATACTATGTCATTTTTGTTGATCACTTCAGCAAGTACATTTGGGTCTACCCTCTAAAACAAAAATCTGACGTCCTACAAACCTTCATCACCTTCAAAACACTGGTTGAAACCCAGCACCAAAATAAAATCAAAACCCTTTACTCTGACAATGGTGGTGAATACATTGCCCTTCGCACATTTCTCCAAACCCATGGCATCTCTCATCTTACCACCCCGCCACACACTCCTGAACACAACGGCATGTCCGAACGTCGCCACCGCCATGTGGTCGACACGGCCTTAGCCCTTCTTCATCATGCTTCCATGCCTCTTACTCACTGGCCCTATGCTGTCTGCTAGGCAACCTACATTATCAATCGCCTACCCAAACCCAACCTCAACATGCTATCATCCTACCAAATACTTCATGCTCGTCCTCCTAATCTAGCCAAACTCCGAGTCTTCGGTTGTCTTTGTTACCCATGGCTTCGTCCCTACACTACCCACAAACTTGATTCTCGCTCACTTCCCTGTGTATTCGTTGGCTACTCACTCACACAGAGTGCTTATCTCTGTCTTGACCTCGCCTCTAATCGAGTCTACACCTCTCGCCATGTTCAATTTGTTGAACATTCCTTCCCCTTTCTCAACATCTCTTCTCCTACCCAATCACCATCCGACCCTGTGCCCACACCTACTTCTCATGTGTCTACCACCTCCTCGCCCATTATTGGCGCAGTCTTCCCCACTGCCCCCATCACCAACGTCACTCCACTTGTCCCCGCTCCTGACCCTGTGCTCGCCCCTCCACATCCTGCCGACCAGCCAGCTGCCGACCAGCCCCAGTTACCTCCTCTTCCCCTGCCAACCACAACCACCACCAACACCCATGTGCCGATCAATGCTCCCCCGCGACCACTCGCACCTCGCATGACCACTCGCTCTCAAAACCAAGTGTTCAAACCAAACCCAAGGTATGCGCTCAATTCAACTATCTCTGCTGACATTGAACCGAGCTGTGTTTCTCAGGCCCTTAAAAACAAGCATTGGCGAGATGCCATGTCCTTGGAGTTCGATGCTCTTCTCCGAAATGGTACATGGGACCTGGTACCACCAACACCTACCCAAAATATTGTTGGTTCCAAATGGGTGTTTCGTATCAAGCGAAAACCGGATGGCACCTTGGACAAATACAAGGCTCGTCTGGTCGCCAAAGGCTTTCATCAGCGTCCAGGTGTCGACTTCACTGAAACATTCAACCCCGTGGTCAAGCCCGCCACTGTGCGAACAGTTCTCAGCATTGCGGTTACCAACAACTGGCCTCTTCGCCAATTTGATGTCAACAACGCCTTCCTCCATGGAGAACTCTCAGACACAGTCTTTATGGCTCAACCTCCAGGCTTCAAAGACAAGACCTTTCCCACTTATGTCTGTAAACTACGCAAATCCATCTATGGCTTAAAGCAGGCCCTTCGCACATGGTACTATGCTCTTCGCTCATTTCTCGAAGAGATTGGATTCACCCCCACTCACTCTGATGAGTCTCTATTCGTTTACAATACCAACAGTGTGGTCGCCTACTTCCTTGTATATGTCGATGACCTTATTTTGACAGGCAACAACTCATCCCTGCTCGCCCGTGTGGCTGCTGACCTCAGTACCAAATTCTCGGTCAAGGACCTTGGTTCTTTATCATATTTCTTGGGAGTAGAAGTCCTTCGCACCAAAAATACATGCCTTCTCTCCCAACGCAAATACGTCACTGACCTGCTCGCCCGGTACAACATGATCGACTCCAAACCAGTTCAAACTCCACTATCCACCTCTGCTCGCCTAACACTCTCGGATGGTACTTCCCCTACTGATTCCACCCAATATCGTCAAGTGCTCGGCAGCCTTCAGTACCTCCAACTCACCAGAACAGATATTGCATTTGCAGTCCATAAGTTATCTCAATTCATGCATGCACCCACCATCACTCATTGGAATGCAGTAAAGCGACTTATGCGCTACCTCAATGGTACAAGGGATGTTGGAATCAACATCACCCCCTCCTCATCCACCTCACTCCACTGCTTCACAGATGCCGACTGGGCAGGCAATCATGATGACCGCACCTCCACAAGTGCATATGTAATCTTTTTGGGGGCTAATCCTATCTCATGGTCATCCAAAAAGCAGAAGTCTGTTGCTCGCTCATCCACTGAAGCCGAGTACCGAGCCATCGCCTCCGCAGCCTCTGAAGTCCAATGGCTAACATCCTTACTCAAAGAACTACACTTTCCAACCCCCCCAATACCAGTCATCTACTGCGACAACATCGGAGCCACCTACCTATGCTCAAATCCCGTATTCCATTCACGAATGAAGCACATCGCCATAGACTTCCACTTTGTTCGTGACCTCGTCAAAACTGCTCGTCTCCGCATCTCTCATGTCTCTACTGCCGACCAGCTTGCTGATGCTCTCACCAAACCTCTCTCTAGTGCTCGCCTCAAACTTCTTATGTCCAAGATTGGACTATCCTATGGTACTCCATCTTGAGGGGGCATATTGAGAATATATTTAAAGCATTGTTTATATATTCTTATGTAGGCCCATCTCATGTCACTTATGGGCCTTATCTATTAGCCCAATAAGATTAGGTCAAGATTAGGTTAAATCTATTGTATTGTATAAATATCTCTTGTACATTCTTTTGTAAGTAATCAAGAAAATATATTTTCCATATTTCTATATTCTCTATAGTTTTCTTATAAAAATGATCAAATTAAAAATTCATGGACAAAAGTACCTCAAATGGGTCTATCATAATTTCTTTTTCTTTCCTTTTTTCCCTTTTTCTACAAAATTTTAATAAAAGTTATTGATAAAATTGCAAATGGGTCTATAAAATGGTAAGGGATGTTGGTTTTTGGTACTCTATTTCTTCATTGATATGAGTCCATTGATTTTTCAATAAATTCTTTTTGAAAATTTGACAATAAATTGAATTGACATAATTGTATCAAACACATTTAAATAAAATATATATAGTATTAGTTTGGGTTAATTAATTAATTAATTGATTATATTTTTGTAGGTGGAGCTTGTGGATTTGATAATGACGTGGCATATCCTCCATATTATGGTATGATATCCGCCGGAAACAACAATATATTCAAATCAGAAAAGGGTTGTGGGGCTTGTTATCAGGTTAATTTCATTTTTCATATTTATACAAAATGTGTATATATTTCACTATTTGAATTTTTAACACATGTTGTTAATATTAATTTCAGGTGAAATGCACAAACAATCCATCTTGCTCAGGGTATCCAATTAGAGTTACAATTACGGATGAATGCCCCGGTGCTTGCAATAATGAAGCTTTTCACTTTGATCTAAGTGGTAAAGCTTTTGGAAAATTAGCCAAGCCTGGGCAGGGTGACAATTTACGCAAAGCAGGAAGAATTAATATCCAATACAGAAGGTACATATCTTTTTTTTTTGTCAGAATAAAAAATTGAACATTATCGTTGTCTAAGTTTTATGTACAAATTTTGCAGGGTAAATTGTTATTATAGACCAGGCAGGCTGTCTTTTAAGATAGATAAGGGTTCAAACCGTTATTTTCTTGCTTTTGCAATAGAAGCTTTGAGTGGAGATGGTGATATTGGCAATGTGGAAATAATTAGTTCAAGTTCCAGAAGGTGGATGCCCATGCAGCATTCATGGGGCGCCACGTGGAAGGTCGGGATACCTGAATGGGTACAGGGTCCGTATTCGGTCCGAATAACAACTCTTCAATGGAAAAAAAGCGTTGTTGCCAGCAATGTTATACCCGCTAATTGGGTTCCGGGTCAATACTTTCGATCAACATCCAATATTGTAGGATGAGGATGGTAGTACTAATTCTGTTTTGTTATATTTTATGTTTTATCGCTGCAATTCCCTTCCTAGCTAATTTTAATCTAGAGACAAATTAAGGAATAAAATGTGATGTTTTTTATTGTGTCGTAGTTCTGATTTCAAAATTTGTGTTTGTTCCACCCCACGAATATTTGCACTCACATTACATTTCTTATGCGTTCACCCCCCCTAAATGAGTGATTGGAAATAAAAAATTTGGAAAAAAAGAGAATCAATGGATTCAAATACTCCAGGACATATGTCTATCTAGGCAATTAAAGTCCTGCTGGGGATTTTACAATATTTCCATATCATAAGGTACAAAAATAACCGGCATAATGTTCGTCAATAATTACGGATATACCTCCAATTTTGTAATAAATAAATAAACAGAATGTAATTAGCACAAGAAATTACAGCTCAAAACGTTAATTCATGACAATCAATTCATGTTTCCGGCTATTTATCAGGTTAATTTCATTTTTCATATTTAACTAGAGAAAAAGATCTAACTGTCCCCATGTATTGTTTATGAAATGGGATGACATTATTTTAAATCAATCTATTTTTATTTCGAATTCATTATTCTAAACACCAACTATTACAGTATAATTTATCTTAAATTTTTTAGAAATTATAATCTCATTCCAAACATAAAAATTGGTGTATTGCAAATACAACATGGAGTACTATTCAACCTAGGTGGAAGATATCTACTATTACTAATAAAAGCGTGTTAGCGTTCCTTTATTTTTAGTAGATTCTTATGAGTAGAGAACTTTAATAATATCTCACAACCATCTCAGTATATATACGGGCACTTGTAATCCTTTTTTAGATAGATTGAATGAAAATACTCTGCTTTCCTTCTCTAATTCTACATGTTAGTTGAAAGTCCAAGAAAAATAACAATCCTAAATAATCTGACTAACTCTATTAGTCCAAAATTAACCACATCACGCTAACCAACCTAAAATGAAAAGGATGTAAATTGAAAAGGTGCGTATATACTTACAGAATATAAAATGGATTTGCCCTAACTCACTGAATATAAAAGTATATATTTTCTCTCCGATGGCATACAATTTTTAATGTCATTACATAATTAGAGACGGAAAATACCGTCTATAATTTCAGACGATTTAAAAAATGGATTTATGACGGGTTTTAGAGACAGAGTAAAAACCTTCTCAAAAAGGTTTCTAAAGCGTTTGGAGACCTTTTTACGGTCACTAAATCTCACTTTTTTTTTGGATCAGCATTACACTAGCACAACATTTTTCTAGTTTGCATCTTCAAACAACTATCCATACTTTTCTTTTTTTTTTTTTTTGTTAAAAAATAAAATTTAAAAAATCACGCTAGCCGGTTGTGTTTCTAAAACAATAATATAAATTCCATCGATCTGTTTGTCCTAGACATACAGCTATCTCAGTTTCTTGGTACCGTCTCTTCACTCTGAAAACTTCACCAACTTAGTCTTATTTGATAACATTAATAGACAAATACTTTAATTATTATTTTTATCCTTTTCACAAAACAATTTTCATGTTTAAAAGGGGGGTTGAGCTTATTCATTCTAATAAACTTTAATCCTTTCAATTTACAATTAGCAAAATTCGCCACCAGGAGATGGTGGCCCTCAGCCGCGTTGCGTGGTGGTTGATCGTTTGCACGGTAGTGGTAGCGGCGGAGGACATTCACCTAGAATGGCATGTTAAATTAAATGAACAAATCCAGCCAGTGTCACAAAATCAATCGGTATTATTCTTGAAATTGCTTTATTTAATTATTTTGTTAGTATTTTCAAATATTTAAGTTTAATTTCATAGGAATGGGAATTTGCTAATTTTTCATTTTATTTTATTATAAGGTTATCACGATTAATGACTTATTCCCGGGTCCTCTTATCAACGCATCGACCAACGACAATGTGTATATTACAGTCCACAACGATATGGACGAGTCACTCCTCCTCACATGGTAAAGGATCTACTAATTTCCTCTGATCGACAATCAATAATGTAACTTGTTGGAGCTTGTGTATACTTGTTACGTTTTTTTTCATCTGCATAAAAAAAAAAACCTCAAATTTTGAAGGCTCTATGACGAGAAAACATTGCAAAAGGTCATTGTAATGAACGTTGATGTTTACTACAGTGTGGCGTGAAAGATATTAAGAAGATACTCTTAAATACGTGTAATCTAACGTGACAAGCTCTGGTAAAAAAAAAAGTATGTATTGATTATGTAATTAATGAGAAAATATTTGAATATATATATGCAGGAATGGGATACAACAAAGGCTAAATTCATGGCAGGATGGGGTGTCGGGTACAAATTGCCCGATCCTACCCGGAACCCAATGGACTTATGTGTTCCAAATGAAGGATCAAATAGGCAGCTTCTTCTATTTCCCTTCGACTAACTTTCAGAAAGCTGGCGGAGGATTCGGCCCGATCCGGATCAACAATCGGATTGTCATTAACGTTCCATTTCCAAAGCCCGAACAAGAGTTTGATCTTCTAATTGGTGATTGGTATGGGAATGATTACAAGGTACTTTCAATCTTTTACCAATTTACAAGATTAAGACTCCTATATTATATTAAATATTTATTAGAGTGTGGCTACTCACCCATCAAAATCATCTAAGTATACTCCACGATGTGTTTGATCAGAATTGTGGTTGTACGCGCTCTTCAATCAGTAAGATTCGTATTACTGTACATTATACATTATGCATTTTGTATGTTTTTAAGGGTTAAACATTGAATTTTATGCATGACTATTTTTATTTAAAAATTTATGAAGTGTGTTTAGACTATTGTGTGATGTGAGTTTGAATTATGGTATTTATACACTTTACACATGCTCTCATCATACGTACACTTTACACTTTCTCGATCAAACTCATGCCACAAAATTTGTCTTGTATTAGATTGGGCTCGTTTGCTTTAATGAATAAGATAAATAAGTAAGTACTTAGTCACATGAACCAAAATGAAGATACATGAGATAAAAGTATTCATCTCTCTTAATCTAGCAAAATAATATGTCTATGGTTTTAATATGAAACTAAATAATTATTTTTTTAATGATATCCACCACTTGGCTAAACTATTTAAATCATGCTACAATATACAAATGTTTCAAGACTGTATTAGAGTTGCATAAAAAAATCCACATTTGGCCGTATTTTTATTGCTTATATATTTGAAAATTACACAGGAAGCCAGGGCACAAGGAGGTGCGATCGTTTTCAGCGATCGGATCCTTATGAATGGAAAAGGCCCATATGGTGACCCACTTGCTAAAGCCCACGAGTCCTTTACTGTATCCAAAGGTCAGGCTTATTTCATAAAAGATGTTTCAAATTTTTTTAAAAATAATTTAAGCTTGTACTCTTAATTGGAGATTATTCAATAAAAGTTCATTTAAGCTCGATTCGACATAAATATTAAATAAACTTGAATATATATTTATGGGTACAATTTCAAAAGCTCGAGCTAAAAAAAACAAAAAAATACAAATGTTCAGCTCGATTAAAATTTGTTTGAGCTCAACTTCTGAAATTATAACAATAATTTCAAAATTCAATAATATTTCAAACAAAGTTAAACTTACTTCTTGAACTTTATTAAATTATGTCATTAATTGGCATGAATTTTTATTATTTTGAAGGTAAAACCTACAGATTTAGAATTTCGAACGTGGGCAGCATATGGAGTTTGAATTTTAGGATTCAAAATCATAAAATGGTACTGGTGGAGACGGAAGGATCATACCCCAATCAAATCACGTTAAATTCCCTCGATGTCCACGTGGGCCAATCCTACTCTGTGCTCGTTACAGCTGATCAGGATCCACTGGAGGATTACTACATTGTAGCAACTCCTAAATGGATCAATACGACAGGACCCAATTCCCTCGCCGCTGTCGGGATTCTACACTATGATACCTCCACCACAACTGCTAGTGGGCCTTTGCCAGATGGGCCTGGCCCATTTGATATTTCATTTTCTCTCAATCAAGCCACATCCATCACGTAAGTCACCCATTTTTTCGTTCTTTCTAGTTTGATAGGATCATACTCCCTCCGTCCCACAATAACTTTCACACTTTTCTTTTCGGGACGTCTCACAATAACTTTCACACCCTTAAAATGGAAAATCCTTTATAAACTCCACCCTCACTATAACCTCAATTTTACACAAATGTCATTACTTTATCTTCACACATATACAAAAGTTAGTTCTAATTAAATACTCCATGTGTACCCTTTAAACTTTACATTTAGGGGACATCACGGATTTTAAAAAATATACAATAGTATTTTATAAAATTGTTGTGGAGAGCGTAAGAAAAAAAAAAAAAAGTGGAGATGTAAAATGTAAGAAAAGTAATACTCCCTCCGTCCCACAGGAATTTGCACACTTTCTATAAATGGATGTCCCATTCCAATTTGCACACTCCATAAAAGAAAATATCTTCATAACCCCCACCCTCAAAATATACTCTTATTTACCCATATACCATTACTTTTCCACACTCAATCTACTTTTTACTTTACTTTATTCATAAAACTTTACAAAACTACCCCTCAAAACATCACTCATTACACCTTTTCTTACACATTTCTTAAATTGTGTGCCCACCCAAGTGTGCAAGTTTCTATGGGACGGAGGGAGTAAGGTGAAAAGGGAAAGGGAAAGGAAAAGGAAAAATGAGGGGGTAATTTATGTAATTTTGTATAAAAGTAAGGATTATTGTTAATAAATGTGAAGCACAACTTGACAAAAAATAAAATGTAAAGCTTTAAAGGGATCGACGTATGAAATGACAAAGTGTATTTCTTCCGTTCCGCAATTACTTTCACATTTTTCTTTTCGAAGACGTTCCACAATAATTTTCACACCCTTAAAATGAAAAAAAAAAACTCTTTATAAAGTCCACCCTCACAAGTCACAAAGTCTTCAATTTTACACAAATGTCATTACTTTTTCTCCATACATATACAAAAGTCAACTTATTTTTCTACTTTACACATTAAGTTTTACAAAATTACCCCTCAAAACTCCACTCATTATTACACTTTATAATTTCAAACCTTTAATTTAATTTAACATTTAATTTCATATAGGATGAACATGACAGCAGGTGCTGCAAGGCCTAATCCTCAAGGGGCATTTAACGTGACAAATGTGACACTAGCCCAAACATTTGTACTTCGTGGAAATTTTACCGTGACAAATGGTCAAGATCTTTACACTATAAACAACGTAGTCTACAAAACTCCATCTACTCCATTGAAATTGGCAGATCAATACCTCAATGGCTCCGGCGTGTATCAGCTCGACGAATTTCCCGTTCACTCGAGCCTCCCGACGCCTGTCAACGGCACATTCGTCGTGTCAGGGACGCACAAGGGATGGCTCGAAATCGTAATTCAAAACGGTTTGAATAAGATCGACTCTTGGCATTTGGACGGCTACGGGTTCTTTGTGGTCGGGTATGTTTTGTAACATGCCATAAATTTTAAATTTTTGATACTCCATAATTAAGGTCCTATGTTTGCATGAATTGTAGTTATGGTCTCGGGGATTGGACGCCCGCAGCACGTTTAACGTACAATCTGAATAATCCGATTGTACGCTCTACTGTTCAGGTAAACGAGGTTCAACAGTCACAATTTTAATTTAATTCTAATTTGGTGCGTTAATAATTCACTTGAACAATTAGAAATATATACTATTAATTACTTAAAATCAAATTGCATAGTGCATACAAAATTTTGACTTAATATTATTATGTTCAGGTGTATCCTGAAGGATGGAGTGCAGTTTATGTGTATTTGGATAACCCTGGGATGTGGAATTTGAGGTCACAAAATTTGAGACATTGGTACTTGGGGCAAGAACTCTATATTAGGGTTCATGATCCTGATCCAAACCCGGTTAAAGAGCGTCCTCCTCCTGATAACATCTTATTTTGTGGTAATGTTTAAATAACAAATTAATTTAACTAAGGTCCAAACAATTTCTATGGGACCATATTCATATAGAGCGCAAAACTCTGACTTTAAACGGGACTCCTGCAAGTGGGCGATGGGATTGGTCCCCGGGATTTGTCGGTCCTTTGACCGGATACCCGAGACTTTTAAAAAAAAAACAAATTAATCTAACTTTTTGTGTGAATTTGATTTATATCAACTTCATCTTATTTTTTTACTCACTTTCAAAATAAGTCTAAAAGCAAAATCTTGTACTCCATATAAGATCCATGTTTATTAGATTTGTGAACTAAGTTGGTACAAGTTTTTGTCAAATTGGTTCTTAACTCGAATGTCTTAATAATGGAATAATGTAGGAGCCATTCAAGGAGCACCACCTCCACCCCCATCTTCACCGGCACCACCATCTCCATTTGCGCCTCTACCTCCTCTACCCCCTCTGCCGCCATTTCTGCCGCCGCCGCCATCAACACCAGCTTCAGCTGCTGTGAAGTCATCACACACAGGCTGGTAAGTCACTAGCTAGATTAATCATAAACATATAATAATAATTATTAATTGCATTATATATATATATATCCTCTGGTATTAATTGTCTGCCAATTTTTTTTTACCTGATTTGATTTGAAATTTTTTGATTTATTGCAGGTTGTACATTGTGATTAGTTGCATCGTTGCAGTCATCTGAAGCGAGCTACAAATTATAATAATTCAGTAGAACATTATTGAATTTCAATAAGATTGAGTTTTAAAAAAATTAATAAGATTTTTTTTTTTTGAATTCTCATATTGAATATTAATGAAGCATGCCATTATTTAGTCATATACATGAACGAATGTGTAGAAAAAATTAGAAATAAGATACTTTTGTCGTGACTTATTTTATATTATTATTCAATTATTTGTTTAAGAATACAAATAATCTTAAAATTGGATAGTCTTGAGGAGACAAACTTGCTAAAAACACACACATATATCACTACAAAAAATATGTTGTTTTCCTACTGAAAAACCGTGGCAATTTACAACGGTCTGGGTTGGTCTCAAATTTACAACAATTCGGGTCATCTCAAATTTGCAACGGATTAGTTTGTGATGGACAAGTTCGTCATTCGTCATAAATTTTACGAAAAAAGTAGCACTCATGCTAGTTCAAACTCAGACCACCCATGGCTACGACGGTTTTGACTTTAATCACAAATTTTATATATTTTGAGTAAATGATAATATTCGTCACAAAATCGTTGCAATTAATTACTCTCTTTGTACATTCTTATTTGAAAAATTTACTATTCACATTATTTTATCTCCTCCACCGTTCAATCATCACTTATTTATTCAAATTGTCATTGACTTTATTTATAAACAATCACTTTATCTATAAATGGACCCCACAACATTCCATCATACCTTCAACTTATCTACTTTATACATAAATTAATCAATATTAATTAAAATTTGTGTCCGCAGAAGTGGACATAATAAAATTGGAGGGAGTAATTTTTATTATGCTGGCAGTCATCAAACATAGTATGAAGCAGTTATCAAGTTTGATATCATTATTCTACATATACATGAATCATTAAACCAATATTTGCCAAATGCAAAGGAAATGAAAAGGCAAGAAAAAAAGTGGACAAATCTTTTGTTTTAAGTATTGAACTTTTATTTTTTGCATATATATATCAATAATGAAAAAAAGAGATGCAACATATTTTGAATAATTGTTTGTATAAAAAAAGACTAGAATCCCAGTTAATTGCAAGCGAAGTATATAGTTTATTATACTATAAACAAGAAGTTAATCCATTACGTGCAAAACACAATTACCAAATTCAATTATATACTTGACCTCCATGCATATATGATATATAGCCTTGACTATGTCACAAAATAAAAAACAATTATATATGTACCTTCATGCCAATAACTTGACCTCCATTCATAGAACCATTTTGACTTGTTTCATGAACCAATAATTAAAATTAAATGAATATGGTGCCATTTGGGAGTGCACCCACCACATAAAATTATTTTCCACGAGATACGGGATATGTTTTCTTTTGTTTTTAATTTGTGCTTTTAGAATGGCTTAGCACGAAATTAAAGCTTTTACAATGGTCTTTTAAAATGTGTAATAAGGCCCCCAAGTAGGTGTTTTGATTGTTGTATTTACATACACAAAAAAATTAAACGATTTACTTTATGTGAGTCCATTCTTTTATTGATCTACAAACAACAAAGAAAAAATTACAATATGTATACTTCGATGACCAAGCTAGATTACACTTATCACACAAAAAACCTCACATTATTTGTTTTTTCTCTCAACTCTAAGTAACGTAGGTTGATTATCCCTATCATTTCGCTCGAGCTTGATAGTATGTTTTAGATACTCTAAATGATGTGTTTTGATTTTTGATATAACCAGCATCAAGTTCCAACTCAATCGAAAGAGAAATAACTGAAATACACTTGTAACATAAAATTGCTATAAAAATAGCAAAACCATTATCTATTACTACGTATCTATTATCTTTTCTCTACTAAAAATCCAGTAGAAGAACACCTCAGGTTGATTGATGACAAACTCTATTGAACTAAGTGAGCTGACTCCAACTCTATTGAATTTAAGGCAACACTATTGAACCCAACTATAGTAAAACCTCTATAAATTAATACTCTATAAATTAATAAACTTTTTAAAATAATAAAATCTTCCGGTTCCGACTTGGGCCTTTGTAAAAAATCATCAAATTCGATAAAATAATAAGATAATAATTTTTCGAAAAATCCCTTTATAAATATTAGGTCCCATTAAAACTCTAAATTAATAATTCATAAATATTAAAATTATAAATATGATGGTAAATTGCTAAAATATGAATCTATTGTACCTTAACTAACTTTCAAATGATATTTTTCATCAATCCACTCTTGTAAATCTTTTTTGAATGCATGTGGGATGATCTCTCTTATACTCACATAATGCTTTACGCATTTTATCATTCATAGATGATTTTGCGATGTCTTTCAGATGAGAAGACATGTCTGGGTGTTATGAATTATTTTATTTCCATATTGAGATTTATATAGTGGAGTATATGTTTCATTCACCATGTATGAATATATTTAAGTGCAACAAATTAATGTAAACATGTATACAATGAATATATTTAATTAGTTACAAAGAATTGGTTGATGCATGAATATAATCAATGAAACATATATGAATTTTCATTTATCTTCAAGCTGAATTTCAAAAGTCTCTCTTTTAATTAATAAATATTAATTTATCGATAAATTAATACCTCTTTAAATTAATAAAATTTCATGGTCCCAAGGATATTAATTTATAGAGATTTTACTGTACATTGAACCAGATCTCAGCTGACTAACTCATTTGCACTTATTTATTCAAACGGTCATTTTTTCTGTTTACACAATCACTTTATTAGTGGACTATGCAATATCTCATAATACCATCCAACTCACTTACTTATACATAATTAGTTAATATTTTTTATAATCCATAAAAATGAATTATGCATACAAAATTTCAACAACTATGGTATTAAACATCACTTTCATTCTAAACAATGGTTTTAAGAAATTCGGGCGAATGCTGATTATTTGGAAGGAATTTTGTATTAAATTCTTTAATCCAAACATGACAACTATAATTCAAGGGTGTAATAAAATGTTTATCAAATCTCACCAAAAAATCATAGTAGCTACCAAACAAATTAAAATAGTTAGTCCTTGATAATTTAAAAACTCTCTACTCCTTCAATCTAATTTTCCTTATAATAGAAATAAACAAAAGAGGATTGCTACGATCTATTCACTAATATATGCATATAATTACCACCTCACACTACTACTCTCCCTCCAAACATCTCTAACCTCTTCCACTCTCTCTCATCATTCTTCTCCCCCTCTCTCTCTAAAACAAAACTGCGGTAGCCGTCGTGCACGGTGATGTTGGCGGTGGTGAAAGAGGCAAATTATGGATGAGCCACCGTGCCACGTCATCAATAATGACCTCTCCCCCGTCGCCAAAGGCAAGCGTACCAAGAGGCTAAGGCCTCAATCTCCCGCCACCAGCTACCGCCTCTCCGCCTCCGTCGACGACGGCGCCGCCACCGAGGAAGAACAGGACATCGCCAGATGCCTCATCCTCTTGGCCCAAGGCTACTTTTCTAACGATACCAAAAACAATTCGGATACCGCCACCGATAAGGGCGGCGGCGGCGCCGCCGTCTATGCATGCAAGACGTGTGATCGGGTTTTTTCTTCGTTCCAGGCCCTCGGCGGCCACCGGACAAGCCATAAGAAGCCCAAAATTGACGACGATTTTTCGTCGAAAAAAAGAACGCCACCGCCGCACACGCTTTCTCTCCAACTGAGCTCATTCACAGCCGGGAAGCCGTACGCTTCACCGAGGATTCACGAGTGCTCGTATTGCGGCGCCGAGTTCACTTCCGGACAAGCCCTAGGAGGACATATGAGACGGCACCGGGCCGTCCCCATTTGTCCTGTTCCGAGTCGTATACCTGACTCGGAACCAAATAAGCCTAGAAATGGGCTTTCTTTGGATCTAAATTTTCCGGCACCGGAAGACAAGTTTGAATTTGGGTCCGGGCGGCCGGAGAATTTGATGGTAGCCACCAACACTCCGGCGTTGGTTGACTGCCATTTTTGATCCAGAAGGTTCAATTATTTTTGACACATTGATCTTCCAACACACCATAGAAGATGACTTATTTTCAAATATTTAATTTTTTTTTATCCCTTAATTCTTTTTTTCCGTGACTCTTTTTTGTTACTTATTCTTTTCTTCTTTTTTTTTTCTTTTCGTTCAACTTTGTGTAATTATGGAGTCTTGGAATAGGCAAAATGGTATTGTTCAAATTCTTCGAACTAATTATTGTAATTTGTTATAGTTTTATGTTGGTAACCCGATATTTCGTCTCGTATTTATTAGTGTGTAGATATATTTGATGTTTGTTTCGTATGGAACCAATCAAAGTTGATTTTTTTTTATGAAACTCAATACCTACATAAAACACTAGCAAGTCAAAGGACAACGATCTGGGAGAAAATATTACTCCTGTTACTTGCTTACGAATTTACTGTGTGATCGAATTGCCCAAATAACCAGTGCAAGACAAATGTGTATGCATTATTTGTATTCAAGTAAATATTATACTGTAATTGGTATAGGTAATGATACAGCAAGACTTTTTTTATGTTTATGTAATAGCATTATGAGAAAGCATATAAGATTGAATGAGAATCATTTTGAAACAAATTGATACGATGAACACGTAAATCTTTGATGGAGAGAATCATGTGCAAAGGAAAGCAACTAACCATTTCTTACAGTAGATTAGCTGCATATACTACAGACAACAAAAGATAGTAAATATGAATTCTTATAAGAAGAGAGTTCAATTCTCACTCAGATCTGCGCATCTTCACATTTAAAGGAACCTCCTTGTAGGATTGGACCTTCTTCGCTGCCGTTCGCGGCGGCCTGCAAAGAGACGACCTTCGTGGCCCTCGAGATCCAAATATGCTGTCTTCAACTTTAACGGATGATAACACAGAGTTTGAGCCATTCTCGAGGACATGTTCATCCAGAGAGGGGCATTGTGACAATTCCACATCACCGTCAGTTTCTCTTGATTCTACGGTCTTAAACCTAGCAGATGATCGCCTCCCCGTTGCAGGCCTGGCAGAGTACCCAAAGGGCCAAATTTGATGAGCATGCAAAAATCGTACTCAATATACAGTATATTACAAGAAAAATGGTGTATGAAATATAACCTTTTTGTAGCATTCTCCTCAGATTGTGATGATTCAGACGAGCCCAAACCTACAAATTTTCCATGGAAAATAATTCAGTCCAAAAAACCACCTTCTTAAAGAGTATAAATAAGTAAAATAAAATGCTTTCATAGATTACTCACTGTTCGATCGTAATTTCCTTTTGGCCATGCGTAATTCTTTCGGGGACTCTTCTTCGATACGGGGCTTGTTTGAATTCACCTTTACAAGGTTAAAGTATCAATTAGTTTTATTCAAAAAAAAAAAAAGTATCAATTAGATGAAGTGAGAATTGGGTTTCCAGAAGGATCTAGTTTCTTACACAGACCTTGAATTCCAAATTTCTTGCTTTGAGCAATCCATTTTGGCATCCAAGCACATGATGTAATTCTTTCAACTGAAACGAGAGACATTGAAAACGTGTAATAATAATATGTCGAATCAAACCATAGAAAAGAGGAGCTGTTGGACTTACCCTATCTTTGCCTGAATTAAGTTCCTGACAATTTGATGAACAAAAGTAAGTGACAAAAACAAAAATGCAGTGTAAAAAACTTAGAAAATCTACAAACTTCAAAGAGACGCACCGCAAGCAATTGAGTGTGTGACACAGCTAGTTTTTTATTCTGTTCCTGCACTGCTATCAAATTAAGCCTCAATTTCTCTAGCTCAATTCCACTAAGTTCAACAAGTTTGCTATCACAAAACAATGTGAAGGAATAACAAAACAAAAAACAAAAATGTTCAACAAAAATGAACTAAAATAAATCCAAAGAGGATACTTTCTCTGCAACAGCATCTTCGACAAAGCCACATTTTCCTGAATCAAAATTGCAATCAAGAACAGATCAATCAAGAAAGCAATTAGACTAGTAAACAATGTTACCTTCTGGAGCTTCTCAATATACTCCTTAACAGTTGTAGGAATAGACGACGACACGTGTTTCTCCTGTAAGTTGGTAACATCAACCAGATTTCGTTTGGCTACCAGCCGAGGACGTGGCCCTACGGGTTTCCCTGCTATATCTGGATTTTAATGCAGAATTTTAAGTGTAAGTCGAAATCCTACAATTTATAAACTACCTACACTTTGCTTATCGCCATAAACCCTAGGAAGAAGGGGCCTAATTAGTCTACTAATTGAAAACAGAAAATCCCCAATGCCGTAAACGAAATAATAATTTTTCATGATTAAGGTAACATCAACCAGATTTCGTTTGGGCACAAGTTGAGGACGTGCCCAACGGGTTTCTCTGCAATATCTTGGATTTCAGTGCAGAATTTTCAAGTGTAAATCGAAATCCTACTATTTATATACTACCTACCCTTTGCTTATCGCCATAAACCCTAGAAATAAGGGGCACAATTAGTCTACTGATTGAAAATAGAAAACCCCCAATACCGTAAACCCTACAATCCATAGATATACTATGGAGAAGAAATAGCAAAATTAAAAATGAAATTAGAACATTTTGAATATCGAACATATATGAACAGAAATCAATGGGTTTCACGCATATGATTAGGTTCTCAAATTCAAAATAACTCCATCATTCGAATTTCGAAACACTAAAAATGAGCATAGAATTAATAAGATGGGACAAACAATTACCTCCGATTGCTGCGCCATTCTCTAAATTCAAAATCTCGAAACCTTCCTTTTCCGACATCACAGCTCTCTCTCTCTCACCTTTCTCTCTCTATGCTCGCGCATAAGCCATCTCTGAACTCTCCGCTGAAGTGGGGCGGGTGTGTGAAATTCAAACTGGGGGGAAAATAAAAGATTCGAATAAGGCCACTCTAATAGATACTCTGAAATCTATTTTTCGGTTTGCATATCTCAATTATTTACAATTGAATTAAAGATTATGGATTTTAAGTAAGGATGAAAATGAATCATACTATTCGATAGAGATCTTATTCGATCTATGAGGTTGTGTTTGGATGGAGGGATTTAGGTATGGATTTTAAATCCATAATCTAAATCCACTTCACACGTTTGAATTAAATGAATGGATTTTAAATATTTAGCATCTTTTTTAGTTAAAATTGAGAGAATTTCAAATCCCCACTAAAACCATGTCATTTGAAATCCATCTAATTTAAAATCATTTCATTTGAAATCCCCTCATCCAAACACAACCTTAGTTGCGTTTGGATGGAGGGATTTGATTTGATGAGGTATTTCAAATGAAAGGTTTTGAAAGTAGAAGGATTTCAAATGACATGGTTTTAGGGAGGATTTAAAATCTTCTCAATTTTAACTTTAAAAAAATATGCTAGGGATTTGAAATCCATTCATAATCCAAACAAACAAGTGGAGTGGATTTGAATGGTGGATTTGAAATCCATTTTGATCAAATCCCTCCATCCAAACGGAGCCTTAGGTTTGTCTTGTTTAATAAATAAGTGGGACTCCTTTTTTTTTTTTTTTTAAGCTAATTTAGTTAAATAAATATGATTTGAGATTTTTTTTTTTTAGACCTTTAAGCTCAATACAACATACCCTCCCTCACTCTCATATACATTTTTTATAATTTCTCTAGACTTCATATAAAAATACTTGTATATTTATATTAATTTAGAATACTCTCCCTCACTCGTGGACGGATTATCACTTTTTACCTTTTGGGAAGGAGACTCATCGAGTGGACAATTTAAATGAGTGGAGTTGCTCCTAACAGGAATCGAACTCAGGTCGTTTTTACCTAAAGGCTCTGATACCATAGAAGAATTTTCGTCACATCTAAAAGTCCGAACTTGTAGAGAGTTGAGGCCAATAAGCTTCCTATTTTATCATTTTTATTCGTCCACCTATAAGTTTCTCATACTTTTTTTTAGCAAATATTTTTTAATATTTTATCCTTACACTTCACTTTATATCTTTTTTTTTCTCTATCTCACTTCCTCTCTCAATCACATCACTTGTACTGTATTTATTATTTAATCATTTTTTATAGGCGGACGGAATAAATAATTTATAAATTTTTTACTGTATTTAGTTTTATTTATATATACAAATATATAATATACATGTAATACTTAAATAAAGTAAGAAAGTTTAGTAATAAAAAAATTTAATGACTAGAAATGATTTTAAAAGACTTTCGGATCAAACCTTTAAAAAAATTATACAGTACTCCGTATAACAGATCATTGTTCATGCTTGATCCTAAAAAATATATATCTAGTCAGATATTTTATTTAAGTAGTCCTGACTCATTCCCTCTTTTATCTTTAAATTATTTGGTATAAATACAATTGAGCATGAATTTGTCTGTTTAATATAAATTTTATTTTAAACATAGTTAGTCATTTAATTTATTTTTAATTATACATCTATTTTAAGCTAAAGCAAACACGGGACCTACTTCGATCCATACCCAAAATATTGAGAGGCCCATATATACACCTCTTTAAAATCTAAAGGCCCAACCGAAAAAGTAAGCGAATTAGAAGAATTAGATTTACTCCTCCCAAATTAGACGTACTCTCTATACATGCACCTCTAAAATAGAAGAATGGTAGATTTACTTATCCCAAATCATCTAAAACTAGTAATTCACCCATTCGTTGCACGGATAGTATATATACTTTATGTATTGTGAAATTTTTATTACTTTTCCCAAAAGAGTAATTTAAAATTAAAAAAATAATAATATACTTAGCTAAAAAAATAATAAAATTATGTAACATTTTAGTTCAACCTCTCATCATTATGACTTTGAATTCATGATATATCTCACATCAATTCATGATTAATCTACCATATATAACAGTAGTATATTAATCTAAAAAATAAAATACAAAAATTATTAGCACGGTGTAAAAAAAAAAAAAAAAACTATTTAATGCCATATGCTGTCAAAAGCATAACCGATTAAGAATGCAATTTAATTACTGTAAAATAAAATAAAAAATCAAATAAGCTTGATTTACACATTTTTTGACGGTAAAATCAGTCCAACTAAATTAAGATAAACATTGTAACAATGAAAATAAAAAATTATAAAGTCTTATAATTACATAAAATTTAACTTATACTAAATAATACTCTCTCAGTCTTAATTAAATAGAGCTTTGTATAAAAAATAAAAATCAAATCAGTTTATCTAATTGGAACAGAGGAAGTACAAACTTAATATAGTAATTAGATAATTTTAATTATACTTGAGATTCAATTCAAAAAGTAATACTACTATTGATTTAAAATAGTACATTAAAAATGACTTATCTTGTTAACATAAATATCTAGTCTATTTGAATAAAATTATTATACAATACAATTAATGTATCATTCTCTTTCTGATTTCAAAGAAGTTATTGTGCAACATCGACTTGGTTGATTAGAATTTTAATTGCACATCGACTTGGTTGATGAAGGTCAAAACATTACAGATGGCGCTCCTTCCCAAACACAATTGTCCAAAACATTCCTGATCCACAAACACAACAACAAAATGCAATATTTATTTTAACATTGTGAATGCATATGTTCTGTATGGACAATTCTCATACCCTTATTTAATGATTAAAAAAAAGTTATGCAGAAAATATTATAGAGGTGAGATGGATGAACACAACAAAAAGGAAACAAATTTGCATTCAATATCATGATATGATCAAATGTTCATGTTTGTTTAAACCATGACTTGTTCGTGTTTTTGGATAAGTTTTTCCCAAGTATATTTTCGTTCCAAGGATTTAATTAAGTGCCAATGAATCCCTAAAGTTGCAAGTTATAATGCCATTGTAGTAACTAAGCTTGTTTGTTTGGATTTTCGGGAATTTAAAGACAAGTATGAAACTAGATGAACTAAACAAGAAGAAATGAACAAAGCAATAACAATATATCTAACTTCCTTTCGAAAGTGCAAGGTGAGAGTATTCCCTCGGGTGTTTCCGTTTTGTGGGTAATTCAATGAGTTAACGAACCAATTGCATGAGTTAAACTATGGTTTTGGGTTAAGCTAAAGGCTACCACTCGTGTGTGTAGACCATTCCCTTGTGAGGCTTAGGTGAACACGTGCATCAATTATCAATTATATAGTCTAATCAATACCATAAGCTCCTAAGACAGTGTCTCATAAACACGTTCAACACGGTTACTAATGTTTATGAGACGCCCTCTCACTAATCTAATAGACGACCTCTAATCGACTAGTGTCTAGTGTCGTCGATCTAAGCAATCAACCCCCGATCGGTGTAGCTAATTACTATGTTAATTCTAATCGATTAATTCAAGCTCATACACACACTCTTAATCATGCAACCCAATATGGTCGTTGAAGTCGACACAACCAATAATGCTAGCTAATAGGGTGAATTAATCAATTGAATCATGAAAATCACAACACTAGAAACATATACACCCAAATCCTAAGCTAATCATGCAATTAATCCACAATTACACTAAACACCCATCAAAACATCCACACCCAAGGCAATAAGAGCTTAGCCCATGGTTCTAGAAGAGAATCCCATGGCTAAAACAACAATAAACATAAAACTCATAATAGAATAACAATAAATTGAAGAAATTAAGAAAATACTAAATTGAATTGCAAAATAGATTAATATCACCTTGATCATGGAAATGTAGCTACAAAACGATGTAATAGACGATACCCGATGATAATCGTAGCTTGATTCTAAGTAATAACCACTATTCTATCTAATCTAATGAAGAATCTAAACTAAAAATGAAGAATACCTACAACTATGTGGATGTGTGTGTGGAATTGCTTGTAAAAGGAGTAAGACTCCTTTTTAAAACTCAAATTGGAGCTATTTATAGTTGGGGTAGAAGTCTTGGACGAAATTTGCACTTAGGTCCCTCGAAAATGGAGAAAATGGGCAAAAACCCCTGAAATGTATGTGACCCGGCCGGGTGGCTCCCACCCGGCCTAAATACGAACCTAGGGGAAAATTTGGCTTGCCCGGGTGATTTTGACCCGCCCGGGTCGATTCTACCCGGACATGCTTTTTCGTCTCTTCGTATCTCGAGCTTCCGACCTCCGATTGACTCGATTCTTTTTTTCATTCCACTCCGTTTTTCGAGACGAATCCAACCGTGCACTCCTCTTCCTGATCCAGTAAAGTATGGTTGGTGTTTTGCTCCAAATTCCATCGTATTTCCTACAAAATCGACAAAACACAACCTTTCTCTCATTTCGGCTTAAACAATCATATTCAATGTATAATTCAACATCAAATGAGCTTCAAATATGCATCTAAATAGTGTAAATTCCACCCGAATCAAACCACACTAAGCAATCAAGATTTCATGGCATCAATAAAAATTGTTTTTCTCTAAACTTTGATGCACACAACATTTGTTCTCACAACAATAACAGTGCCCAATAAAGAATAAATTCAAATGAATAAAGTAATGAAATGGATCTCACCGTTTTACAGCAATAACTAAACCTGTAAAATAAAACTGAAGATTCATGATTCATACAAATAGAAGAAAACGATGAAAACCACAAGCAAAACGAAACACAAAAAATTGGAATTGAAAACACTAAAATATTATTTGATGAATGCCAAAGAAATTTTATGAGAATGCATACCTATAGGATAATGAGATTGACCTCACTATAGCAGAAAATCAGAATAAATAGGTTAGGACGAAATAATCAGAAAATAAAATAAAATTAAACGACAGGCTAAGACAATGACAAGTAAGAATATCTTACACACATAACAACTCTATTCTTTTCAGTCCAATGCATCATTCATACTAAGAATTCATAAATAAAAATCTCCAAACGCTTTGTTTCAATCAAATGTGCTTTGACACAAAATGTGCACATATCTGACATGTCTTATAGAAGCATTTCTTGCTTAAGATTGAGTACTATGAGTCACCTGAAAAGAAAGTGGAAGCAAATTCAAGGAAAAAAGAGAGAGAGAAAACGAAACATAAAAAAGAAACATGAGTTTACCCTCATAATTTTCATGTAAGAAACTACAAAGATTCGATCACACTACATATTTTGCACATTATGAGGAATTGCAACTCAACATGCATGTGAATCGTATGATTAAAAGTAGCCACCACATTCAACAAAATAAAATTATTCTACTACTATACTGCCAAAAATTGTAAAAGAGAAATGAACAATGTACCACTAAGTTTTCTGTGAACTCGACGATGCAATTAATAAAGTTACTCTTCCATCATTTAATTTTCATGATCTCGTATGTGTGATTTTAACACTCTCGGCAACTCTAATAACCCATACTTAGAGCATCCATTTCCAACTCTAATAGATAATTAAAAGACTAAATTTGTGAACATCTACAAACATTCACTAATCAAACTTTGTTAAACCACACGTAAACACTATCAGTTGAATATTTAAGCATAATTCAGAAACCCCATTAGCAGATCTACGAAAATAAGTGAACAAAAAGTCCAAATAGCAAGATCTCACCGACCAGGTTTCAAGGCTAAGGTCAGGTCTGTGATTCGAGTGTGATACCTTTTTCAAATTTGTTTAATTAGCGTTAAACCTGATCAATATCATGTCACCATGCTTGTCGTCCTCCCATTTTCTTCGAATTTTGTTGCCTCTTTTAAGCCTCATAAGAACTCTGTGAAATAAGTTAAAAAATCTGAAGAAAAAAAAAACATTATTGTAGCAGAAACTTTACTAATGACCTAAATGTTTGACCTTTCTGTCTTTGTTTTCTTAATCGTGCTCAGGGTTTCTTGAGTCATCTTCGTTTCCAAGTTGAAAGAAACCATTTCCAATTCTTCATGATGTCAACAGAATTATCAAGCCTGGAAGGTGAGCAGTGACAACATAAACCATATTCAGGACCCTTTTTTATTTTGTAATCAAACTGCACTTCATTTTTTGATTACTCTTGTATTGTAGAATGACACTACTTTTAGAGCCACCAAGCTCCGGAAAAACAACATTGTTGGTAGCTTTGGCTGGAAAACTTGATCAACAGTTGAAAGTAGCAGACATGCCTCCACCTAAAATGATAATTGACTCATGACAGGTAATGTAACAAAGTTTTATGTTGGCTGTGACAAACCTACACTTTTTCGTGGTTTAATGATAAAAAATCTGAAGGACAATTTGGTCGAATCCAATGGCATGAATGAGATATCTTAAAATCCAGTGAACACCTACACTATTTAGAAACAACTGACGTCTTTGCCTAACTATTTCCGTAGAAGGCGTTAGTTGATGAGCATGATCAATTGTCGAACATAATTAATCAATCACAAACTCACAACAAAACAAACAGATAATCCCTCAAACACAACTTAAGTTGTCATCAAAGATGACATGAACCAGCAAACCATAAAATATGAGATATGTGCAATCTTCAAAAGGTAAAAAAAGATAAATTGAGAGAAAAGTACTTAAGAAACTTACAACCACTGCTGAAATTTAATTTACGGAGAATAATTTTCAGAATTTAATTTAAACCTGTAAAAGAAAATTTCCTTTAACAGAATTGCAAACATTATTGTTAATGATTAAAATAGAAAATAGAGATTATTCATACAGGCTTCCTCTTGTTTCATTGCGGCCAAATCCAAGTACCCATGGCCCCTTGCTTTATTGTAGAAGACGTCGATTTGCAACTTGCTATACCGCCATTGTTGCGGCTTAAATCACAATTCCCCCACCAAGAATTTTAAATTAAAGAAACTGTATTCAACCAAAAAAAAAACTCTCGAAACAATCCAAAACCAAAATGCATGTTTTCCTTTGTATATATTCAAGGAATTTAGAAAATATGAGTAAACGCATACCCCAATGTGAGATGAAGAGTATTCACCGTTGAAAGCGTGTGCCTTGTGCCCTACCACTGTAATTGCAAGCAAGCTTCCAGACCCCTTTCCTAAGCCAAATCTGGGGGTCCATTCGTGCGGGGAAGAAAGAGTCCAAGGACGATGAAAGGGGAAGATGAAAAATGGTGTCAATATTGCGTGAGTTAGTAGATACTCTTAAATCCTAATAGACTATACTATATTGTTTCTTTTATTGTTAAAATGGAGTATAATAATAATAATAATAAAAAAAAAGTAGAATTCGAAGAGTCCAACTTTTTGAGAAAGCTAAAAATCTTTCTCCAAAATGGAAATTAAGACATGCTTTTTTACTCTGACCTCGAAAAAATAAATAAATGCAATATTGAAAAGTAAAGATGACTGCGTGTAGAAAAAATAATAAAGTATAAAAAATTATTTTTCAGTGAAATGGGCGGGAACTGACTATTCTCTTTTTATATATAGATACCATGTTCTCTCCTTCTTTTCCATTCTTTTTCTTACCATATCTGTCGCACTTTCACCTGTCGGCCACTAGCGTAGCCATCGTCGTCCCACCTGGCCTCGCCGTCCCAACCTTCTTCTTTATTTTTTTATTTATGCTCTCGGCCATGGAGGTCGGCAAGGTATGCCCACGATCGTCCTACCCCATGGTCGTCGTCCCCTTTTCATGTACTTTATAGTCGATAAAAGAGTGTCGATCGACACTATGAAAAAATGTACAATACATTTTTTATTTCTAAATTTATTTTTGGACGACGGCGATGGCTGTTTCCCCTGGAATTAGGGTTAGGGTTTAAGGGAAATATGTATAGTGTATCTTGATACTTCCTCCGTCCTACAAAGATAGCCACATTTTTCTTTTTGGGATATCCCAAATCAAATTATAGTCACATTTTCTCTGTTACTTAGGTATTATATATTTTATTGACAATTTCACCCTTAATTAAATCCACTCCATAATTACTCTTAAAACTCAACCGTTTTGAAATTTACATAAAATTAATGAAATATCAAGGGTAAAATAGGCATATTAGTTAAATTTGACTACATTTATTAATTTTTATTAATGTGTGTGTAAGTTAAATATGACTATATTTGTAGGACGGAGGGAATATATTTTATTAAAAGGACAAATTGACATTTTATATGTATATCTATTACTATAATAAAGAGGGAGTTGCGCTAGGTTTGGCCAGTTTCCAGCCGATACCAGGTAAGTGTTGATATGGAGGTAAGACTGATTTGGAAATCTTTACACAATTTTAAGAATTTGGCTCATTGTTTAATTTTAATAATCTATATATTTTACTGTATTAGATAAATAATCACATGATAAATTAAAATGTTATACTATAATTTTATTATTTTATATTCCAAATATATATTTTCTTCATTTTTTAATAGATAATGTTTTAGACTTTTTCTCTTGTACATAATTAAATGATGTTTTGAAATTATTTTACACTGTTTATTTCAATTATATCATCCCTTTTAACTTTAAAAAATCTCATAATTTCTAACTTACTTTTATTATTTAAGAGAATTAATATACTGTTTATTCCAATTATGCCCTCCCTTTAACTTTAAAAAATTTCATAATTTCCAACTTACTTTTATTATTTAAGGGTATACTTGTCAATACATATCCTTTGTTAATTCTAACAAATTTCAACAAAACATCATCTACTAAAAAACGGAGAGAGTATTACTATATTCATCCAAACTTTGTAGGTATGATTTATTGTTCACGAATTTAAAAAAATATTATTTATATATAAACTAAACGAGTTGAAGGGTATGGGGTATTGCGAGGTTCACTAATGAATAAAGTGATAGTGTACGAATAAACAAATAACAATTTGAGTAAATATATAATGGTTTGGAGGTACATGATAAAAATATTATTTTCACTTTAAAACATACTCCCTCCGTCCAATTTCATTATTTCCACTTTCCTTTTTCGTTGTTTAATTTTTATTATGCATATACCCTTTTTTGAAACAATACTATTCATAATACTTTATCTCCACATTACCATAACTTATTTACCCACTTTGTCATTCACTTTATTCATAAACAATAATTTATTTACAAATGGACCCCACAATACCCCATCATACCCTCAACTTATCTACTTTATGAATAAATTAATCAATATTCATTAAAACTCGTGTCCAAAGAAGTGGGCATAATAAAATTGGACGGAGGGAGTACATATTAAGTTTAGATGAAAGAAAAAAAGAATTTTTACATAAAAAAGAGTATTTACAATCATATAATAAAATATTAAAAATATTTTTATTTTATACTATTAAATTATTAATTATATATACGATTTGACCTTTTTTTATGCCTTTATATCCGGTACATGAATCGACTAATTCAGGAGATCATTCAAAACCTTCCAATTGCTGGGGGCCGTTTAAAGCTAGAGTTTTGTGCTCTATAATTATCAAGAATATTATACGGGGTATATAAATATCAAGAAATTAAATAGAAAAGTAATGGGTATAAATTGAAAAAAGAAAAAAAATTAAATTTGTTCACAAAGAGAATATGAGGTGTGATTCTATTAAAAGATTGTCCAAAAAACTCTCATTTAGAGATAAAATATGAGGCGAATATAAAAACTATGTACACCGATCTCTTCACCAAGCAAAATAAGTACAATTATAAAATTTTACCACTAATACTACATTACACAATTAAATTACATAATATCTGTGTAAACACCTTAAGAACATTATACAATTAAATTACATAATATCTGGGTAAGCACCTCAAAAATTGAGGTGCTGCCCATACTAGTTTATTTAATAAATGAAGGGAGAGTACATCTACAATTCATGCAGGGGCGCGGCTAAAGGCACTCGGATTTCCTATGAGTACACCCACCGAATTTTTTTTTTAACCCAAGGGGTACGTGAAATGACATTTGTACCCTTCCTGCAATTTTTTTTAAAAATGGACGGATGAGTACACCCATCCGTTCCATTTCACAGCGATTCATCCTTTCTCACCCAAATCACCACAAAAAATAATAAAAACTCAAAATTTCAACAATAAAAATAAAATCTTAATATGTTCGAAAATTTTACCCAAACGATGTTGAGATGTCCGAAATTTTTTAACGAACAAACTCAATATGTTCGAAAAAAATTTCAAAACAAATTAAATTTGTTCGAAAAAAAAGATCGAACAACTTGTTCGAAAATTTAGCCAAAACAAAGTTAATATGTTCGAAAAACACAAATTGTTCGAATTTTTTTTCAAAACAAAGTCAAAATGTTCGAAAATTTTACATGAACAAACTTAGATTGTTCGAAAATTTCTACAAAACAAACACAAATTGTTCGAAAGAAATTCCCGAACAACATACAAAACCCTAATTTTGAAAAACCTAATTTTCAACTTACCTGAAGCGGCGCGGCGGCGGCGAGAGGCACGAACGGAGGGAGGCCGGCCGCGAACGGCTGCGATGGGGGAGGAACTGCGGCCGCGAACGGCCGCGAAAGGGAGGGCCGAAAATGCGTGCGGCCGCGAACGGCCGCTTGAAGGAGGAGGTGGTGCGGTCGGCGGGCTTCTTCAACACAGAGACAGCGGCGGACGGACGACGACAACTGTTTTTTTTTTACAGATCTGGTGTCGCCGGACGGTGGCTTTTTTTCTTCGCCTGGAGGGAGGAGGTGGGTGGGCGGCGGCCGCGCCTGGAGGGAGGAGGTGGGTGGGCGACGGCCGCGCCTGGAGGGAGGAGTTGGGTGGGCGACGGCCGCGCCTCAAAGGGAGGAGGTGGGTGGACGGCGGCCGCGTCTGGGAGGGAGGAGGTGGGTGGGCGACGGCCGCACCTGGAGGGAGGAGGTGGGTGGGCGGCGGCCACGTCTGGGAGGGAGGAGGTGGGTGGGCGGCGGCCACGTCTGGGAGAGATGGGAGAGGGAGTGGTGGCTGGGTGTACTGAAATGAAGAGGAAGAAGAGAAAGAATGAGTTTTTATTGAGGGGAGGGTAATTTTGTATTTTCGACGTGGGTGTTCTCATCGCGTGGGTGTCCTCGTTGGATCCTTGGGTGGCTTTAGCCGCGCCCTTCATGCAGGGCATATAACCCACGACGAAGTAAAATAATTCAGGCCCAAATGAAAGGGAGATACCTTTTAGGCCCAAAGCAGACTATTATTAAAAAAATATACGCAATTAATACTGTGCCGACATAACATATTTAAAATCTTTTGTCCACTATTAACTCAAATTAATCTTATGGGGATAATATTTGCATTCACCCTTAATTTGGTCAGTATATTAATATTAATACTATGTAAAAAGAATGTAAATATAGAGCCAAAATTTTGTTAAATTTGACATTTAATGCACACATATATGAATAAAATGTATGTCTTTGTTTTATTGTACCGACTGTTACGAGCACATGCAATAATTGTTACTTGACAAAAGAGGGCTCCATTTGAAAACTACAAGGAGTTTGTATTACATTTGAAATAGAAGGCTAATCAAAATAAAATTATGGGGGGTTTACAAACTCTGTCAGTAGTTTAGAAGCATTTACAATAAGTTAAAACTATGAGAGTACATATTTAAGAAAAAGTGATTAGGCCCCTTCAATTGAGTTTGCAAACACTCTAAGAGTGTTCATGGTCAATGTTTTTTAGAGTAAGAGAATTTAAGAGTTATGTATTAAGTAGGTGAAATGGTCATTTAAATAGAACACGTATACATGATTTATTTTTATTACTATGTTCGTGCCTTTAGAGAGTGACATGTGTACATCTATATGTGTTGATTTAGGTGTAGTGATGTCTTTGTCGAAATGGATGTTCGTCCCTAATGGACAGCCACGTGGAAAGAGCTCGTTGATTTAGACGAATATGATGACTAATTAAAGATTGAACTTTTAAGGTGGACGAACAATTTAGTAATGAGATAATAGATTAATTGGGGTGAAATGGAACAATAATAAACATATCACATGATCACGTACGTTATTTTATAAAGTGCAACATGTTTGCTTTAGTTATCTATACCCCTCTTTTTTTTTTTCCAATGTATATTTTTCTTATAATATATTGGTATTATGACGGCTATATATATCTAGGACTAAAAGTTGATTCTTTGTGTAATGGAGAAAGAAAGAGAGTTAGTTTCCCTTTTCTTACACCATCGGATGATCATACTTTTAGCCGTTAACTTTTGATTAATCTTTCTGTGTCTCGAGGCAATGCATAAAAACATTGCTTTCTTCTCTTCTTACACAAAAAGAAGAAAACACACGTAGATTTAGCATTGTCCCACTCATTAATCTTATAATACAACGTTAATTATACATAAGTTTCACATTGATTTTATTTTAAAGTTACCAAACATTGATTTTCTTCTCATTTATAAAGGGAGCACACCGTTAAGGAATGCTCGGATTTGTGGGGTAAGTTATAAACTCCTGTTTTTTGTTTTTAATTACTTACCCCTCCTCATGATTCGAACCCAATACATCACGGCTCAAATAGTAATGCTCTAACGACTTTTGAGTTCAGAATTCATAATTTTCTAAGACTCACATAACTTAATTAGAGGGCATGCGTGTAAATAAAATTCCTACATGTGTGCATCTCTAAAAGTAGTTACTAATTCTTGATATACCTTTTTTTTTAATACATCGACATTCGATTCAAGGATCGATTAATTTAAAGGACCAATCTCACTGTCCATTTATGGGAAACCGTTTAAAGTCACAATTTTATGTTTTATATAAACTGGTTCTTTAAGAATTGTTTGCATCAATATTGAACCTAATATTGACCCTGATACCTAGGGAGGAGTCCAATACTAATTCTTGTAGTAGTAGAATTAGTTTCAAAATTAATTATATTGAGCCACACACACTTTTTGAGCAGATTTCATCAACAAAATCATTGCAGCACTGACTGGTTATTGACTATTTTATTAACTAATGATGTTATTTACTACTCCTACCAAATAATCATTAACTTAGGCACCGTCCAAATATTAATTGTATTTGATTTTTGTTTCTTATGTGTTGTCTGCTGATTGTCTCTTAGTAATGCACAATATCTGTAATAATATATATATATATATAATTAAAATGAAATACAGTAATTACCTTTATTAGTGTTTCGCAAAAGGTAAAAAAAAAAAAAAAAAAAAAAGTCAAAAAAAAAATAAAAGAAGAATCAATCCTCTATCTTCACTGCTTTATAGTGCTTTTACATGAAAAGCATGAATACAATTCTAAAAACTACACTATCCGTTAAAATTGAATCAGCAGCCAAAACCGCTGAAAGTTGCTTCATTTGCATATTTTTTTGACAGCCATTTGCATATTATATTAAAACATGTAAGTTCTTTTAGATATATACGGTCAACTCCGAATATTTTAACTGATTCAGAATAAATCGTAAATAATGTATATTTCGATCATTTGATATGCAATTAAATGACACAATCAATTTTTATTTATTTTCAAGAAATCAATTATCTTTGACTAATTTATCTAACCTACTAAATTATTTGTAAAGATGTTAATTAAGGGAGACCTATTGGCTCAGCCGCCCCTTCCTCTCTCAAAGTGGTAGATATATCAACATCATCCTGATTTTGTTAATAATACTTTCTTGTAAAATATTTAGAAAAAGTGGGATGACAATTTGGAACATGAATATTATTTTCTCCACAGCATATTTAGCAAACACGACAGGAATGTGAAGAGCCTGAGGGACTGAAATACTATTCTTTCTTCATCTAAATATATCATGATCATCAAAATAGGTAAAAAAATCGCTAGTCGAGTGGATTTAGAGCATCTAGCGTCTGGTCACTTTCTAGTCTGATCGATTAATTCGAACTTACAAATGCAAATAAAGTATTAATAAAAATTTCAACAGTTTAACTAGATAACTACCAACATTCAATTAGAAAAATTGGGTTCAGCCCTTTGCCCCTCTTTGTCTAATTTGAATAAAATGTTTGATTTTTATTTATTTTTATTCACAAGTGAAACGACGATGTTTCACACATAAAATACATCATAACCCGACTCAACCGCTTAAACGACGGATAAATCTCCTAGGTGACAATTAATGCTCATAACACTTACAACGTACAATCGATTACCATATACACGAATTGGCCCGTGGTTGATTAGCGCCTAGCGTCGACTAGTTGGCCGCCTAATCTGAGTTCTGCATGACAATCAAATATTCATAAGGGTGCAAATATATCAACAAAATTAGCATAATTTTATTTTCCTACTAAATAAAGGTGGAGTTATTAGAAATCAACATGTGCATTGCTTATAAACAAGGGTTTTTCTTAGTGTAGTCAAATAGTACAAAGTGACTATATAGTCAGCGCGTCGAAATGCGCCACGTGGCGTCGTATGCTTCGTATGAACCGGCTACCTGTTATACAGGTTTTAATTAATTAAATCATTTTTTAATTGTATTTTGTTATTTACTATATTACCCTTCTATTATTAAAATATTTTTTAATATATATATATATATATTAAGCACAATTACTATTCTACCCTTCATTTTTATATTAAGCACAATTATATATATAAAAATTAAATTAATCAATACAAAATTAATCAATACAAAATTAAGTACTCAGTAGTATGGCTTCCCCAATTTCATCGCGTGTTCTACCCTTCTTCCCCAATTTCTTCGCGTGTTAGGGATCTACCCTTTTTCCCCAATTTAATCGCGTGTTAGGGTTCTTTGTTAACCAATACAAAAATTAAATCTACCCTTCTTCCCCAATTCCATCGAAGGCGTGTTAGGGTTCTTTGTTAACCAATACAAAAATTAAATCTACCCTTCTTCCCCAATTCCATCGAAAGCGTGTTAGGGTTCTTTGTTAACCAATACAAAAATTAAATCTACCCTTCTTCCCCAATTACATCGAAGACGTGTTAGAGTTCTTTGTTAACAACTGAATGAAGGTCTTTTTAATTCTTATGATGGAAAAACGAAAGCAACAAGGTTCCTTGTCCAAATGATTAGATATGGAAATTTTTAAAGATGTAATTTTTTTAATAATGGAATAGAGATTAAGGAGAAATTTTTAAAGATGGAATAATATGGAAAATTATAAGATATGGAAATTTTTAAAGATGAATTTTTTTTAAAAATGGAATAGAGATTAAGGAGAAATTTTTAAAGATGGAAATTTTAATTTTGTTGATAAACATATGATGTAACAGTAAAATATTATAAATAATTTATATATATAATTATTTGAAAAAATAAATATAATTTCAAAAAATTTGATTTTGCACGGTCCAACAACCATGCACGGCTGCACGGTCGATACTTAGTTACCCGGGTAAATAGAAACATGTACTGGAAGAATTCTCAATTGCACGGTCCAACAACCGTGCATAGATGCACGGTCTATATTTAATCATCCGGGTAAATAGAAACATGTACTGCAAATTCTCAATTGCACGGTCCATAGACCGTGCACAGATGCACGGTCTATACTTATTCACCCGGGTAAATAGAAACATGTACTGGAAGAATTCTGAGTTGCACGGTCGATACTCAGTCACCCGGGTAAATAGAAATATGTACTGCAAGAATTCTCAGTTGCACGGTCCAACAGCTGCTCGTCGGCGGTAGAATGGCAGCTGCTCGTCGGGCGGTGGAAGGGCTGAAGCAGAGTGCTGTGTTAAATAAAACCTATGCATTATGTTATACATTATAACTACTTTTATTTAATTTGATTTGGTTTTTTTTTATTAATTTTAATAATAATATAAGGGTAAATAAGTAGTTTTATCATTATATATTTTAATTAAATTAATTAATACAATAAATCTTTTTATTAAATTAAGGGTGAAACTGTAAATTCAAAATTATATATTTTAATTAATTATAAATATGACACCATACGACACATACGACACATATTTTCAACACATACGTTGAATATTTTCAACACAAAGTACAAAAGGTAACAGGTCATCAGATTTAAGCCTTTAGATCATATTTTTAATAGTTCAGATTAAATTGACTACGATAGTCATACGACACCATACGACACTCTGACTACATGTAGAAGTTCCCAACAAACAATCAAATGGTTTTATTAAATACTCCCTCCGATCCAAAAAGTTTGTCGCATTTGGACTTTAAATTTGTTTCAAAAAGTTTGTCGTTTTTCCTAATTTTACCAATGATCTCCCTAAATTGCCCCTATTCTTTTGGAAATATATTAATTACGATTTTTTTTGGAAAGGTCAAAGAAATGGTGGAAAAGGAAGGTGGAAAAATAAAAGGAAAAAGAGAAGAAAGGGGGAGAAAATAACGAGAGGTAAATTTGTCAAAAAAACATGTTCCTTAATTCTATACAAAATTAGAAATGCGACAAACTTTATGAAACGGAGGGAGTACTCCTTAGTTTGTTTGAAATAACCATGCAATAGCTTACTTTTACATGATTTCTTGAACAATTTTAGTAGTGAAATTTACAAAAAATAACAAATTATTTATAATTTTAACGTCGAGGATTTGCGGCTAAAGTTTGAATGCCATTTCTTTTTAAGTCGAAAAGTGTATCAAAACTTTCTTCCAAAGGGGTCCAAAATGCATTATCCCAAAAAAAAGAATAGCACCTCAAAAACCCCACCATGAAAGCAACAAATATTTCATTTAAAATCTTCATAAAAATTTCCTTCACACAATTTCAAAATTAACAACTTTGAGAATTATATTTAATAATATATGAAACTATTCCTACGAGAGATACACAAGGAAATAAATAAATAAAAAAATAAATATAACCCATAAATAAAAGATTAATATCTCTAATATATGGAGTATTATACTATTCTTATAATACATTATACTATTTCTACGATATATTATTGTATTATATTCTCTAATACTACCTTAAATAACAACCATTGTTATAAGCCGATTATTATATAAATCATCATCACATTTTCCCAAAATTCCCGTCTTAGGAAGCACAAATATCCTTCCTTGAATGCAAGAAACATAAAAACACATCATATACTCTTCCTTCCCTCCATTGTTATTTCTTCTTCTACCTTAAAGAATGCTTCCTCAATTCACCATTCTCTTGTTTTGCATCTTCTTCCTTTCTCTCTCTTCATTTAATTCATCCACCAATCTCACCCTCCCCCATCAACACCCTGACCCAGAAGCTGTTGTTCACCATGTGCAAAGGTAACATGCTTATATACGAATGGTCTGTTCACATTGTGTAAATCAAAGATGAGAATTCCATCTGGGTTTTGCTCAAGATTGAAACTTTTCACGTGGGCTTTGCCTTTTAAGGATTTTACGAGCTGGGGTTTCCATATTTCTGATGAACTTCATTAAATTCAAGAATTCTGCATCTGGATTTTTTCTGCTCCATGAGTGTGTGTTTGTGCGTGTTTAATGACGTTGTGTAATATAGTTTTGATTTTAGTACCTTTTCAAGATTTGGGCTTAACTCAATTTTGGAAAATTTTGCAACCCCTGTTTCTTATTCCCCTGTTTTATTTACTGTTTATTAAATATCTCATGTGGGTCTACCCATTCCTTTCTTGCATATCTTTCAGCTTTTTTGATTCCAGATATATTATCGTATCAAGTTATGAATTCTCCTCCTTTTGGGTCACTGATTTTCAAGTTTCCATATTTTAAAGAAAAGAACATATCTTCAATGGCGTTATTGTTAATGCCTGACAAGTGTTTGTTCATTTGCCTCACAGAAGCGTCAATGATTCAGTTTCAAGAAGGCGCGACCTCCTCTCCTCCCCAAGACCCACCGGAATAGCCCAATGCCTCACCGGAAACCCCATCGACGACTGCTGGCGCTGCGACCCCGATTGGGGCAGCAACCGCCAGCGTCTAGCTGACTGCGCCATCGGCTTTGGCAGTGGCGCCACCGGCGGAAAGGGTGGCCGTTACTACATCGTCACTGACTCGTCCGACCGCGACGCCGCCAACCCCACCCCGGGCACCCTCCGCCACGCCGTGATCCAAGATGAGCCCCTCTGGATCATCTTCCAATCAAACATGATGATCAAGCTCAAACACGAGCTCATTGTTAACAACTATAAAACCATTGATGGCAGAGGGGCTGATGTTCATATAACTGGAAATGGTTGCATTACTTTGCAGAATGTTCACCATGTGATCATTCACAATGTGCACATTTACAACTGTGTGCCTTCGGGGAACACGATTGTTCGATCAAGTCCAACGCACGCGGGGTGGAGGGGCAGGTCGGATGGAGATGGGATATCGATTTTTGCAGCTAGGAACATTTGGATTGATCATTGTGCTTTGTCACATTGTACTGATGGTTTGATTGATGCTATAATGGCTTCAACTGCTATCACCATTTCTAACAGCTACTTTACCCATCATGATGAGGTTATGTTGCTCGGTCACAACGATAAGTACTTTCTTGATTCTGGAATGCAGGTTTGTGGTTTTTGAATCTACGCACTTTGATTATATGACATTTCATTTGCATATTCGTAATTTGTATTCGTTTCGATAAAATTAGGTGACTATTGCGTTTAATCACTTCGGAGAAGGGCTCGTGCAGAGGATGCCGAGGTGCAGAAGGGGTTACATTCATGTGGTGAACAATGATTTTACGAAATGGGAAATGTACGCGATTGGGGGAAGTGCGAATCCGACGATTAATAGTCAAGGCAATCGTTATGCAGCACCAGTTGATCCTAATGCTAAGGAGGTAATACTAATTTAAGGAAAGTATATTGAAATTGAACTTAATGATGCAACTATTGTCCTAAATTCTATGAACTTTTGACTTTTATGTCCTCAACCAATAAACGTTTTGTGACGAGTGTGCATGAGAGGGAGGGGGCCTCATCACATGCATTACACAGCGTAATTGAAAGCGAATTAATATTTTGAATAATAAAGTTTGAGTTTGTTTATTGAATTAGACATAATATTTCAAGAAAAATGGATGTGAAATGGGAAAAAGAGGCACCTAGTCCCATAGTGTGGACCACAGTCATCTCTTTAATTAGACAGTGATATAATTATAATCCTTTGATTCTTCATGTTTTTTCTCAAGTTGCAATGAAATAGTAACATTTTTATGAATATTTTATCCTTTTTGGTAGTTGTCACTAATTCACTAATCATAGAGCAAGTTTCTGAACTTAAGGATTTGGTTACAACAGGTGACTAAAAGAGTAGACACGGAAGAAGGGGTGTGGTCTGGTTGGAACTGGAGGACCGATGGGGACTTAATGGTAAATGGCGCGTTCTTCGTTCCATCGGGTGAAGGTCTTAGCATGCAATATGCTAAGGCCTCAAGCGTCGAGCCCAAGTCTGCTGCCCTCATTGATCAACTCACCATGAACGCCGGTGTTCTAGGTGTCCCAAGGTACAAACACACACACAATTTATTTATCTTCGAGCACCAAGGGTATTATTGTCTTTTCACACCATACGATGGAGATCGTTTTTGTTTGCTTGGGAGCCTTTTAGGATGCTTATGTCCCACTAGGTAGCTTTTGCACCCAGCCACCCACTTTTTTTACCTTTCCTTTTTTTTGTAGGTACTATGTTACCCCCTCTCTTCATACCATAAAACATTCAAAATACACACTAGGTGACCAAAAATGGCTACAATAATACTTTCATGCTACATATATGTTATAACCATTAGTTTCAAACATCCATTTAGCCAAGACATTGGTACGATTCGCCTACGCCTTTTCCCGCTCAAAAGTATATACGAAAAGGAGATTGCAATGTGCATGTAAAGCATGATATACCAATCCATGTGACAATGCTCTCTCTTTAAGAATCTGAGTGAGAAAAGAGCCTTTCTTTAACATTTTTAGTCTTTCTTTAACTTTAGGAGCTGTTTGGTATATCTGCAATGAATATAGGGGCATCAGATGCTATACCTTGTAAATTTAATTACAATTTCGATTGACATATTTGGTTTTTTTTTTTACACCATGGCATGTAGCATAAACGGTAGTGGATATTGTAGTAGGGCATCCTCAGGTTCTGTTTGGGTAGTTTTTGTGTGGATATGAACAGAGTTTATATTCTCTACTTTGTGCTTTCCAGCCCAATGTGGGGCCCATTTAGTTGGACTTTGGGTTTGCCCCCCGGCCCACTGTTTGGCTCTTTTAGGCCCACTTGACAAACCTGCTTGAATTGAATATTCTTGTGATAAAAGTACCCTTTTACCCCCACTATTTTTCATACGATTTAGAGCGTGTGGAATTGATTATTATAAATTGATGATAT
Organism: Galeopsis tetrahit; assembly: GCA_963675135.1. Taxonomy (NCBI): domain Eukaryota; kingdom Viridiplantae; phylum Streptophyta; class Magnoliopsida; order Lamiales; family Lamiaceae; genus Galeopsis; species Galeopsis tetrahit. The sequence goes on along the minus strand of OY776134.1, from coordinate 63,318,564 downwards.
TTTTGTTATCTTGATAATATTATAAGGGCATGTTTGATAGCATAGACTGATTATCTAAGATTAGGATGATAACTAAACTTTATAAATTTTAAAGCATAATCTACCCTTAATCTAAGCTATCAAACAACCAATAAAAATGATATATAATTAATCTATATTTAATCTAAGCTATCAAACATGCCCTAAATGTAAATGTTGTGTCATGTGTGTTATCTGTATTTAGGCAAATTCTTGCAAAATTTTGTATATTCGTTCAATTTAATTTTTTACTTATATAATTGAGTGTACACAAGTGTGATTCGTGTATTTAAGTCACATTGCAAATTAACCCATTAAGGTGGGTAGAGACAAGAATAAGGAGCTTATCCCTACTCGAGTGGTTGTGGCCTTTCTTAAAGGCAATTTCATTGCATTAGTACTAAACAAAAACCTCACAATCTAGTGCAAGAAGACCACATATAATAAACATATACATAATCTTGTTATTTTCGCCATTTGATTCTATAATTATGACATTACGACATTGAAATTTAGGGCCCACATCCAACCACCTAAATAAATGGAAGAAAAATATTAAAAAAAACTAAAAAGGAATATGCATATGTGGGTGTGTTTTTAATTTTTTATACATATTGAACACACGCATTTACTATGTATGCATGGGTGAAACCATTGGTGCCTTTCATTTCTAATGTCTTGTCATGTGGGGTAGAGTTTTACATGTAACTCAATTTAATTGGGCCCATAACCAATTTCCTTTCTTTTTTTCTTATGAGAATTGTGATTTAAAATTTAGCCCTTGAATCATATGAGTAAATCAATTGAGTGATCAGATCAGTTAAAATTTGCTAGTGTACTATGAATTTGAAATAATATTTTTTTATGCCACGGTATTTGATCTAAAAATCGACTAATTCGACCTTGTTTAAAGTCAGAACTTTGTGCTCTTAGTCAGTTGAAATTTGCTAGTCTACTGATTTTTTTTGTGTACTATGAATTTGATTTTTTTTTTTTTTTTGATGTTACGATATCCGGTCCAAGATCGACTAATTTGATCTCGTTTAAAGTCAAAACTTTGTATGGACGTGGCCCCATAGAAATTGTTTGCACTTTAGAAGTTCCGAACATGAGACCTAGAGAGGAGTACACTCATAAGTCTCAAATCTCGGCCACCTATCGGGGTTGAAATAATATTGAGTGGCATACATCGCATGCATTATTGAATAGACCAATTGTTGATTGATGTAATGAAATTTCTTGTAATGTAGGGACAATGGTTTAAGTGGGATGCCATACGGCGGGGGAGGAAGGGCGACTGGAGCAACAAATAACGGCGGTGGAGGGCCCAATGACGGCGATAATGGGTATTTTAGTATGGTATTTGGGAGCGGCGCGCCACCAACTCAATTATCTCATCCACCCACCACACTCTTATTGTCTTTTCCTATTATTACTATAATTTTGTTGATTACCACCAACCATGGTGGTTCACTATCATTACACTCACTATGACTACACACAAATTGAAGGAAATTAATGAAATGGACAGAAGAAAAAAAGAATTAATTTATAGAATTCAATGAAAAAAGCGTCCCCACTTTGTACATAAATCCCGCCGACCCTAAAAGGTGTCCGTGATTATATTGAATGATGGGAAAATAAATACTTACAAAAGAAAAATAATAATATAGTAGTATTAAATAAAAGATTTATTGTTTAAATTGGATTTTTTTTCTGTTTATGTGGACATTGGACAATGGATTCCTATTGTGTTAATTTTCATTCAATGGTTCATATTCTTTATGTTCATTTATCTAAATATATACTCCGTATTAACTATTTTTTCTAGATATTGAGGGTATGATTTTTCTAGATTGAGGTATGATGAGATAATGTGAAATATACTTATAATTTATAAATAAATTGATTATTTATAAATAAAGTGGATGATAATTTGAGTAAATAGGTGATTATTGAAAAATATAAATAAAATAATGTAAATAGTAAAAGTATTATTTTTGAAAGATAATTAAAAAAGAAAAGTGAAAAATAATCAAAATTGAACGGAAGGAGTCCTGTTTACACTGTCTGCCTTAAATAATTATTTCTCCAGAAAACATTCAAATTACAGAAATGAGAATATGCTAAATTTATATAAATAGCCGCAATCCTCAACTGGCACTCAATATCCCATCATGGTAAGATATGGAGGGGTCATGCTTAGATCTTTTGTATGGAACTATAGTTGTTATTCAAGTCAAGCCGAGTACTTAGAGTTCGAACTCAGCTCGATTATATTAACGAGCTGAAAAACGAGTCTAATGTGTCGAGCCGAGCCCAACGAGCTAATAGAATTAAAAGAAAAATCTTAGATATTGACCTATCGAGTCAAGTTCAAGCCGACTCGATAGTAAATTGAGTATATCTAACGAGCAGCTCAGTTCCCTTAAAAACATTAGTTGGAACATCAAATCTCAATTGCTTCAAGAAACCTATAGTTCTTAGGTTCACTTGCAATTCGAATTATCGATTGCAAAATGGGGTTTCACATCGTATTTCATTCTGCACCAGCAGATCACATGCTAGAGCCAAACGCTCTATCACGAGCTTGAAAATGAGCACATGAATTATATCAAAATAAAATGTAGATAAATGCACTTTGAAATAAAAAAAATAAAAAAAAACTGGCGAAATTATCACTGATATAAATTGTCTAAATAAATTATCACCATTCTGGTAACAAGGTATTCAAAATTGCACTAAGGTTGTATCACTAAGTATGATTCTACAATCAAATCAGAAAAGAAATTAGATGAATGGATATTTACAAAGCTCTGAAAATCTTGATCAGTAACCTCATCCTTTGATTTTCTGTTCAATCTTTTCTCTATCTAGGAAATGGGGGAATGATCGAAAAACTTTCCACCGTAAATAATCTAAGATGCAGATACTGGGATCATTATTAGGATAAAGAAACAAAAAAAATTAGAAATATAACGAAAAAAAGTGGGAAATGCAATTCAATTGGAGTTGTACCTCCCCTTTCTATCGGTTTACGGAAATTCCCTTCGTCCTGAGCATCTGGTCCACAGAGCTTTGCCAAGTGGTATTCTTGAAAAATGTATTTTGAAAAACCGATCTAAGGATCACTAAAATGAGAACCATGTCGTCTCCTTAAGAGGACCCAGCAGCAACTTCTTCGAGTCTATTCCAAATTGAGATGCGTTTCTCTTCTAATTCTCCTGCTTTTGCTTCCTTTTCCTCATACTTTCTCTGACACTCCTCAAATAGATCACAGTCCATCTCCAGGAACATTCTTCGGACATTGGAGCTCAAGCCGTTGATTGCCTGGTTCCAGTGATTTTGTACATTCTTCTCTAATGCATCAAATATGATTGGTAAAACAGCATGTCGATGCTCTGCAATCAAGCCTACAATGTGTTCATTGTTCCACCAAAAAAGAGCTCGTTCTGCCACCTGTATTTCAAAGAAAGGGAAAAAACTAGACAATCAACCCGTAATAATTATAAGGAGAAATAGAGTAAAGTTTGCACAGTTTCTTTTTCTCTTCACAGAGCGATCAACAATTTTATAACCTGAGACCAAGTACTCAATTATGACAAAGGTAAGGACTAAGGAGTTGTCAAAAAAAACCTCAAATGTTAATTTTTCTATAGGAGCACTTTAAAATTTTAAACTCCCATTTTCAAATTATCAGCTTTCTCATGGTACAACTCAACGGAGCAAAGCACTACGACCATCACGTGATTGATTTGCAGGAAAGAGTTGTAACTCGATGCTTCATTTGACTCCATAAAGTATTTAATATTCCCATCCGTCCAAAAAAAGAGTTATGTTCCTAAATAAATAAAAACTTGCCACAAAGTGAGTCATATTTGAAAAGTTAAAGATTCTTTAATGTGAAATTTCTATAATCCCTTATGAGCAAAGTGCCAAAGAGTTAATGTGATTGGATAAGTTGAACCAACAAAAAAAGATGAAGGAGCGTAGGTGAGAACTGATGATGATTTGTAAAATGTTGCCTCTTTAATTATTGTTGGCCAAAAATATATAGTTGTACTTTGGAGAAACATGACACTTTTTTTGGGACCGAGGGAGTCTACACCAAAGATAATTAGATGAACTTGGTAACACCGCAATGCATAAAATGTAGCACATGCGCAGCCATAATGTTCAAACTTGAACACTCTGGTTTTTGTCTTGCCTCCATTTTATATTCTCATTTAATCTCCTTTCCATACTCCTATATCTTCTGCAGCAGACTCCAACCACTGTCATTTCCTAATCATGTAATTGGCTTCTTGTCAGCTTGCTATTTTTATATCGACAAAGTAGTCCTTCTTGAATTAATATCAGCAATATATATAACTCAAAACGTAACCGCTAAATAGCATAGGAGAAAGTACGACTTGATAAAGTGGATAACTCAAAATGTGAAAGAATTTCCCTAGTAAATGGATGTTTAACACAGAGCAAAAGCACACAAGGTTTTCACAAGCATAAGAGCATCTCATTTTCAAGAATTTGTCAGTGAGAATCACACTTAAGCCCTGTGGCTATGAGTTTCAGGTAGCTAGCTATTTCATTTAATAAGCTGTGTTAACTGCTACACTTTGAGACACGCAAGTTATACACTTTCTTATTGAATACAACTGTATTGTAGCTTTAGGGAAGTAAATCAATATAATCGCCAGCAAAAGAACGAATTTCCACACAACTGAAATTCCAAGAACATAGTTCCACCTGGAATCACGTAATAAGAGAACATACTTGGTGGAACACAATACCGATACTCAGGTCGCAAGAGCCCTTAGCATATATGAATGACAATTGTATACCAAAAACAATCGAGGTTTACTATTCACACACTTATCTGATTGCTTATTTTGTTTACGTCTCTCCTCCAAATAGCACAAACTGAGACCCAAAGGTTCAGGCTAATCATTGAGCCGCTCCTTAACAAAATTGAGAAAGAATAGGATAGAGAACCAATTTGGAAAAACAAAATTAGGGGCACACAAAACTTGTTCTCTATTCTAAGTCACAAAAATTGAGACACGGTCACAACATAGATATAAGCCCAAGGCACAAAGACCATTATTTAGTCAAGACTCATGTTCCATATCAAAACTGTCCACAAATAATCTATGTCTGCATTTGGTTATGCAAAGTATTGTGCTTGGGGGGAAACGCACACACACACACATATTTAGAGAGAGCATCATGGAAGATTAAAATAATAGACATTCTCAAACCTGGAAATGTGGACTGTTGATGCTTCGTGCAATTTGTTTGAACAAAGGAACCATGCAGCGCTGAAACTCCAAAGATTGTGTAACCTCCAAGATTTCTTCTAGTTCTCCGATAAAGAGAACCTCCTTCCCGCAGCTTATGATGGGCCAACACTTCAGCACGCCCCTAATAACAATATCTGCCAACCTGTAATCTTTCTCAACGAATTGTGTAACACAATAGGACAACTGATTATGGTAATTAGCAATACTTTGAGGCTTGTGTAATGGAATCAGTGCTCGTACAAGAAATAACTTGTGCTCTTCTTTCATTGGCAATGCAAACCCGTTTATAATACTTCCAAGAATCTCTAATAACTCACCAACCCCACCATACCTCTGTGTCTCAAATATGAATCTAAGGAAGATGTTGTTAATTTCATTCCTTATAAAGGGTCGATGAACCATGAACCTACCATATATCCTATGAAGAATAGTCTTCAAGTACTCCTTCTCTCTCAAGTCCTCTGAGTCAAACAAATTAAACAATTTTGATATAAATGAGTGATCAAGGTATCTCTTAGCAACCCTGGTGTCTGTCTCGGACGATACCACATATCTTAAAAGTAACTCATATACAAGTTGCAAGTGAGGCCAATTTGGGTCCATAAACATCTCCTCCTCCTCTGGATCTCCACCCGTTGAGCCAGTAATCTCATGCGGTGCAGGTGGCAAGCACCGAAAAATGTTAAGTGCCATCATCTTGACCATCTCATCTTGCATTACCTCGTTCATTTTACATGAACCAGATTGCACCAAATCGATAAGCTCTGTAATTGTTTGCCTCTTGATCTCCTTCTCTCTTGCTGACTTCATAGTATCCTTGAAATCAAACATAAAACAGCAGATTTGGACTTTCCTGATGAATATTACATGTCTCTCTGATATGGCGACGTCCTTAAACAATGGCAAGACCTCCACTACCCCAGGGTTGGGTGGGACGGGTGGAGGAGCCGCCGGCTGTGGTGCAGTAGTGGGTGCCCGTGATGCATGATTCACAGTCACGTTGACAGGTGCTGATGAAGACATTGGAGGATCAATTCCTTCAGCTTTTGAGGGCTTTTTCTGCCCTCTTTTCATTATTCTGTTAAACATTATTATCTCTTTTCACCAGAATCACAAATCATAAAACCCAAACGATCCAGAATCACAAAAACAGTCACTGCAACTCTAATCCCCTACTCTCTCCTTATAAACTCTTTGATTATTTTATTTCTCCACATTCTTCTTCTACAACAACTACCCTACTACACAGAATTCTAATCAAACCAGCTTGAAACAAATTCTGCACCTGAAAATGGGATCAACGGATCATAAATGCACTCATGATCTAATAACAGAATATTTTAAACATACATTATTCCCACATTGACATTATACAAATAAAGCATAAAATAAGGCGCGATTGTGTGCGTTGATAAATAGTTTAAGAGATTAGAAAAATTACCTGAAATGAAAAATGCAGAAGTTAAGAAACCAAATAAAAATCTGGAATCAAGCCATGAAAGAGAGAGGAAGAGGAAACTGATTTTTCTTAGAGAGAGAGTGTGCGTGTTTCGATTTGGGGAAAGAAAGATCCGAAAATTGGGTGGGAACAAGAAAATAATGCGCAAGGACATAACACTTCTATTTTCTACTTAATTTTAGTGCGGTCAAACATATTCTTTTAAAAAAAAAAAAAAAAAACTTATGACTATGTAAATTTTGTGAAATTTTAATGATAATTAGACATGGGCAACGGTTACAAACCGCCGGTTTCGGTTACCGTAATCGAACCGCGAACCGCCGGTTACGGTTACGGTTTTCAAACCGGCGGTTCGGTTTGAAAATCGCCGGTTTGGCGGTTTAGGTTTTTTTTTTTTAATATTATCTCCGTTTTCGCTCGTTTTCACTCCGTTTTCGTTCGTTTTAACTCAATTTTTAGAAAATACATTACTATAATTGAATAAAAATTATATAACTTAAATTTATACATTAAAAATAGAAGAATTGTGTATTAAAAAATTTTTTTTTTTTTTTAATAAAAAACCGCCGGTTAACCGCCAAAACCGGCCAAACCGGCGGTTTGCGGTTTGTCAAAATGCCGAACCGTAACCGAACCGCCATTTTTCGGTTACGGTTCGGTTTGTAAACCGTAACCGGCGGTTTGGCCGGTTGGCCGGTTTGGCGGTTCGGTTTTGCGCGTGTCTAATGATAATTGGAGTATGAAGCATGTCTAATAAAAAAATTAAAAAATTGGGGGTCAAAAGTTTGGATTCAATTTGTTAAAAAAATTTGTGTATTGCAAGTAGGTGAGTTACATGATCAATATATTGTTACTAGAAGATTAATAAAAATGTACTACATGTTAAACAAAATATGACAAATTCGTTTAAAAAATTAAGTGTTCTGAATATTTTTAAATTTGTAACCTAAATTAGCTAATATTGGTATGAAATATTTCATACTCTTATATAAGTTTTTGTCAATTTTAATATTATTTTCCAAATTTTATTATTTTGATGAATGTATAATTAATTTCATAAAAAAAATATACTCTGTATTACTTCAAAATATTCATAAAATTTAATGGATAGAGAGAGTGGCAAAATAAATTTAATTTAATTAATCGAACACTATAATTTTGATAATTGAATGAATAACAATATTAATTTTGTATAAAATTATAAATGAGTCAAATGACTCTATCTCCAACAGTCACACTTGAACTGAAATCTATCTATTCATTCCCCGCCCAGCGCCACCGCGAAATGGCGGCGATAGCGGCGGCGGCCTCCGCTTTCTCAACCCTCAATCTCTCCAGAACCTGCATCATCTTCCCTCGCCGTCACTTCCGTTCTGTAATTACCTCCTCTTTCTCCACCACCACCACCACCACCACCGATTTCAACATCACATTTGCCCCTTCCAAACCTAAACCCCAATTGCAAAAACCTTCGTCCCCTGACTCGGACTCCGCCGACTCTCCGAGTTCTGCACAGCTCTTAATCCCATGGATTGTCAGAGACGAGAAAGGCTCTATCGCTCTCCGTTCGACGGCGCCAGAGGGTTTCCTCAAACCCATGGAGCATCAGAAAACGCCGAAAACGAAGAAGAAAGATGGTAAAAGTACGGCTACCAAAGACAATCCGGCAGGTTTATCGTCTGAGCCGAAATACTCAAAAGCGGCTCGGAGATTCTACAATGAACGATTCCGAGAGCCTCCGCAGCGACTCGCGAAGGTGTTGGCAGCTGCAGGAGGTAACCATTAGTATGAGTTCACTTGTTTAATCCTATAATTAAAAGTTTCAATTCATTTAATGAATTTTGATGTGGATTGAATGCACAATGCATCCAAGAGGCAGATGCTTCATCACTAATAAGATAATTTTACATTTCTCAGATAATGCACTGAATTAGTTTCTGGATTTACATATTGGGGTAATTTGTGCCATAATTTTAACTTGTTCTAATGTGTTGGATCAAAAATTTGATTGGAAATGGGATATATCCAAATTACATAAAATCCAATGGCAAGACAGACACCTAGCTTACAATAATTTGCCTAGTTTCATATAGTTGTGTTCATATGCTGCTACGTAACATGTTTTGATTAACAGTGGCGTCTAGGAGAAGTTGCGAAGAGCTGATATTTAAAGGGAAGGTGTCCGTCAATGGTTCTGTGTGCAACACGCCCCAGGTTGGTTTTTTAGAGTCATTAATTAGTGGCATACAGATGCAATGTTATGTAAATAAGTTGTATTTCAATAGATTATGCGACAATGTGTGCCTGTAATATCAAGATATTGATTGTTAAGAAGAAAATTTCCCCCAAGTACTAGAATTCTCAAATTTTCTTTCCTGATGATGTGTGCAGACTAAAGTAGATCCTGGCCGAGATATTATATATGTTAATGGAAGCCGCTTGGCGAAGAAACTTCCTCCAAAGGTTTATCTTGCCCTAAACAAGCCGAAAGGGTTAGTCGAATCTGTCTCTAATTACCTTGGCACCTAATTTTAGTTTCATTTTCAACGAACTGATGGAGTTGATATAATGGTTCAATTGTTGCAGTTACATATGCTCAATGGGAGAAAAAGAGACGAAGTCTGTAATCACTCTGTTTGATGATTTCATGAATATTTGGGTATGATGGTTACCCCAATTTACTGAAACATTCACAGAATTGAATCTTATGGTGGAAACACGTTTCTTTTCTTATGATGTTTGATGCGTTTTCCATAGAGTAAAAGGAATGCTGGACTACCAAAGCTACGACTCTTTACTGTTGGCCGTCTTGATGTTGCCACAACTGGGTTAATTATAGTAACAAATGATGGTATGAGTTGATATCATTGGCCTGATAAATGAAGTGTTCTATTTGATAATTTGTTGCTGTATTTGTAGGTGAGTTTGCCAATAAGGTTTCACATCCATCGTTTAATTTATCCAAGGAGTAAGAGCTTACACTTATTGTCCCCTTTCTCTTGCTACATTTTCTTTCCCACTCAAATTTGTGAATGGCAGATACATTGCAACTATCAATGGTGCGGTGAATAAGCGGCAGTTGGTTGCCATTAGTGAGGGGACAGTTATAGAAGGTGTCCATTGTACCCCTGATCTGGTGGAGTTGCTACCACAGCAGCCCGATATTTCAAGGCCACGACTTCGCATCGTGGTATGCTATAGTCTATAACTCGTAAATTCACTCTATTTTTAAACTTGTTGGTTGAATGCTGCTGCCGCCTGCCTTAGGTTTTGGTCTTGATTGTAGAAAAGTTGCTTGATTTGTTCGTATGCCAGCGGTCTCTATTTTTCACTCTTCAACTGTCAAGTTTCGAGCCCTTCCAGTTGAATTAGGATACGATGGTTTATAATATTACAAAATGTTGTTTCCTTGATGGGTTAGGTTCATGAAGGAAGAAACCATGAAGTGCGAGAACTTGTAAAAAATGCTGGACTTCAGGTACTATTACGAATATGATGCGTGTTTTCGTTCACCTTTTGCAGTTGTGGTTTTTACTACTGGGTGATTTCTATTCTTATGTAAACTTCCTTGCTTGTTTCAGCTTCATTCCCTGAAGCGCGTTCGCATCGGCAATTTCAGGCTTCCATCTGATCTTGGGTAAGTTCTATTCAACAATTTTACGTTTCACGCATCATAATTGCTGAGGTACATGTACTGCATCATATTCTTGGAACATACAGATATAAATTCTTCCCACATTGTTCTTTGGCAGGCTAGGAAAGCATGTGGAACTAACTGCAAGTAATCTGAGGGCACTGGGTTGGAAGGGTTAAATTCGAAGACGTGCTCGATTTCGCCTAAAATCCTAATCTTTTTTCCGCCGAGCATAGATTATGATGGTCCAACGATTTTTCAATATAAGTTTGTGGCCAATTGAAGTTCGACTCAGTTCAGTTATGAGTCTTGTATATACATATACATTACTGCACTTGTATTCCAAAAATTATGTTTTGAGCATATTAGCACTTATGGCCATGGGACAAAAGAAAAGACAGCATAAAATTGCAGAAACCAAATAACCTTCAAACTTCTCTTTTACAATTTTACACAAAATTTCAAGAACTTTTAGGGCTCTCATCACTAAAATATACTCCGTACTAAGTAAATTAGATGAATCAAAAAGAGCTAACAATTCAAGCCTCAAGATAATATCTAAAAAAAAATTGAAGTCTTTGGTATCTTGTTTTTTAATCTGAGACATAGTTATTACTTAAATAAAAAAATAGCAGAATGTTCAATCATCTTCTTCACTCTCATCACTGAAATAACCTTTCCTCTTCTCTCTCTTCTTCTCCTCTCTCCCACCTCTTCCACCCTTCAACAGCCTCTCCTCCGCCGCCCCGTCGCCATCCACCACCGACGCCCAATTCTCCATCTCAAAATCAGGCTCTCCTTCCTCCTCCTCCTCTTCATGATTACCCTCATAATTCCTTTCTCCTCTCTCTCCAACTCCCCTCCGCCCTTTCTTCGCCACCGGCCGTTCCCTTGGCCCCAAAAAATTCTTAGGGCACTCGTACGACAAATGCCCTTCCTCTCCACACTCATAACACTTACTCTTATCCTTGTACACTTTTTTCTTAATAAACTCCGTCGCGCGCCCGTTATCAGCGGCGATCGAGGCGCTTAGGGTTCTTCCGTTAAGTATTTTCTTATCCATTCCTTTCACTGATTTGACGGCGTCGTCTCTATTGACGAATAGGACGAAGGCCACGCCCTTGCTCTGGCGCGTGACGCGGTCCTTCAGGACTGTGACTTTAGCGACTTTGCCGAATGTGGAGAAGATTGTGTGGAGATCGGAGTTTGTGAGGTTGAAATCGATGTTGCTAACGTACACTGTAGATTTCGAGGGAGCTAGGCCGCCGCTTCCCCCGCCGCGGGAGGATTTGGATGTGGTGGCGGAAGGCGGTGCCGCGGCGGCAGAGGTGTAGCGATGGTAGAAAACATCATCCTCTTCGTCGTCGCTGTAATTTCTCTTGCGAGACATCTTTCTTCCTAGTCGCAGACTCGCAGGCTTCTTCTCTCTAAAATTGAAAGCTCAAACTAAAGTCGCATTACAAATGACAAAAGAAATAAAGTTGCTACTACTCCGTACTATTTATTTGTAATCTAGTCCTCAGCAGCAAATATATTCATAATACATACTCCATTACGCGAGATATATGTTAAATTTAGCGAGATATATGTTAAATTTATGATTTTGATAGTATATTTTTAATTATTCAATTAATTTGTTGACTAACCATATAAAAAAAAAAAAAAAAAAAAAAAAAACACATTAGAATAAAATTAAAAATTGTGGTTCAATTGCAAAGAGAGTACGCCGTCGTCGTAAGTTTCCTCTACGTTTTACGACCGAATGGAAAGAGTATGAGATAAACGAATTTTAATGAGTGATGCTCATAGAACGCCAACCCAATCACATTCTTGGGGAAAGTGTTGACTTAAAATATTTTTTTTATCAGGAAAATAAGTACTAACTCTTATTAATGAAATGCTACAGACCATAAGATAACCCCAAAACAAATTAGATTATGACAGCAATATGTATGCTCCTGATGAGCTTCTGAGTTCCTTTAAATCCATCCAACTCCACAGCCACAGCCTGCTAATTATTTATTCGATCAGCTTTTCTCCCGTAGTCTCCTCCTTCTTGAATAACAGTGCGTTCCTCCTCTTTCAAATTACACACAAACAGCCACCATACTGCCTTTGTTCCATTTAAGCAGCCTACTAATATGAACTGAACTGACTAAAGGGTCCGATGACATTACCGATACAATACAACTCCCAACCACTTGATAATACCCATCCATACACAATAAGAGGCTGGACATTCGAATAAGTTGTGTTTCACCTTATGAAACCATCTCATATGCACTACTCTTTTAACATAAAAAACTTGTGATTTTTAAATCTAAATCTAAAATATTTCAAAATCATCGACAAACACAATCAACAGTCTTGCATCTAATGAAGCAAGAGATTACACTGCATGTAAGAAGGAACACGATACACATCAAATTATCGGACATTAAGCATCTGATAAACATCATATTCCCACGAGATGTCTATTTGCAACTTGTTCTACATTAGAGTACAAGATTAGGTTACAACATGAGCATGACTAATCCATCTACTGCTACAACATGGACGTCGATTGAGTCGTCCAACAACCCCATTTCTCGTTTAGCCTTCTTTCTATATCTAAGTAAGAGAATGGTTATCGCCACTAGAACTGCTCAAATAGAATCTGCCTGAAATAACTTTAACATTATCTAATCAAAAAGCCCCTCGTCGTGCCAGATATCAACCAAAAAGTCGACCATCTCCTGAAAATTCGATGAATACATTGCTCAATTTTAAGCTGTCTAGATAACCACAATATGGAGACTACAAGCCTTCAAAAAGGTTCAACTTACAGTTAAAGGAATTTGCTCGGGAAAACGTTCATTAGTTGAGAGCAGATCTTCGTAGGTCGTTGACCAGCTGCAGGACGAGTTATGAAATTTCATTACAGATATGAAAACTACGTTTAATCATGAAATTCTACAAAAGAATGTTAAATTCCATTTTACAGGAGAAAACGGAGATTGTTTAGAACCTTATAATTGGCTCTTTTGCTTTTCTTTCTAACCGCTGAGATACATTTCCGATCCATTTTCTTCTGCTCTCATTCCATGCAATCGCAGCTACATGGCACATTAGGACACGTTTTTCAATTATCGATGAAGGATACAATCAACTAATTACATGACAAAGATTTTCACTTTCGTTTGATAAAATGAACAAAATAGTCTAACTCAAATATTTTTGGATAGCTTAATATTCCACGCTTTGAAGTTTAGGCAGATAAAGAGAACGAGCAAGACCTACCATGATTAACGAATGCGGGAGTGCTAGAGCTATTCTCTGATGGCTTTTTCTGAATGTTAGCAGGAGATGAATTTCCAGAAGGCCTCTTCTCTTGAATGCGTGAAACTCTACCGTTGCCTTCCATCATAACTTAAATGAATAAGCATTCATTCCCCTTTAGTAATAACCTGAAAATAGTGACCTCTAACTGCCTTTATCAAGGTTCCACCCGAAATATACAACTGAATAAAATTAAGCTAATTTGGGAAGAAACGATGATCTGCATAAAGAAAAAAAGATAATCATGATAAACCAGATGAAAGATTTTATTTTTTTTTGAAACAGTACAAGTGAACCAAAATAAGAATATGTCAAACTTCACAGTATGCATGTCACCGTATTGAAACTAGAAAATTATAATAAGTTCAAGTAGAGCGTAAACCTATGTGCGTAGCATAATGTTCAGAAAGCTATATGCTCGTTTTTAAGTAGACGTAATAAAGAACCTCCCTGCCACAGTGATCTTACGAGGTAAGGAAATTTCCATTTATTGTTTATATTTACAGGCTTTGACAAGCTACTATTGTTCTATTATCCTATTCAGATTCAAAGAATAAGAATGTCTCATGTAATAGCTACATGATAGTTATATAACATATCAAACGTATTATAATCATTGAATTTCTCAAGCATAACTATTGTCGAAAATTTAGAGGCAGTTGCTATTATGGAGGCAGAGAGATGAACAGACACAACAAGAAAATACTATTACTTGAGAGAAACTTAGCCGAAGCTGCCCACACCCAATTCCCGAATTCCAATTCCAATATCCAAAACTCAGAAACTAAACGCTGCCCAGTCAATATATACATCCACTGACTGGGCATCACAACTACTGGCCCAACACAACACAGGCCCAAAACAAACTAATTACAAGAATTAATAACAGTTGAATTTAGAGGAGTAAGCATCGACTCCTTTTTCCCCTCTCGACGTTGTCTTTGATATGTGACAGTTGCAACGACTAACTGCAGTTGTTAGGAACCATATAACACGCACACTTCATTAATTGTCCCATAAGAGCCTAATGAATACAGAATAAGCCATCGAATTCTGCAAAAGCAGGTAAACTATGCTACATTTTCAAAACTAGATAAAGTAAATAAGGGCATTTTTACATAGTTGCAAGAGTATTTGGCAATAGACAACACACTAAGAGAGCTGCATTTCACTGTACTTGTAAAATTGTGTTGTCTGTATATGTTGCAATAGTATTAGAAAAAAATAGCAAGAAATTCACATAAATTGCTCCCCCATTCTTATAACTAGCTACACTACTTAGAACTATGAATAAACAAGGATCTAGCAATTGACATTGGTTTGAAATAATGAACGACCCCTTGTGCCCAAGCGTCGGTAGTTAGTTAAGTCCGATAACTTCAGGAATCTCCGCAAAAAACAGCAATATTGTAGAAACAGATCAATTTCAGTTAAAACAGGAACAATCATGGAAAGAGCTAAAACAAGAGGCCTTACAGTGTTTGTGAGAAACCAAAACTACACAGTGACAATACTCTGATAGCTAACTATTTCATTTGCATCCCAAAACGACTTCTTAGCTGGCTTTCTTCACACATGTATAAAAGGAAAGTTTATGCCAGCTATAACACTATAAGGTTTTGATACATTTTTCCCTGGAGTGTCAGAAATCGAAAATCTTTCTACACCAAAATTAAAATGCCCCCAAATCTCCATTAATGATCCTAATTGACACCAGGGCAGATATAAATTTTCTCCCAATCTCAAAATCCTAACTTTGAACCACCAAAATCTCCATTAATGATCCTAATTCACACTACCTAAAACCATAAGAGGATTTAACCCAAATACAAAAAACCCAGCTATTATTCCCACAAAACAATCCCTTCGCCATCATTCACCATCAAAAGATCCAAACATATTCGCCAAGAAAATGCTAATAAATCATAAATGAAGCATAAACACATAAGAAAAAGTTGAAAAAACAAAAACAAAGAGAGAAGGAAAGGTTTGTACCTATAGTGGGGACCGAATTACCAAGACCAAAGAGGAGGGGGGAAAAAGAATCGAGGGCATATATATAGGGTGGAGAATATGCAATGTCCTTTTCGTTGTTAGGTGGCAACCTCTTTTCAGTTTCCCCACACTTTCTTCATTACAGGATAAGCGTGTAAATTAGGTAGTCTTATTGATATACGATGAGAGTTCTATATTAGAATCATCATCTCTTTTCAAACATAATTGAGTTGGAATTTGGGATCGCCTCGTATTTCGTGTCAACGCCATAAGATCAAATACGACAGAATAAGAATATGTGTGACACAATACAAATACGTCCATTTGTAAAGATATGATTGTTGTGGAAAATGAAGATAAAGTAGTATGAATAATATTGTTTCAAAAAAAAAAGTATGGGCATAATAAAATTGGAAAATAGGAATATTGAAATTGGAGGGAGGGAGTATAATTTTTGTGTGCAGTAAAAACACAATATTTTTTGTATTAAAATAAATATAAAAAAAATGTGTCATTATCATATCTTGTTATGTTAATATGTGCCATTATAATATCTTATTATGTCAATAATAGATTAATAGGTAACATATTGTCAACTAATTAATACTCTCTCCGTCTCATATTAATTTTCATAGGTAGATGGGCACGAATATTAAGAAAGTGTAATGATGAGTGGAGTTTTGAAGGATAATTTTGTAAAACTTTATGTATAAAGTAAATAAATGAGTTGACTTTTGTGTATGTGTAGAGAAAAAGTAATGACATTTATGTAAAATTGAGAATATTATGAGGGTGAAGTTTATAAATGGTTTTCCATTTAAAGGTCCTAAAAAGGAAAGTGTGAAAGTTATTTTGGAATGGAGGGAGTGTTTTTTTTTTTTTTTTGAATTACATTAAATACCCATCCCTTTTCCCTCCCCATGACTCGAACCAAGGATCTAAAGATTAGGTAATGGTGCTCTATCCACTTGACCTATCCAACTTCGTCACTAATTAATATATTACTATCAATTAATTTTATTGTATGCAACGAGTCGACATGAATTCAATACAAATACAATACATAGTTATCGTGTCAACAACGACACGAACATGGTAAAAACAACATACAAGATATTGTTAGTAAACGAGAATTGTATAGTGTACTGCATTCGATTCTTTATACTGTAATGGTTGAGGTTGAGTTTATTTATAATATTTTATAAAAAAATATTTTTATATATATAATTTTTGACATAACAGTTCGAGTTGAGTTCAAATTTTAAGTACTTCACTCAATTCAGCTCAATTAGAATAACAGTTCTGAAATATTACCCATACATTTTCAACGTAGCTTATTTTTTCAATTGCTTATTTATAAATCAAGCCAGAGACTCAATATTTATAAATCAGATCAGATTTTTCATGTAAAACTTAGTCTAGCTCAGTCTATCTCCACCCCTACTTATAACATATGCCCGATAAAAAGAATCCCAATTAATTGGAAAATGGATCTACATTTTTTGCTATTTGACTATTTACTTAATTATCTAATTTTATTAAAGATTAATTATATAATTTAAATTTCTTTTAATAACTTATTTTTTAGACTATTTTACATGTTTGTGGTGGGCTTATCACAATTAACTTGATTATCGTGTCTTGAAAATAAGTTAGAAGCTATTATGTCACAAAATATTAATGATATTAATAAATGTCATTGTATTTTTTTGATAAAAATATGAAATAAAATTATTCGCACAATAAAAAAAACTAAAATATGTTTTTTTTTTGGGGGGGGGGAAAAACTAAAATATGTTACTACAATGACAATATGTGCTCTAAAATATGTTGATAAGTACATTATTTTCTCGGAGGAGGACGATCGTTGAACGTAAAAACTTGAGAAAAATGAGTTGTATTCGGTTAGATCAGCATATAAATAATTGCTGGACAAGAAGACACCGAATAAGCCGGAGGTGGAGGAGCTGAAATACGTGTGGACGATTGGGGTTCCGTTAAAAGTCAGCTCATTTTCATGGAGAATGCTTCAACACAAAATTTCCATTTTTACTAAGACCATGTTCATTGGTGACATTTTGCATAATGTCATAGCAAAATGTCACCAAATTAATATTAAAATATTGGTTGGATGTCAAGATGGCATGACATTGGGTTGGTCATCCAACCTAGTGTCACTCAATAATTTAAGTGTGAATAATGTGACACGTGACACTATTCTACTGGTTGTTGTGATTTTTTGTGTAATATAATTAGATTTGTAGATATTGAAGATAATATGTATTAAATAAAAATATATATATCAAAATTCGTAAAAAAAAAAAAAAAATCTTTATAAATAGAGTCCAATATGGAGTTGTTTTGAAACACAAACTAAAATTTTTGTTTTCTCTATTTGTAGCTTGTTTATTATTACTTTTCAATTTCGTATTTTCAAATCTTGTAATTTTAATTTTGTTATTGAGTTCATTATTTATTTTAAGTGTGTGATAAAAAAATTCATATTATAATTACAAATTTAGAATATCAAGTAATTTTTATATACCAATTTAGTAAAAATTAATAATATAATATGTATTTAAAAAATTATTATTATTTTTGGGTTGAGTTGGGTCAGTGTCATTGATGAAGTATGATAAAATGAAATTTGGATTGGATTGTAAATTGTATAGGTGGATGAGAAAGAAATTAATATAATATTGAAGGATTGAGTTGGGGGAGTGTCATTGATGATGATGGTCTAACAGGAAAAGAGGGCCTACAGGCTACAATGACATTTTTTCTCCTCTATGTAAATGGTGTGACAAGCATGAGGAAAACAACACTCTGTATTCGATGACATAAGAGTTTTAGCGTTTTTCAATGGATTAAGACCATCTCCAACGGTACGTTAAAAATGGAGTTTTACTTCATTTATGAAGTTTTGCTCCCTTCAACCGTACTCTATTTTGAAGTTTTGAAATACAGTTTTGAATAGTAAACTCTATATATGAAGCTATTCAAAACTCCATATTTTATATCTATTATTTTATTAATATTTACAATTCTATATTAATAATTTGTTAAATATAATTACAATTATATTGTTATACTAATTTATAATTTAATTTTAATTGTGTAATTAATTAATTTATTTTTTGTGTATTATTATTACCTACTGATGTGCCAAAAATTGCACGGTCGGATTATATATCCTCGGGGTCAGATATCCAAATTCCCGAGTGCTTAGACCTGATTTGGGTACACTGCTTCCGCTGGAATAATCCTCCAGGAACCTGCAAAAGACACACCGGAGGGGGCTCCGGTGCGGACGCTCCGACGCTCAAGTCAGTATAGGGCTTTTAATATATCACAAGGACCTCGAGATCCTTGTTTTATCAAATCAGGCTCTCAAATAATATCAAAAGTACGTTTTGTACGAAATGTATCAAGTTTAGTAAAGGTAAGAAAGTCTAACCTGAAAACATCTTTGGATTTACCTATTTATAGAGATTCCCTCCCGAGAGGAAGTCAAGGCTCCCTTCTGTTTCGGAGCTACCTCTTGGACCCAGCCTTGCTAGGTTGACAAGGTCTTCCATTCCTCCACTTCCGGAAAGACCGGGGCCACTCCCCCTAGTGGACTCCTTCCACTACAATGAAGGAGAGAAGAATCTTTCTTTGGTCAATCTCAGTCCGATTTATGTGGAGATCTCCTATATTCTCGGTTCACCAATTCATATCAAGATCGAGTCTTCCTGATGTTTCTCTCCGGGTGGAGCTCCCTCCGGAGGGACCTCCAGGAGAAATTCTGTATCCAGAGAGTATTCCATAATCCAATACTTCCACTTTTATCCTATCCTCCATACACGTGTCGACTTCTTATCGGATGACATTTTTAGGCCGCATCATCTACTCCCCCTACTCTCGTAAAAGGAGTATATCTTCTGTGAGAGTAGAAAATTCAAGTGAGTCTAGCACAGAGGCGTTTCTGGAGAGACGTGTATTATTCTTGCTTTGGAGAGGAATTTCGAAAATGCTCTCCTCCGAAAAATTTTCCCGCCCCCAGTTCTGAAGACGTTTCGATTTCTGTGCTTGGGTCCCACACAGTCGCAATTTTCTCTCTCTTGCTAGTTTCTCGAGGAGAAGCCTCGATCCTAACCCCCTTATTGGTCTTGTAGGTTGCACCATTATCGTCTCTTGGTTACATAACCTTCAAAGAATTTTCTCAAGAAATTCAGGGAACCTCTCACCCTTTCAAGGGATCACCTCTAGTTTCAGGTGGATCGAATAGGTTTTCCTTGACTTCCAGACTTATATGTATCCTTTCTTTCGTTTTTTAAACAGGGTCTCGGCAAATGACTTTGGCTTGCAAAATTTTTGTTTTCTAAGTAACCATCTTGGGTCTTGGTTATGGGGAGATGCTCCCCAGCTCTCTTTGGCCTCTGGGCCTCCAAGTGTCTCTCACTCTCGTTTAAAAGATTTTGATTCATAAAATATTTCTTTTCATTGAGTAACCCTTTTGGGTCTTAAGTATGGTGAGGGGCTCTCTGTAGCTCCTCGGCCTCTAGGCCTCTGAGTGTCTCTCACTCTCATTCTTAAAAGATTTTTATTTATAAAATATTTCTTTTCATTGAATAACCCTTTTGGGTCTCAAGTATGGTGAGGGGCTCTCTGTAGCTCCTCGGCCTCTAGGCCTCTGAGTGTCTCTCACTCTCATTCTTAAAAGATTTTGATTCACAAAAATCTTCTCATTTCGTTGATTAACCCTCTTGGGTCTCAAGTAAGGTGAGGGCTCTCTGGAGCACATCGGCCTCTAGGCCTCTAAGTGTTTCACCTTCTTGTACTTAAAAGACTTTGATTCACAAAAATCTTCCCATTCCATTAATTAACCCTATTGGGTCTTAAGTAAGATGAGGGCTCTTTGGAGCACCTCGGTCTCTAGGCCTCTGAGTGTGTCTCACCCTTATTCTTAAAAGATTAAAATCTTCTCATTTCATTAACCCACTTGGGTCTCGAGTAGGATGAGGGCTCTTTGGAGCACCTCCGCCTCTAGGCCTCTAGGTGTCTCTCACTCTTATTCTTAAAAGATTTTAATTCATAAAATCTTCTCATTTCAGTAACCCACTTGGATCTCGAGTAAGATGAGGGCTCTCTGGAGCACCTCGACCTCTAGGCCTCTGAGTGTTTCTCACTCTTATTCTTAAAAGATTTTAATTCATAATATCTTCTCATTTCATTGACTAACCCTTTTGGGTTTCAAGCATGGTGAGGGCTCTCTGGAGCTCCTCGGCCTCTAGGCCTCTGAGTGTTTATCACTCTCATTCTTAAAAGATTTTAATTCAAAAAATCTTCTCATTTCAGTAGCCCACTTGGGTCTCGAGTAGGATGAGGGCTCTCTGGAGCACCTCGGCCTCTAGGCCTCTGAGTGTTTCTCACTCTTATTCTTAAAAGATTTTAATTCAAAAAATCTTCTTATTTCAGTAACCCACTTGGGTCTCAAGTAGGATGAGGGCTCTCTGGAGCACCTCGGCCTCTGAGTGTTTCTCACTCTTATTCTTAAAAGATTTTAATTCAAAAAATCTTCTTATTTCAGTAACCCACTTGGGTCTCGAGTAGGATGAGGGCTCTCTGGAGCACCTCGGCCTCTAGGCCTCTGAGTGTTTCTCACTCTTATTCTTAAAAGATTTTAATTCAAAAAATCTTCTAATTTCAGTAACCCACTTGGGTCTCGAGTAGGATGAGGGCTCTCTGGAGCACCTCGGCCTCTAGGCCTCTGAGTGTTTCTCACTCTTATTCTTAAAAGATTTTAATTCATAAAATCTTCTCATTTCAGTAACCCACTTGGGTATCGAGTAGGATGAGGGCTCTCTGGAGCACCTCGGCCTCTAGGCCTCTGAGTGTTTCTCACTCTTATTCTTAAAAGATTTTGATTCACAAAAATCTTCTCATTTCATTAATTAACCCTTTTGGGTCTCACATATGGTGAGGGCTCTCTATAGCTCCTCGGCCTCTAGGCCTCTGAGTGTTTCTCACTCTTATACTTAAAAGATTTTGATTCACAAAAATCTTCTCACTTCATTAATTAACCCTTTTGGGTCTTGAGCATGGTGAGGGCTCTCTGGAGCTCCTCGGCCCCTAGGCCTCTGAGTGTTTCTCACTCTCATTCTTAAAAGATTTTGATTCATAAAATCTTCTCATTTCATTGATTAACCCTTTTGGGTCTCAAATATGGTGAGGGCTCTCTGGAGCACCTCGGCCTCTAGGCCTCTGAGTGTTTCTCACTCTTATTCTTAAAAGATTTTGATTCATAAAATCTTCTCGTTTCATTGATTAACCCTCTTGGGTCTCGAATATTGTGAGGGCTCTCTGGAGCACCTCGGCCTCTAGGCCTCTGAGTGTTTCTCACTCTTAATTCAAGGTGTTGATCATATCAAGACCTTTCAAGTTCAAGTAATCCGCTTGGATTTAGAGTAGGGTGAGGAACTTTCTAGCTTCCCTCGACCTCGTGGCCTTTAATTGTTTCTCACTTTTGAATTCTCATATCTCATATATGCTCAGTGATCTACAGATCCTTCATCATTTCATCACTCCTAATTTTCAAACTTAGCCATCCGGCTACTCAGGGTGGTTAGCCCTCACGCGTTTCAGGATGCTCAAAGTATGCTTATGAATCATATCTTAAATTGTTAGGAAATATGTGCTCATACAAGTTTCCAAAAATCTCCAAATGTTTTCATCACATCTCATAAAATCTTCAAATATTCAATAAAGATAAACATACCTTTTAACATAATTTAGAAAAAATTAGACTCATCACTAATCAAAAACACGTTCTCAACCATGCCTAAATTCTCAATCATTCTCTCGATTCAATCACGAAATTCTCCTAAGTAATTACCTTAGCATTTCTCAAATCAATCATTTCTGAAGCTTTAGCAAATGCTCATATGCTTCGAGGTTTTATGCTCTAAACAACTACGTCTAGGTAACTCATATCATATTACAAAGTAAAATCTAAAGTAAAAAAGTAAAATATACACTTTTCACTTACGTGGCTTCATATCAGCATCTCGGAGGTAGTAGGCATAGACCCTTCATCACCCCCTTTAAGCATCGAAGTGTAAGGCATTTGCAAGGTCCGTCATCATGCTCGTCTCCGAATATCGCATCTCAACACCCTAGATGATCTTAATCACCTAATAGATCGACTCTTGGGTATATCCTTCTTTAGAGTAGCCTTGTAGCCCTCATGACTACCTGCTCATCCTTCATGGGTTTCTTTTATCACGTAATCTCCTACGGGAGACATCTTAGATAGGGATGGGTCAACGATCGTTTGTATAATTGGCCACCCAAGATGTAGTATCTTAACCGCAAAGCTCGAGCTTCTCCAGAAGCTGCAGGGGCTGGTCCTTTATTCAGCTCTTCTCAACTTTTGAATATCAAATTTCAGCACCATGGGGAGGGTTTGGTCAGCTTTAGCAGCTAGGCTCGGTGGAGCTTCAATCATACAAGCTTAATCTGAAATCGGTGGTATCGATATACTCGTTATTTGGGGATCAGCACCATAGCAGGCTAAATATCATAATCCAGCTACTCGTTTGGTTCTCCATAGTTCTCTGCTCTTTCGGGCTCTTCCAGGACCTCTAGGTTTACTTGTATATCAATCCCGAATTGATCCTGTAAAGATACACCAAAAAAAGGGCCTCCAACACAGGCTCTCCAGTGCTCAGATAAGCTTCATAAGCCTCAATTATATAATTTATATATGAAATAAGGGAATTTCAGATCTGGATGATCTCCAGCAACCTCCAAGACCTCTGTAGGTTCCAATTTCAGTTGGGTATATTTCTAAAACGTCCCTCGAGGCCCAGATCGGGATCCTCCCGCAGCATTGCGGTTTCCTGTTCCTCCGGAGTTTCGGGGAGCTTCTAGGCTGGACCTCCTTGCTGTAGATTCTCTCTTCTTCTCTCCACTAGCTGGTTTCACCTCCAGCCTCTTGGCTTGCCTCACCTCTTCGAGGGTGAGATACTTTTCAGCTCTGAAGATTCTTAAGTTCTCTACCCGCTTCAGGTAATCAATCATCCTCTCACCCACTCTAGTTTTCGGACTTATCGTTTTGTCTGTTTAGGGCTATTGGCCTTGATCTCAGGGACCTAAATAGGCTCAATCTTCACTTTCCATTTCCGAGCTTATCCCGAAATCCTCCAGGACTTGGATAGAATCAACCTATAATCTGAAATCTTCTGAACCTATCCAGAGATCCTCCAGAGCTTGAATAAACTTAATCTATAATCTGAAATCTTCTGAACCTACCCAGAGGTCCTCCAGAACTTGGGTAGACTTAATCTATAATCTGAAATCTTCTGAACCTACCCAGAGGTCCTCCAGAACTTGGGTAGACTTAATCTATAATCTGAAATCTTCTGAACCTACCCAGAGGTCCTCCAGAACCTGGATAGGCTCGGTTTGTAATATGAAATTATATCTAAAATATGGAAACATGTTAATCGTGTGCAAAATCATAATCATCATCCGCGTCTAATCATTAATTCTACCACATAAAGTAATCACAAGACTCAACGTGTGAATTGCTTACCCATGCTTCTACGATTTCAAGTAATTCTTAATTCTAAGATTGTTTCTAGAGTATCAATCATGTAAGCTTAGGAGAATCATGCTTAATTCAATGGAAAAAATAAGTTTGTGTCATATATGTCAATATCATTAAAATATGCTCATAGCAATATCAAATTACTATAAAAGATCTAATACTTTAGGCTCTATCAAACACCTGTACTAACCTGTAGCACCGATGCACTTATCATATCATTGCCTCGTACTCCCATGTTTAGATTTTGGACCTCGAGGCCCTAAATACTCTGCTGCTCGTGGAGGGGCACGAATGTTGTCGTCCTCTGCAGTGCCTGGAGGTATCTCTTTGCCAGGTCCACTCCCGAGGGCTCCAGACGTGCCAACGATATCACCCCCTATAGAGATAGGGGTGCCTCGAGCCTCTTCCTGGAGTCTCGGAGCAGGCAATTGCACACTCCACATATATGTTCGACAATCCTTATACTCATAATTCCATGATAATAATACATCATTGTGTGAAGTTGTATCAATCAAATATTATTTAGAGCAAAATCAACCTGATCAGCACAGTCCATACGTAATATCATATCCCCTTAGACTTTGAGCCAAGGACAAGAGTTATCGATACCAATCATTTTAATTCTCATAATTGTTATTTCAGTTTAAATCTCATCACTAGCGGAAATCCAATGTTTGGATGTTAGAGAAATCAGAGTGAGAGGAAATTTCAATAGCATCATAAATCGTATTAACAGTAAAACCACTTCATTAAAATAACACAATGAATTTATTTCAGGCATCACCGTAGCATTCATCTCTCATTTTAACATATATTAGGATATGTTTAATAATATCATCCTAAAATAATTCAAATTTACCTTACTCCCATCATAATCAACACAATCACCATTAATCTCCAGTCGGGGCTTAGCAAGATGCTAATAGCTTTCTACCTTGTTTGATTTCTTGTTTTATTTTTCAATTCCAGAAATGAACATTTTCCATAATAAAAGAATTTTCGCAAACGAACAAGTTCACACTGCTAGCAGAACTATATTGATTATGGACATTTAAATCAAGACATTAATATAACCTTCAATTCTTTCTCAATCAAGACATTAATAATGACATCAGATATCACAATTGAGAATTCTGCTCTCAAATCTCACTCAATGGTCCATATTAATCATTTATTGCATCTGACTTCTTTGCATCATTAAGCAATTATATTCCAACATGTAAAATTATTTGCAGCATATATAAGAAAACTTAAGGAAGAACCTGTGTCAAATCTAGGCAAAGGACTGCCCGTAGAATTTACCAAGCAATGGTCCATCTCCAATTCCATCACTCGAACAGATTGAAATTCGTGAGAAAATCTTTTAAATCGTTCCCACAGACGGCGCCAGTTGATGTGCCAAAAATTGCACGGTCGGATTATATATCCTCGGGGTCAGATATCCAAATTCCCGAGTGCTTAGACCTGATTTGGGTACACTGCTTCCGCTGGAATGATCCTCCAGGAACCTGCAAAAGACACACCGGAGGGGGCTCCGGTGCGGACGCTCCGACGCTCAAGTCAGTATAGGGCTTTTAATATATCACAAGGACCTCGAGATCCTTGTTTTATCAAATCAGGCTCTCAAATAATATCAAAAGTACGTTTTGTACGAAATGTATCAAGTTTAGTAAAGGTAAGAAAGTCTAACCTGAAAACATCTTTGGATTTACCTATTTATAGAGATTCCCTCCCGAGAGGAAGTCAAGGCTCCCTTCTGTTTCGGAGCTACCTCTTGGACCCAGCCTTGCTAGGTTGACAAGGTCTTCCATTCCTCCACTTCCGGAAAGACCAGGGCCACTCCCCCTAGTGGACTCCTTCCACTACAATGAAGGAGAGAAGAATCTTTCTTTGGTCAATCTCAGTCCGATTTATGTGGAGATCTCCTATATTCTCGGTTCACCAATTCATATCAAGATCGAGTCTTCCTGATGTTTCTCTCCGGGTGGAGCTCCCTCCGGAGGGACCTCCAGGAGAGATTCTGTATCCAGAGAGTATTCCATAATCCAATACTTCCACTTTTATCCTATCCTCCATACACGTGTCGACTTCTTATCGGATGACATTTTTAGGCCGCATCACCTACAAAAAAATAACGTAAAATACAATACAATATACATTATATATTAAATATGAAATACATTACGTATTAAAACTGACATACATGCATTAGCTAGCTACATATAACACCAACATATTAAAATAAGTGAACACAAATTGAAAAAAAAAATACAAATACACATAATAAAAGAAATATTTGAAAACTACAAATTTATTTACATTTTATGATTTTGATAAAATTAATAATATTTAATTTACTAATTAAATATTTAATTGTATAAATTAATTTAAATACGAATATAAATATATTATTTAATGATTGTAATATATTGAAAATGATTAAAATAATAAATAGAGTAAGATATAGAGTTTCATGGTTGGAGAAAATTTTTAAAATAGAGTGTGAAAAAGTGTATTTTGAAGTTTAGAGATCTTCATTTGAAAGTTTGTGGTTGGAGATGGCCTAAGGCAATAACTTTGATTGGTTCCGGGGTTACTTTTAACTAATGGAGAAAGGAACCGACACTCTTATTAGATGAGTTTTCTTTTTTCTAAAATTTTATGTTGATGTGCCAAAAATTGCACGGACGAATTAGATATCCGTGGGGTTAGATATCCAAATTCTCGAATGCCTATGAATGATTCGGGTACACTGCTTCCGCTGGAATGATCCTCCAAGAACCTGTAAAAGACACACCGGAGGGGACTCCGGCGCGGACACTCCGACGTTCAAGTCAGTCTCGGTAATTCAGTGTATGGCAAGGACTAAAGAGTCCTTTGATTATCAATGAGGTTCTCAAAGGAAAGTCAGGAGATTGTTGTAAGCAGCGTAATATATCAAGTAAAATTAGAGATTCTAACCTGAAAATGTACCCCAGTTTACCTGTTTATAGAGAGTTCCCACCTCAGAGGAAGTTATGGTTTCCTTCTATTTCGGAGCTGCACTTTGGACTCGGCCCTGCTGCGTTGACAGGGTCCTCTACTCTCTCACTCCCTGAAGAACCGGAACCACTCCCCCTAGTGGACTTCATCCACTGAGATAAAGGAAGAATGAGTCTTCATTTACCCAGTCTCGGACCGTTTCGTACGGGACTCCTCCTAAATCTCGGACTACTAATTCTTATCAAGATTAGGTCTTCCTGATATCTCTCCCCGGGTGGAGCTCCCTCCGGAGGGACATTCGGAAGAGATTTTTTATTCAGAGAGTATTCTTTAATCCCATATCTCCTCTTTTATCTTATCCTCTATACACGTGTCGACTTCTTGTGCCATGACAATTTTAGGCCGCATCAATGTTTCTTTTGTAATTGTTGTGTTCATTCCTGATACCTCTTAATAATTTTTGCCGTTTAAAAATAAATAAATTGTGCACCTTTAAATTTTTAACCTACGAATTTGTTCAACAAATTAATTGTCATTCCAGTATATTTTAACATCATAGTATATATATATATATATTTTTTTTTTTTGAATAAATATAATAACATTATTTTAACATATATCAATAAAATTTGACCCAATAAAATTTTAACCCTATTTACATTAATTAGTTATATGTAATTCTTTTTTTGTGAATATTATGTATATAAATAATAGAGTCACATATTATGTACATTTAATTACATGTTCAATGCGTCAAAATTTTGACCTGCTCCTAATTTAAAAAGAAAAAACTTTTTTTTTGACTGAACTGAATAACTTTTTATAAACTCGATTATATAGAGTGCAAAAATTTGTTAAAATAATAATGTACATTAATAAAATTTAGCTGACTAAAAAAAAAAAAAATTAATTTTTTTTTTTTTTTGAGCGTAAAAAAAAAATTAAAATATTAGTCCGCGATAACGATGTGTTATGTGTACATACACGCACAAGAACCCTAGCATATCTTCTTCCGGCCTCCATTTCTGCTATTATGCAATTGTGGCGTCTAACTCATTACTAAGACGAATTGCCATTCATCGCCCCAAAATCCCTTTCTCTGTTGTTTACCCAATTGTAAACTTCAGTTCTAGTAAATCAAGGTATCTCTCTCTTTTACTTGTCTAATTTTTTCTTCATTTTTTGTTGGATTTGTTTGTTTTAATTGTATGCGCGAAGTTCGATGAAAAATGTATGTTTTTCTGCTCCATTTTCTTCTTCTCATGGACCTGGTTGACGTTTCTTGACTAAAGACGCCATTTTGTTGTTCCCTTATGTTCTTTCGTGTTAGTAATTCTGGTGAAATCTCTGGTTGATTTTTCCTTTATAAAAATGTTAACTGATTTTAAGGCTGAGGCTCGATTAATAGTGCTTAGGACTAAATATATGTTACTACGATGGAAAATAAGGGTGCTCTTCAGTATGTTTTGAGTTTTTTCGTTTGTCAATAGTTTAATAATCTCTTTCCAGTTATGGGTATTGCCTGAAATTGCATCTACTTATTCTATTAGCACACATTTGCTAAAAGGCGTGTGTTGTGGACTGATGTTTTATGCGTATGTGCTAATTTGTGTATGTATTTTTGGATTTGACATTCTCCTTCCCTCTGTTACTGTAGCTTTTGTGGGCTATCCGGAGGAGAAATGGCAGAAGAAAGCGGAAAAAGTTTTGCTCGAAGAGACCGGCTTTTGGCTATTGAATCACAGGCCCAGAAGAGGTGGTCAGAAGGTGACGTGTTTCGGGCTGATGCAAAGGACACTCCTCCTAAAGATGGGGAGAAGTTCTTTGGTAACTTTCCATTCCCTTATATGAATGGATATCTCCACTTGGGCCATGCATTTTCCCTTTCAAAACTTGAATTTGCAGCTGCATATCATAGACTGAGGGGGGCAAATGTGCTCTTGCCATTTGGTTTCCATTGCACTGGAATGCCCATTAAGGCTTCAGCTGATAAGCTCACCAGAGAGATTGCAATGTTTGGAAATCCTCCCGTGTTTCCAGATGTTAAAGAGGAAGAAATTGGTGAGCCTCAGGGGAAACCAGAAGGTGAGAGTGAGGGGAATCAAAGTCAACCTGGTGGCAAATTCAAGGGTAAGAAATCGAAGGCTGTTGCAAAATCTGGTGGTGTCAAGTACCAATGGGAGATTATGCAGAGTTATGGTTTGTCTGATGAGGAGATCGCCATGTTCACTGACCCGTATCATTGGCTGAGATTTTTTCCACCTCTGGCTGTTGAGGATTTGAAGGCTTTTGGGTTGGGATGTGATTGGAGGCGAACATTTATCACTACTGATATCAATCCATATTTTGATTCATTTGTTAGGTGGCAAATGAGGAAATTGAAGGATATGGGTAAGATCGTTAAGGACTTGAGATATGCTGTATATTCACCTTTAGATGGTCAGCCCTGTGCAGATCACGATCGAGCTTCAGGCGAAGGTGTCATCCCACAGGAATACACTCTCATAAAAATGGAGGTAGTCTCACCTTTCCCACCTAAGATGAGTGTATTAGAAGGAAAGAAGGTGTACCTCGCTGCCGCAACGTTGAGACCTGAGACGATGTATGGGCAAACAAATTGCTGGGTATTGCCAGATGGAAAATACGGGGCCTTTGAAATTAACGACACTGATGTGTTTATCTGTACAAAAAGAGCAGCTCTGAATTTGGCTTATCAGAGGCAGTCACGTTTTCCGGAGAAACCTACTTGTTTGGTCGAGTTGAATGGTCAAGATCTTATTGGTTTGCCTTTAAGATCCCCGTTAGCATTTAACGATGTTATATATACTCTTCCCATGCTATCAGTTCTCACAGACAAGGGTACTGGAATCGTTACTAGTGTTCCAAGTGATTCTCCTGATGATTACATGGCCCTGCATGATCTGAAAGCAAAACCGGCATTCAGAGCCAAGTTCGGAGTGAAGGATGAATGGGTTCTGCCATTTGAGATCATACCAATTATCCACCATCCTGATTTTGGAGACAAGTCTGCAGAGAGAATATGCATCGAGAAAAAAATCAAAAGCCAGAATGACAGGGAAAAGCTCGATGAGGCCAAGAAAATTATCTACAAGGGAGGTTTCTATGAGGGAACCATGATCGCAGGCGAGTTCACTGGGTTGAAAGTTCAGGAGGCTAAAAGTTTGATTAGGAATAAGCTCTTAGAGCTGGGGCAAGCTGTGGTTTACAGCGAGCCTGAAAAGAAAGTCATGTCAAGATCTGGGGATGAGTGTGTTGTGGCTTTGACCGATCAATGGTACATTACTTATGGAGAACAAGAATGGAAGGAAGCAGCAGAGAAGTGCTTAGCTGGCATGAATCTTTACTCAGATGAGACGAGGCATGG
Organism: Galeopsis tetrahit; assembly: GCA_963675135.1. NCBI lineage: Eukaryota > Viridiplantae > Streptophyta > Magnoliopsida > Lamiales > Lamiaceae > Galeopsis > Galeopsis tetrahit. Next base: position 63,287,880 of record OY776134.1, on the reverse strand, counting down.
ATTTGAACACACATTGAGCTGGTTGAATCAGTGGGCTTGCTCACGAAATTTTGGGCTGGGGACACGTATTCCCTGGGACGAGCAATTTCTGGTTGAATCTTTGTCTGATTCGACTCTGTATATGGCCTATTACACCGTTGTTCATATGCTGCAGGGAGGGCAAATGTATGGAGCTGATAGGTCTTCGATAAAACCAGAGCTTCTAACGGATGAGGTTTGGGATTTCTTATTTGTTGGTGGGCCTTATCCTAAATCCTCAGATATACCTTCATCTCTTCTTAATAAGATGAAGCAAGAGTTTGAGTATTGGTATCCGTTTGATCTTAGGGTATCTGGGAAGGATCTTATTCAAAATCATCTGACATTTTGTATTTACAACCACACGGCAATCATGCCCAAGCGTCATTGGCCTGGGGGGTTCAGATGCAACGGTCACATAATGCTAAATTCGGAGAAAATGTCGAAGTCAACAGGGAATTTCCGGACTCTTCGCGAAGCTATTGAAGAGTTTTCGGCTGATGCCACGAGATTCTCTCTTGCAGATGCAGGTGATGGGATGGACGATGCTAATTTTGTCTTTGAAACTGCCAATGCTGCTATCCTACGTCTCACAAAAGAGATTACATGGATGGAGGAAGTTCTTCTTGCTGAATCGTCTTTACGAAATTCTCCACCTACCACCTATGCAGACCGTGTGTTTGCCAATGAAATAAATTTAGCATCCCATGTGACAGAGAAGAACTATAGCGAATACATGTTTAGGGAAGCTCTGAAAACCGGCTTCTATGATCTTCAGGCTGCAAGGGATGAGTATCGACTCTCTTGTGGCTCCGCAGGAATGAACCGTGATCTGTTGTGGCGGTTTATGGATGTTCAAACGCGTCTCATTGCTCCAATTTGCCCTCATTATGCTGAATATGTGTGGACAGAGCTTTTGAAGAAGGATGGATACGTAGTTAAAGCCGGGTGGCCCAGAACTGATTCACCAGATCTCACCCTAAAAAGGGCAAACAAGTATTTGCAAGATTCAATTGTCTCAATGAGGAAGCTGTTGCAGAAACAGGTTTCAGGTTCGAAGAAGGGTAAAACAAGCACACCGATTGTACAGAATAAGCCTACGAGTGGTCTGATTTTCGTGAACGAGCAATATGACGGGTGGAAAAAGGAATGTCTGATCATACTCCAGAACAAATTTGATGCTGCAACTGGCACCTTTGCACCTGACCAAGAAATCCTCTCTGAATTACAAAAAAGTGAATTCGGTCAATCTGGCAATTTCAAACAGATACAGAAGCTTTGTATGCCTTTTCTGAGGTTCAAGAAAGCTGAAGTGAAAGATGTTGGTGTTCACGCATTGGATCTGAAGCTTCCATTCGGTGAAATTGAGGTTCTTACAGAGAATCTTGAGCTGATCACAAGACAGTTAGGCCTTGAACGTTTGGAAGTTTTGTCTATAACTGATGCTGGTGCTGTTGCTCGGGCTGGGGATCACGCCTCGGTTTTGAATTCAAACCCACCATCACCAGGGGAACCTACTGCAATCTTTTTTAGTTGATGAAATAAATTTTCTTGAACCTATTTTCATTGTGCACGGATCTCATTCACACCTGCTTGCTCCTCCAAAAGAAGAACGAGGTACTTTTGTTGCTTGTTTTTCAGTTCTTGATTTTAAATATTTGTTTTTCTGGGTTTTTTGTCCTTCATATGACATTTGTAAGACACAATAAATGTCATTGCCTATTTCTATTTTAATTTTCATTTCTGAAGTGCTGAAGTCTAGCAACATTATGAGTGTTTTATCCTTGTGTTCATTTTTTCACAGTGTGTTCTTTGTCATATACTGTATATATTACCAGGGGAAATAGTGCTCATTTCATTTAAATGTTGCACTATATTTTGCTGTGCTGATTACATAAATAGTGCCTATTTCTTTGTATATGTTGTGTGCAGTCGTTATTCGAGGTTATTCATTGAAATTTGAATATCACTCTTTTGTGCAAGAGAGCTGCATTCTAGACTAAGTAAACATAACATAAGTTTTGCTGCAGGTGATGACGGTTCTCTATACATTCACACGAGAAAATCTGACTCTGATTTGTCCTTATAGTGTTCATTCATCAACCAAATAAAATAATTTGAGTTAGTTGTCAGTAATCAGTGCATAACCAAACAATAATTTCTTGAAATTGTTCACATATGAATGTACAATAGTACCCTTGCCTTATTTTTCGATGTTTGCCTTCATAATTCGTAGCTTACACTTTTCTTTAATTCATTTGCAGCATTCACGTTTTGCAGAAATTTTCACGAACCTACTTTCATGTCACAGATTGCTCCTCCAAAACAAGAGTTGGATAAGGTACTTTTGTAGCTTGAGTTTAAATATTTGTTTCTCTGGGTTTTTGTCCTTCATATGAAGTTTGTACGACACGATAAACGTCATTGCCCTGTTTCTTGTTTTTGTTTTATTTCACTTCTGAACTGCTGAATGTTTTATCCCCGTGTTCAATTTTACATACAATTTGTTCTTTGTCATATATTTCTAACGAAAATAGTGCTCCTAAATTTTGCACTGCTTATTTCATCCTATATGTTGTTTGCAGTTACCATTCAAGGACATCCATTGAATATTGTATTCCCGTCTCACAATTGTTTGCATATTTATCTTATTCGTCCCTCCTACAATTATTTGCACACTTTAAAAGATGAAAGATTCTCCATAAACTTCATTCATCATCACAATATTTACATATTTATACAAAATAACATTATTTTTACACTTGATCCAATTAATTATTTATTTTATTTATAAAAGTTTACAAAATTACACTCAACCTTCAACTCATTACACAATTTTCTTAGCTTGTGTGTTAAAAATTTGGTGCAAATATTCGTGGTCTCGTGGAACGGAGGAAGTTCTTTCTGTAAGTAATTATAGATTGAAAATTTGAAATTTCTATAAATCGAACTACTTTCACACTCAATTAAGTGTAAATTGGAAATAAACTTCGTACATTTTCCAAGCATTTTATTTTTCTTGTACAATAGGCAAAACTATTTTCACACTCAATTAAATTGAAAAAAAAATAAAAAAATTTCCCTTTTCAAACTTTAGAAAAGTTTTCTTGTTAGGTGAATTGCTTTACTTTCCTTGAAAATTTCCTACTTTTTCCATTTTGTCGGTGATTTTATTAAATCACTAATTTTAATTAAAAATAGGGTTAATTGCACTAAATTCCCGTGGTTCGAAAATGTTCATAAAATTCTCTTTGTAGTTTGGAAATTGTACCAAACTCTTTTAAAAAAATGAGTTAAAGCCTTTACATATTTTTATACCTCTTTTTTTTCTTTTTCTTTCTCAATATTAAAGTTTTGAGACTGTGTTATAATGAACTTAATGTGGATTTTAAAAAATGAAAAAAGTAAATAATTAACTGAATTTAATACATTAAATGATTTTTTTTGTTTCATTTCCAAACTACTAGGAGATACCATGCCACATTTTCAAATTAAATGAAGTTTGGTGCAATTAATCCATTAAAAATATGAAATATTAATATAGGGAGTGGGGACACACATGCATGACTTTATTTTTAAAAAAAAATCAACAAAATAGTTTTCATTTCCTTTCGTTTTCAATTTATTTAATGTTGCTTGTCGTGCCGCACCCGACATTAATAAACCTAGTCGTCCCTAACCTAATTTTTTTTATGCAAGTAAATATATTTCCTTTTTCATTGCCATATAAAAAATTTATTTTAAGGTCAAGGTGATGTTTATTTAAAAATTTTAAAAATAAGTTTTAAATTTTAAAATTTTACTTCGAAATTTAAAAATTCAATTTTAAAAAATTACTCAAGACCACTCGTATCATTATAATATTACTTCAATCATTATAATATCTCTCAACAATATTATAATAAATCAAAGTATTACATAATTATTTAATCATTATAATTTCATCCAACAATTTACTCAATCATATCTTACCTATTGACTTAATATAGAGTTAATAATAAATAATTTTTCATCAAATTTTTTAGGACCCAAAATTTTAAAATCAATTTTTAAAACCACTCAAAAGTCAAAACATCAACATTTCTTTTTGTAATAGCAGTAATAATGAAATTATACGGTCTTCTCTTCTGTTATATGTAAATATCTTAATTATACGTTTAGAAACAAAAAAATAAAAATAATATACTATCTACCAGTAGTATTGGTACACTTAACATGATACCTTTTAACTTGAAGTGATTTTTAAACCTTTGGTATAATTAAAAGTCTTGAGAGTCTTTTTCAAGAATCACAGAAAATCTTTGGTGTTTGAGCAACAATTACATCACACTATGAAGTCATTGCTTAGCCAAAGCCACCCATCACTTTGAAAATGTTTAATTGGCCCATTTTTCTTAGATGTTGAATTTACAATTAGCCCCACAAGTGTGATGTATAACACGGTAAATACATAAACAATGTGTAAAAACATTAAATAATTATTGAGTGCCACAAATAATTAATTGTTTTCATATAGCACTGATGTGGACTAATATATTTGTATTCGGGTCTTCGTCTTCTCTATTAGGTCGGGTTGTGCACGATTTGTTGAATCTACAAAATTCTACACTGAAAAAGGTTTGCGGTGAAAAGGCTCAGACACTTGAATCAGTTTCTATATCATTTTTTTAACATTTTATAAGTACAATATACTGTAAAAGAAATGAGGAGTAAATAAAATATAAATAGGGTAGAAAACGAGATGATCCCTTAACCTCGAGTGAATAATATATTTACATATTTGGAGGTATTACCGTGATTTTTAGTGATTATGACACCCTTTTAAGGCCTATTAGGGCTCCAATTAGATTGGTCTTGAGTCATTTATAATTGTATATCTAATATGGTTGTGAATAAGATATTAATCGAGCTGGAATTATTTAGACAAACCTTATTATGAAGCTAAGTCACACTTAATGTGTAAAACTTATTGAGTTTGGCCAAATAAAGTCTGGACTTGTTTAGACGAACCCATATCAAGCACTTTTCATTATATATATTGTTTATAAAATTATTTTTTTGTAGAAATTTATATTTCTTTAAACAAATCTTGTTTAAAAAAAAGGAGAGATAATTATATTTAGGAAAAAGAAAATAGGAGGAAATATTAACAAGTCATAGTAAAGATTGAAACATGATTTTAAAGTTATTTGTTTAGGTTGAACCCATTTTAAATAGTATACTACTTAAGGGGTATGATTTATACCATACTCATTTGGTTTCATATTAATTGTGTCATTTTAAAGGTTAAATTCTACTCTAAAATTACCATTTTAATTATTTTTAGCATTTATTCCTATTTTTCTCTCATATATATATATTATTTAATGGAAAAATATAGATTCCTCACACACCTTTAATAGATAGTACATTTAATCATTTAGAGGAGTGAAGAATAAATATATTGGTTCAAATTTTTTAATTTTTTTTGGATGCACCACCATAGGGTGGGTGGGTTTGTGGGGGTTTAGGTGAATATTCTTTTCTTTTTCGGCAACATATTCCTTAGATACACCCAAAAGACACCTAAAAAGTAAAAATACACCCTATATTTTTAATTCAATTATAATCCGTTGAATAATTCAGTATTTTATTAGGGAGTCAAGTGTGTAAATCTTATCCTCCTGTCCCCTACCCTACCTCTTGCAATAAATTTCGAATTGACAAAAATATAAATAGAATAGACTCATCATGTACTAGTTCATTAAAAATTTAATATGGAGTAACACATAATTATGATATATTCTCTGAAACTCATAAATTCTGGATTGAGAAACATATCAATAATAAAATGAATAAAATTGAAAAAAAAATTGAGTTCACATATTTTTATTTTGAAAAAATACACTTTTTGTTGGTCTCTTGAGTTGTACAAAATAGTGTGTTTTGTGAATGTGTTCATAAAAAATAATTTATATTTATCGATAAAATAATTAAAATATTAAATTTTATAAACTTAGATTACAAAAATTAAATACATTCGACTAAGAAAAACATGTAATTTTTTTTAAAAAAAATTGGGTTGGGGACTTGGGGTATTTTTTCAGTTATTTTTTCATTTAAGAAATGATGCTTGCACCCAAAGGCAAGTTTAAATAAATGAAACCTACTTGCCACCAAATTCTAAATATTATTAAAAAAATAAAATAAAGACTAAGCAGCATAGTGTGTAATACAGTAATAAAGGGAATATAAAAATATTTTATTTCTGATCTGCATCTGCTCTATCCAGTCCAAACCCCATACATTTGGAGCTTTAACAATTAACACTACCTTTTTCTTTCTGCCGTGTGTACTCACACTGAAAAAAGTAAATAAAAATTGCATCTTTATTTCAATTTCAAAAACCCACAAACTGAAAGTAAAAGATTTGAAGCACTGAGGGAAAAAGGAAAGAGATGGGTATTATCTATGAAGATGCAGTTTTGATTAAAGAAGGTGAAGGGGCAAATGAACACACTGTCATCACTGTCAACTGCCCAGATAAAACTGGACTTGGTTGTGATCTGTGTAGAATTATACTTCTTTTTGGACTTAGCATTGCCAGAGGAGGTATTTTCCAAATTTTATGTTTCAATATTGCTACTGTTTTCTGCTTTTTGGGATGAGAATTGTGGTCTTTGTGTGTATTTTAATTTGGGGGAATTTGGATAATAGTATATCTATGGTGTGTATGCACACAATTGAGTATTTTTGCAATTTAGGTAATTTTTTTTATTTTAGACATGATTATTAGGCTTCTATCTTTGACTCAATTAACCCATCTATTTTGGTGTAATCTACCCTATTGAATTGGGTGTAAGGGGTCAGTATAGTTTCTTCCTCAGCTGTTTTAGTCAAGGTGTGAATTTGCTTGTTTTAATGGTGCTTATAAGGGTTAACAAGCTGTTTCTGGTGAAATTAGTCATAAGTTTTAGCATATGGTTTGAGAATTAACTGGATTGATAACTGAAAGGTTGATATGATTGTTGGAACTCGTGTCTGTGTTCGAGGATTTGAATGAATAGGCGATCGTTTATTCGTTTACTAATCGAATATTGTTTGATCCTTTGTGTGGAATAGATGTTCAAACTGATGGCAAATGGTGTTACTTGATTTTCTGGGTTGTTGGAAAGCCAACAACTAAGTGGAGTTTGTTGAAGAACAGGCTTCTCGAGGTGTGCCCTACGTGTACTCCATCAGCCTCGGGTATTTTCTACTTTATTCCAGAGTTTCAGCAGCCGAGACCACCACAAATTTACCTGTTGAAGTTTTGGTGCTCTTATAGCCGAAAAGGCCTTTTACACGGTACCTCTCCCCCTCCGTTGATATTCCCTTTCGAAAGTTGACTTCAAATCTCTACGTGGTGCTTGAGTTTGACAATAGTATTACATTTAGCCGTCCGTCCCTACACTTTGGAATAGTACAATGTCCATTTGAAGTCATCCTGATAAAATAACATAGTGTAATAATCAAGTACCCCATTACCTATCTTTGTCCCAAGAATTTGATCAATTATAGTATTAGTTTGTAGTTCCTTCATTTGTAATCTGTTTGTTTCGATTTTAAATATCCACTTGTTGGTATTTTCGCAGATGTCACCGAGGTTCTGTACGAGCTGGAGCTAACGATAAAACGGGTCAAAGTTTACACCGCGCCTGATGGAAGAGTGATGGACCTTTTTTTTATAACTGATACAAGGTATATTTTTAGAGCATCTTCTGCTGCTGTTAAAACTTTGTCGTTTTGCATAAGAGTGAAACGATCGTAATCTATTCATGATTGCGACTGAGATTACGATCCATATAAAGGACTACCCGTAGTGGGATTAAGACTTAGTTTTTAGTTGTTGTTGCATTTTATACTGTATTATAGATTATGTCGTTTATATGTAGGGAACAACTTCAAACGAGCAAAAGGCGGGAGGAAACGATTAAGCGTCTAAAAGTCGTATTAGGCGATGAGATGATGAATTGTGAAATCGAGCTGGCTGCACCTGAAGTTGCTTCATGCTTACAGTCTTCAGTTTCTGAAAACATTTCCATTCTTCCACTTTCTGATGAAGAGTCAAGCGGAGTACTAGCCTCCGATTCTGTATCCATCGTGTTCGATAATACCCTCAGCCCTTCTCACACCCTTGTTCAGATCTTCTGCAAGGATCACAAGGGCCTCATTTACGATATCATGAGAACACTCAAAGATTACAACATCCAGGTAATTTAACTCTGCTCGATTGGTTTTCAATTTGTGCACTACATTGTAACTGAGAATCATGGTCTGTTTCAGATTTCTTATGGCCGTTTCTTTGCAAACGCAAAAGGGAACTGCGAGATGGACCTATTCATAATGCAGACAGATGGGAAAAAGATAGTAGACGAGCATAAGCGAAATGCTCTGTGCTCTAGACTGAGAATGGAGCTTATCCATCCTCTTAGAGTCGACGTTATTAGCAGGGGCCCTGATACGGAGCTGCTCGTAGTTAACCCTGTTGAGTTGTCGGGCAGAGGCCGGCCTCTGGTGTTCTACGACATCACTCTCTCGCTCAAAAATTTAAACTTGAGAATTTTTTCGGTAAGATCATATGTCTTTGTTAGTCGATAGTTTTACTAGTACTAAACAGTTTTTCGATCAATCTTTCAGGTGGAAATCGGTAGGCATAGAATCAACGATCGAGAATGGGAAGTGTACAGGATCTTGCTCGACGAATGGGATTGTTTATCTGCCTCAAGAAATGAGATCAAAGAATGTGTAAGAAAGAAGCTAATGGGTTGGGAATGATTTAGATTATTACAACTATGGTTTTTCTCAAACCATTTACTGTACAGATTAGGATTCAAGCAGATGTCTTGTGCCACTCGATGTAAAATTAAATTGTAAATTATTATGTAAAGCAGCACTTGTAGAAATGAGAAAGTTTGTTAATTTGTAATTTCTTGGCTGCTCGATCATTCATTTTCTTAAAATTTTCACTGATTCAAAAGTTGGTGCTAAAAAATCTCTAATGTGTCTAGGCATTAGACGGCTGAAATTCGTACGACTACTGATTTTCGACTTCTACACCCTTGATACAACTAAACAAGATATATACACGTCGTAAGTAGGGTTGAAAATTAAATAAAACTATTCGATACTCGATTCAAGATCATTTGTAAAAAGTTTCTTTGAGCTTAATTGGTTCGACATAGATATCAAACAAGTTTGAACATATATTTATATTTTGTACAATTTGAAGCTCGAGCTCGATAAGTAAAAAAAAAATTAGTGTAAAAATGTCAAACTACTCGATTAAAACTCGTTTGAGCTTGCATCGTCTAATTATTATACAAGCTCAAACAATAATTTCAAACTAAGTGGATGTTTGCAAGCATTACTATGTGCTTAAAAACACTTCTTTTTTAAATACAATCACTTGTGAAGTGTTTGCAAACACAAGTGAGTGATTAAATTAATCACTTAAAAACAATTTTGGTGAAGCACCCCTCCCCATGCTTCTAACAACTTCTAAGTGCTTCTAATCATTACACTCACTAATTTTACAATTTTGCCCTCACAATTTAAATAATATTTTATTTTTACCCATTATTTATTCAAATGTAATAAAGGTGTTTTTTGTAAAATTACAAAAAAAGTGATTTATGTGACATACATCACACCATTTAAAAATTTGATTAGAAGTGCTTATTTTTAAAACACAATCTACTTTCAATTTTACTACAAAAATCAATTTTAATCACTTTGAATCAACTACTATAATTTGCAAACACACCCTAAATACTCCCTCCTTCCCATACTTGATGACCCAAACCAATTGAGCACGAGTTTTAATGAATGAATTGTTTATTAGTACTCCTATTGTGTAAGATTCAACTTTATAAATAATACTCTAATAATGTTACAGTGTAATAGAGTAGTGACATTTATTGTAATATTGTGATATTTTAAGTAGATTGCTTAAAATTAAAAGTGTTTTTTGTATTTTAAATGATAAAATGACCATATCACATTTAGATGGACTATAATGTAAAGAGAAATTGCAAGATATTTGAGAAGAAATTTCACCAAACTGTGCATAAAATTCAAGGAGAAGAAAGAACAGACCAAGACGCCAAAGCAAGCATAACGTGTGGTCCGAAGCAGCCTGTCCACGTGGTGCATTTACATGTGTCTGGCTCTAAGCAGTTCGTTAATCAGTTTGCTTTCTCTTCCATTGGAGAAGATCCCAAGGAATCTTTCCGATCCCTCATCAACAATCTTTCACTCAACAACCAATCAACATTTCAACTTTCGCCATTTATACTTCTTGTTTGTAAAAGAGAGAGAGAAGAAAATGAGAGCTTTGAATTCCCATTTTATGCTGATTGATCTGCACGCCTCCTGGTGTTCAGCACAGCAGATCCCGAATTCAACCTTTGCCTACCTGCAAAAATGCCCTTCTTTCTCATCGGCAATTCGTCGAACACATGGTAGGCGTGGGAAGATCTCTTCTTCCGGAGCTCCGGCGCCGGAGATTCGGAGGCCGAGGGAGTGGCACACGGCGGCAAATGGGCTGTTGTCGCTTCCCGCCTCTACGTCGGACATGAACTTGTTTCTTGAAATTGTGCCTTTGAAGATGAGGCACGAATTGTTTAGGCATGAGGAGATTGGGGAGTTGATTGAGGTGGTTATGGACTTGGGGAGGAAGCCAATTGCTCGATTTCCGTCCGGCGATTGTGTCATATCGGAGCAGCCCGTGATGCCTGAGGATCTCCGGGACGCCATTTCAAAGGTTGTTTTAATGAGCATTCTAGTTAAAAATATCAAGTGATGCTTATTTTGATACTTGCATAAGTGCATGTTTCTTTTGGGATTTAGGTGTAATAGGTGTAGATTGAGTGTATGAGATTAAGATTATTTCCCATTGTGATCAGAATTGATATGAGAAGTTCAGTTATAACTAGTGTGTGCATTAATGCATATAGATTTGTGCATGCTTCTCTTGTTGTACACATGGTGTTCATGGTCTGCTTAGTTACCCTTGCCTTATTTTTCGATGTAGACCTTTATGTTGGTACATAATTCATATGGGCTTTTAGGCGTAACGATTAAAGTTAAATTGATGGTGCATAGGTAGGTGAGTTCTCCGATGACAATCGCTCCGGGATTAATCACTCTCTACATCGTATAAGTGCCATTAGAAACCGCAAAAAGCAAATCATAGGCCTTACTTGTCGGGTGGGTCGAGCTGTGTCTGGAAGTGCTGAAATCATACGGGACTTAGTTGAAAGTGGGGGTTCGATATTGGTCATAGGGCCTCCTGGAGTTGGAAAAACAACCTTAATCAGGTACAAACTGAGTTATTTAAAGGGGATATTGAGTTTCAATTTACTGATGTTGCTTTTGTGTAGACATAGCAATGACATCATGCAATGATGATGGTTTTGCAGAGAAATTGCCAGAATCCTAGCGGATGACCAGAAAAAACGTGTAGTAATTGTTGATACGTCAAATGAGATTGGTGGTGATGGCGACGTTCCTCATTCTGGCATTGGTCGTGCTAGAAGGATGCAAGTCCCAAATGTTCACTTGCAGCATGATGTGAGTTCTAAGATTAGTCATCCCTTCTAGTTTTGCGGAAATTTTGAATATTGATCTTGTTTCCAACCGCAATTAGGTAATGATTGAAGCAGTTGAAAATCACACGCCCCAATCCATTATAATTGATGAAATTGGGACCGAGCTTGAAGCATTGGCTGCCAGTACGATTGCCCAAAGAGGAGTTCAGCTCGTTGCAACGGCTCATGGAATCACTATCGAGAGCATTATTAAAAACCCCTCTTTGCAGACTCTTGTTGGTGGAATAGAGGTGCACTCGGGTCCCTTGCTTCATAATATCCATTTATTTTATATCTATATTTGATCAAATACTATAAAGTAACAAATTTACTTCATTAAACCAGAGTGTTACTCTGGGCGATGAGGAAGCACGGAAGAGGAAAGTGCAGAAAACTATTCTTGAGAGAAAAGGCCCACCATCATTTACATGTGCGGTTGAGATGATATCTAAAACCGAGTGTCGAGTTCATCATAGACTAGACGCAACTGTGGATGCTATACTGGCAGGTAGATTAAGTTTGTCAAGTACTTTGATGAAATTTATGCGTCGTCTCCTAAATGTCAAAATTTCCAGGAAAATCTCCATTGTTTGAAATAAGGCGGGTAGATCCCGAAGCTGATAGGGTTACTGAAGAAGTCCATATTGGAGATGCTAAGGCGACGTCGAGAAAATCCCAATTGTTAAAGGTTGAAAATGTAGAAGCTGAAGCTAAAGATTCACTAAAATCAAGACAAAATATGGAAGAGGACACTAAGGTGACGAGTGATAAAAATGAACGTACTAACATAGAGTTCGACTCTGAAGATGAAGATTACTCTAATATGTTCAAGAAAGTTGGCTCTAATGTATCTGTGATTAAAAAGGGCTACCCGTTATACGTTTACACTTACAAGGTACTCCTTTTCATTTCATTCTGTTTTTCGGGTTTCAGTTGAGAATTGAGATTAATTAATTTGTTTTTCAGATCCCAGAAGCTGACTTTTTACAAGTATCAACTGTAATGGGGCTTGACGAAAAAATTGATGTAACCGATGATATTGGTTCTGCTGATGTTATTCTGGCATCGAGTTACGAAATGAAACGAAATCCTTGGATCCGTGGGGTGGCGAAATTTCATGAGTTGCCCGTGTTTGTTATCAAGGTATCTCAACAAAAACAGTTGTTTTGATTTTGTCAGGCCATTTGTAATCTGTTTTTCTTTGTTTAAATCCAGTCGACCACGATGGCACAAGTGGTGAAGGCAATCCGCTTGATTCTGGAGATGGATTCGTTTAGCTCCAAGCAAAAGCAATCGAGTGGAGCTTCTTTCGATATTGAGATTGAAGACGACGCTCCAAAGAGGAAACCATCGTTGGAGGAGATTGATGCGTTGGAGGAAGTTAGACTTGCAATTGAGTACATTGTGATACCCGGCGGTGAGCCTGTAGAGCTTCTGCCAAGACGGTCTGAAATAGTTGCTCGACAGCTTGAGCTGGTGAAGAGTTACCAGTTATCTGTTGAGAACTCGGGCACTGAGTCAAACCCGAGACTTCAAATCCTTCCTCTTAAAAAATCGAGTAAAAAAACTTCGAGTTTCGTCAAGCCGGTGTCTGGTGGAGCCAGCAGAGGAACTGGTGTTGCTAGGCTGCCACTTCTGCCCGAGTAGTTCACGTTCAACCTGCGGTTGATGTGCATCCAATTCTTATACAGTTTGTGTTGTAAATTATGTAATTGAAATGTAAAGTATTTCTTCTCACCATTTTACTGTACAGAAAATGCACTTCATAAGAAAAATGTTGGCCATTGGAATTGTAATATGATATGGTTTCGAATAGTATTAATATACACGTCATTTTTTTAGATGACGAAAATCAAAATTGATACTGTTGTGACAGAATAGGATTATAGAGCATGAACAAGAAACGTAAAAAGACAAGTGATTTACGTGGTTCACCAATGAATTGGCTACGTCCACGGGCAGAGAGGAGAACGGATTTTATTACTAATTAGGGTTACAGATTACAGATCTCAAAGACCATATATATAGCACTGAGATAAAACAGCGAGACCCCCGACTAACTCAGCGAAGTGTGTGATTCAAGGCATATCAATAAGTCTCCACCTTGACTTGAATCTTCCTTGCAGATGCATCATTACAATGCCAGATGAACAGACTCCTCCTTTCTGCCTCAGATTTGCCCTCCTTAGGCAACTAACAGCTTGTAACATTTAGCAAGTTCAAACAATGTCGAAACTTGCTATGTGGGACCGGCTTGGTGAACATGTCAGCAGGATTATCAGCAGTACCTACTTTCATCACCTTGATTCTCTGCTCATTCCTCAGAAAATGATACCTCACATCAATATGCTTGGTCCTCTCATGATGGACCTGATCCTTGGTCAAACAGATTGCACTCAGACTGTCACAGAATACAATAACTCGATCATGATGTAGACCAAGATCACCTACAAGCCCTTTCAACCAAACTCCCTCTTTAGCAGCTTCTGTCAGTGCCATATACTCTGCTTCAGTTGTAGACAAAGTGACTGTAGCCTGCAGAGTTGCCTTCCAACTAACAACAGAACCACAAAGAGTGAAAACATAACCAGTCATAGATCTTCTACTATCAACATCTCCAGCATAGTCAGAATCAGAATAACCAGTCACAGAAACGTGAGCATCACCTCCATAAATGAGACCAACATCAGACGTACCTCTGAGATAACGAAAAATCCTCTTCACAGCTTGCCAATGCTCCTTTCCAGGTTGTCCCATGAACCTGCTGACAACACTAACAGCATGTGCAAGATCTGGTCTAGTGCAGACCATGGCATACATCAAACTCCCTACTGCATTAGAGTATGGGACTTGAGACATGTACACCTGCTCAGCTACAGTTTTTGGTGCATAATCAGTGGATAAGTGAATATTTGTAGCACTTGGAGTATCAATAGGCTTGGCGGTAGACATGCCAAATCTAGACAAGATCTTCTGAATGTAACTCTTCTGTGACAAGAAAAGCTTCTTCTTCTCTCTTTCCCTATATATCTCCATTCCCAAAATTTTCTTGGCAGCACCCAAATCCTTCATATCGAACTCAGCACTGAGCAGATCCTTCAACTTCTGAATATCAGACTTGGACTTCGCAGCTATGAGCATATCATCCACATACAGGACGAGATAGATCATGGAACCATCATCAGCTTTATTGTGATACACACAACAATCATACGGACTCCTGTTGTATCCCAACTGGATCATGTAACTATCAAACCTCTTATACCACTGCCTTGGAGACTGCTTTAGCCCATATAGAGACCTCATCAACTTGCAAACATAATCTTCCTTCCCCGGAACCTGGAACCCCTCTGGCTGAGTCATGTAGATATCATCTTCAAGCTTTCCATGTAGAAAAGCTGTCTTCACATCTAGTTGCTCAAGTTCTAAATCCTGATGTGCCACCATTGCTAGTAACACTATGATGGAAGTGTGTCTGACCACTGGTGAGAATATCTCATTATAATCAACCCCCTCCTTCTGTGTGAACCCTCTTGCAACTAGCCGAGCTTTGTATCTCACACCCTCACCAGGTGTGGTTTCTTCCTTCCTCTTGAATATCCATTTGCAAGTAACAATCTTCCTCTCCTTAGGCCGTTTGACTAGCTCCCAAGTCTCATTCTTGGCAAGTGATTCCATCTCTTCTCTCATTGCAGCGAGCCATTGGGCCGACTCACTGCATGAAACAGCCTCTCTGTAGGTGAATGGTTCACCTGCAGATGGTTCTTCCTCTTCCACCTCGTCAGCGACTTGTAATGCATAAGTCACCATATCCTCAAAACCGTACCGCACAGGAGGCTTCACGCCTGTTCTCCTAGCTCTATCAACAGCTATGCTTGTCTGGCGAGCTTCTGGATGAACATCAGAACTTGTACTTTCAGCAGTAGTATGTTGATCTTCTCCACCTTGGAGTTGTGATTTACTCTCATCGAGAGTGACTTGCAGCTCCACCTGTTTAACATTACTACAATTTTCTGTACAAACAGACTTCACAATGGGGTTAAGCATATAATTCTCATCAAAAATCACATTCCTACTGAATATAACTCTATTCTCTGAAGGTGACCAGATTCTATATCCCTTAACTCCATCCCCGAAACCAACAAATATACCCTTCTTAGCTCTTGGTTCTAATTTACCCTCACTAACATGATAGTAAGCAGTACAGCCAAAAACCTTCAACAAAGAATAATCTGCAAGTTTATTAGACCATACCTCATAAGGTGTCTGGCAATCAATGCCAGTGTGTGGACCACGGTTGATCAGATAGCACGCCGTGTTTACTGCTTCTGCCCAGAACTTTCTAGCCAAACCAGCATTCGAGAGCATGCATCTCGCTCTCTCCAGCAATGTCTGATTCATGCGCTCTGCCACACCATTCTGCTGCGGTGTATGTCGGATAGTGTGGTGTCGAGCAATCCCTGCATCCTTGCAGAACTCATTGAACTCAGACGAACAGAACTCCAGGCCATTATCAGTTCGCAGTCTCTTGATCTTCTTCCCAGTCTGATTTTCTACCAACGCCTTCCACTGCTTGAATTTCTTGAAAGCTTCACTTTTGTGTTTCATCATAATTACCCAAGTCATCCTTGAGTAGTCATCAATCATAGACACAAAATATCTGTGGCCTCCAATAGACTCAACACGTGACGGACCCCAACAATCCATATGAATGTAGTCAAGAGTCCCCTTGGTCTGATGAACTGCCTTCTTTGGGAACTTGCTGCGATGAAGCTTCCCAAATACACAATGTTCGCAGAATTCAAGACTCTGCACTTTATGCCCAGAAAGAAGATCCCGCTTTGACAAAATCTGCATCCCTCTTTCTCCCATATGACCGAGCCTCATATGCCACAGCCTGGTCATATCCATGGTCTGAACCTCAGATGATGCAACATTAGCAGAACCTGTCACTGTGGAACCTCGCAGATAATATAAGGTACCACGTTTCAAGCCTGTCAGAACCACCTTTGAACCTTGATAAACATACATAACTCCACCTTCACCTTTGAAACTGAAACCCTTGCTGTCAAGGAGACTCAAAGATATCAGATTCTTCGTCATCTGTGGAACATGCCTGACTTCATCCAAGGTGCAGAATACCCCATCATGTGTCCGTATCCTGACTGAGCCAATCCCAACCACCTTGCAGGCAGCATTGTTAGCCATGGTAACATTTCCTCCATCTATCTGCTCATAGGTCGAGAAGAACTCCCTGTTAGGACAAATGTGGTATGATGCCCCAGAATCAAGAACCCACACATCATTACGATGTGACTGTCCAGCTGCAACCAAGGCCAGATCATATTCAGAATTTGTATCAGTTTCTGCAACAGCTGCAGAACCGCCGACACCATCTTTCTTCTCCTGCTTCCTCTTCTTCTTAGGACAATCATTCTTCCAGTGCCCTGGTTCTTTACAGTAATTGCAGATGTCATCGGGTTTAGGACCTTTTGAACCTTTCTGATTCGGCTTCCCAGTTTTCTTCCCAGATTTCTTTTGTCCCTTACCCGTAACATACAGCCCCGATGCCTGATTTTCTGTGGCCGAGCCAGTTGCCTGTTGACGGTCTTCTCTGCTGTGGAGAGCAGATCGAACATCTTCCAGAGACAGAGTATCTTTCCCAGTAATGAACGATTCAACAAAATTCTCATACGATTCAGGCAAAGATACTAACAGAATTAAAGCAGCGTCCTCATCTTCTACTTTAACATCAATATTACGCAAATCTAGTAAAATTTTATTTAATTTATCTAGATGATCCCGAAGAGATGTACCTTCCTGCATGCGTAAACGGAACAGACGTTGCTTCAGAAGCAATTTGTTGGTTAGAGACTTCGTCATGTAGAGACTCTCTAACTTCTTCCAGAGACCATCGGCAGTTTCCTGATCCGCAACCTCGATGATAACATCGTCAGACAGACATAGCATGATAGTCGAGTGGGCCTTTTCTTCTAGGGTATTCCACTCTTCTTCAGTTACATCCTCAGATTTAGGTTTTCCTGATAGCGGCGCCCAAAAACCCTGCTGCTTCAGCAGAGATCGCATCTTTATTTGCCATAGGCCAAAACTATTTCTCCCGGTGAATTTGTCAACCTTTACGTTGAAAGCAGACATTCTCGATCGGCTCCAAAAAACCCTAACAGTGCGGAAAAAAAAACTTGATCGAAACGACCAGGCTCTGATACCAGTTTGTTGTGACAGAATAGGATTATAGAGCATGAACAAGAAACGTAAAGAAGACAAGTGATTTACGTGGTTCACCAATGAATTGGCTACGTCCACGGGCAGAGAGGAGAACGGATTTTATTACTAATTAGGGTTACAGATTACAGATCTCAAAGACCATATATATAGCACTGAGATAAAACAGCGAGACCCCCGACTAACTCAGCGAAGTGTGTGATTCAAGCCATATCAACAGATACTAACAACAAAAAATGTATATACAGTATGGATTGTCTGGGCCGACACATTAATATAAATAAAACACGTTTTAAATGGGCTAGCTCATTAAATCGACAAACTAGTCCATTTAATCCGCTAGCCAATCGATCCCAACGAAAAAAAAAAAACAAGTTTAAACATACCTACTATAGCTTGAACCTAAACGAGCATATGTTAAATCTAAACGAGCTGGCCCGTTTAACCCGATCCAAGCCTGTGATCAAAATAGGGCTGGGTCTAAATAGTCATCCCAATTCCCAACCCTAAGCCACAGTGATATAATATTCTCAAATTTTCACTTTTCAGTTTCCAAAAAAACGAACCTTCATTAGATCCCTCTACTGGTAACCCTAAGTTCATCTTTTTCGTCTTCCACGCACGCAATTACTTTGTCTAAAATCTGCCTTTTGCAGATTGAATTGGTTTTATTTATTTCGTTTTTTTTAATTCGATTCTTTACGTGTTGATTTTAGGGGTTCTCCTGAGAGAAGTTACGCAGAAATGGCGGACAAGGAGCAAGAGTACCGTATATTTGTGGGAGGTTTATCGTGGAACGTCAATGAGCGGCAGCTCGAAACTGCTTTTAGCCGTTTCGGCAAAATTGTCGATTGCCAGGTTTGAATTTCGTTGTATTATGTAGTCGTGTCCATATATAGAACACATATGTGCATGTTAATTCTATGCCGGAATTTTTTTATATCTTTGGGCGTGCGTGTGTGGATGGTAGTTTTCAATTGATATCTGCTGGAGGTATACGTCTGTTATTCAATTGATTTCTGTTGAATTTTCAACTTTTTGGCCAGCCTCTTACTTTCGCGTTCTACGCTAATTTGAATGTTATAGAAAAATTATATGGAAGGAATCGTTGGAAGCTTTTTTAATAAGGAATGCATTCAAAGTTTGTTGAGTCTCTTGCACATCAAAATTATGTGGTTCACATTCTTTTGTGATGGTTTTAGATGTTTAAGGTTGATATGGTTTCCTATACCTTTATTATTTTTCTCTCTTATGACTATTAACCTCATTTATTCTTGTTCGTTCTCTATGTTGCTTGAGGCATCTGAAATGCTTTAATAGTGGATTTGGAGGAACTTTTGGGGTCCATTGGGTTTCCAGGACTGCTGATGCTGAAGCACATAATTTTTGTGTTTCTGGCATCATAATGGCCATATCTTCCTAGAATCAGTTATATGCAACAGCTTTTAACAGTTTAGATGGGACAGTCTGAACACCTTTCTGTGGAACATGCTGCTACTCAGTTCCGATGTGGCTGGTTCATAATCTTTCTAATGTGGCTGGTTCATAATCTTTCTAAAAGAGGCAATAGGCTAAACACATGAAGTATAAGAAGTGGTCAGCATTGTGTTTCATTTAACCAGTGCTGCCAATCTGTTCTAATTTACTGGGTTTTGATTAGGGATGTACAGTATGTTGGTTCGACCGTGAGCTCCATCATGTCGTGAACTTCTTGAAGCATTTTCATGTTATATAGTCTGCGGCTTTGACCTCTTTCGATCTTCTTTCTAGTTTTTGTCGACCCTAGTTAAACCTCCCCATTTGCTTGCAGTATATTCAGTAATTTGCCACTGAGAGAGAGAGATTTTCTGAGCGTGAAGTGACCGTACTGAGTTTCTGTTGTTTGTGCACATCACTGTTTGTAAACATCGCTTAAGTTTTGCTGCAAGAGTTACAGGTGATGATGGTTTTCTGTAGAATCACAGAAGAAAAGCTGACTTTGATTTGCTCTTAAGTTCCATTGAAACTTATGCTTAGTGTGTTTATGAGTTTCCAAAGTGTTCAGACACCAGATATGTAGTTAAGTTTGTGGAGGACATTCTAGTTTCCGAAGGGTTCAGAGAGATGATGTCTTCCT
The DNA here is from genome assembly GCA_963675135.1 of Galeopsis tetrahit. NCBI lineage: Eukaryota > Viridiplantae > Streptophyta > Magnoliopsida > Lamiales > Lamiaceae > Galeopsis > Galeopsis tetrahit. The sequence goes on along the minus strand of OY776134.1, from coordinate 63,267,894 downwards.
GCCTGCCTTTGAGTTTATATTTACGGAGATCTAGAGCCCATATTCTTCATTTTGAGATCTTGTATAAGTAGCTGCCATATTCCCGTGAATTGTAGGCTGATGTATTGACAAGTTGCATAAAGAGATCAGACAAGAAAGTTGATACCACGAGTCTTTCCTTGGAGCTTGACACTGATCAACCCTTGGTTACAGTGAATGTGGTTAAACCCTTGATTACAGTGAATGTGGTTAAGGGCTTTTTATGCTAATCGCCTAATCCAGCCTGTGTAATAATGACATAATGCTATCCCTTATGCATTTTTTGAGTACATAAATAATTGGAGGTAATTGTCAGTAAGGGGAGTAAGGGGATATTTTTGATAGAATTTAGGACTTTATCAGTAATATCATATTAAATATGGAATCAGTATAACCAAACAATAATTTCTGGAACTTGTTCAAATATGAATATACCACTTCCCGAGGCTACTAGTTGATCCCTGTTGGAATATGGGAGACATTTGAAGGTGAACCATAGGATGAAAAGGATTCTCTGATATTTGGATAAATCGTTGGAATCTTTATGTGTTTGTAATCTGAAGCTCTTAGTGTCTGGGGGATTGTTTTCCTGTTATGACTTGGTCAAATGCAACGGCTTCCAGCCATAGGTTGAAGTGTTTTCAGTAAACTACAGTCAATATAAGCGAGCTCAAGCTACCGTTTGATTGATTTCATGCTCATTAAGGTCGATGCTTGTTTTGTTGCTTGATTTTTGTGTGACTGGTTTTTGTACTATGGAATTTGAGGCCTGAGTAAAAACTGATATCAGAAGATGGTATCTGCAATTCAACGGTTTCCTCTAAATTCATGTAAGAGCTTCTTGTACTATAAGCACACATACTTATTTGATTGCTATGTAGCTATACTGAGGTTCTTAGACTTAGGCATCTGTAGAACTAAAGATGTAGATTAAAAAGCCCATGGACTTCCCTTCTTTGCAAGTTCTCATTTTCATGGTTGCTTTTTGGAAGGTTTTGCAAACTTTTTACTCTTTGATAGCTTGTTTACCTTGGATACTGTATGCTCAATTTCATTTTTCTTTATTTATCATTTGGTTTTATAATATTGTATTTGTGGTTAATTGTAGTTGTATTTGATGGCACATGCTCTCTTTCTTTATTTAGTGTTAGCATAGGAAATCAATGGACCTGGTTTATATATTATCTTTTTTTTTTTTGTTAATATTCTAACCGTGGTAATTTGCGGTTTGTTTGATGACATTTACTTTGCTCTATCTTTGTTTAATGTTGTTCTGGGCATCAGAAATTGGTAATTCATATGTGGGAAAACACTTTGAGTTATATACTTTTACACATGATTCCCTGCTACTATAGCAAATATCATAGGTAGGTGTCAACTCATTAACCATTGTTAAGAAGTGCATCACAAGAATGTAAGAAATGTGGCTGTCAAATAGAAACCAAAGAATATTGAGAAATTCAAAACAATAAAATTTTAGACCGTTCACAGTTGGTTTCCTTTAAACAATGAAAGAGTTTATTTGTTGAACTTGATTTTGAGATATCAAAGTATCATTTGCGAAATACTATTCGGATCCACCCCGAACTTCTTACACATTCCTTAGTGTGAGATGTACACTACTACACTTCCATAATTATATAGAAAATTATGCAAGTCATTTACATCTGTGTTTCTAGTAACGACTTTGGTTATGGTTCTCTCTCTTATAATCTGCTAAGTCACCCTTTCCTTATTTTTCAATTTCTTCAATTCATTCATAGCTTACACCTTTCTTCTATTCATTCATAGCATTCATGTTTACTGTGTGTATGTCCTACCATTTTCTTGTCTGTACTTTTTTGGATTATTAATTCTACAATGTATTCTTCAATTAGGTCATGCTGGAAAGAGATACAGGCCGTCCCCGTGGATTTGGCTTCTTGACCTTTGCTGATCGAAGGGCAATGGATGAAGCAATCAGGGATATGCATGGTAGAGAACTCGGTGATCGAGTCATCTCAGTTAACAAGGCCCAGCCAAAAATGGGAAGTGAAGATCCACCCCATGGTTATGGTGGTGGAAGTTACTCAGCAGGCGGAAGGGGCGGTTTTGGTGGGAGAGACGTGCCGGCCGGACAGGATGACTGCTTCAAATGCGGCCGGCCTGGACATTGGGCCCGTGATTGTCCATCAGCAGGCGGTGGCCGAGGTGGTCGGCCATTCTCACCTCCACGCTCTAGGTATGGTGGGGCCGCTAGCCGGGGGGACCGTTTTGCAGATGATCGTGAGAGATACGTGGATGATAGAGGTCGTTACGGTGATAGGGATCGTTATGACAACAGAGATGATCGATATGCGAGCCGCGATCGATTTATTAGTGACAGGTATGGCCTGCCACTTTTATCAAATGGCTTTACTATGGATGATATATTATTATCTCATGTTTCTTGAATCCATCAGGTACGCACCAGCTGGAGACCGGTTTCCTGTAGACCGATATGTGCCTGCTGCTGACCGTTACCCTCAGAATGGATATGGGAAAGAGAGAGGTTACGATAGAGATGGGGGCCCCAGAGGCAGCAGTGACAGGTATGGAGGGGGCGTGGGGGGTCCTGCACGATATGAAGGACGAAGCTACCGGGACAGGCCCGCTCCTTATGACCGTCCTAGGAGGGGAGCTCGACCCCCTTCCCTGGACCGTTACTGAAAGCTCTTCTTTTATTTCTTCTAGTTAGTTAAGGTTTACTGTCTAATGACATTCTGTGGAATTGTGCTGTTGCTATGGATTTAAATTTTGTTGATGCTATGCTATGCATCTTGTGTGGTAGTATAATAATGTTGAAACCCTTGCCCCACTTAGTCCCTAACTATTTAGTTTTGTGCATTTAGTTCGAGGAGTTTCCAGATAAATCTAGATTTTATTGAGCTATTAGTAGTAGTATTTTGGAAAATATTTTTTAGTTCTGTAATTTTGGTTCCAGGATACTTTCTTGAAATTGAATTTCGTTAGGTTAATTTTTAAAATTTAACATTTTGGTCCATTGTGTAGTTACTGTTTGATAGACATGTTCATTCGGTTTGTTTTTTTTTTTTTTAAAATAAACTACTATATATAACATAATGAGGGAGGTTTGTGTGAAAACATGAGTTGAAATTAAAGTATCTATAAAAGAATATAAAAAATAAAGATCAAAATCACCAATTTAATCTCAAATGGTTGGTTTCTGATTTTGAATTTTTTGAACTGAAATTGAACCTTAATCTTAAGTAATAGAAGTATAGGACAAAATTTAAAATTTTAAAATAAATAGGTTAAAAACTATTGTTAACTTGAAATAAATTAAAATATTGCGATTAATTGAATTCAATTTGTAAAAATGATTTAATTAACATATCATTGTGTTTTTATTTGGCAACAAAACTTATATAATATTGATCAATTAAGGTAAATTAAATCAAAATTTGTGGGTCAAACGTGGGTCAAAGCTTTGATTAAAATATTTATTTTCGCTCTAAAATATTATCTTACTACATGATCAAAACTATGTTACTACAAAACTTAAATTTTGTCACTACAAGACTAAATGTGTATTACTACAAGTCCAAAAATATTCTGGATACTTTTTTTTTTTAGCAAAATTACTAAAATAATTCAGACTTATTCATCTACTAAATGACTAAAACAATGTTACTACAAGACTAAAATTTTATCACTACAAGATCAAAATTGTATTACTACATGTCCAAAAATATTCTGGACAATTAATTTTTTGGGTGAATTTGTCAGAATATTTTGACATGTAGTATTAAATTTTTAGCCTTGTAGTGGTAATTTTTTGACCTTGTAGTAACAATATTTTGGTCATGTAGTAAATTACTTGTTTGCTACCCGCGAATTTTCTGGGCAACCCGAATTTGAGGTTTATGACCCGCAAATTTTTTAAAATTATCTTAATTTGACTTTTTGACTAGATGAGCTTATGATTTTAACTTGATCTAATTTGAATAAAGATTAACCCTTTTTTTTTTTTTTTTTTATTACTGCATTACCACGATTGAAGTGATTTAAAAGTGTAATAGTAATCAGATTAATGAGACTGGTCCCTTTTTTGCTAAGAATTGGTAATTTTATAAATATATGTATTTTTCTGAAAAAAATAAAAATAATGAAAGGATTTTTCATGACGAACAAGAGCACGTATAAAAATCACTAATGTGACAAATTAGCACTATATTTTAAAACAATTAATATTGTTTAAAATGATTTACACAAAGTATGTATGCAAATGCATTATTTGAATTGAATTTGTGATTAGAAAAAAAAAATTGAAAAACGTGTCATTTTATAGATACAAGAAAATAATACTCTGTAGAAAAGTTAAATGAATTAAAAAAATTAAAACCCTATTTCAATTTTCAAATAATATAGGATAATAACGGAAATTTTTGATAAAGAAAGTATAAATGCGTTTTAACATCAAAGCTCGCTCCACTTTTCAAAACCCTAAAGTTAGGCTCCCGGAAACAGGTAACCCTAATTTCTCTCGTTTCGGCTGACGCACCCGAGCAGTGTGCATATTTCTTCCTTTAATTCGTATAGTTGTTATTGTTATCTAATTTGTCGAATTGATTTTGCTTACTTGTTTGTGGCGGTGGATTCAGGGTCTCTTTTTCTGAAAAAATACACATAAAAATGGCGGATAAGGATCAAGACTACCGTATATTTGTGGGAGGTTTATCGTGGGAAGTGACCGAGCGGCAGCTTGAAAATGCTTTTAGCCGTTTCGGCAAAATTGTCGATTGCCAGGTTATAACATTTACTATATCGTTGTCTGTGTTTGTATTGAGGGGTGGCAGATAGTGTTAGTTCTATACTGTTCATCAAATTTGCTGAGTTATGCTGAATATTCATTTTTAAGTTAGCTTTTCCTGGTTTTTCTTTTGATATGAGTGATGGGTTACTTAGCTGAATCGAATTCAATGTGTACAAAATGTTTGATGCAGGAGACATGTTTAGTGATTATTTAATAATTTTCTTGTACTTTTGGTGTTGATTGATTGTCTGATGCATAAGCAAATTGTGTGGTTGTTAAGAGTACACCATTGCTTTTCATTTATTTTGTATTTGTATGATCTTTTTCTTCCCTTTTCACTCTATTAACTTCTTACTATTCTTTTAATCTTGTATGTTGCACATGACATCTGAAAATGCTTTCATTTGGGATTTGGAGGAACTTTTGGGTCTGTGAAAGTACACAGGACAGATGAAGCATGGGTTCAATGTGTTCCTGGCACTGTAATCGCTAGTTGTTTTCTAGAATCAGTCATGCACAATGGATCTATCAGTGTTACACTTGGGACAACCTGAACCCGTTGATCCTCTTGATCGTGCAGCTAGTTCATTTTGAAAGAGGCTGTTTTTGAAATCTTTAGGAAAATAATATGCTAGACTTGTTTTCTAAAGATCGCTAATCATTGGATTCCGCTTAAGAAGTGAAAGTAATGGACTATTTGAATCATCCTGCTGATAATTTCTGATTTACTCCTATGAACATAGGATTAGTGATGCGCCATGTGGTCCAGTTGCAAGCTCAATGATACAACAAACTTTGTGATGGCTTTTCTTGTTCTTCTTTGTGTTCAGAGAATTTGGCCTCATTGATAGCCTTCTAGATTGTGCCGATGAAAGTTTGATCTCCTATGATTGACAGCAGCATAACCAGTTGTTGGACAAAAAAAATCTGAATGTGTAGCTAAAGTTGGGCATCTCTTTGTGTTGCTTCGTTGTCAGGGTGTCCAAATATCTAAGTCAATGGCTGCTCCCTTAGAAGCCCCGAGAAAAAAAGGCCTGCCGCCTGCCTCTGTTTTGTTTTCAATTTTTTTTGAAGCATGCACCTTGTCTTTCTATAAGGTTTTGATTTTGAATGTTTAGATACCAGATCTGTTGTTCAACTTCTGGAGAACATCCCTAGACCTGGAGATATTTGATGCCTTAGACTGGAATTTAGAATGCCCTACTCCCATCCTTTTTTCAGCATTTATGCCTTCATTATTGTTGGCCTTCTCTTCTTTTCTTTTATCTGCTTGTCAAGTCGGTCCATCTTCAGTTATCTATTAAAGCTGATAGCTAGCCTTTGACTGGAATTTGGAAGTACAGTTTAAAGAAATCAGCTGTTGTACAATCCAAGATCTACTGAGGGCCACTTAGGAGGGTTATGTTGCTAAGAGGTTATTCTGTTGAAGAAACATCCTTGGACTGGTCAAGATGTAGGCTGATGTCTTTACATAATTGGGTCCAATATGCTTTGTAACCACCAATAAAGCTTCTGGAAGTTTCCCTGCTTCATGCTGTGGACTAATTTTGAATGTCCATAAATTAATTTCAGTATTCTCTCTACTACTCATAATGCTTACTTTTGCTCCGAGTGATTCCATGGTGCAAAAATTCTGTGAAAAGCTTCTGCTTTTGGTTGTCGCCTCCAAGTTTATTGATTATCCTTAAACTGCAGGACATATGTATCTCCGTCTGTGATAATATTGTTTTCTTCGCATGTTTGAGTAAATAATGGAGGAAATTGATGGACAGTAGTCTATTTTTTGATTGGAATACTGAAAATATACTTAGGGCCCTAGAACATATTGGTTCACTAACAAAACCAAGCAAGATTTTGAAGTTGTGGATGTACCGTAGGCCGATATCACGAGTCATCGCTTTTGAAACGTAGCAAGATCTTGGAATGTAAAGTTTAGTAGGAAAAGGTTTATGTGAATTGTTGAGCTCTTTCTGTTGCTGCGAGATGACACTTGTAGTTGCTGGTCGATTCCTTTTTCTGAATGAAGGTTATTGAGTATGGTCAAATATAAGAACAACCAGGTGTCAGTCTGATTGATGATTGTATTCCGATTGAGATCCCTTCCTTGTTTGCTTGCATGAATTTTCTGTTACTGGTATTTGAGGCCTGACAGAAACTATTTCCGGCCGATGTAATTTGTAATGCAGATTCCTCTACTCATGTAAGCATGCTATAAATTAACTTTTGTGTGAGCTTTCCTCAACTTATGTAAATTCCTCGACTAATTTGCGACATTTGCTTTTCTTATACTCAACGTATTTCTTTTGATGCCCTTGCTTATTCTCAAATATACTTTTGGTATAGATTATGCTGGAAAGAGACACAGGCCGTCCTCGTGGTTTTGGCTTCTTGACTTTTGCTGACCGACGACCGATGGAGGATGCAATCAGGGATATGCATGGTAGAGAACTGGGAGAACGAACTATCTCGGTTAACAAGGCTGAGCCAAAAATGGGAGGTGATGATCCACCCCATGGCTATGGCTCAGGAGGCGGAAGGGGAAGTTACGGTGGTAGAGATGGTGGAAGAGATAGGCCACCATCGGGGCCTGATGAATGCTTCAAGTGCGGACGACCTGGACATTGGGCTCGAGATTGTCCATCTGCAGCAGGTGGGGGCCGTGGTGCTCGCGCATTCTCACCTCCACGGTCTAGGTATGGTGGGGGGGCTGGCAGCCGTGGGGATCGTTATGCTGCTGCTGATGACCGCGATAGGTATGTGGACGATAGATATGACAGAGGTCGCTATGGTGATAAGGATCGTTATGACAGTAGAGATGATCGTTATGCTGGTGGGCGTGATCGATTCATAAATGACAGGTATATCAATTTCTTTCATCTTATGTATATAGTTGACCTCTGCTTCTTGCTAAATGTGGCGTAAATGTGTTATCAGGTATGGAGATCGCCTGCCTGTAGATAGGTACGGTGGTGATCGTTACCCTCAGAATGGCTATGGCAAAGACAGAGATGCAGGAGTGCCCCCCAGAGGCAGTGGGGACAGGTATGGAGGAGGTCCACCGCCTCCACGATATGAAGGAGGAAGAAACTATAGAGAGAGGCCGGGTCCGTATGATCGCCCTAGGAGGGGAGGGCGACCACCCCCCTCCTTGGACCGCTACTGAGTGCCCTTTTATTTTTCACAGATTTGCCCATCTGCAAGACTCAATCTAAACATTTTTTGGGTTGCTTTTCCGAATTAGACAGGGTGAATGGATGGTTGGTTTATGAATTATGATACACCTGTTTCCTTAGTTGTTTTATTATATTGTTATTATTATTATATTCTGTCATCTCTTTATACACACAATCATACTTGATTGACGAGCCAAGATTTGGAATTCGACTTTTTAGTATTCTTCAAAACCTAAATATCATGAGATGAGGAAGAATTAGTTCATTAATCAGTTGCAGAAAGAGTATAAAAATTGGTCTAAAAAATTGTTTTTATATATAGCACAATTGACTCTCTCCAATACAACATAACTCAGGAATATAATGCAGATACATCTTTATACAACAACTACCTTGCTATAACAATAAACACTTTTACTGGCAAAACAAATTGGATGAATGCTGAATCTCTCTCTACAGAAGGGATCGTCACGAAGCAACCGCCACCGCCGGTTCATCTTCGACTTGTTGGAGAAGCTCCAAAACGCTCCCTGCCTTCCTCTTGGCCCTATCGGTCCCATTCTCCGATAACTCCTTCAATGCCTCTATGGCCCCGAGCTCCCTTGCAGTATTCAAGTACTGTGAACTACCCGTACACAGTGACCACAATATTGCAGCTGCATTTTCCCGATTACGAGGCGACCCCGTCCTGATCACATCAACCAGAACCGGGATAGGCTCCGCTTGTCCCATAGCTACTTTCCCTTCTTGATGGCTTGCAAGAATGGCCAATATCGCGAGGGCTTCGTCCACCATTCCACCGCCAGGATCCTTGAGCAAGGTCATAAGTGGCGGTACGATTCCTGCTCTTACAGCTCTCACCTTGTTTCCTTGATAGATCGAAAGGTTGAAAATAGCCGTGGCCGCGTCTTTCTTTCCTCTCGGTGTGCCTTCGCACAGCAGATCAATTAGAGGCGGGATTGCCCCGGCGGCTCCTATCGCCACTTTGTTCTCATCAACCACGGATAAGCTGAATAGGGTAGCAGCTGCGTTTTCACGAGCTTCCGTGCTTCCTTTTTTCAGCACATCTACAATGTCCGGTATAGCACCAGCGTTTACTATAGTTCCCTTGTTGGCCTCGTTGATTGAGAGGTTGAGAAGGGCTGTAACGGCGTGTTCTTGAGTCCTTAAATCGAGGGAGGATAGCAGCTCGACTAAGAGAGGGATGGCTCCTGCTTCGGCTATACATACTCTGTTATCAGCGTTTCTTTTAGCAAGCAAACGAAGCTCGCCTGCAGCTGCTCTTTGTTGATCTGGATTTCCATTTGCGAGCTTTTGCAACAAGGCGGTTATAGCAGCACGATCACAGTCTGATCCACCAACTCCCGATCGTTTGTTTCGACAGATCCCCTGTTTCCTAGGCAGTTCGACACCATTACTCTCACACCACAAAGCAATCAGACTTTTCAACACGTAATTTGGAGTTAAGGCAGTGTGTAGCAGCGTCTGCTGAGTCTTGGGGCACGTCTTGTGTCCTGCGTCCAGCCATTTTTGAATGCACGATCGTTCATAAGTCTGCAGATGGAAAAAAAAGTGAATGAGAATTCAAAAAGGGTATAAAACAACACATAAATAATGATTTATTTAAGCAATTCATACCTGCCCTGTAGATACAATTACAGGATCTTGCATTAACTCGAGTGATATTGGACAACGGAAGTCGTCTGGGATTATTGGAGATCTGTGCTTAATCGAACTCTTGTCAATTTCAACAGCATCGAGATCCGGATTATCTGCTGTTACGCAATCCTTTAGCTTCCTCAGAAGGTACGACATAGTTTCAATGTACTCCTCTGAAGCTCCCTCAGGAACCCCACCACACGAGATGACCATCTCGTGGATAGCAAGCAATTCTCGTTTTATATCTGTTGTATTCCGGAGATGCAGCTTCTCCGAAAGTCTTTTGAAAACTATGGGGTCGGGATTGTCTTCCATTTGTGCTGCAGCCAAGTCCTTGGCCAGTTGCACATCAGGCGACTCCAATCGACCAATTGCTCTTTTAAATTGTGCATGCAGAAGTTCAATCTAAAAGAATGGAACAACAAATAAAGATAAATCCCTAGAGAAGTAGATAACTTTTTAAATTACATCAAGGATAAAGATGTAAGACAGCACCTGTTCTCGGACTTCCTCGGTTATATCAAGATTATTATAGGGAACCTGGCTTAATGCTTCTTCAATCTGTTTAGTGACGTGCTCAAATTTGCCAGCAATTTTGTCAACCAGTAAAGCCTGCAATTATCAAGAATATTATATGCAAAATCGAGAGCATTGAGAAACGATACAAGCTGAAGCCAGTACTACGAGGAAAATGTAACTTCTAAACAAAGCTAGAATTGAAGAAATTCGAAGAACTTAATACGTTAACTGGCATTTCAACGGTTCCACAACCTCATTCTTCGAACGTAATTGGACGTCTATGTCCATAACACAATTTCTAACTTATGTAGACAGGTTGTTATAGCTAAAACGTTCATATTGAATAGCCTTATAAGTACTCATGATTATGTAAAGCAAGGTACTTGGTTTTGTGGCAGCACACAAAAATTAAAAATCAACCAAAAATCACTAGGAATGATCTGAGCATACAGTAAGCTGCACAAGAATTACAAGAACCCTAATCTAAATAGTTTTTTGGGGGAAATTCTTAGCATCTCTTCAGATTCCATTGAAGCATATTGAGCTAATTACAGATTTGTCACATAGATTATAATCATCAAAAGAACATAAATCGCTACATATTAACTACAGAAATTCAACTGCATAACTCAATAATGAAGGAATAAACAAATGAAAAAAATAAGAAAAGAAAGATGAGTTTTCATTAGGGGAAAAACGAATCTAAATACCTGGAAAATCCTACTGCCTTCATGGACCGATTTGAGCAGGTCGAGAGCTGAGTCGAGAGCGATTCGGAGCGAGTCAAGCCCCCGAACGACGTCGTCTCCGAGGTCCTTTCCGGCTGCACCGTCCTGCAACTCTTCAAATAGAGGGCTCAAAAGCTTCACTCTTCTCACTAGATTACCGTACATCTTCTTCGACACCGTTCTACACTCAGGCAACGCGCAGACAGCCTTTGCCGACTCATTGAGTTGACTCAGTATTTCCTCCACCTTGGGATTTTCCGCCATCACCGACGAAAAATTCCAACGAAAACGCGTGAACTGAATAACCCCAAAAAAGGGAAGGGGATTATCGGACCTGTGGAGTAAAATCTACAGGAATTCCTTGAACTGAAACGATTGAATTTTGGGGGTTTAAAGGAGGAAAAAATGAATGAATATAGAGAATGAAAGAAAATTTAATAATGTCAACAAGGAGCGCAATCAATCTGGAGTATTGTAGTTGTGAACTTTGGAAATGGTCAAATCTTAGTGAACAATCAAATTAATAATTTTAATAATAATATTTATATCATCTAAATATCTTTTAATTCAAGAATAATGTATTAACAAAATGGATTATTTTTAATTATAATTAAAGAGAGTCAAACATAAATAAGTAATAGAGGTTTCCCACTAAAATCAATACAAGCTATGGAAGGATACTATTATGTGTCAATTACATAGTTAAAAATTAGAATTTGAATACTAAAAGTGTAAGGTGGTGTTTGGTTTGGGATTGATTTGGATTTGATTTGGATTGTGGTAGATTGAATTGGGATTTGGGTAATCCATGAATAGTAATTATTGTTAGTAGTGAAAGAAAACTAAGAAAGAGAAAAAAGTAGGAGAGAGAATGAATGTGTGAAAAAAAATTAAAAAAGAGAATAAAGTAAGAGAGAGAATGAGTGATTTGATTGTATAAAAATAGGTGTATTATTGGTGTATTACCGTGTCGTGTATATAGGTGTATTATAGGGGTGAATATTTGGATTTGTATTTGGATTGAGAGAGATTGAATTGGGATTGGACAAATCCAAATCCGGATTGGTCAATCCCAAAACAAACACCACCTAATTTATGCAATGAAAAATTTATGGATTAAACCCAACGTACACAAATCTATGCACTGTAACACATTTGTTCGCTCGTAAAATAATACTCCCTTCGTCCTGGAAGCGTTTGCACCACTTTGTGGGCACACTTATTAAGAAAAAAGTGTAATGAGTGGAGTGTTGAGGGGTAATTTTGTAAACTTATATGAATAAAGTAAAAAAAATGATTGAAATAAGTGTAAAAGTAATAGCATTTTGTGTAAATATGTGGATTTTGTGAGGGTGGAGTTTATGAAAAAGTTTCCTTAGGTAGTGCAAACAATTGTGGGAAGGATGAATAAGGAAAGAGTGCAAACAATTGTGGGACGGACAAAGGGAGTATTTCATATAGTACATGATTTGTAAGTTTGAAACGATCAAACTAGTTTTTTTTTTCGAGTTTTCTCCACAATAATTTAATCGTATGCTATTTAATTTGTTCAGCCTTGATTACGACCGAATGATGATATGTCCGATCTTAAAAATACACCATTTATACTTATAAAAAAAAAAACCTAATCTTTTTACTAGTGCCTATGGGGCATGCTGTTAAGTTTATGGTATGTGTGAGTCACCCTTTCCAAATTGGCCATTGGTGGAGATAAGATATTTGAAGTCATCAGAGAGAGAAAGAGAATGGCGTCGGTAACAGATTATGGAGCTTTCATGGAGAAATTCACTCTGCTTCCAGAATCTTCGTCTGAGAAACTCCCCCTAAGTGGCCTTACCTTTGCTGTTAAAGACATGTCAGTCCCTACAAACTCCTCATTCTAAAATTATATGCTTTTTGTGAATTATTTTTCATAATTTGTTTAGTGGCAGATAGTTTTGATTGAACATTGAACACTATGCCCCATTTGTTAGGATTGAATTGCAAATGGTGTGTTTTTCGGTTATTTGGTATGCACATGTGTTTTAAGATGTTGGGTAGAAAATTTATTTTATGTCCAATTAGGCATCTATCTAAGCCTAATTACCACTTATCTTGATGCATATAGTTAAGACATCATTATTGTATAGTGTAATCATGATTGTACTGGTGTGTGTTGATTGTAAAATTGTAAATAGTGTAGTTCTTATCTCTGTAAATTCTGTATTGTTAATAAGAAGCGTCTCGGTTTTCCAGATTCGACGTGGAGGGGCATGTGACGGGTTTTGGGAATCCGGATTGGGCGAGGACGCATTCAGTTGCTACATCAACTTCTCCGGTTGTTGTGTCTATGCTCAAAGCAGGTGCAACTTGTGTTGGTAAAACTGTGATGGATGAAATGGCTTACAGGTTTGTTTGTTTGTTTGTTTGATGCATCCATCCTTAACTACATGCCATTACTAGTATTTAAACATATTGTACAGCCAACTAGTTTGACTTGTGGTAATAAAATACTCTCACAGATATCTTGTTTAATAGGATTAATGTGATTGTGATGTAACAACACTGATGATAATAGCATTTCTAATTATTACACTTTATTTAACAGCATAAATGGAGAAAATATACATTACGGGACACCAACTAATCCGTGTGCATCAGATTGTGTGCCCGGAGGATCCTCTAGTGGATCTGCTGTTGCAGTTGGTGCACTGCTTTCTGATTTCTCCTTAGGTGAACTACTACTATCTTCTGTTTTACGAGTTTTTTGTCGTTTTAAATCAGCATCAATTGAATCCAAATACCAAATTGGTCACTAGGTACTGATACTGGAGGAAGTGTGAGAGTACCTGCATCATATTGTGGAATCTTTGGTTTTCGTCCGTCTCATGGAATTGTTTCGACAGTTGGAGTAACACCGATGGCACAGAGTTTTGATACCGTTGGTAAGAACTCAAAAATAGCTATTGAACGAATAATTCTCCCATTTCTTGATGAGTAAATTTCTCTCCAAATAATGTATTAGGTTGGTTTGCTAGAGATTCAACAATCTTGAAACGGGTTGGAACGATTCTATTGCAGTTGCAAGAAGATAATTCTGCTACACTCGATAAACTTATTATAGCAGAAGATTGTTTCAAGCTTCTCGACATCCCTTCCCACAAACTCACAGAAATTCTCATTGGCTCAGTCGAAAAGCTATATGGAAGTAAGCATGTTGTTTTAGTTTCATACGTAGCAAATAACATTTGTGATGCGTATACATGATTCTGTGTAGGTGGGAAAATAGAATACACGAATCTGGGGAGCTTGGTCGAGGCGAAAGTTCCAAGCTTGAAGCGTTTTATGGACGAAAGCGTTGAAAAACAAGAGGATCATAACAATATACCATCATTAGCAGCTCTTTCAAGTGCCATGAGATTACTTCAAAGGTGCAGATTATTAATGTTTCTTGTACATTTTACAACTTTTTAAGATATTTTTTTATTAGGTATGAGTTTAAGAACAACCATGGCGACTGGGTTCGGTCAGTGAAGCCTAATTTAGGCCCTGGGATATCAGAACGAGTATGGGAAGCCCTCAGCGTTACAGACGAAAACATAGACGTATGTTGTTTGTTAAAGTTAAAGAGCGAACTACGTGCAGCTCTCAGTGATCTATTGGGGGTACTACGCTTGCTCTCTTTTTGCCTCGGTTTTATGTTCTTCATTAAAATTCAAACATTTTACAGTTTGGAATGTGTTTGGAAATGCAGGATTGCGGTATACTGGCAATGCCTACAGTTCCAGGGCCTCCGCCAAAGGTACAGACGGAGCCAACGACACTGGAGAGCTTTCGTGCAAAGGCGTTTAGTTTGTTGTCAGTAGCCGGTGTGTCCGGAGTTTGCCAGGTGAGCATACCGTTAGGCATGTATGATGGTCTCCCCATTTCAGTTTCTTTGGTGGCAAAACATGCTTCTGATGGATTCTTACTCAGTTTTGTCGACAATCTTCACACAACTCTCGAGGAGCAACTTCATTTTTCTTCGCCCACTTGAGAGTCGTATTTTTAGTGATGTAAATGAGTCGAGCCGAGATATGAATATGTTGTTAATCAAGTTTGATTTTATTTATTGAGCTTTAAATATGTGTTTGGTTGTTTATTTAGTCATTTGGTAATTGGTAATCCAGTTTGATTTTTTTTAGTATATTTGTTTATTGAATAAATAAATGTGTTAACTTAGAAATCAGAATGATGCATAATAATTAGTCTCTCTAGTTGTAAACGGTAAGCCCAAATTGACCAATGCAGACCCGTAACGTGGGCGGCAGACGTGTGGAAATTTCTTCAATTATTATTATTATTAAACTCATTTATATTTTTTTATTTTATACAAATATTTTATAAATTCATTTATATAGGCAACCGAATCTAACTAAAAACTAAAAAGCTTCGGTAACAATATTTGAAAATGATCGGCTAATACTTTACCCCCACCTAGCTTATTAAGGGGGGTGTATTCAATTGAGATTCTGTTGGATTTTTTTGGACTTTTAAAATCTGGGGGTATTCAATCCGAATTTTTAAAAGTCTTTCAAAATTTTGAGGTATTCAATACGGATTTTAAAAAGTCTTTAGAAATCTTTAGGTATTCAACCATCTATGGATTTTAATACTCTATGGATTTCGTTGGATTCTCTTTCAAAAATATAAATAAATTTCACTAATCAAAATCTCTTCTAAAAAGTAGAGATTTCAACGGATTCTCTTAGAAGACTCTGAAAGAGAAGAAAAAAAAATTGTGTTAACTATGTTCTTTGATAAGCATCACAAATTCTTCACCACCATTATTATCGTGAAAAAAATTACATCTCTGTATTTTAAAATTATGTTCTTTCTTTAAAAATTATAGTATATCAGACACCGTCAATAAAATCTAATTGACGTCAATTCCCCATTACGTGGTGTTCGATATCATCTAAAAGATTTTGGTGGTCAAGGTCATCACCCAAAAATACAAGTTCGCTGGATTACATAACTTTTTTCTTCGGAAAGAAGGTCGCTCTGATGAATTTCCAGTCCAATATAAAGAAGATCAAAATTCACCACATCTCGACATGAAAGACGAAAATTTGGAATTGTTTTCTCAAAGACAACTACAACAAAACTACAACAAAGAACTTACGCTAATGCAAGGAGAACTAGTAGTATTTGGTATAACTGTTATGAAAATGAAGATAAGAATAATAATGATAAATAATAATTTTTTTTTAAACTAGATTTTAGGGGCGTAGTTTATGGAAATCCATGTAAATCAATAAAAAAATGTGTATTTCAGAATTCTGTCAAATCTATAAAAATCCATATAAATCAATAAAAAAGTCAGACAAACTCTGCATAGAGTCTATGGATTTTCTAAATCCACCGACTTTTTAAAGTCCAAAAAAGTCCAAAAAAATCCAAAAAAATCCAACAAAATCTCAATTGAATACACCCCTATCCGTCGGGTATTTTTAACTATTTTAAAATTAATTTTATTATATATAATATCTTCATTTTAACATTAAATAAAATAAATAATAATTTTAAATAACATTTGATATTTATATTTTACTTATAAATAATATATGTAATATTTTTACACAAACACATATACAATAATATAAATATAATTTTATATAAATACACATCAATATATACAAATTATTAGTAATATTTGTAATTTTATATTAGTTGCATGATGCATGCCCCGTTGAGATGTGAAGTCGTGTGGGATTATTCTCTTGATATTGACAAATTCGATATCATAAGAGACTTTTATGTGATGAAGTTTCTAGAATATTATCCTGTCAAAAAATAATTCTACAATATTATTAATATATTGTTTTTTTATAACTTATAAACGTGTATATCGCTATAAAGTAGAATAGAGTCAAAATATGTTAGGTAACAACTAACAATTGAAATTAGATTTTGGGAAGATGGTTCCTTTGGGTTGGTACAAATAAATAAAATTGATGGTGATACAGCATAGATTTTCAATAGTAGAACTCACCTTCATTAATTTATTGAACGTTGGGAAAATTATTTGAGGAATTTTCTTTGATTGAAATTTGTCACTTGAGCACTAACTATCTGTTTCGAAATGGTTCAATCTACATTCAACATAGCAATAACATCTTCACTCCGGACCCCGGCACACGGAAAGTGAAAAGAAAAGACTTTGTCTCAGGGTGCCATCGCTCGATGAAGGTGGAAATTAAGTTCTTGTTTGTGGCCTATAGGAGAAATTTCTTATCTGAAGAAGTTCGGACTTCTTAAAATACTTCCTCCAAACATTGAAGGTGTTGGGTGTCGTGATCCTCCACCATTGTCCATGTCAAAAGCTATGGTGTTGGGTGCCATGATCCTCCACCATTGTCCATACCAAAATACTTCTTTTGAAAATCAGAACTTTCGTATATATATAATTTTAAACGACTAGGATTTGATTTGAAAAGAGTTGTGAGATAGTTTTGAAACTGGCACCCGGTTCTAAAACCGCGTAACACATTATTTAAAAACCGAGAACCAGCGTTCCGAACTATTGGGCAACAATAGATCTGTCCATGCGTGCAAGTATGCAACAATTTTTATGGGTTAGTCCATAGTGGTGCAAGTTGGTCTAGTGGTGTAGGGTTGGGACTTAGGAGTGTGCTCCTCTCTAGGTCTCAACCTTCAAAGGTGGTCAGTCCATACAGAGCGCAAAACTTTGGTTTTAAACGGGACCCCGCAAGTGGGCGGTGGATTGATCCCCCGGGATTAGTCAGTCCTTAGATCGGATACCCGACACTTAAAAAAAAAAGTATGCAACAATGTTACCAACTCATGAAAATTTCCATCTAGGTTTCAGTACATAGAAAAGGCGGATCATGTTTCAAGTTTGCAGACAAATGGTTCAACAACTGATACATCTCTCCACACTTGGGATGTTTCTTGTCTTTAGATACAAAACAATTGAGTTTACCAGAAATATGAATCCAACTGCAACCAACCTCCTTCATCAGACCTCTCTGCACCATTTCGTTTCTCACCGTCTTCACACACTCCCAGTCGCCCTCTTCTGCGTGTATATTCGAAAGCAGAACACGGTACCCTGCAGTTCCCCCCTCCATTTCAAGCAACTTATTCGCCACAACTTTTCCCAACTCGAATTCTCGATGAATTCTGCATGCAGACGCGAGTGCCCCCCATATTCCCAACGCATCTCCTTGTTTACCCAATTTACGAGCAAACTCATACGCTTCAACCACCCTCCCAACTCTTCCCAACATGTCCACAACACAAGCGTAGTGTTCTGTCGACGCCTTTATCCCATACTCACTTTCCATGGCCTCGTATATTTCAAAACCTTCATCGATCAAACCAGTGTAACTGCAGGCAGACAATACTGCAACAATGGTGGTAGCGTCTGGTGTGACGTTGTATTCCTTCATAGAGTGGAATAAAGCAACAGCCTTCTCACCCATTCCGTGTTGACCATATCCCAGTATCATATTCGTGTAAATAACCGAATTTTTAATACCCGATTTCCCAAAAACTCTCTCGGCATAAACAAGTGACCCTGATTTTGAGTACATGTCCACTAGAGCAGAAATCACAAAGATATTTTCATCCAACAAGTTGCGAATGGCAATAGCATGGAGTTGCTTTCCGAGAGCCATACTTCCCAACTGACTACAAGCTGGAAGAACTGAAGATAACGTCACAGCATTTGGTACGACGTTCTCATCCAGCATTTTCTGGAAGATAATCAATGATTTTTCGATCGACCCAGACTGAGTGTTCCCAGAAATCATTGCATTCCATAAAGCCGGATCATTGCTGCCTTTGCAATTCTGATTGAAGATTGTTTCTGCATCTTCTATCAAACCTGATTTTGCATACATATCTATGAGATAACTCTCCATCCCAGTGAATTGGATTTCATGCCTGATCAGGTAGCCGTGCGTCTGTTTGCCAATTTCCTGATTTCTAAGATTCGACGCTGCAGAAAGTATAGCAGTAACTGTGACATCGTCAATTGAAAAACCCATCTTTTGCATCTCGTACACAAGCATCACCCCTTCATCATCCAAGCCATTCTGTACGAGACCACAAATCATGGAATTCCAAGACACGACGTCTCTTTCCTGCATTTCGCTAAAGACTTTGAATGAATCGCCAATGGAGTTGCATCTTGAATACAAAGCTATAACTGCATTGAGTAGAATAACAGGAGAAAGCAAGGAATTCTTCATCAAATATGAATGTAATTGTCGGGCAACATCCAACTGCTGCAACTCCGATGCGGCTGTTAGTGCTGAAAGAAAAGTCACATCGTCTAAATTATCACTATCTTCTACTTCCAATGCCATATTGAATAGTTCTAGTGCAGAAATAGGGCGATTATTCTGAATATAACCGCCGATCATAGTGTTCCAAACATGTGCATTCTTCTTCAAGCAATTGTCGAAAATCTTCCTGGCAAAATCGAGGCACCCGAGTTCTGCATACATGGTAATGGCAGAACTAACAACAAACAAATCATTAACATATTCATCACCCGATTTGATTACCATCCCATAAACTAAGTTAGCAACATCAATATCCCCCAACCCAGAAACGGCTGGAAAAACATTTATAAAACTAACAACACTAGGCGTAAAACCAGCTTTCATCATCATCGTCAAGTGCTTAACCGCCTCGATATATCTACCCGTCTTTGTGTACCAAGCAATCATAGTGTTCCAAGAAACCACATTCCGTTTACGCATATTCTCAAACACCTTCTTCACCAAATCACATTCCGAGCTCAAAAGACAAGTAGTATACATATTAAACAAAGAATTATAAACAATCCTACTGGGATATATTTCGGAGCGTAAGACATGGGAATGCACAGCTTTACCTACTAAAAGCTGCTTCGTATCTGCACAAGCTTTCAGAACAGAGGAATACGTATACGCATCACATTTTCCATCGTCTGGAGAGTTAATGGTATAGAACAAGCGTGAATACAAGGAAATAGCTTCGTGGGGCATGTTGTTGCAGACGTACCCAATGATAAGAGTGTTCCACAGAACAGTAGTTGGTTTGGGAATTGCGTCGAACAGTTGGCGGGCAAGGTTTATCTGGCCTTGTCTGCAGAGCTGGCTCAAACGGAAACGGATAGTTTTGGCTTTGGAAGGTGATTTTTGGTCGATGTCGTGGGAATCTTGTGAAGTGCTGCATGGTGGTTGTAGGCTGAGCTGCGGCGGCGAGGCGGAGTATCTGTGGTGGTTGGTCTGTGCGACGGTGGAGGAAGAAAGGGGGATAGGCAGGGGTGTAGACATGATGGCTAACCGCATATTTTTCTTATCCTAAATTTTTTACCTATAATTCTGATTTTAGATAATTTGGCCCCTACTTTTTTTCTCTTTTTTTAATAGAATATTTTAAATTATTCAAGAAATAATTTTCTGGTTTAATTAAGGATCTAGACTATAGTGAATAACTACATCACTTTTTCAAAAAAATTATCACTTTTAAAACATTCTAAATAATAATATTATAGGAATATTTAGATAAAATTAATTAACCCTATACTGAATTGAACACTGTTTACACAATTTTTGATCAATTGAAGAGATCAAGACAAAACAAGAAGAAACAGGGTAAAAAAAGCAATAACTTTTGATGTAATTTTTTAAAATGTTTGTAAAAGATAGTTAAGGAATAATGTGTTGCTTTATTATCATTTAAGGAAATGTTCAATTAAGTTTTGAATGGATTTTTTTTTTGACAAATGTTCAATGGAGTAGGAGAGAGGAGTAACTCTTATGATGAACCTAATACAGAATTTACCAACACAATTGTGACAAACATGTAGTAAAAGGCCAATCTGTTTAATGTCCAAAGTAGGAATAAATAACTCAATAAAGTTTACAAACGGATTTAGACGTACCACTGTAATAAAATGCCTGCTTAAGATACAAATTATTGCTGTGAAACGGCATGGAGTTATTAGAGACTCAAGATCAAGTATACAACTAAAAAAAATATACATATTCAACGAAATATGGGCAGACGTAGTGTACAAATTGATTTTGATGTTTGAACGAACAATCACGACGGAGGTGGGCGTGGTAGTCTCTTGGCAATTTCCTGGAAAACCACAACATCACAAAAATGAACATTAGTTTTCACTTAACAAAATGGTTTAGTAGCAAAGAGCCAATAATTGTGTCGTGCAAAAATATAAAGTGCAAACTGCAACAGAAACGAAACAAGTCTGCAAACTGCAACAGTGAAAAGCATCAGAAAGCTAAAACACAACATGAAGATTTAATTTTATACGATTTACGAGCAGTTTACAGAAAAATAAAACAGTAAAATTAATAGATAAATGTTAATTGCACCTCAAACAGCTGGTTTATGTTGTCTGCCGTCTTTGCAGAGGTCTCAATAAAGAACATTCCGTTCTTTTCGGCGTAGTCAATTCCATCCTTCAGAAATGAGAAAAGAAATGTGATTCAGTCACATAAACAAAATATGTCATTGCAATGGAAAGTAATACAGAATATATCTGCCCACCTGAACTGGCACTTCCCGTTTTTCATTGAGATCAGCTTTGTTACCAACCAAAGCCAGGACTATATCAGGACTCCCATGCTTCTGTAATTCCTAGAATTGCCAAAATAAACAAGCTAATCAAAATAAAATGGTTTTACATTATAGAAAAAAACAATTTTTTAGAAGATTCAGAAGAAAAATAATTATATTTCTGAACATGAGGCACTAGCAATGAATATTGGAAATAAGACAAGATTATGCACACGAGCTAGCTTCATATTTTCATAAGCATGATTTTTTATTTTTTTATGTAACAGCCTCGTTATGATTTCCAAGTACATTAATCATTGCATAAAACATAGTATGGTAATATTACATACCTTGACCCAATACTGTGCCTTATTAAACGTTTCAGGACTAGTTATGTCATAGACAATAACTGCAACTGCAGCCCCTCGATAATACAGTGGTGCAAGAGCTGCATACCTAAGTTTAGGAAACAAGATGCTAATTAATAAATGTAATCTTAGTTAAACCCAGAAAAGGCAATAAATTTTGGCATGTGATGTTTAGCAAAAATACCTTTCTTGGCCTGCAGTGTCCCATATTTCAAATTTGACAGTAGTAGAATCCTGTAAGGCTATAGTCTGAGACAAGAAAGATGCTCCAACAGTGACCTGAGATCATGAAACAGTTAAAGAGTTTGAATGAATCTATCATGAGATTATATCCTCCAACATCGATCAACAATGTTATTTTTCTTTTACCTTGGATGTTGGATCAAACTGACCACGAACAAACCGAAGAACAATGCAACTTTTCCCAACGCCAGAATCACCTAATAGAACCAACTGCAAAGATAGACCATCAGAAGAAATATGAGTGTTGCAGCTCGATCAAATACACTTATTCGTTTGCTCCACATTTTTACAAACATTATATTATTGCCAGGTTTCGCATTGTGACATTGTCCTCAACAATCAACATTATGCTAAAAAAAGACTGGTTTGTAGCCAGGATCATCACTCAAGTAGAAACAAAAAGGTAAGAACGAAAATTAGCACACTACTGGATTAGTAGTCTGTCTAACAGAAGAATTCAATCATAATTAAAACCATGTCGGCCATGCAAGAAAGAATATAGTCCAAGAGGATCCCTGGCACTACCCCCTCTAACAAACAAACAAACCAAGCATTTAATCCCAAACAAGTGGTTATAGAATCACGTTGGGCCGCTTGCGTGAATTAATCATCTCCACTAAACAAAAATATTATTTGAGTTCATTACATTTCAAATTCCAAAATCATGACAAAGTCATTAGATTAGATTATTTAAATCAGAAAACCTATATTATCAGCTTCCCCTCAACATCTCTCTCTACCTAAACCCTCAACTCATCGAGTTTCAAAACCAATTTCTATGATGCTTCCTTTGATATCCTAGCTCGGACACTATTTTCAATCTCAAATTAATAACTCAAATATTTCCTTATCATTAGCAATACAACATGTGAAGCGAAGAATCTACATTATATATTATTTCCTTAAGTCGACAAAGCATAAGATTTACCTTAACACGAAGATTGTTCGGGTCATTCGCGCTACCATTGTCCGGATTAACACCACCTACCCGCCCAGCATTTCTATCTGGACAACAAAAAAACCAACAATTAAACCTAAGATACACAAACACCAAACCGCCAATCAAATGAACCGTCAAAATATCCAACTCCTGAGCTCATAGGAGCACCAAAATCAGCTGAAATTGCGGAATCCAATAACATGGGAAAATCCAAGTAGATCAAGCATTTTGGTTGGTTTAAAATTAAAAAAATTAAAAACGCACAAATTCAGAAAGAAAAACGGGGACATAATATTTGAGGTTTTGGGACCAATAGGTAAAAAAAATTGGATTGTAAACCCTAAATATTGAAATTCACCTGGAACGGACGAAGAACAACCCATGGAGCAGCGAATTAAAGGGTATGTGATTGTATCCTAATATTAGGATATATCGTCCCAATTACAAATCACTACTAGGGTTTAGAAAGAACTAATCAATTCTACGAGATCAAAATGTGGAATGCGTGTGAGAGAGAGATACGGAATGCGAGAGAAATGAACAAAGGGTGAAGGTGCGAAATAATTAAATTTTTTGAGCCATTAAATAATTTATATTTAGTGAGACTCGACGAAAAATCTTTCTTATGATAAATAAAATATTTATAATCTCTCTTTTCTTTTTTTTTTTCTAAAGTCACTTTGATTGTAAAAAAATGAATTGGGCTTGTGGGATAAGGCTCAACACAGCTACAGGCCCACTTTAAACCCATGGGCTATAAAGCCCAATAATATTTACAACAATACTTCTCAATAATGCGCTATATATTTTTAATATATTAATTTTTAACCATTGATTCGAGCTAATATTAAATTATATATTTACTTAATAATTATTAATCATTAATATCATTATTAATTGTATTAATAATTTAATACTAGGATTTAAATATATTTTTCTAATTAATTATGTGAATTTTGGATTAGGGAATTAATAAATTTAATAAAAAATTTATGGATAGAGTGAAACAGTATATTGCCGATTTCATTTCACCTATGCATTTTTTTCTCCTCTTAGATATTTACTTATTTTATGGCCGTTGATGACTTGATCATAAAAGATAAATGACTGTGTGATGTTATTGGATTGGAAGGGCAAGAATATGTAACGACTTTTTATAAGGACAAATAAAAAGAGTATATTATAAGATTTAAGGTACGCATGACATGGGCAAAATTATGATAAAAGAAAATTGACATTTTTTTTTTTACAGACTACAAGAATATTATATCTAATAACAAATTGTATCCTTGAAATATATTATGAAAGATTGATTTAATATAAATAAATTGACATGAATGCTAAATTTCAACTTCAATATATATAATGAGTATATGATATTTTCTACGCAATTATAATTAATTTATATTGGGTTGGTCTGCTATGGACTCGAGGGCATATTGTGCACCCTAGTTCATGTTGGACTTTTCAGTTTACTGACTTACACTTTTTGTTAAATGGTGTTGCACTTTTCAATTATTAAACTGTATAATAATATTTTTAGTCATAGTGACTTACACTTTTTAGTAATATTGTGTTGTACTTTTCAGTTTAATAATATACACTTTTCTTTAGACTAGGGTGCACAACATGTACTCGAGTGCATATTAGACTTTACCCACAGGAATTTGCACATTTTCCATATATGGATGTCCCATACCAATTTGCACACTTCATAAAAGGAAATATCTTCATAACCCCCACCCTTGAAATATACTCATATTTACTAGAGATGTTTATCCGGGCCGGGCTAACCGGGCTGGCCCGTTTAACCCTGAAAAATACAGGGTTAGGGTTCATGAATTATAGGCCCGTTTAAAACCGGGCTTTTTTTACCCGGACCGGATAGCCCGTGGGCTAAACCGGGCCAACCCGCTAGCCCGAGTTGTTACTTTTTTTTTTTTTTAAATAAATAACCTAAAACAAATTTTGGGTCATTTGACCAATAATCATAACTATAAGCATTACGAAGCCCATTACCATCCATTAGTCATTATTACTATTTTTTATTAGATTATGATATTTGTTTAGGTATCAATGAGTTCTAGAATTGTGTTTAAATTATACTTTTATTTTCTCATTTACTGATCATTAACTAATTATGTATTTTTCTATTGTATTTGCTTGTTGGACGTGCCAATTGAGACCTTTAATTTTAAAAGGAAAAAAAATTATTGTAGCCCGTTAGTGGCCCGTTTAGCCCGTGGCCCGCTAGGGTTAGGGTTAGGTCCCAACAATTGTAGGCCCGTTAAATGTGAACCGGTTAAGGCCCTAACCCGTTTAGCCCGTAGCCATGTAGGGCTGGCCCTATAGGGCTAGGGCCAACCCGATAAACATCTCTAATATTAACCATATGTCATTACTTTTCCACACTCAATCTACTTTTTACTTTACTTTATTCATAAAAGTTTACAGAATTACCCCTCAAAACATCACTCATTACACTTTTCCTTACACATTTCTTAAAATGTGTGTCATTCCAGAGGTGCAAGTTCCTCTGGGACGGAGGGAGTAACATACACTTTTCTTTAGACTAGGTGCACAACATACACTCGAGTGCATACTTAGACTTTACCTTTATATTGTATTATACAAATATATCACTTTATAATTTTTATTTATATATTGTGGATTTTGATTCAAAATAAATATAAATATGATAAATGTTAAATCAAAATACTTAAGATAATATCAATATATTAAGTAAAAAATAAATAACACAGGCTAAATTCGACAAGAGTACTATTTGTGTTATAAATAGAATGAATGAACTAATTTATCTTTGTTAAGGAAAATAAAAGCACTCCCTCCGTCCTCCGTTCTGGAATGACTTACCTAATTTGACCGGCACACTTTTTAAGAAAATAGAATTTAATGGTTGGTGATGTAATATAAATGACGATGTTTTAGATAATTTAGTGATGTGTAAAGTGAATTTGGTGAGGTGTAAAGTAAAATATCGGTAAAAAAATAAGTGACATTAATTTTGAAAATAAAATGATTTTGGAAGGGTATTAATTTTATGAGATATTTTCGTATTAATAGTGTGCAAATAATCTTAAAACTTTCCAATAGAAAAAAATGTGCAATAACCACAAAATGAAGAGAGTATGTATTAAGAATAAAAAGAAAGAGATTTATATAGTCATAAGTTTACCAACCGAATCAGATGCCGGGGCGTCATTAAAACTTTGCTATGAAAAATCCTCCTTAAGGATAAAAATTGGGTCAAGGGAAAAAGATGCACCATTTAGACCAAATTAAAAGGAGCACCGAAACAGACCAAACGTAAACAGACAAGAAATTAGAACTGAACTAAAAATCATGATTTATCACCGGCATGGCATCACCCCATCGTCCCGTAAACAAGGGACAAGACGCATTTCATCGGTAAAGGGTGACAAAAAATCGACCGTTAAGACCTCTGTAGCGATAGTGTCATACTTATCGATAACATTTTACGGTATTTGCCCCGACGAACATGTGCATCCAGTGATCAGTGTATGTGTAATTATACAAATGATTATTTTACAATTTAAAAATATAACCACTGGAGAATGAAAGTGGTGGTGATAAAAAAAAAAAAAAAGAGTCAGTGTCCAATACCCAACATAGACGTAAATCGTTATATGTAACTTGTTCCATAAAATATAGTAGATCTCAAATTAATTAAATAGATATTAACGGAAAATTGTCATAAACAATATCTCTAGCCTGGTGTTATGATCTCACAACAGGAGATAACAAAAGATGAAGATGGAGGTACTGAGAGTAGTTTGAAAGTCAAGGTGTCAGATTCTGGAAATGTTACGAAAGTGAAGAAAGGGGATATTGAGTTATTGGGCCAAAAGGGTAAGAAGAGTTGAAGGCAGTGGGCCAAGGAATTAAATGAATTGGTCTCAATTGGAAAGTTGGCCCAGAAGAAAAAAAGAAGACAAATCATAAAAATGAAGATGGCCCATTTATCCTTTATTTAATTGCATTCAGTATTTTTCTTTATTAGCCATTCTAGCTTATATTTCCTTTAAATATCAAAAGTGGACGTTGGTCCCCCCTGTTTGTTACAAATGCCACAGTTGGCTGAATGAAGGCTATCAGAAAATTAACAGTACTATCTCTCTCTCTCTCAATTTTCTCTCCCCCTTCATCTATATTTCTATCTATCTTCAATACTCATACTCAATCTAGAAAATACAAAAAATATATTATGAATTTCATTTCCAGAAATGAGTAAACACAACAATTGGTATTTCAGAGCCTAATACTGGGCATGGCTGAAGCTACGCGGTTTAAAGATCTGCAGGAGTCACAAAAAAAATTGGAGCAATTACTACAAACAGAAGCATTGAAATGGGAAGCAACTGAAGCAAAAATTAAAGAGTCAGTTCTTGGAATTTCTGTCAGAATGGATGATCAACTTGGTGGGCTAAATGGGAAGCTGGAACATGTCACCAACACCTTGGCTGCTCTCCAGCTGCAACTGCTCAACATGGACAAGGGAAAAGCGCAATATGAAAGAGAATCTCTACTGGGAAGCCCAACCATTGGATCATCAAATGTTGTTCCAGTAAATCAATTTCAAGACACATCAGGAGTAAAACAAATCACAGATGGAGCAAATTTTCACAGGCCAGTTCCTAAAGTGGAGTTTCCCAAATTTGATGGATCTAAACCTAGATCATGGATATTGAAATGTCAAGGGTACTTCGATTTGATGTCAAACATGACTGATGCACAAAAGGTAACCCTAGCCTCTATTCATTTTGAAGGCAAGGTTGCCTTATGGTTTCAAAGTTTTCATAAGAGAAATGTAGATCTTACTTGGAACCAGTTTATAGAGGTGATCTCAGTCAGATTTGAAGAGATGAGTGAATATTCAATAGTGGCTTATTTCAACAAATTGAAACAAACAGGATCTTATGATGATTACATTGATAAGTTTGAAGAATTAAGGGCATGCTTATTAATGTTTAGCAAAGATACATTTTCTGAATCCCATTTTGTTGCTAGCTTCATAAGTGGATTGAGTGAAGAACTGCAATCTTTCATGTTAATGTTTGAACCCAAAACATTGCAACAAGCTATTAAATTGGGAAAACAACAAGAGCAGACACTTTCTGCAATGTCCAGAAGAGCCAAACCATTTTCAAAGGGTACTAATCCTAACCCTAACTTTAACACTCTCTCTTGGAAAAAATCTGATGTTGCACCTGCAAGTCATGGTAAAACACCAAATTTCAACTCCAAGCCCTCATTCAAAATACTCACTCCTACTGAAATGGCTGCACGAAGAGAGAAGGGTTTATGCTATAATTGTGATGAACCATTCACTCAAGGGCATAAATGTAAACAGAGAATATCCTACATGATTGTAGCAGAGGATATGGAGGTAGAAGAAGCTGGCCAAGGAAGCACACGGTCTGAGTTTCAGGAGCTATCACTTGAAACACCCATTGAAGAAGTCCAGATGGTTGTAAATGCCCTAAATGGTGTAGGGGGTGTTACAACCATGAGGCTGTTTGGTGAATATGGGCAACATAAACTGCATGTACTCATTGATACTGGGAGTACACTCAGTTTTATTCAAGCCACTACGGCTAGGAGATTGGGGTGCACAATCTCAGCAACTAAACCAATTCTTGTTAAAGTTGCAAATGGGCAGAAACTCATCAGTTCAGAACAGGTTGACCCTTTCATGTGGAGCATGCAAGGGCACAAGTTCTCATATCCATTGAGGCTCCTAGATACAGATGGATGTGACCTAATCTTGGGTGGGGACTGGCTCAAGACTGGAACACCTATTGAATTGGATTACAATGAGATGACATTCACAGTGACATTAATGGGGAAAAGGATTAAATTAAGAGCTCTCACTTCAAATGCTGAGTGTCAATGGTTATCAGATGCTAGCTTATTTGAAATGACTCAATTAGACCTCTCTGAAGTAGAAGAAATGTTTTGGGTTACTATATGCCATTCTGGAGAGGCATATCCCAAGGAGTTGAATGATTTATTGCAGAATTATAAGGAGGTTTTTGAAGAAACCACTCAACTTCCACCAGAGAGAGGAGTAGAGCACCAGATTCTTCTAAAACCTGGCAGCATTCCAAAACAACAGTATCCCTACAGGACTTCACATGCCCACAAGGAAGAAATTGAGAAGATGGTGAAGGAACTTCTACAGTCTGGGATAATTAAGGACAGCAAGAGTCCTTTTGCCTCCCCAGTCATACTTGTCAAGAAGAAAGATGGCACTTGGAGAATGTGTGTGGATTACAGGTACTTAAATAACCTAACCATCAAGCATAATTATCCTATTCCTATCATTGATGAATTACTTGATGAGTTGAATGGTGCTAAGTTCTTTTCAAAGATTGATTTAAGGTCTGGGTATTTCCAAATACTCATGAATCCTGAGCATAGGTACCTTACTGCATTTAGAACTCATAATGGACATTATGAGTTCTTGGTTATGCCTTTTGGGCTTTGCAATGTGACACGACCACATTTACTCAACTTTAAAATAATACAAATTTAAATATATTACAACCTGTAAACCTGCTATAAATTTTTTTTTTTTTATACAACAAAATATCATCTCATACTCAAACACAACCTGTTTACATACATATGTATAAAAGGTTTCAAAACCATATCAACGTACGAACACCTCCAAGTCAACGTACCAGTACGTACTAGGTTATACAATACCATACATAATAAAAGAAACACAACAACGGAAGCAAAATAAGCCACAGTCCTGCCCAACAGGTCGTCATCTATGTACACCGCCACTCAAAATCCTGTAGGGGCTCCACAGCTTGTCCAGTTGGTTCACAGAGTCACTGATTATCAAAGTTACCTACAATGCATAAACTACGTGAGATAAATCCCAGTAAGCAAAAATTATGCATAATAATATGATCATGTAAATATCCTTCACGTATACTTTATTTCGAAATCACCTAAACCAATTTCTAATACTCGCCTAGTTCAATTTCTAACACTCGCCTAATTCAATTTCTAACACTCGCCTAGTTCAATTTCTAACACTCGCCTAATTCAATTTCTAACACTCGGCTAATTCAATTTCTAAACAATTGCTGGGAATTCCAGACTTATCGATATACACTGGCATAAGCTCAGTATACAGACCATCACATGGCCAACATAAGTATAACCCAAACTTACAACTTTATTCCTTTGCGGCTAAAACACTATCATTTACTTTCCTGGTATGCTCAATGCAAAGCAATGCAACACAATATATCTCACATTATCACATATCGTTGAACTCACAGGTTCGATTCACAATAACCATTGAATTCACAGATTCAACTCAAAATAATCACGAAGCTCAAAAGATCATTTAAAACTCAAATTTCTTAATTAAAGAATACTCACATACCACCAATCAACACAATTAATTCAAAATATACTATGTTTATGCATTGTAGTTGCAAATGAATTTCTACTTACCTCGAGTGATATATACGGCAACAACTCGAACCCTTAAATCCCCTTATCACCGTCCAATCTCCAATCTAATAAAAACCAACTATAAATATCACCTCAATTATAATTAATTAATTAAATTAGAACCAAACTTCCTTTTAATCTTTAACTGAATGCTTCAACTGAACTACCTCAAAACCCTATTTTATACTAATAAGCTAATTAACAGCTCCTACGTGCTCTAACACCCATCATAACTACAAAGTTTAAACCTTACCTGTATGATTAACTGCGAGATCCCTGCTCTCCCTATTTTTTTTTTTCAAGCTAAACGGGTCTCGTGTGCGTGTATAAATTAGGAAGATAAAAGGTTTGAGGATATGTATTATGTGTTTATCCGCCGTCTAACTAATAGCTTCTCCAAGAAGCTTTTATTTATTTAGGATCATTACTACTGTTAACACAATCACCTATAATATATATATGTGCCTACTTATTAATATATATATATATATATATATAATATGCACTAACCTATACATATGCACATCTTAAATCATGTAAATATAATATATGTATTTTAACTTACTGATATCGTATATACTAACACCTAAATTAATTATAAGACTCATTCAAATTCTAATAATGTCCAAATAATTAAAATAGGGTTATCACACTACTAATCACTTAAAAGTATATAAATAAGTTTCAATATTTAAAAACAATTTAAATACTCAAAGATAAAATATTGTAATATCACAAGAAGCACATAAATGATGTAAAATGGATGCAACGCATGAATTATATTGGTCAATGAGTAGTGAGAAGCCCGGGTATCACATCCTCCCCTCCTTATAAAAATTTCGTCCCGAAATTTGACTTACCTGAAGAGTTCTGGATACTTAGATCTCATCTCCTCTTCCCGCTCCCAAGTGGCTTCTTCTATCGATTGATTTCTCCACAACACTTTAACCAATGGAATTTCTTTGTTTCTGAGTTGTTTTACTTCTCCAAGTAAAATCTCCACTGGCTTCTCTTCATATCTCAAATCCGTTTTCAGCTCTGGAGGTTCATTCTTTAAAATGTGAGATGGATTTGCAATGTACTTTCTCAATGTAGACACGTGAAACACATTATGTATCTGAGACATTGATGCAGGCAAGTCAAGTTTATAGGCTACATCACCAACTCTTTCAATAATAGAAAATGGACCGACGTATCTTGGACTGAGCTTTCCTTTCTTTCCAAATCGCATTATGCCCTTCATTGGAGAAACTTTGAGAAATACTTGATCACCAACTTCAAATTCTAGCTTTCTTCTTCTTTTGTCTGCATAACTCTTTTGTCGACTTTGAGCAGTCTTCATTCTTTCTCGTATAAGCATCACAGCTTCACTCATCTCTCGAATCATATCTGGACCTAAAAGTTTCTTTTCCCCCACTTCATCCCAATGCACTGGAGATCGACATTTTCTACCATAAAGTGCTTCATATGGAGCCATACCGATAGTGGACTGATAACTATTGTTATAAGAAAACTCAATCAAAGGCAAAAATTTACTCCACTGACCTTGGAAATCTAACACACAAGCTCTGAGCATGTCTTCCAAAATTTGTATTGTTCTCTCTGACTGTCCGTCCGTCTGTGGATGATACGCAGTACTGAAAGATAATTGAGTTCCCAATGCTTTGTGTAGGCTCTTCCAGAATGTAGATAAAAATCTGGAGTCTCTGTCTGAAACAATACTAAGTGGCACGCCATGGAGTCTAACAATCTCTTGAATATATAACTGAGCATAACGATCCATCGAATATGTAGTACAAATCGGAAGAAAGTGAACTGATTTAGTCAATCGATCCACAATAACCCAAATTGCATCATAACCTTTAACTGTCTTGGGAAATCCAGTAACAAAATCCATGGTGATATTCTCCCATTTCCACTCTGGAATAAACAAAGGTCGCAAAGTGCCTGCGGGTCTTTGATGCTCTGCCTTGATTTGTTGACAAGTTAAACATTGTGCAACATACTGAGCGATATCTTTCTTCATACCTGGCCACCAGTAATGCAACTTCAAGTCTCTATACATCTTAGTAGCTCCTGGATGCACTGAATATGGTGTTGAATGTGCCTCTTTCATAACATCTTCACGAGTCTTGTCAATATCAGGTACATACAATCTGTCTCTATAACGAAGTACACCATTCTCGGATAACTAAAAATCAGATGACTCTCCTGAAGTGATGTTTTTCTTTACTTTAGCAAAATATTCATCAATCTGTTGCCCTTGGTAGATTCTATCCATCAAAGTCGGTCTAAGTGTTAGTGCTGCAAGTCTTGTTTCTACAAGTCCATGCTCAACAAGTTCTACATTCATTCGTTGTAGGTCACACAACTCTGGTTTCTGAATCACAGTCAAAGCTGCTACCTTTTCTACTGATTTTCGGCTCAATGCATCTGCCACCACATTAGCTTTACCTGGATGATAATTGATGACACAATCGTAATCTTTCACAAGTTCTAACCACCTTCGTTGCCTCATATTCAACTCTTTCTGGGTGAAGAAATATTTCAGACTCTTATGATCAGTGTAGATCTCACAACGTTCCCCATATAGATAATGCCTCCAAATTTTGAGTGCAAACACCACCGCTGCTAGCTCTAAATCATGAGTAGGGTAGTTCTTCTCATACTCTTTAAGCTGTCGGGATGTATAAGCTATCACTTTACCATCCTGCATTAGTACACAACCAAGGCCATTCTTTGAAGCATCACTGTAAACTTTAAAATTTCCAGTCCCTGTAGGTACTGTTAAGATAGGTGCTGATGTCAGTCGCTTCTTCAATTCTTGAAAACTTCGTTCACACGCCTCTGTCCACTTATAATTTACACCTTTTCTGGTCAATTGCGTCAATGGAAAAGCAATTTTGGAAAATCCTTCTACAAATCTGCGATAATACCCAGCTAAACCAAGAAAACTGCGCACTTCTGAAGGATTTGTAGGTTGTGGCCAGTTGTTTATTGCCTCAACTTTGCCTGGGTCCACTGAAATTCCATCTCCTGATATCACATGTCCCAAGAAAACCA
This sequence comes from Galeopsis tetrahit, assembly GCA_963675135.1. Taxonomy (NCBI): domain Eukaryota; kingdom Viridiplantae; phylum Streptophyta; class Magnoliopsida; order Lamiales; family Lamiaceae; genus Galeopsis; species Galeopsis tetrahit. The sequence continues at coordinate 63,234,310 of OY776134.1, read as the reverse complement.
CTCGATCTAACCAGAATTCACATTTCTTGAACTTGGCATACAATTGCTTTTCTTTCAAAACTTCCAGTACCTTCCTCAAATGCACCACATGGTCCTCTTTAGTCTTGGAATAAATCAAAATATCATCAATGAATACAATAACAAATTTGTCCAGAAAGTCTTTAAATACCCTGTTCATCAAATCCATGAACGCTGCTGGAGCATTTGTCAAACCAAACGGCATCACCAGGAACTCATAATGTCCATATCTCGTACTAAATGCAGTTTTGGAGATGTCTTTCTCTCTTACTTTCAACTGATGGTACCCTGATCGCAAATCAATCTTAGAAAAGATAGATGAACCTTGAAGTTGATCAAACAAATCATCAATGCGAGGTAGAGGATATTTATTCTTAATTGTGACTTTATTCAGCTCTCGATAATCTATACACATCCTCATCGTACCATCTTTCTTTCTGACAAACAAAACAGGCGCTCCCCATGGTGAAAAACTAGGTTGGATGAAATCCTTTTCCAGCAAATCTTGCAATTGTATCTTTATCTCTTTCAATTCAGTTGGTGCCATTCTATATGGTGATTTAGATATAGGAGAAACACCTGGTTGTAGTTCAATCACAAACTCTATTTCACGATCAGGTGGTAATCCTGGAAGATCATCTGGAAATACCTCAGGGTACTCCTGCACAATGGGTACATCACTTACAGTTGGACAATGTTGCCCCTCAAGGCTCATCAGACTCACCAAATAACCCTCACAACCACTTTCCAATAATCTTTGTGCTCTAACTGCTGATATCATCGGAAATTTGAATCTTTTCTTTGCTCCAACAAAACAAAAAGGTTCTTCTCCCACTGGTTGAAATGAGATACTCTTTTTCTGACAATTAATTGTAGCACCATACTTTGATAACCAATCCATACCCAATATCACATCATAATCATTCATGTTTAACACAATCAAATCAGCACACAATTCTCTGCCTTCTATAGGAATAACACATCCTTGTAGAATCTGATTGGTTTGTTTTGAATCACCAGAAGGGATCATCACATCAAATCTAGCTTCTGTCAAATTCGGTGCTTTACCCAGCTTCCTCACATACTCAGTGGATGCAAATGAATGTGTTGCTCCAGAATCAAATAATACAAAAGTAGAAATGCCAAAGATAGAAAGTTTACCCGTGACAACTGGATTCTCTTCAGCGTCTTCCCTAGTCAGAGTGAAAACTCGTGCCGGAGCTCTTCCCTGGTTCTTCTGTTTATCCCTGTTCGGGCATAAACTAGCCATGTGTCCTAGTTCTCCACATGTAAAACAAGTCTTTGGGTTGAAATGGCAAACTCCACTGTGTGGTCTACCACAATTCAAACATACAGGTGGTGGTGGTGGTATTTTATTCTGATCGATCTTAACACGTTTATCAGGACCTCCTTGTTCTGGTTTCTGCCCCTGACCAGGTCTAGGTTGAAAATTGGGTCTTGGTTTCTGGAATAGCAATAATCTTTTCTTGTTATGTCCACTCCAATGTGGGGTTTGTCTTTGCTGAAACTGACGTCGTACCTCTTGTGCCTGTCTAATACGCATCTCAGCTTGCTCAGCAATTTGTGCCCTCTCTGCAACTTGAGAATATGTAGCTCCCTGAACTCCAGCCATACTTACATCCCTGTACAACTCTGGCCTCAATCCCTCAAGAAACCTCTCCACCTTCAATGCTTCAGTACTGACCATATGTTCAGCAAACCTAGACAACTGTTCAAACTTGCGAAGGTAATCTGTAACAGTCATGTTTCCCTGCTTCAGTTGTATAAATTCGTTCATCTTCATCATTCTAACAGGAGCTGTGAAATACTTATTTCTGAAAATTTCTTTAAATCGATCCCAAGTCATAGCAGTAACATTTTCAAGGCTTCTAATAGTATCCCACCAGTGTCCAGCACTACCCCGTAACATAAAAGATGCACACAGAACTTTCTCAACTTCAGGAATTCGGCTGTACTGAAACATGTTATCCAAAGTTCTTAACCAATCTTCTGCAGCTAAAGGATCAGTAGCATCCTCAAATATCGGTGGACTCAACTTTCGGAATCTTTCACAAACCATATCAACATTTTCTGCTCGAGGTTGGGGCTGATTCACTCCCTCTGCTGGTTGTCTACCCATTTCTCTTTGCTGCATAAGCTGTTGGATCTGTTGAGACTGACGTTCCACCAAATCTGCTAATCGGGTAATGACAACATCACGTTCGACACCCGCAGTCGGTGCCTCAGTTTCAAGGGTTCTTTCAATCCCACTGCTCTCACCTTCACCTCTCGCCATATCTGTTTAAGACTACTACAAATCCTACACCATATGACCAATATATTTCATGATACACATAATATGAACATAATTTAAATAGACACTTACTGGCGTAGCTGCGCTCCTCCAAGTTTTGAGCCCGTGTACATAGACAGTCTGCAGGACACAAACCGTGCTCTGATACCACTCTGACACGACCACATTTACTCAACTTTAAAATAATACAAATTTAAATATATTACAACCTGTAAACCTGCTATAAATTTTTTTTTTTTTTATACAACAAAATATCATCTCATACTCAAACACAACCTGTTTACATACATATGTATAAAAGGTTTCAAAACCATATCAACGTACGAACACCTCCAAGTCAACGTACCAGTACGTACTAGGTTATACAATACCATACATAATAAAAGAAACACAACAACGGAAGCAAAATAAGCCACAGTCCTGCCCAACAGGTCGTCATCTATGTACACCGCCACTCAAAATCCTGTAGGGGCTCCACAGCTTGTCCAGTTGGTTCACAGAGTCACTGATTATCAAAGTTACCTACAATGCATAAACTACGTGAGATAAATCCCAGTAAGCAGAAATTATGCATAATAATATGATCATGTAAATATCCTTCACGTATACTTTATTTCGAAATCACCTAAACCAATTTCTAATACTCGCCTAGTTCAATTTCTAACACTCGCCTAATTCAATTTCTAACACTCGCCTAGTTCAATTTCTAACACTCGCCTAATTCAATTTCTAACACTCGCCTAATTCAATTTCTAAACAATTGCTGGGAATTCCAGACTTATCGATATACACTGGCATAAGCTCAGTATACAGACCATCACATGGCCAACATAAGTATAACCCAAACTTACAACTTTATTCCTTTGCGGCTAAAACACTATCATTTACTTTCCTGGTATGCTCAATGCAAAGCAATGCAACACAATATATCTCACATTATCACATATCGTTGAACTCACAGGTTCGATTCACAATAACCATTGAATTCACAGATTCAACTCAAAATAATCACGAAGCTCAAAAGATCATTTAAAACTCAAATTTCTTAATTAAAGAATACTCACATACCACCAATCAACACAATTAATTCAAAATATACTATGTTTATGCATTGTAGTTGCAAATGAATTTCTACTTACCTCGAGTGATATATACGGCAACAACTCGAACCCTTAAATCCCCTTATCACCGTCCAATCTCCAATCTAATAAAAACCAACTATAAATATCACCTCAATTATAATTAATTAATTAAATTAGAACCAAACTTCCTTTTAATCTTTAACTGAATGCTTCAACTGAACTACCTCAAAACCATATTTTATACTAATAAGCTAATTAACAGCTCCTACGTGCTCTAACACCCATCATAACTACAAAGTTTAAACCTTACCTGTATGATTAACTGCGAGATCCCTGCTCTCCCTATTTTTTTTTTCAAGCTAAACGGGTCTCGTGTGCGTGTATAAATTAGGAAGATAAAAGGTTTGAGGATATGTATTATGTGTTTATCCGCCGTCTAACTAATAGCTTCTCCAAGAAGCTTTTATTTATTTAGGATCATTACTACTGTTAACACAATCACCTATAATATATATATGTGCCTACTTATTAATATATATATATATATATATATATATATAATATGCACTAACCTATACATATGCACATCTTAAATCATGTAAATATAATATATGTATTTTAACTTACTGATATCGTATATACTAACACCTAAATTAATTATAAGACTCATTCAAATTCTAATAATGTCCAAATAATTATAATAGGGTTATCACACTACTAATCACTTAAAAGTATATAAATAAGTTTCAATATTTAAAAACAATTTAAATACTCAAAGATAAAATATTGTAATATCACAAGAAGCACATAAATGATGTAAAATGGATGCAACGCATGAATTATATTGGTCAATGAGTAGTGAGAAGCCCGGGTATCACACAATGCCCCAGCTACTTTTCAATCTCTTATGAACAAGGTGTTTAGGGATTGCATGAGGAAGTTTGTTTTGGTGTTCTTTGATGACATACTCATTTATAGTACATCATGGAGAGAACATATGGAGCACTTGAATATTGTCCTCTCCCTCTTGAGACATCATCAATTATTTGCTAAAAGAAGTAAGTGTCAATTTGGTCAAACTCAAATTGAATACCTGGGGCATATTTTTTCTCAACAAGGGGTTTCAACTGATCCTGAAAAGGTTTCTGGAATGCTTCAGTGGCCTACACCTAAGACTCCTAAGCAATTGAGAGGGTTTTTGGGGCTTACAGGCTATTATAGAAAATTTGTTAAAGGTTATGGATTGATAAGCAAACCTTTGACAAGTTTACTAAAAAAGGACAGCTTCAAGTGGAATACAGTAGCTGAAGATGCATTTCAACAATTGAAAATTGCTATGAGTTCTGCACCTGTGTTGGCACTACCAGATTTCACAAAAATATTCATTGTGGAAACTGATGCAAGTGGGAGTGGTATTGGTGCAGTTTTGATGCAAGAGGGAAAACCTCTAGCTTATTTGAGTAAAACCCTGTGCCCAAGAAACCAAGCTCTTTCTATTTATGAAAGAGAATTCTTGGTTGTGCTTTTAGCAGTCCAAAAATGGAAACATTACCTCCAAGGAACAAGGTTTACTATTAAAACTGACCAACAATCCCTTAAATATTTGTTGGAGCAGAAAATAGTAACACCCTTGCAGCAGAGGTGGATAACTAAGCTTTTGGGATTGGACTATGAAATTCAATACAAGAAGGGATCTGATAACACTGCAGCTGATGCCTTGTCAAGAAGAGGTGATGCAGAGTTAGTTGCTATGGCTACTACTGTTGTGAGCCCTACTTGGGTGGCACAGGTCTTCAAGAGTTATGAAAATGATGATTTTATTCAAAAGATTAAAACATTTAAAGCATTGGATGCAGGTTCTTATCCAGATTTTCAAGTCATCGAGGGGCTTTTAAGATACAAGGGCAGGCTTGTGGTGGGAATGTGCAAACTTCTAAGAGAGCTTCTTATTTCTGAGATGCACCACAGCTCTTTTGGTGGTCACTCTGGAATTAATGGAACACTTTTTCGATTGAAGAGGGTTTTTTATTGGCCTAATATGAAGAAGGATGTTTTACAGTGGGTTAAGCAGTGTGATATTTGTGCTAGAAGCAAGTCTGATCATGGTCCCTATCCAGGTTTGCTTCAACCTCTACCAATTCCAAGTCAAGCTTGGACTCACATTTCCATGGATTTTGTGGAAGGATTACCTAAATCTTGGGGTAAGAATGTGGTGTGGGTGATTATTGATAGGTTCACTAAGTATGGGCATTTTATTGCGTTATCTCATCCCTATACTGCTCACTCTCTTGCTAAAATTTTCTTGGATGTCATTTATAAACTTCATGGCTTACCTATAAGCATTGTCTCTGATAGAGATAAGGTTTTCACTAGCATTTTTTGGAAAGAGCTCTTTAAGCTTTTAGGTACAAAATTACAGTTAAGTACTGCCTACCATCCTCAATCTGATGGCCAGACAGAGAGGCTTAACCAATGCCTTGAACAGTACTTAAGGTGCATGACCCAAGACCATCCCAAGCAGTGGCTGAAATGGCTTCCTTTAGCTGAGTACTGGTACAATACCAACTACCACTCAAGCCTAAAGATGACTCCATTCCAGGCTTTGTATGGGTATCTCCCACCAAATTCTGCTATTGGCCCTTATTTGGATACGCAGAATGAGGATGTTAAGGAACTGATGAAAGCCAGGGAGCTAGCCACTGTTCTAATCAAGGATAATTTGCAACAGGCTCAACATCGTATGAAATTTTTTGCAGATCAGAATCGACAAGAGAGGTCATTCGAGGTGGGTGATTTTGTGTTTCTCAAGTTACAGCCTTTTCGCCAGAATTCAGTCTACTTGAGAAAAAATCTAAAACTTTCTTCTAAGTATTTTGGACCTTATAAAGTCTTAGAGAAAGTGGGTTCTGTTGCTTATCGATTGGATCTACCCGAGGAGTCGAAGATTCACCCAGTTTTTCACGCGTCTTTACTGAAAAAATGCATTAGTAAGCGTAACATACCTTCGGTTACTCTTCCGCCTGTGGATGATGCTGGTTTGTTCGTGATTTTTCCTGCTGCTATTTTGGAGTGCCGCCCTTCCTACAACACAGTTACTACATCAAACCAGATTTTGGTCAGTTGGGTGGATTTAGCTTGGAACACTACGTCTTGGGAGGATGCTTCCTTCTTTTTGAAAAGATTTGGTAATACCCATCCTTGGGGACAAGGATTTCAAATTCCGCGGGGTATTGTTATGATCTCACAACAGGAGATAACAAAAGATGAAGATGGAGGTACTGAGAGTAGTTTGAAAGTCAAGGTGTCAGATTCTGGAAATGTTACGAAAGTGAAGAAAGGGGATATTGAGTTATTGGGCCAAAAGGGTAAGAAGAGTTGAAGGCAGTGGGCCAAGGAATTAAATGAATTGGTCTCAATTGGAAAGTTGGCCCAGAAGAAAAAAAGAAGACAAATCATAAAAATGAAAGATGGCCCATTTATCCTTTATTTAATTGCATTCAGTATTTTTCTTTATTAGCCATTCTAGCTTATATTTCCTTTAAATATCAAAAGTGGACGTTGGTCCCCCCTGTTTGTTACAAATGCCACAGTTGGCTGAATGAAGGCTATCAGAAAATTAACAGTACTATCTCTCTCTCTCTCAATTTTCTCTCCCCCTTCATCTATATTTCTATCTATCTTCAATACTCATACTCAATCCAGAAAATACAAAAAATATATTATGAATTTCATTTCCAGAAATTAGTAAACACAACACCTGGTAGAGGATTGGTCTATTGTTGTTAAGATATTGTGGTCAAAACCAAAATTTTATATTTTTATATGCAGCTTTTTCTTCTAACTTTAATTTTTCATTTGCAGTTTTTTTTTTTTTTTTTACACTTTAATTTTGCATGTATTAAGTAGTAAATTAATTGGTAATTTATTAATTTTAAAATTCTATTTATCATTAAATTAATATACATTTTAATTATCTCTTTCTCATTAAATAAAACTTTATATTTTTATTTACAATTTTTTTTACTTTAATTTTTCATGTATTAAGTAAATGAATTGATAATTTATTAATTTAAAAAATCTATTTCTCATTAAATTAATATACATTTTAATTATCTCTTTCTCATTAAATTAAATTAATATGCATTTTTTAAATTTTACTTATTAATTTATGTATCATATTTAAATTTTAATATATGTATATATATATACTCCATATTTTGTGATATGAGACGAGTTTTTCTCATTTATATTTTGCATGATTCATGAACCTATAATCCTAAACGGATCATGTTTTAAAAAAAAAAAAATTAATACTTACATGGAGTTTCGTCTTATACACGAGCACATGAGATCAATTGGTCAAAATTTCCACCATTAATCCGATGTACGCAAACCTCAACATTTTTATTTATTTATATTTTTTTTTTCAAACCTCAACATGAACTCAACAAAAATATCCACCACAATTTATATATATATATATATATATATATATAAATTAAGCTCGAAAATTTAGTATAATATAAGTTCACATAAAATCTAGTACGGAGTATTAGTTTATATACATCACATTATTAGTTCACATACAATATATTATTATGTCATATATTCCTTTTCAACCACATCTCCAACTATTGGATATTTAAAATAAATTTTAACATCAAAATCATGAAAATATAACATTATCCCCACATCAAAAGAGACCAACATATTATTTATCTCGGGGTTAACTATGTGATCATTCCCAATGATTGGGAATCTTGGGATAGATGACACATAGTAAAATATATCTAAATTTCACTTCACAATGGGAACAATATAGTAGGAGTATTAATTTATATACAATATAATATGAGTTCACATACTCTATGATATTAGTTCAAATAGTACAATATACTAATAATTCACATACTGTATAGTATTAGTTCAAATATTAAACAGTATTAGTATACGAACTAATACTATACAATATTTGAACAAATACTATATTTAACAAAAATGTCAAACCTACTTAACAACACTACATAAATATCATATAAAAAAATTAGCATTATAAAGATCATATGTATCAAAATAATAAAATCATTGTAAAAAAATTAGCATTAACATCGATATAACAATAACACTTAATAAAAAAGAAAATTACAAATAAAATGGTCTCTTATACCCACATTAATCTTTAGTACTATACAATATATTAACTAATACTCCCTCCCTCATGTAAAATTTTGCTCAGACCCATTTTTGAGTTCACAAAATATATGTTTATTCTATTTAAATAGTTAACTTTTGAATATTTTTTCTACTTTATTAACAAGATTGAGTATGTACCAACTCGTTATTTCACATATATTTTTTATAATTAAAATATAATTTTTTTAAAAACATGTATAAAAAGAAGTGAATAAAATTTTACAGGACAGATGGAGTACTATATAATATGTGAACTAGTGTTATATCGTATTTGAACTAATATTATACTTAACAAAAAATATACCGGTACATTCATGATTTCAGGTCAATAAAGATTAATACTATTAACTAACTAATAAGATGAACAAAAGTGAGAAGGAACACATTGAGCACACAATTAATAGATATGATCACACCCAATAAACATATGCATGCATCAATACAATAATCACAAGGAAAATAACAAAATTGATGCAATATTGTGTTGGTTTCTCCCTCAACTCTCTATTCATTTAAAATTATAATCTTAATTACTATGAACCATATTAAGGGGGCTAAAAAGTGATCATGCACTCTCCACACATTTATACCCACATTAGAACAAGAGAATCAATGATTTCTTTTATATTTCCATTTTCTCGTAAATTTTTGTAGAAAATAAATTTAAACCAACTCTTTGACAAGGGTGGAGCCAGGATTTAAATTTAGAACGGGCTGAAAGTCTAAAAAAATTACAGTGCAAATTTTTTTTTTACATAAATTGTGTCGACGATTTTTTTATTCCATATAATTCATTGATAATATATAGGATCATGTTCTCAAACAATTCTCTTTCAATATAAACCACGATAATATCTATTCTCCATTTTATTTCAAAGAACACTTTTGACATGTTTCGTAGCTAAAAATGTTTGTTCGGTCGTAGCAATGGTAACTTGAAGTGTCAAATACAGTACAAAATTTATACAAGCATCAAACAAAAAATTAATAAAATGAATTAAATAAAAAAATCGTGAAAAAATAAATTTAATCTTTAAGAAAAGGAATCAAATACTGCAATACCCGTGATTTTTAATAATATAAATATATTTAATTTATTTTAAATATTATATATTTTCTAATTTATTGAGATAAAATATATTAAAGCCCATTTAAATTTAGGTCATTGAAATTGTAACTTTATCTTTAAATTTTTATTCCAAAAATCTCTCAACTAAAATTATACTGTGTTTCTCTATTTTATACATCGAGTTTTCTTCCTAGTCTCCTAGATCATAAGTGAGCGGTGAATTGCTACGGCGAAAACAGTAAATTTTCTTATATTATATTAAAAAAAATATATAATAATAATAAAAAAAAAAATTGAGATGGGCTACAGCCCACCTTAGCCAAGCTTAAGGTCCGCCCTTGCTCTTTGAGAAAAAAAAAAAATCATCATTTAAGATAGATAATTGATTATCTATAAAAAAAAATGTAAATGACTGAGAAAAATAAACAAGAAACACTCTAAATACCTTAAATCACTCAATTCAAGTGTCAAGTCATTGATTTGTAATTGCAACCATTATAATGGGTAGTTCCCCACGAGTAGAACAATTACATTATAGCAATTTGTCATACCTTTGTCAACGTCCTCTAGAAAAAAAAATTAAAAAAAAGACTAGTTTAGTTGTTTTTTTCAAAATTTTTGTATTTTAAAATAAAAAAATATTCTAAAATTTTTATTTCGATTTTTTTGGCGATATTCATAGTTTTTTCGGTAATTTTTCTTTGAAATTTTTAAAAACAATACAATATGTGACTCAGTGTTAACTCAACAGTGATTCATTGGTGGGTGTATATATAATTATAATTTTAAAGAGGAGTAATATAATTTTATTACATGTATTTTTTAAAAAAAAATTAGGGGTGAACTTATTAAAATATAGAATGTATAACTGTGACTTATTTGAAAAACTCAGTCCATAATTTATGGGTATATATAAGTATTTGGTACACACAAATATTTTTCAATCGTTATTTATACACGTCAAAAAAAAACTCAAGAAACCATTTATTATGATTAGAATTTATATATTTCATATCTCATTCATTTAATTAGAAATCATAGGTGATAATATGTATACGACAACATTCGATGCATGCGTATATGACTAATCGACAAAACATAACATTTGAATTTTGAGTGGGATCTCTTGTACGTCATCAATTGTCATGTTTACTTGGTAAAATATTAAATCGATTTTAGGAGAAGCATGTAAATTAATACAACAGAATAATATATTACAAAATAGACTTTAATGTCTTATTCATTAAATATTGTTAATTATGTATATTAAAATGTAATACTAACATCAACTTAAACATATAAATTATTATAACTTAAACATATTAATAATTTCTATATAATGTGAAATTGCGCGGATATTAGTTGAATGTTGAACTTCATTTTGATTTTTTAACACAACAAATAATAAATAATTCAAATTACGTTGTACGGAGTACTTAATTTGTCTAGTTAATTAGGTGGCACACAAAGCTGCATGAGGCCACTAATCCACTTTAACAAATAATTGGGACAGTTAAGAAATCAATGAGTGTATTAATTCCTCCATTCCAAAATAATGATATCTTTTATTTTATTTTTACGTAAATTGATAAAATATTATTTATTGTATTTAAAATTTTACTTTAATTTTTTAAAAATATATCCTTATTTATTAAATACAGTATTGAGATAATTTGAGTATTTATATTATTTTATACCCTTAAAAAAAATTATATTCCCTCTGTGGTGATGTAAGATAAATGAAGAGTATTTTAGGTGATTTGATGATGTGTAAAGTAAAATGTATGTAAAAAGAGTGTCAAATAATCTTGGGCGTCCAAATAAAAAAAGTGTGCAATTAATCATGAGACGAAAAAAAGTACTCCCTCCGTCCGCCTATAAGTTTCCCGTTACTTTTTGGTACATAGATTAATAAAAGTGATTAAATAATAGATATAGTACAAGTGATGTGATAGAGAGAAGGAGAGAGATGAAGAGAAAAAGTAAGATATAAAATGAAGTGTAAAAAAAAGTACTTACCAAAAAGGTATATATGAGAAGCAGACAGACAGACCATGATAAAATGAGAAACTTATAGGCGTACTGATGGAGTACATTCATCACCAAACCCTACCATGTGCGCGTCTAAGAAAATACAAGGTGTTGGTCAAATTCGAATACTAATAATCAAGTGTTTTGGTAATACGAGGAAACTATGTGATTTGGTGTCCATTCATGATTCACCACTGTTTGTGTCCGTTTTAATAGAGTTTCGACATTTTTATTAATGCTTGAAGTGATTGTGATGGAGTACTTTGATTAGATTGGCTACCCTCCTAGGATTCCGAAGAGTAAGAAACAATTGATGATTAATTAAATTTGAGTGGTTTACACAACTTTTGCTTTATCCAAATAGTATTCCTAGACGTGGTTAAATGACCATCCCTAACCTAACCAATTGTTATAGTGATATAGTTTTGAGATTTCAGGTTCTAAAATTTTATGATGTAAATAATTTTTAAGGGTCAGTTTATATAAAACGGTCCTCGTAAGTGGACGGTGGAACTGGTCTTTCAAGTTAGTCGATTATTGGATCAAGCAAAACTCTGATTTTAAACGAGAACTCTGCAAGTGATCGATGTTTAGACCGAATATCAAAACATTGAAAAAATGACCATCGATCTTAGTTACCCTAAAACGTTGTGTTTACTTTGGTTTTAAAACTTGGGTTTTCATTTTAAAATTATAAACGGGTTTTACTTCAAAATTTAAAAGTCCGAATCTGACTATATTAAATTTATGGATTAGTCTAGAATAGACTCGAGTGTACGTACACTCGAGTTCTATTTAATTTTTTTTTCCGCTTTTTTCCATTTTTTTCCATTTTTTTCGCTTCTTTTGTTTGTTTTTTTTTTCGTTTAATTTTTTCCATTTTTTTTCGCTTTTAATTTTCTCCCTTTTTACCTTTTTTATTTTTTTTTTATTATAAAATGTTAGGGAGAAAGCTTGAACTATATATCTCAACATTAAAAAAAAATAAATTTACTCACCATTTAAACTACTAATATATTTTATTAAATATTGACTTTCTATTATATATATATATATATTATAATAAAATGATAAAAATGTGTTATAAATAAAAAATGAAACACAATATAATTTAAACGTGCAAGTCATTATAATTGAAAAGTGCAATACAATATTAATGAAATGTGTAAGTCAATATAACTAAAAAGTGTAAGTCATTTAAAAATCTGAAAAGTGCAACACGATATTATTAAAACGTGTAAGTCACTATAACTAAAAAGTGTAAGTGTATATAACTGGAAAGTGCAACACAAGTTTTATTAAAAAGTGTAAGTGAGTATAACTGAAAATTGCAACGCAATATAACTAAAAAGTGTAAGTCAATATAACTGAAAAGTACAACACAATATTTTACTAAAAAGTGTAAGTCACTATAAATAAAAATATTATTCTGAAATGCATGACACTACAGTAGAAAGGTGCAACACAATTTACCAAAAAGTGTAAGTCATACAACTGAAAAATGTAACACAATATTACTAAAAAGTGTAAGACATTGTAAATAAAAATATTATTGTAAAGTGTAGGACACTACAATAAAAAAGTGCAACATGGATTATCAAAAAGTGTAAGTCACATAAGTGAAAAGTGCAACACCAAAATTAAAAATAAGTTCAAAAAATGTTGAAAGTGGGACTCGAACTCATACCATTTTATTAATTAAAAATAAGTTCAAAAAATGTTGAAAGTGGGACTCGAATTCATACCATTTTATTAAAACAAGTACCGTGATTACCACTAGACTATAACCTAATTTCTATAATTCTTTTATCATTATTAATACATATTCACTATTTTAACATAAAATTAAATTAGTATAATTCCACTACAATTATTAATTATAGTATCACTCTTACAATAATAATAATAATATAATAACTTTAATAATTACATAATCATCTAATCATTATAATTATTTTCAACAATAATATAAAAATACAATTCCATTCCATCTTACACATTAATCTAACACGAAGTTAAATTTCCTCCTACTCAATTTAAAAAAAAAATACACATATTACTATTAATCATAATTTCAAAATTTAATTTTTAAAAATCACTCAAAACTCTAAGTAAACATAGCTTAAAGGAGTTGAGTCGAGTAGTATCTAATCAACTCAAGCTTGACCTCGTCTTAAATTCAAAGTTTGAAACTCAACTAAGCTCGACTGCTTATAACGTATTGTCATCTCGTAGTATCATTGAACAAATTTTACATTTGTAATAAATTTATGATGTTACCTCGATCATGTGATATTTTTAGAATTTATTAATATTTTTTCAATTTTTTTTACCAATATTAGGCTCGGCGTTGATATTGCATACCAACATTTTTTTATTTTATTTTAAATATTGTAAAAATATTGATGTTCTCAATATCGATGCATGTGACCAAAAAAGTTGAATATATATTTAGGATATTTAAGTGGCCACAAAAGTTGAATATATATTTAGGATATTTTTAAATATCTTCTTCCTTGAATCCAATCCAAGTATATAGGTTTGTAATTAGTTTTTGGTTTATTAAGGTAATTGACCTTGTAAAAGATTATGAGACTTGGGGCGATGGGGGTACCGAGCCAGAGCAGGAAGAGGCTGAGTAGAGTGCAGTTATCGATCAGTGCAGGCTAGGCGGAAAAAAAGGAAGTTTTGTCGGATTCGGTCATGATGAACATGACAGTGGATGAACTATGGAAGATGCCACAAACGTCGAAGATCTTTAAAAAATAAGGAAGGTGGGTAATGACTTGATCAAAAAAGAAAAGGAATAAGGATCGAGTTGTGACGTTAGTCAAATTAAATTAGGCTCTTATTACCATGTTGGGATGAATGGAATAAATATTGTACTCCCTCCGTCCACCAAAAGTGTGCTCATTTCTTTTTTTGGGTCCACAAAAAACGTGCTTATTCTATTTAAATAATTAACTTTTGAATATTTTTTCTACTTTACTAACAAGATTGAGTATCTAACAAATATATTTTTTACTCATTATATTAAATATATTCTTTATAATTAAAATATGATTTTTTTAAAAGCATATATAAAAAAAGGTGAGCACACTTTTGGTGGACAGAGGGAGTATTAACAATGAGAATAAATATATATAGATTACATTATGGACTTTTAAGTTAACTAAACAATATGTATCAAGATATAAAAACTAGTTAAGTTATATTGAGCACGTAGAGTAGATTATTATTAAGTATAAATTTGATAATTACTCGATTAAATTTAATAAACCTTGATGTTTTTAGAATCAATACCCATTTTTTTACTCAATATTATTGATTTTATTGAATCAAATATGTGTAGTTTGCAAATACCAAAAAAAAAAAAAAAACCTTAACTTGAACAATATAGTACCATTTAAATTTATATTAATTCCCTAACAATAAACAAAAGTGTGAATGATACTTCGAGATGACAATGAAGATTTTATAGTGTGTGAACTTTGTCGAGAACTCTACATTCATGAATTACATTGAACAAGTTAGACTTATTCTTCATCGTAATTCTTATTTTTTATTTGAGGTTGTAAATCGTAATGTCAATTTCGTGTCACATACTTTTGCTATAACTTCTCAATTATTCGATAACTTTTATTATTGGATTGAGTGTCCGAATTTTATGATAAACTTTGTTGATATTTCATGTTCTTGCTATTAAATTTTATAAAAACGATAATATATGATGAAAGTATATTTTACCATCAATGGTTTTTTTTCCTTAACAAATTAACATCCACCCTATTTAAAGTGTTAATTAAAATGTCATGTCCAAGTTATATTCTGCTTAATATCATATAAAACAAATAATGTGTTTCTTATGAAGTCCATCACTTGCGCAAGCCACAAGCTACTTGTACAGTTGTACCATAATACTATTTCATTCGTTTCTCGATAAGTTACTCGTTCGCTATTTGCACAAATTTTAAGAAATATATCAGTATTTAATGTGTATTAAAATAGATAGAGATGAAATAAAGAAAATGTAGTGAGACATATGAAATAAAAAGTAAAAGAGTAAAGATATAAGTAAGGTGTCGACAAAAAAATAAATAATAACTTAACCAGAAACGTTCAAAATAACAAATTGACAAAACGCGTAACTTAATCGGGAATAATGTGCAAACGAGTAACTTATCCAACACACTGCGAATTATATAATACTTCACTAAAATTTGATTTTCTATTAATCACAACCTTTAATATTATATTATCATTAAAGATACACTAATTCGATGCTCGTCGAATTAACTACATCTGGATTTAAGAAGAAAAAAAAAAACTAATAATGAGTACTGTGAATGGGTGATACGATAACTCATTTATTTTTTATTTTTAAGGTATACAGATTATTGAAAAAAATATATTTAAGAATCAGTAGAATCTTGCCAGCAAAGCAGCATGACGATGCAGCGGCGTAGGATGTAAAATCTGGCCCTCTCCTCCTCCACCTTACGGCGGAATGGCTCTCTCACCTGACTTTCCCAAAACACTCTCATTTCTATTGCCATCATATATCCACGGCGGCGGCGGGCTCTAACGGCGGTGGTTGAGTGAAGTGGTAACAATGAGGCTGATATATATATATATAGGGTGTGATTGGGTACTGTGGTGGATTTGTGATTCTAATTCTTTTTTCCACAAATTCAAACAACTCCTGATAATATCTTGAATATTTGAATATAATGTACGCATATTGCAATATTGGATTATTATATTATCTCGAAATTAAATAATTTGCATTATTATCTGCTTATGGGCATATATATATATATATATATATATATATATATATATATATCTTTACATCATATATTTGAGAATTTTTATCTCTCCTACGTGGCATTCTCATTTGCCTTTAATTTAAAATATTGCAATTCTGTGAGTCCGTTTTTCTTTTTCCAAATTTTCTTTTTGAAATTTATATTAAACTGTTTTTTCTTTCATAAATATAACTTCTTTAAACCGTTTTTTCTTCTCACACTAATAAAAATAACTTTTCATTCTCATAAATTGTTTTTCTTTCTCATTAACATTTCTCTCTTACTTTTCATTTCCTCTCTTATTCTCATTCTTTCCTTCTCACGTTCTCTTGCATTTTTTCTCATTTTATTTTCTCTGAACATTTTTCTCCTTATTTTTCATTTTCTTTCTTCCTCTCCATGTTCTCTCTCAAGTTTCTGCACTGTTTATAGATTCATTTGGGTTCATCCTCACATATAACTGGACGGTTCATTTTTTTTAATATGTATTTTAATTTCTATCTTCTGTATTTTCTCAATTTAAATTAAACATTGCCACTGCTTCTCCCGAAATTTGAAATATGACATCTATTAACCTAATCTACTTATATTGGTAAGTATTGTTTTCAAAATTTTATCTCAATTAATTTATTACTAAAATTTCTTTTTATATAAGAGGTCTATAATGCAGTATTTTTTTTTTATAAAATATTATAATTTCATGATTCTATTTTTATAAATTTTAGAACTTAATTTTTTTAAATCTTTACATTATATGCATTGTAATGAAGTGGGAACAATTTTTTGATTTTTTTCTCTCTAATCTATATGATTTTCTATATGCACATTTATATTTCAAATTTTATATTCTCTCAATTGTCTTAACTTTTTCTTTAATTCTTATTTTGAAATTTGTGTGTTAAGATCGAAAAAGTTACAGAGTTTGTACTTTAATTTTTTGGACCTGTTACCATAAAATGCATGTACTCTAGAGTTTTGTATTGTTAACCTCGATTCCAGAGTATTTGTCCGATCCGGATTAAATATTCTTGGACACATATTCTTTTATTTCTCTTGGTTTAATTGTTACTCCTATTATTTGTAGCATACATCACTTTTGATTGTTTCTTTCACTTTTTTTAAATGATATTGTTTCTTTCACTTTTTAAATGTGTGATGTTCTTATTTATAAGTTATAGAGTATAATTATTTTAAAATCTATTTTAACAAAAACAATTGTGATTTAAATTATATTCATATAATACTTTACGAAATGAGGGACTAAAACTTAAGATGTAGAAAGTTTTAGTAACCTTAAATTTATCATGATTTTTTTTAAAGTAATGTATGAAAAAATGTGCATTGCAATAGTTCATAAAATTTTTAAAAAGAATTGAAGAGAACTTTACATAAGAATTATTTAAAAGTACATTAGTCAAATTAATTTAATTAATATATTTCATTTCAATAATTCATATTACTTATTTAATTTTTTATTAGTTAGTTTTTTTTATTCTTCTTTTGATTTATCATTTTAAATAATGTATAATGTTGATAATAAACTATAGTTCATTCATGTATTACACATATCATTCAGAAAATAAAGTGTTTAATTTTTGTTAATCCCGCGTAGTACGCGGGGACTGCACTAGTATAAAATATTTGAAGGTACGTATATATTGCATAAAATATATTCTCAATTTTCTTATTTGTTTTAATTACACAAAAATTTACATAAAATATTTCATACATGAAATATATATATATATAATCAAACTTAATTAAAATAATATTTTTTCGCTTTCGATATTGTTTTACTACATGATTATAATATTGTCACTACAAGATCAAAAGTGTACTACTACAAGTCAAATAATATTTTGAACACTTAAATTTTGGGGCGAATTTTCAAGAATATTTTTTGACATGTAGTATTACACTTTTGGTCTTATAATGATACTCCCTCCGTTCTACAATAAGTGTTGTTTTAGCCCTTTTCTTTTGTGCATAAATAAATGTTGTTTTAGAATTTTTACACTTTTTATTCCCATTATGCCCTCTAATTTAAAAATTATTTGAGATAAACTTGGAAATAATTGAAAAAGATTAGTTTAAATTTTTGAAAAGATTTGAAGGGAATTAATGTAATTAAAATCTTCCTTTATTATTGAAGGGTATACTTGTCAATACATACTCTTTCTTAATTTCAAAAAATTTCATAAAAACAACACTTATTAAGTTATTATAGAACGGAGGGAGTAATATTTAGTCTTATACAGTAGTAATAATATATTGATCATGTAGTAAATCATCTGCTTTCGATTCACGAATTTTTTGAACTGATCCAAATTTAGACTAATAATCCGCGAATTTTTTAAATTTACCTTAACTAAATATATTTAACGTGTAAAATATTTTATACAAGTGCTGCTATTTGTTTTAAGGAATACATAGTATAAGAAAAAGTGAAAAACTCATGCATTTGCAGTTTTGGATTTATAATAATACAAATATGAGAGTGATTTTTTTTATTTATCTTGTGCAGATTTTATTAAAAAGTTTCATTTATCTCGATTCTAACCCACGGGTTTTCTCTCTCTTTTTCTATTAGGTTTAAGTGAAAACAAAATGACAAATAGATGTGTACAATGTAGTTGTTGTGTATTATTGAAAGTATTGTTACATTGGTAAAGAATATTTATTTTATTAAAAATATTAGCTAGTTATTAAAAAGTATTAAATGTGGATCTAAGTGTTACTCTCATAAAATATGCTCCATTTCTGTTATTTTATCTGGGACAAAGGGGCTTTCTCAGTGATCGACAAGTGGCACAGAAAAGGCTATCTCATGATAAAAGGTACCTGGAAGCAGGATGGCAGAAGTTGTTATCTGATCAACGTCTATGCACCTTGTAACACAAGAGACAAGAGAGAGGTCTGGGAGGACCTATCGACAGTAGTAGAACAATGTTGGGACATATATCTATGTATCGCAGGGGACTTCAACTCCATTAGAAGCAACGACGAAAGAGTTGGAAGAGGAGAACGCGAAGACAGGAGAGACATGGAAAATTTTGGGTATTTCATTCGGCTAGCAAATCTGATCGATCTCCCCCTCCTTGGCAGGAAATTCACTTGGTACAGGCCGGACGGGACGTGCAAAAGTCAGCTTGATAGGATCCTCGTAAACGCGGAATGGGCGGAAAAATGGCCCGACAGTTCACTGAAGGGATGGGGCGATCCATATCGGACCATTGCCCAATTTACACCTTGCATCAAAAAATCGATTGGGGCCCAAAACCATTCCGATTTTTCAATGCCTGGATGAAACACCAGAATTTTAGAGATTTTGTGGCAAATAAATGGAAATCGTACAGCATCTAGGGATGGGGAGGGTACGTTATGAAAGAAAAATTAAAACTTTTGAAAGGTGACCTTAGAGAATGGAACAGGAATGTATTCGGAAGCCTGGAATCGGGCATAGAAGAGAAAAGAAAGGAGATCGATAGACTTGATACCCTGGATGACATCTTCGGTTTAGAAGATCGAGAGGAAGAAAAAAGAAAGGAAACGCTTGCAGGTCTACACCACGATTTGAAACTTAAAGCAGATCAATTACATCAAATGGCGAAAATAAATTGGATGAAGGAGGGAGACATGAACACCAAGCTATTCCATAGAGCGATAAACTGCAGAAAATTGAACAATGCAATAAAGGGCCTCTACATCGGGGGGCAGTGGTCGGAATCAGTGCCAGAAATCAAAGGAGAGGCCTTCAGACACTTCAGATCGCAATTTAAAGCAGAACAGTTCGATAGGCCGAAGATACCCCCAAATCTGATCCATCGAAAGGTGGGCGCCTGTGATAATTCGTTTTTTATCGCAGAATTCACTGAAGATGAGGTGAGAAAGGCAATTTGGGACTGTGAGATATCCAAAAGTCCGGGGCCCGATGGATTTACACTGGGGTTTTTCAAGGAAAATTGGGGGTTACTAAAGGGGGAAATTATGCAGATGATGACAGAATTCCATGAACATGGGAAATTGGTGAGAGGAATAAACCCGTCTTTCATTGTATTAATACCAAAAAAACAAGGAGCGCAGTTTTTAGACGAATTCCGACCCATCTCTCTCATTGGGAGCCTCTACAAGATTATTGCAAAAATACTCGCTAGACGGTTGGCCAAAGTACTCGATTCTGTAATCTCGGAGTGCCAATCTGCCTTCATCGGGGGGCGTCAGATTATGGATGGTATTCTCGTGGCACACGAAGCTATTGACGAGGCTAAAAGGAAGAGAAAAAGAAGGGTTCTATTCAAAGTAGACTTCGCCAAGGCTTATGATTCCGTCGATTGGTCCTTCATTGATTGCATGATGGAAGGTATGGGCTTCAATTCTAAATGGAGGACCTGGATGCTGGAATGCATCTCTACGGCAAGCGCGGCCGTGCTTATTAACGGTAGCCCGTCCGGGGAATTCAAACTAGAACGCGGGTTACGACAAGGCGACCCGCTTTCGCCGTTTCTATTCCTCATTGCTGCCGAGGGATTAAATATTCTGGTGAACCGGGTTGTGGAAACGGCAGCGCTCGATCCCATCAGAATGGGGAAAAACATGATTCAAGTGCCGATCCTGCAATACGCCGACGACACGATGTTCTTGTGTAACAGAAGTTGGGAGGATATACAGGCTATTAAAAAAGTCCTAAAACTATTCGAACTAATCTCAGGGTTTGGTGTTAACTTTAATAAATGCAGGTTGATTGGGATCCACGTGTGCGATGAAGAGAAAACCGAGATGGCTGAATATCTGGGGTGCTCTACTGGCAGCCTACCAATGGAATTTTTGGGCATGAACGTGGGGCTTAACCATCACAAAATCTCATCCTGGGACGGGATGATAAAGAAGATTCGAGGGAAGCTTGAAACTTGGAAGGACAAGCAAATTTCAATGGGAGGGAGATCCACTCTCATCCAGGCCGTGCTATCCGCGGTACCCACCTACTATCTTTCTTTTTTTAAAATTCCAAAAACTGTTTTGTGCGAAATTAAAAAATTGCAGAGGAATTTTCTATGGGGAGGGGCAGGGGGTGAAAACAGGAAAATATCTTGGGTGAAGTGGGAGGAGGTGTGTAAAGATAAGAATAAAGGGGGCCTAGGTATTAGAGATTTAAACATTTTCAATTCCGTGCTCCTGGGGAAATGGGTGTGGAGGATGTTAACGGAACCAAACAATCTCTGGGTTAGGGTGTTAAAATCCAGATACGGGGGTCTCGGGATGGAGGAGTATGTTAATAGACGTAGAGGGGGGAGTAATGCAGGAGCCTCGAGCTGGTGGAAAGAAATAAAAAAGATATATCAGGAAATGGGAAGGAGTGAAGCTAGACATAAGATTACCAGGATCGTGGGAACAGGGGGACACACGAAATTTCGGACGGAAGAATGGATAAAGAGGGGTGGGAGCATTAGAGATTTGTTCCAAAACTTGTTCAACATCAGTTTACAAAAGGAGAATTCAATTAGAAACATGGGTAGATGGGAGAATAATGAATGTAAATGGTCGTGGATCTGGGATAGAGATTTGAGCGATAGCGAGAGAGGGGAACTAACGCATTTATGTGATATTTTAGACAGAAACAAATTATCGCAGGTCGTCGACGATAGCTGGAGCTGGGAATTAGCACCAAATGGTGCTTATTCCACCAGCCGTGCATACACAAAGATGATCGAGGAAGCTGGGGAGGAGGCAGAGACAATCGCGTCCAAACCTGAGTACATCAATCTGTGGGGCTGCTACGCACCAAAGAAAGTAAAACTGATCGGGTGGAAGGCTCTAAAGGGCAGACTTGCCACCACCGATAACCTGAGTAGAAGAGGCGTTGCAATAGTGGAGGAGGAATTGAGTTGCAAACTCTGTAACGAAAAAACAGAGTCGAACGAGCATATGCTGTTAGACTGTAACTTCGCTATTTCGATCTGGCATACCTGCTACAAATGGCTAAAAGTGTATATGGTTCCACTGAACAACATCAAGGGACATCTGCTGCAGCATATCGAAGCTCTCGGACCCGGCAAAGTAAGAACAAAATTTATGGCGAGCCTATGGTTTTGCGTTATATGGAAAATATGGAGATGCCGAAATGCTAGAAGATTTAACGATGAATGTCGGGATGCAAAGAAGGCACTAGAAAATATTAAGATCAATATTTGGTCGTGGATGGGAGGAAAAAACCTGGTAGCACCGAACTCTTCAATTTCGGCTTGGTGTAGCGACCCGTTCCTTTGTATCATGGAATAATTATATCAATCGAGGTCTAGGCGGATATTAAAATCATGTGCATAATTTAGGCTTCACGTGTAAAAATATGGGTTGAGTACCCCATGTACTCGGGAGAAATGAGAATTCCAATTTTACTATTAAAAATAAAATAAAATTCCACATTAAATATCGAAATAAATTAAGCTTACAAGAAAAACATTAATATTACTCCTAAATGTGTGAGATAACTCATCAAATTGAATCCAGCAAAAACACTTCACTTTATATTTAAGGCGTGGATTTGTCCCTCCAAGTCGGTTAAATACATAATTGTACTCTTCCTATCCATTTATTAATTTACTATATCAAATACTAAAACTGTCATTTTAATAAAATGAGTCTAATAAATAGGCTCCCCCAACATTTAAACCCTAAACTACCTAACTCTAAACCTTTGCAGCCACCACCGGCAGCAGCCGCCCACCACCACCTCCTCCTCCGGCAGCCGTCAACTCCACCCAAAAGTTTCATATTTTATTTAGAAATAAAAAAAAAAAAAAAATTTAAAATTTTTTTCGACAAATCAGTGTAAAATAGTATACGCTATTATCGATAAAAGTTGATCGAAATTATACACTATTGACGACAACAATTTATCGACAATAGAATATAATTTTGATCAACTAATGAAAAAAAAAACACAAATATAAATGTATTCTCTTCGTCCCACAAATATAACTACTACATTTAAATTTCAAAATAGTTGGATCTTCATGGGTAATTACGAATGAATAATATTGTTAATATTCCGTACAATATTTAATACTCCGTATTACTTAAGTAAAAGAGGAAATATGACTATAATTTGGGACATTCGAAAAAAGAAAATGTGATTATCTTTGTAGGACGAAGGAAATACTCTCTCCGTTTTTTAATAAATGATATTTTCGTTAAATTTGTTGGAATTAAAAAAGAGTGTGTATTAACAAGTATACCATTAAATAATAAAAGAAGAAGTTTCTAATCACATTAATTCCCTTATCACATTAGGAGATTTTTTTTAAGTTAAAGGGAGACAATGTAAAAAATTTAAAAACATCATTTAATTGTGTACAAAAAAAAAAAAAACTAAAACATCCTTTATTAAATAACGGAGGGAGTATTTATTATGAATGTTTTTAGGGATGGACTATCAACACCCCAAATAGTATTATTCACACTCCAAATTTATTTAGACAAAAATAGACATAATTAAATTTACTAAAATATCTTTTAAATATTTTAAAAAATTATAAACACCCTTAATAATTATATACACACCCCATTCTTCAACCCTATCTCATTTAACCCCCATTAACCTATTTTTACTTTTATGTCAAAAAATAACTATCCTTAATTAATATCTTTCCTTCACGCATAAACAGATAAACCCTATCACCATGAACCCTTTATACGATGAAATAATTACAACAAACATAGTTATGTAAGAAGAAAATGGGATGAAGAATATTAATATAAGTATATGTAATGTTTTTTACACTTTTTTCATATATTTTTTTACATTTTATTCACTTTTTTTACTATACCAGTCGTTGATGTGTTCGATCGAAATCGTGGCCGAACACGTCACTGTGTGTACGGCCGGAATGGTCGAACGTATCATTGTATGTACGACCATTTTCGGCCGAACACAAACGTTGTTTTAAGAAGCAATATTGTGGTTTCAACATAACAATTACTGTTTGCTCATATATATATATATATATATATATATATATGATGGATTAGGTTAATAATAACAATGAGTTTAGTGGGTGATAATATTTTATAGGTTAATAATAACAATGGATTTAGTAGATGATAATATGTTAAAGACAACAATGGGTTTAGCATGGTATGTACAGTGTTCGACCATATACGGCCGTGCAACTATGGAGTGTTTGGCCATTTTCGGTCGTGCACTTCCTTGGTTGTGCGGCCGTTTCAGCTGTGCACAATAAGGAATGCGCGGCCACGAATTTGGCCGAACACCTATGTTACAATAGCACGAACAGTAGTAAAAAGGCTTAAAAACGAGACTCAAAACACTATTTCAGCATATCAAACTCAATTTTTTTTATACAATCATTCAACAATTAGAAAAATAGTGTTTGGTCGTCTCTTCCTGTTGGAGAAATTGGGTTTTTATTCAATTTCTTAATATTTAATTGATTTTAATTAATCAATTATTTGAGGGTATGAATATTTAATTTCCGAAGAAATAAATATTGTAGGATCGTTCTACTCTCCGAGTAGATGATCGTAGTATATTTAAAATTTCAAAACCGAATTTCGGTGAGTGAGAAATTAATGTACGAAGTTTAAGACAAAGTGATGCGTTGGGAGTAGTTTTAATAACTATCCCACATTGATAAATGTGAGAATTAACTACCTCCTTATTAATAGGAGTTAGTTAAGAATGTTCAAATTGTAGTGACTATTGAACCATTCAATTAGCCACACGCGCGCGCGCGCGCCGCCCGTCCGGCCGTGCCGTGCCGCGCCGGGTCCTGGGCCTGGGCCTTAGATCTTGGCAATTGGACTTTGGGTGGACTTTGGGCTTGGGCCTGGGGCCCCTCTATCTTTTTGAGGTTCTAAAAATGTGTCGTTACTGCCTTAAATACCCGTCTGTTCCACACCTGATTTTGGGAAAAACTTACTTTTGCATACAACAAAATTCACCTGAGTTTTTCCAGAAAAATTGCATACTATTTTCAGCATTGCATAGCATTTTAGAGTGCGATCCGGTTCTAACGTGTAATCTGTTCGCTGGAGCTTTGTACGCTGCGGTGTTGCTCGTGCAAAGAGGAAGCCGTTTTACCTTTCGAAGCAACTCGTCAATCCGTGAACACTAGCCGGGACGTGTTTGTTTTACGGGAAAAGATATCACCTTGACTCGGCTCTTTTCCCTAACTTTCTGTTTATCTACAGTGCTGTTTTCTTCCCTTTCTGGACCTGCTATTCTAAGAAGCTGCTCAAACAAGGAAGCTGCCTCTTTTGGAAAGTTGAAGAACTCGAAGAATTTGTAATTTCATTTACTGTCTTTATTTTTTCCGTCTAAATTCTTTGTAAGCCATTGTTGGTAATCTATAAACCAACAATCGTAAAACAAACAAGAAAAAAAAAAAAAAAAAAAAGATACCACAATGGCATCTGACGGAAATGGCTCCGATAACACCCCTATCGACAATACCCTGGTTGAGAACACCTCGAACCCAACTCCAAACGTTGTCCCCAATAACACGTTTTTACCCCCCATGTTTTTTCCACCATCTGAAACTCGCAATTTCATGGTGCATGGGGAAAAACCCAAGAAGTTCTCGGGTACTGATTTTAAGAGGTGGCAACAAAAGATGTTGTTTTACCTCACGACACTTCACCTGGCAAGGTTCCTCCGGGAGGATCCGCCCGTTGTCGCTGAAAGTGAAACGGATAATGCTAGGAGGGTCGCATTTGACCAATGGTCTCATGGCGATTTCTTGTGTCGGAACTACGTCCTTGGAGGACTAGTTGACGCGTTGTATAACGTGTACCAACCGGTTCGTACTGCCAAAGAACTGTGGGAGTCTTTGGAACGAAAGTACAAAACCGAGGATGTCGGAACTAAGAAGTTCGTGGTGGCGAGATTTTTGGACTTCAAAATGGTAGATGGTAAATCTGTCGTTGAACAAGTTCAAAAATTTCAGTTAGTCCTACATGATATCCTCGCGGAGGGTATGGTCCTTCCGGACGCTTTCCAAGTAGCCGCAGTGATTGAGAAACTACCACCTTCTTGGAAGGATTTTAAAAGTTATCTCAAACACAAGCGAAAGGAAATGAGCCTAGAAGATTTGATCGTCAAACTTCGAATTGAAGAAGATAATAAAAGGATGGACGGTAAATCAAATCAAGTCTCGGATGAGGCAAAGGCAAATTTAATGGAACGTGGTGAATCGTCTAAAAAACGTAAAAGGCCTAATGACAAAGGTAAAGCACCTGTTCCTGCAAAACCCAAATTTAATGGTAATTGCTATAAGTGTGAAAAACCGGGCCACAAAGCAACTGATTGTCGCGTCTCTAAGAAAGTTGATAAAAACAAAGGTAAGAGAGGACAATCAAGTGCTAATGTGGCACAACATAATCTCACTGAAATGGATATGTCTGCTGTTGTGTTTGAGACCAACATGGTTGACAATCCAAAGGAATGGTTCGTGGATACCGGTGCTACTTGCCATGTTTGTTCCGAGAAGGGTGTCTTCTCGACTTATGCTCCTGCTGATGGGAGAAAGCTCCATATGGGAAACCATGCCTCGTCTGATGTGGCTGGTGTTGGAACTGTGGTGCTCAAGCTCACTTCTGGCAAAGAGCTCAAGCTGAAGGATGTGCTGCATGTCCCGGACATCCGCAAGAATCTGATCTCCGGCTCTCTTCTAGTTAGTCATCAGTTTAAACTAGTTTTTGAGTCTGATAAAGTTGTACTTAGCAAGTTTGGACAGTTCCTTGGTCGAGGTTATCTCGAGAATGGTCTGTTCAAAATGAGTGTAATGGTTGTAAGCCGTAAAGGCAAGAAAGTTATCAATGAAAACGTTTCTACTTCCTCTTACATCGTGGAGTGTTCCTCTTTATGGCATTTAAGATTAGGACATGTAAATCTAAAATCTATAAAGCGTTTAGTAAATCTTGATTTACTTAAAATGAACAATATTGAAACACCTAAAAAGTGTGAGATATGTGTTGAAGCTAAAATGACAAAGTTGCCATTTACTTCTGTGGAAAGGGACACTGCTCCTCTAGACTTAATCCATACTGATGTGTGTGATTTAAAGTTTGTGCAAACTAGAGGTGGCAAAAAGTATTTCATTACTTTTATTGACGATTGCACAAGATTTTGCTACGTTTATCTCTTGCGAAGTAAAGATGAAGCTATTGAAGCTTTTAAACTTTACAAGAATGAAGTAGAAAATCAACTTAGCACTCGAATTAAGGTGATTCGAAGTGATAGAGGTGGGGAATACGTAGCACCTTTTGAACAGTTATGTGCTGAGTCTGGCATCATACATCAAACTACTGCTCCTTACTCACCTCAGTCTAATGGTGTTGCGGAGAGAAAGAACCGAACACTAAAGGAGATGATGAACGCAATGTTAATCAGCTCGGGTTTACCGCAGAATCTGTGGGGGGAAGCTATACTATCGGCTAACCACATTTTGAACAAAATTCCACACAAAACAAAGGATCTGACACCTTATGAAATGTGGAAAAAGCGGAAACCATCCTACAAGTACCTCAAAGTGTGGGGGTGTCTTGCAAAGGTTGAAGTGCCTGCTCCTAAACAAGTTAGAATTGGCCCTAAAACGGTCGATTGTATCTTTGTAGGATATGCACTCAACAGTAGTGCCTATAGGTTTCTGATTCACAAATCAGAAATACCTGACATGTCAGAAGGCACTATGATAGAATCAAGGAATGCAATATTCTTTGAAGATATCTTTCCTAATAAAGATAAAGATGAGGTGAGACCTGAAAATAAGAGGGCTCACGTAGAAGCAGAGGCTGTTAGTTCTTCAGCTCAAGAGCATGAAGAACCTAGACGCAGCAAAAGAGCAAAAATTGCCAAAACTTACGGTCCTGACTTCATCACTTTTGTGATTGAAGATGAACCTAAGTCTATCAAGGAAGCTCTGTCAAGACCAGATGCATCATTCTGGCAAGAAGCTATCAATAGCGAAATTGATTCTATTCTGCAGAACAATACGTGGGAGTTGGTTGATCTCCCTAGAGGTTGTAAGACCTTAGAATGCAAGTGGATCCTTAGAAGAAAATATAAAGCAGATGGATCAATTGACAAGTATAAAGCTCGTTTGGTAGCTAAGGGCTTTAGACAAAAAGAAGGGTATGATTTCTTTGATACTTACTCCCCAGTAACGAGGATTACATCCATTCGTGTGTTAATTACGATTGCTGCTTTGCACAATCTCGAGATTCACCAAATGGATGTCAAGACTGCGTTCTTGAATGGGGAATTAGTTGAAGAAATATACATGGATCAACCTGAAGGGTTTATAGCACCTGGCAACGAGAAAAAGGTGTGTAGACTCGTTCGTTCACTGTATGGACTCAAACAAGCTCCAAAACAGTGGCATCTGAAGTTTGATGAAACTATGTTGTCCAATGGTTTCAAGATAAACGAATGTGACAAATGTGTGTATGTGAAAAATACATCAAAAGGATTTGTTATCATGTGTCTTTATGTGGACGACATGTTGATCATGGGCAGCAGCAATGCCATGATCATGGAAACAAAAGCTATGTTAAAACGTAGTTTTGACATGAAAGACATGGGATTGGCTGATGTGATTCTAGGAATCAAGATCGAGAGAAAGTCTAATGGAATCTACTTGACACAATCTCACTATGTTGAGAGTGTGTTAAAGAAATTCAATGCCTTTAATGATCCACCTGCCAAGACGCCCATGGAGCTCAATGTACACTTGAGCAAGAATCGAGGCGATCCGGTTGCACAACTTGAATATGCAAGAATCATTGGAAGTGTGATGTACATTACAAACTGTACACGCCCGGATCTTGCCTGTGCAGTGAACAAATTGAGTAGATTCACTAGCAATCCAAATAAAGAGCACTGGAAGGCTCTTAGAAGGGTCCTTAGGTACTTAAAGTACACTATTGACTACGGGCTTCACTACACAAGGTTTCCGGCGGTACTTGAAGGGTACAGTGACGCCAATTGGATCTCTGACACGAATGAGTCATTTTCCACTAGTGGATATGTGTTCACTATTGGAGGTGCTGCTGTATCGTGGAGATCAACGAAACAGACGTGTATTGCCCGGTCCACGATGGAATCAGAATTCATAGCTTTGGATAAAGCTGGTGAAGAAGCCGAGTGGCTTCGAAATTTCCTCGAGGACATTCCATGTTGGAACAAACCCGTGCCTACTGTGATGGTACACTGTGACTGTCAAGCCACAATTGGCAGGGCTTTGAACGACATGTATAACGGAAAGTCGAGACACATACGTCGTCGACATAACTCTGTTAGACATCTGATCTCGAGTGGTGTGATGTCAATTGACTATGTAAGGTCAAAAGACAATATAGCGGATCCGCTTACGAAAGGAATAAACCGAGATCAGATGAATAAGTTGCTAGAAGGAATGGGTCTAAAACCCACAAAATAACAGCTGAAACAGTGGTAACCCAACCATGTTGACTGGAGATCCCAAGAACTTGGTTCAATGGGAAAACTAAGCTGTGAATGTTGAGTTGGAACACTTGGATATTCAAACCATTCCTTAGAAAAGCACAACACCAAGTGTTGTCCCGTAAGATTTGTGGTAAGGCTAAGTCTATGACTTTTAATGGTTCCCAAAGACCTCCGGGAGGTAGAGTATTGCGGGATACTCAATATGGGAGTCCACCTATATAAGTGAGAAGTGGGGCCGCTTCACGAAATGCACTTATGAACTCAAAGGGTGTCCATGGCCGAAATGGACAAAAACGTGAGAACGAAACACGTTTGAGATGTTGTTGTGTCAGCACCGTTGTCTCAGTACACACTAAGGAGGAGTAGTTCAAGGCATCGCGTCCACTAAGCCGCCAGTGTACTCGATAGTGTTTGACTACGGAAGGTTCAAGGTCACAAGCCACCTTTCCGGATGCAACAGTGTCTCAATTGAACTGGATTGCGAGTCTGCATGATTATGGGTAGTAATTTCCACTCATGTGGGGGATTGTTGGAGAAATTGGGTTTTTATTCAATTTCTTAATATTTAATTGATTTTAATTAATCAATTATTTGAGGGTATGAATATTTAATTTCCGAAGAAATAAATATTGTAGGATCGTTCTACTCTCCGAGTAGATGATCGTAGTACATTTAAGACAAAGTGATGCGTTGGGAGTAGTTTTAATAACTATCCCACATTGATAAATGTGAGAATTAACTACCTCCTTATTAATAGGAGTTAGTTAAGAATGTTCAAATTGTAGTGACTATTGAACCATTCAATTAGCCACACGCGCGCGCGCGCGCCGCCCGCCCGGCCGTGCCGTGCCGCGCCGGGTCCGGGTCCGTGGTCCTGGGCCTTGGCCTTGGATCTTGGCAATTGGACTTTGGGTGGACTTTGGGCTTGGGCCTGGGGCCCCTCTATCTTTTTGAGGTTCTAAAAATGTGGGCCTCGACCCACACGGATTTAGGCAGCCCAAGTCTATGGAAGTCAAGCGGAAGTTGACTTCTGGAATTTGAATTTGAAATGTGATTGTCTTAATTGCGTTGAAGTTTAAGAATGGAAGTAGGAGTTACCATTCCTGAAACTGCCAGAAACTGCCGTATTAATGGGTGACCAGCCGTTACTGCCTTAAATACCCGTCTGTTCCACACCTGGGTGACACTGCCTATAAATAGGAGTGCATGGTTTTGGGAAAAACTTACTTTTGCATACAACAAAATTCACCTGAGTTTTTCCAGAAAAATTGCATACTATTTTCAGCATTGCATAGCATTTTAGAGTGCGATCCGGTTCTAACGTGTAATCTGTTCGCTGGAGCTTTGTACGCTGCGGTGTTGCTCGTGCAAAGAGGAAGCCGTTTTACCTTTCGAAGCAACTCGTCAATCCGTGAACACTAGCCGGGACGTGTTTGTTTTACGGGAAAAGGTATCACCTTGACTCGGCTCTTTTCCCTAACTTTCTGTTTATCTACAGTGCTGTTTTCTTCCCTTTCTGGACCTGCTATTCTAAGAAGCTGCTCAAACAAGGAAGCTGCCTCTTTTGGAAAGTTGAAGAACTCGAAGAATTTGTAATTTCATTTACTGTCTTTATTTTTTCCGTCTAAATTCTTTGTAAGCCATTGTTGGTAATCTATAAACCAACACTTCCTTTTCAAAATTTTTACTGCAATTTTTTTTCTTTTGATTTTGTTGGTAAAGGAAAAAGGGTTAATGGGGTGTGTTTAGTAATAGTAGGGGTTTGAATGGAGAATGCGATTTTGAATAGAGAAGGGTGTAATAGGAAAATAATGGGGTGTGTTTAGTATTTTAAATTAATTTTTAAATTTTAGAAGAGTGTGTATAACAATTGGGGTGTGAATAACACTATTTAGGGTGTTGATAGCCTCTCTCCCATGTTTTTTTTTAAGGGAAATGATACTTTAAATAATTTGGAGGAAGCGTATATATAATTACCTTTTTTTTTTTTTTTTGGCGCGGCTAAAAGCACTCAAGGATACTATGAGTACACCTACGCGATGAGAACACACACAAAACGGATGAGGACACCCACGTGGAAATCTAAAAAATAACCTTCTCATTTCAAACCCTAATTATAACCTTATTTCCTCAATTTCTCACATTTTCACACACAAGGGTGCACCCACCTCCCCCTCCCTCCCAATCGCCGCCGACCACCAGCCACGCCGCCGCTGCCCTCCCCGTCTTGTTCGCAGCAACCCAGTCACGCCTTCGCCCACCTTCTCCCTCTCCACTCACACCGCGACGCCCGTCGCAACCTCCTTCACTCACGCAGCGACGCCGCCCACCACGCCGTCCGCAGCGACGCCGCCCGTTCGCATCGATGCCCCCACCATCAACGCCGCCCATTCGCATCGACGCCCCCACCATCAACGCCTCTAGTTCGTCGCCCTCCTTCCTCGTCTGCCACCGTTTCAAGTAAGTCTAGGTTTTAAAATTAGGAAATTTAGGTTTGTGAAAAAATTAGGGTTTTTGGATGTTTTTGGATTTTTTTTCGAACAATTTGTGTTTGTTTTGGAAAAAAATTCGAACATATTGTTTTTTTTTTTTTTGGAAAAAATTGAGTTGTTTTGGAATTTTTTTCGAACATATTGAGTTTGTTTTGTAAAAATTTCGAACATGTTTTGGAATTTTTTTCGAACAGTTAGTGTTTTGGATTTATTTTTGTTGCAATTTTGGAGTTTTTTTTTGTTGAAGAATGATGTTTGTTTTGGTAGTGGTGGTGGTGGAGATAATTTTGTGAAATAGAATGGGTGGGTGTACTCATCTTCGTTTTTTTCATAAATTTTACCCTAGGGGTATATGGAACATTTCAAATGGTCTGAAAGATTAAAAAAATGTTTGGTGGGTGTACTCATAGAAAATCCGGGTGCCTTTAGCCGCGCCATTTTTTTTGAAGAGTGTACGTATCGGGGAGTGAATCTAACACTGAAGGGCCAAATAACCCACGCATTTACTGAAATGGGCCTTTTAAATGAATTTTATGGCCCAATAATAAAGGAAGAATTATATCAACTAGAGAGTGAGAGAGACGAAAAACATAGGAAAAACTCATGAAACTTGCAATCACAGAAGCGCAATTTCTCATGACTTGAATTAGAAATTGAATCCCAAAATGAAGCTCAAAAGATTTCTATCAGTGCCCGTTTTATCGGCGCTTCTTGTACTAGGATTCGTTTATTCTGTGACGATATTTGTATTCATCGAAGATTGGATTGGATTACAGAGCTCAGCTGGGTTGCTAAACTCTTTGATCTTCAGTTTTTTTGCTTCTCTCTGCGTTTTTTCGTTTTTCGTGTGTGTTCTTGCGGATCCTGGCAGCGTTCCATCTGGTTATTTACCCGATGTTGAGAATAATGGCACAGATCAAGAAATCAAAAGAAGCGTGAGTGCTTTTATTTTTTATATGGCATTTTATATTTGTTAGTTAGGAATTGTTTGCCAGACAGATTGAATAACGATGAGGCCTATTTGATTTATTAATTGTTACATGTTGACATTGAACAATTTTTCTTTTTATCAAGTTTTTTTTTTTTTTCTCTTTTTCCCCATAGGTTTCATGGATTGAGTGCGCTTTACTTGATGAATTTGTTTGGGAAAGTGAGATGTATAGTAACGGGAATGCATTTTCCCAGTTATTTGTGTGATATTGGGTGGAGTATTACGTGAATTCTCAGATTTGATTTAACAGTTGCATTGGTAAAATGGCAATAGCAAATTTGTATTTATATATACGCTGTATTCTATCATGCTTGGAGAAAGTAAAATTAACTAAAAAATGCACCAGTTAATGGCATTAGGTTGTGTAATTTGTTCAGGCGGCTTTATCTTGTATAACTCCAAGCTCCAGTCTCTGTGTCTACTTCCCTTAGCCTCTGATATTTGAATTCCCAACATGAGTGTTGTGCTTCTCTGGTAAAACTTGTATTTAATCTTGATCGTGTGTAGGTTTTCAGTTTACATGTATAGGAAATCATTCAAACTTGCAAAGTATGAGCTTCATTTCTTGAATGAATGTAGAGCTTATTTAAATAATAATTTAATTTCATGCTTATAGGGTGAGCATCTGAGGAAATGTGACAAGTGTTCGGGACTCAAACCTCCTAGGGCTCATCATTGCCGTGTCTGCAGAAGGTGTGTTCTGAAGATGGTGGGTGTTCTTCGGATGTGCGAAGATCAATTACATACGTATTTCAAAGTCTCAGGATTTTACTTTTCATTAGTGCTCTTAATATTTCTTTTGCAATAAACTGAAGCAGGATCACCACTGCGTCTGGGTTAATAACTGTGTGGGCCAGAGAAACTACAAATCATTTCTTCTTTTAGTCTTCTATGCAACTGTTTCAAGCTCTTATTCTTCGGTAGGTTTAAATATGAAATCCTATTTATATCACTTAGATTTTATCAGCTTATATTTTAATTTTGTCCACCCCCAGATTCTTATAATATGCTGCACAATTGGGAGTTGGGATTCCATTGCCAGCCAGCGTTTCAAAATCTTTCATGTAAGTTCATGATAATTTCTTTCTAGCTATGCATTGATATCTATGAAATATCTGTTTTTCTCCTCCTTAGTTCATTTCTAGCTGTTAATAAAAGTATATGATGGACTCTGTTTTAGCTCCTTACTAAACAACAATTGCGTCCTTATGTAATTGCAAGTGCTTCTAGCAAATATCTGATTGAGTTGTTCCTTTAGGTCGGTTGTGGGTTGTGGAGCATGGGTTTAAGTTTGACACTTGGAGCTCTCTTTATCTGGCATGTATATCTGACTTCTCACAATATGACAACTATAGAGGTAATGATCATGTCTTGAGCTTTATCTTATACAGTAAGTGGTGATTAATGATCTGATATTGATTTTATCAGTACCATGAGGCAAAAAGAGCTGCTTGGCTGGCAAGGAAATCTGGGCAGAGCTATCACCATCCCTATGACGTTGGTTCTTACAAAAATATTACTCTGGTCTCTCTCTCCCCTCCTCGCAGTGTATATATGTTTCTGTGTAATTCAGTTTGGGTTGTATTGTGGCAGGGGCAAATACATTTAGCCAACTCAAATAACATTCAAAATTGAGTTTGATTATTCTAAAGGCTAAAGCTGAACCAAATATTTCTTGTGCCATATCTCACAAATTTCTGTTTAAGAAGGTTTTCAAGCAAAATCATATTATTCTAGTTTCATATTGTTATTCCTCACAGTGTTCAATTTAAAAGTTTCCTTTTGATTGCTGATACCATTTTTTTTGTAGTTATACAGTTATAACTTCTAAGGTCAAGGCATTTATTTATATGTATGTATGTTTATATCACTGATTTGTGCATAGCATGTCCACATCTCTCTTTTTCAAATCCGTGCCTCCAAATCTTGTCTTAAATGAGAAGCTTACGCACTTTTCTGAAATAGGTTTCCTTCAAATTTGCTTACTGAGATAGGATTGTCCACACCTCATGAGCAAGCCGTTCTTCTGCATCTAGTTTATTAACACAAATCACAGTTCTAAAATTGGGAAAGACACCTACTTAAAGGGGTGAAACTTCCATGATTTTTTTTTTTGCCTCCCGCTTTTTGGTCCTTTTAAGTTATTTTATAGGTGTGGCCTTTCCGTTATCTTCACTTTTTTTTAAGGTTTTCCCACATCTGAGCTTGGTTTGGATTCATCTGCTGTCCTTGCTGTTTGTTTTGTGTGCTTTATCCTCTCCGTATTATTATCATGCTTGTGTTTTATATCTGTGAGTATGAACTCAAATATAAGCATTAATTGTTATTTGATCAGGTCTTAGGTCCAGATATGCTAAAATGGCTTTGGCCCACAGCAATCAGTCATATCAAAGATGGACTTAGCTTCCCAACCGTACGGGATAACTCATAACATACTTCAGTCCACAATTTCCATAAACAGTCGTATTACTTGAGTGCCAATGGCAATGCTCTCGGCTAAAAATGTGTGTATGGTGACTGGCTGGATATGATGTTTGCTCCGAACTGGTAATCATTACTTTTGAAAGCATTTTCCTGCCTCTTACGATTGTCTGAAATCTCTCATTGGTTATTCAATTGAAAATTTTGATGTATCACTAGTTTTACGTCCAAAATGTAAAGAGCGTAGGTGTATGAATCATATGTTCATAGGTTTGTCAAACGTGTTGTACGAATTGGTCGAATAAACTTCACCACTATCCTTGAGATTTAGAATGTATTGAAGTCCTTTTTGTCAAGGAAATCAAGAATGATTACTGAAATTACAGTATAATTCTACCATGAACTAGATACTGTAGATTATGTAGAAAACAATCTCTCTCTCTCTCTCTCTCTGGAATGTCATTTGAGTTTCAAGGATTCCCTGTGATCTGGCAAGTCAATGTGAATACAATATTTTCTATGATGTTAGAACTTAGAAATAAGGGGAAGATGAGGATTGAAAAGGTTATAGAAGAATTTGGAATGATTGGAAATGGGTTATGCGAGGTGGGACCCACCTCATTTTAGGTGATCACATGTTTTTTTGTTTTTTACACATATTAATATCATTTATTGGGTCTAAAATTCTGAATTTTACATACTCCTTATAAACGTTCAAATATACCTCCATTTATTGAACATTAAAACAATAATCATTCATTAGTATTTTGAACATTTTACCCACTTAAAAAAAGAAGATACTACTCCATATTTTAAGACAAACTAGTAAAAAAGAAACATGAGATCATTTTTTTTTGGAACGGAAGAGAGTAAATTAAAAGGCTACACTGTACTTAATGGGGAAATCACCATCATTGCGTATGGTTTCCATTTACATTTACTATTTGATATCGCAATATTAAACATTTAATAAAAGTTTTTTAAGACAAAAAATTGTGTGATGTCTTTACTTTATTGGGCATGTATAACATACTTAATAAAATTTGCAACAGTAGTGGGGCTGGTTAGTAGCTGATCTCATGTACCACTAACCAGAAAGGTCTCATAAGTCATCATAAGTGTATCCATATATTTTTGTATATAAAAAAATTCTTGTACTCAATCATAACTAATGAACTAAATTAATTAAGTTCACGAATCTCATAAAGTCTCGATAAGATACCAATTATAAAATTGTGATACTGCCGCAGTAGAATCTTATATATCAATTTAATATTTCATTATTTTAATAAACAGAGAATCTAATTAAAAATAACTAGAGATCCTATGCACATTAAATCGCGTAGACACAATATGCTTCTTACTCCCTTATTCATTTAGGTCTCGATATACTGTGAATCTGTGATATCTATTATCCGGTTGCAATATTTAAAATGATCTAAATTAAATTGTGTATTTTTTGGTTGATATGTACAAAATTATGTGCATTTCTTCGTGTTAGATAATTTTTTTTCTACCCATACGCTAAATTATTTTGCTTAAAAAACATATATATCATGGTTAGGTCCATATATAATTATTTTCAACGTGGACAAAAATACAAATGTATGTTTAGATCCACATGTTATGTTTCATGAAGATAAGAATATATTTTCATCCTAATCCACATTCACTAGTCATGGACACATCTATGGACTATGATAATGTCTCTGGACATTTGTTTCTCTCGTATAAACAATTTTAAATATTTTCATGTGTAATTAGAAAAACATAAGGGATGAAGTGAAAAAGTTATAGGAATAAAGTACTATTAAAGATATCACTCGCGTTACATTAATAATCCATATGAGTAGTGTTAATTTTTTTAAGTCATGGATGAATAGTTTTATATCTTTCAAATTCTGAATCGATAAGATAAATTGTTCATGCCATAAATGGATGGTTTTACTATCTTTAATTAAACCAAATAATTCTGCATTTTTCTATGTAATCAAATAGTTTCGGTTGTAATAAATAAACTTCGATTTATTAATACTAATATACAGTATATGGTGTACATGTATGGTGATTACAATAAATTGGAATTTAATAAGAAATTTTGAAACGTGAAAAAGTTGTACTTACGATGATATATGACACTATTGATATGATGTGTTTATATTAGATAAAATGTCATTTTAATTAAATCTATCAAATTTAAAGTCGTTGGGACGTGGAGAATTGACGAAGTATAAGCAACTAAATTGTCATGATTGTACTTGTCCTATTACTTTCATCCACAATTGCCAAATCACGTGTCATCTATAATTTCATTTACATCTTTATTTAATTTTAGATAAAAAAAAAACTATATGTACAAATTATGACAACTCATAACATAAAATATAAGATAAAATGCATGTCCATTTTAATAAAGTTATAATCAAATTTAAAGTTTTGAGACGTAGAGAATGGACTAAACAGATATTTTACATAGGGATCTTAATCTTATCGTGTATTTATAACGTGGATTGGGAAATTTATTTGACATACGCACTTTGCAATGTTTGTTAGTTTATGTGTAGAATTGCTAGTCAGATAGATTTAGACCGCCTATCATTTAAATTGTCTAGGCATGATTAGTCGGTCTAGAGTTTTTTTCTCCTGCTCTTCCCTCTATTTAATTCATCAATTTGATCGTGCAGTCATGTACTAAGTTTGTTTAGTATTTAATTTTTTTTATTCATTAACTAATGTTGTTTTAGGGCAATTTTTTTTTTTTAAATTAAGCATTCGCCTAGAGGACACCTAATACAGAAAACGCAAAAG
Organism: Galeopsis tetrahit; assembly: GCA_963675135.1. NCBI lineage: Eukaryota > Viridiplantae > Streptophyta > Magnoliopsida > Lamiales > Lamiaceae > Galeopsis > Galeopsis tetrahit. Next base: position 63,195,603 of record OY776134.1, on the reverse strand, counting down.
ATAACTGATTACATTGAAATTGGATCGGTTGGTGGCCGCCTAAATCGATTCCAGCATCCATGATAATTATTCGTATAATAATTTCATATTTTATTTTATTAATAATATAAGTAATTAATATATGATGTTGTGACTAATGCATTTTCTTAAAAAAAATGAAAAATACGTTTTCCCTAAATTGTAAAGTGAGGTATAATTGAATTATAAATGAAAATTTACATTTTTAAAAAAAAAAATATATATATATATTTGGATTCAGCTTCCGACACGGCAACGTAAAAATGTCAGAATCGTTACAGCGTACATGTCTTTTGTCCATAATAGGCTCATGTCATGTGCATCAACTTGTTTAAGCTTTTAACAAATAATCAGATATTATAAAAATGAATTAAAATAAAATTGCATCAATCAATATGTAGTAAACAGTAAAAGTACATAAAAGAAGTAATAGATTTATAATAACTAATTAATCTTGACCGCAGTCTAACTTAGTGCATGTTTTTTATATGGGTCACATGCGTGCGTACCCCCTAGTACCCCCTAGTTTTAATTTTAATTTTTAATTTATATTTTATATGCACCCATTAATTTAATGAGTTCACACCTAAATTATATTTTTACTACAGTTATCTGCACCCACTCATTTTATGAGTTCACCCCCAAATCATTTTTTTACAACAATTATCTACACCCGTTCATTTTATGAGTTCGCCCCCAAATTATTTTTTTACCACAGTTATCTGCACCCCGCTCATTTTATGAGTTCACCCCCAAATATTTTTTTACTACAGTTATATGCACCTGCTCATTTTATGAGTTCACCCCCAAATCATATTTATACTACAGTTATCTGCACCCTCTCATTTTATGAGTTCACCCCCAAATCATTTTTTTTTACAACGGTTCTCTACACCCGCTAATTTTATAAGTTCACCCCTAATTTTTTTTACCACAATTCTCTGCACCCACTCATTTTATGAGTTCACCCCCAATTTTTTTTTTAAATAATTACATTTAAAATACTATATTATCTTTTTATTAATTTACACAAAATATAATAATAAAATCAACCATAATTTATACATTTACAATATGTAGTAGAGTCATTGTCGAGTTACCGTCGATTCACCACTAAATCACCCATATTTTAGAAAAAGAAAATCGTAAAAACATAATTTAAAAAATCTATCAAAATAAGGCACAAATCTCAAAAAAAAAATTCTTTTTAATTTTTCTTCCCATTTTCAGTTTTTATTCAAAAAAATTTATTTCTTCATTTTTTTCATTAGTATTTTTTAAAATTTTAATACAAAATAATATTATATGTATGATTTTATTATACTCAATAATACAATAAGTAATAATCAGTAATACACTAATACCATTAAAAATAATTAGTACTCCAATATCTTATACAATAACAAATAATTACACATATCTAATTATATTAAATAATACTAAAATCAATTATTAGTAATACCACGAACAGTAATCGGTAATACCATTAATATTAATCAATAAAATTTTATACAATAACAAATAATTCCACACATCCAATTATATTCAATAATACCAAAAACAATCATCAGTAATACAATGAACAGTAATTAGTAATATCATGAACATTGATAAGTAATATCTTATACAATAATAAATAATTCCACAAATCTAATTATATTAAGTAATACCATAATCAATAATATGTAATACCATAAAAAATAATAATAATAATCAGTAATGTCTTAAACAATAATAAATAATTTCACACAATCAGTAATACCACAAACAATAACCAGTAATACCACAATTAATAATTAATAATACCATAATTAGTAATCATTAATTTTAATTCATTTGTATATTAATAGTAATACTACAATCAATAAATAGTAATACTCCCTCCGTCCGCCTATAAGTTTTCCATTTTACCATTTTGGTCCGTCCGTCTATAAGCTTCCCATACTTTTTTTGGTAAGTACTTTTTCTTACACTTCACTTTATATCTTACTTTTTCTCTCTATCTCTCTCATCTCTCAATCACATCACTTGTACTATATCTATTATTTAATCACTTTTCTTAATCTCTGTGCCAAAAAGTAACGTGAAGCTTATAGGCGGACGGAGGGAGTAGTACCATAAAAAAAAAGTGGAGGGAGTGCAAATCGGGGTGTACTGAAGAAAATAGGGGGTGCACATTACCAAACCCAGTTGAAGGGAACCCTAGCCCAATGGGAGGGCACCCTAGGTCAGCAGTCGTCGTTTGAGATTTCATCAGCAAGGTCACCGACTTTGAGTGTCGGCCGGTTAGAGATCCATCGGCAACATACTCACATTCCTCCGTCGGGCTGCCGTCAGCCGGAGGAAGAGGATGCACAGTAGCATGATGAAGAAGACGGACAAAGCAATATAGCTTCGATTTAGGCAGAGATGAACGACGAGAGAGAGGCGGCGTCGATCCGAGTGTTGTAGGCGAGAGCCATTGATGCCGAAGAAGCTCCTGGATCGCGAACACAAGGGAGATTGATCGAAGCAGTCGCGTCGGTGGTCGAAATGAGAAGAGAATTTCGGCCGCCATGGATCGTTGCCGAGATGGAAGATGATGTCGATTGTCATGGAAGTGAAGAATCGCGATTGCGATTCGAATATGGGTCTTGGGCTTCAGCGGCCAGGACGGAAGCGTCGCCGTCGCCGTCAAGGGGGTGGTCGGGCATGGTGGTGGTTGGGTCACCCGCCGATCGGCATGAATTTTCGGCAGGTTCTTTACTCATCAAATTAAAATTGAAATTCAAGTGCACTGCCAATCGACTATAATAAAATCATGCCTATAATATTATATTGTATTAAAATTTAAAAAATACACATGCAAAAAATGTAAAAGAAATGTAGGAAAATTTAAAATAAAAAAGGAAAAGGGAAAAAAAATGAAGAAATAAAAAATTTGAAAAAAAAAATTAAAAATGGAAAAAGAGTAGGGGAAAGGAAAATTAAAAAGTAAAAAATCGAGATTTATGGCTAATTTCGATTTTTTTTATTAATTATATTTTTACGATTTTTTTAAAAAATATGGGTGACTTGGTGGTGAATCGATTTTTTAGAGTTTATTTTATTATATTTTGTGTACATTAATAAAAAGATAATATATTCTATTAAATGTGATTATTTTTCTAAAAATATTTTGGGGTGAACTCATGAAATGTGCGAGTGCAGATAATCGTGGTAAAACAATAATATGTGGGTGAACTCGATCATAAAATGAGCGGGTATAGATAACTGTGGTAAAAAATCATTTGGGGGTGAACTCATAAAATAAGCGGGTGTAGATAACTGTTGTAAAAATATGATTAGGAGGTGAACTCATTAAATTAGTGGGTGCAGATAAAATATAAATAAAAAAGTCGAAATTGAAATTAGGGGGGTGCAAATCATTATTGGGTGAACTAAAAAAATTTGTGGGTGCGAGTTTATTGAGGGTGAACTGAGTAAACAGATGGGTGTGTGACTGGAATCTGAGGCCCAGTCTCAAGGAAGGCCCAATAGCTGAAATCAGGTAGGGGGCATGGTGCATCAAAGTGTATACAAGTATTTGCCTTTTTATATTAAGAAAATATATGTTATTATTCTGATATTTTTATAATGAAAAATGGCTTTCTAAAAAGTACTCCTGATTCCAATAAATGTTCTTGTAGATCTCAGATATTTTTATTTTTATTTTAACTATTATACTAATAAAATTTAATTTCAGTGACGTGTACTTATGGACCCCAGTGGGCTGGCCCATTAGTATATTCTCAAGTTTATGCGTGACAGCGCGAGCCCATTAAACAGATAATAAAATAGACAAGAAATTAATCAAGGAATTCCAATAGACATGCAACAAAAAAAGATATCGAATCACTCGATTAAGAAATCGAACTAAACCTCATGAAGACAATTCAGTTTCGTTTTCAGGTATTAAAAAAAAGACTTTTTTATGCCCCATATTTGATTCAAGAACCGACTAATTTCACCGTCTACTTACGAGAGAGCCCATTTAAAATCAGAGCAAAGCTCTATGTGGATTGACCCTATATAAATTATTTCCACCTTAGGAAGTTTAGAACTTGAGATTTAGAGAAGTACACAATCCGAAATCCAACTTCTTGAGGTTAAAAAAAATTGAAATTCTTAACTACCGGTTGTATCTATTGGTCGTTGCAGATCAACAACCTAGATCAATTTGTATCTGCACCTTAGTAGTCGCTTGGCAGCACCCCAATGAGTGGTGGTAGGGGCATGCATGAATTGAGATAACTTGTGCACAACAAAAGTTATATCTGGCCTGGTAAATTGAAGGTATTGGAGGGAGCCAAGAACTTGTCGGTATTGGGTGGCATCCGTGGGTGGCGACCCATCTGATATGGTCAAGCGAGCAGAGGTTGGAAGGGGTGTGCGAATTGGTTTTGCGGCGACCATGTTGTAACGGGCGAGCAGATCAGTGATGTATTTGCGTTGGGAGAGAAAACAAGCTTCTTTGGAGCGAAGAACTTCAACACTCAAGAAATTTGATAGTGGCCCAAGATCCTTTATCGAGAATTTGGAGCAGAGGTCGGCAACAACACGGGCGAGCATGGGCAAGCTGTTACCCGTTAGGATCAAATCGTCAACATAGACAAGAAAATAGGCGACCACACCAGACTTGTTGTAAACGAACAGAGATTCATCAGAGTGAGTGGGTGTAAAACCAATGTCTTCAAGGAAATTGCGAAGAGACTAATACCATGTACGAGGAGCCTGTTTTAAGCCATAAATGGATTTATGAAGTTTGCAAACATAAGAAGGAAAAGTCTTATCTGAAAGAGTGTCATGGAGGAAGGCATTGTTGACGTCGAACTGGTGGAGGGGCCACTACTGTGTGACAGCAATGCTGAGGACCGCTCGCACAGTGGCCGGTTTGACGACCGGGCTGAAGGTTTCAGTAAAGTCAACACCTGGGTGTTGGTGAAAACCTTTGGCGACCAGGCGAGCTTTGTATTTGTCCAGGGAGCCGTCTGGTTTTCGCTTGATGCGAAACACCCATTTGGAACCAACAATATTTTGAGAGGGTGAAGGGGGAACTAAGTCCCATGTTCCATTATTAAGTAGGGCGTCAAACTCAGTAGACATAGCTGCTCGCCAATGTTTATCTTTCAGAGCCTGAGAGACACAACTTGGTTCAATGTCAGAGGTAACAATAGAAGTGAGACCATACCTTGGATTTGGTTTGAACACAGCATTTTTTGGGAGCGAGTGACCATGCGGGATGCAGGAGGTCGCAGAGGAGCATTGGTCGGCACAGGAGGATTGGTTGTGGTCGTGGTCGGTAGGTGGTGTAGCGGTGGAGGAGTGTTCGATGATGGGGTGGTCGGTTGAGAGTTAGGTGGTTGGGGGTTGGTCGGTGGAGGGTTGATCGACTGAGGATTGGGTGGCTGTGGGATGGTAGGTTGTGGGTTGGTCGGCTGTGCAATGGGCGAGAAGCCCAGAGGGATGGGGTGAGATGGAGGTGATGGAGGGCGAGCAGGTGGAGGATGAGTGGTGAACGGAAAGACATGTTCAACAAATTTAACGTGTCGGGACGTGTAGATGCGATTGGTGGAGAGATCAAGGCAGAGATATGCACTTTGAGTGGATGGGTATCCAACGAACACACAGGGAGTGGAACGAGGATTGAGTTTGTGGGTTGTGTAGGGGCGAAGCCAAGGGTAGCATGAGCAGCCAAAGACACGGAGTCTATGTAGATTGGGGGTGCGATGAAGGAGTGTTTGGTATGAGGAGAGCATGTTGAGATTTGCTTTAGGAAGGCGGTTGATGAGGTAGGTCGCTGTACAAACGGCGTAGGGCCAGTATGTTAGAGGTATTGAGGCATGATGAAGAAGGGCGAGAGCTGTGTCGACCACGTGGCGGTGATGACGTTCAGACATGCCGTTGTGTTCAGGTGTATGAGGAGGGGTGGTAAGATGGGTGATGCCATGAGTTTGAAGGAAAGGACGAAGGGCAATGAATTCTCCCCCATTGTCGGAGTAAAAGGTTTTAATTTTGGTTTGATAGTAGTTTTCAACAAGGTTTTTAAAGGTGGTGAATGTGGGAAGAACATCAGATTTGCGTTTTAGTGGATAGGTCCATATGTATTTACTGAAGTGATCGACAAAGAATACATAGTATTTAAAGCCTTCAGTGGAGAGAACAAGGGAAGACCAAACATCAGAGAACAAAATATCAAGGGTTTGGTGGATACAATACTGGAGTCATAGAACGGAAGTTTGTGACTTTTAATGCAATTACAAGAATTATAACTGAAGAGTTTAGATGGTGCAGAAGCTAAGTTAAATGTAGATAAAGTGTGGGAAAGAATGTTGGTGGATGAGTGGCCAAGGTGAGCATGCCATTTGTTGGTGGCGAGGTGTTGGGTGACGAGGGCGGTCGGAGAGGCTTTGGTGGCCTGTGCCGGCCATACGTAAAGATTGTTAATACGACTCCCAACGAGGAGAATGCTCCCCGAGCGACCATCCCGCACCTGAAAGGAAGATTTGTCAAAGATAATGTTAATATTATTATCGCGACAGAGGGTGGAGACGGATATTAGATTTTCGAAATAAGTGGAACCACCAATACATTCGAAAAACTAAGGGAAGGCAAATCTTTAAAGGTCAAGGAACCAGTATGTGAAATGTGTAAACCTTTACCGTCACCGATTTCAACACCATCAGTCCCATCATAGGGCGAGTGAAGTGAAAGATTGGCCAGATCATTGGTGATGTGATGCGAGGCCCCCGAGTCGAGGATCCAGTAGTTAGATGGATGGGGCGAGGAGGCAGAGTGGGCCGAGTAGGCATGGCGAGCATCAGGCTTGTGTCGGCGAGATGGTGGAGGGTTGTACTGACCAGAGGAGGGTGGTCGATGCGGGCCCGAAGATGGGGCGAGTTGAGCAGGCGAGCACGGAATCTCAGGGCATGTGCAAGCAGTGTGGCCTGGTGCTCGACAATATTGACAGTTGCCAAGGTAAGGCTTCTGTGTCATCGGGAGAGGGCGAGCATCGACAAATATGGGCCTTGAGCCCGAGCGTGAGGTGCGAGGATTTGATCTCCCGGCGACCAGGGCAGAGGCGGGTGCCAGGGCCGAGGAAGGACGAGAGGCTATTTGAACTTCAGCACTGAGAAGTTTTTCACAGAGCTCGTCAAAGAGGATAGGTTGCTCGCGGGCTTGGATTGCGTTGGAGATTTCCCGGTAGTCATCGTCAAGGCCGGTTAGGACTTTGAGGGTGACATCCTCAGTGTCAGTTGTAACGCCGAGCAGGGTGAGCTCGTCAACAACTGAGCGGACATCCAAGAGAAAGTCGGAGACTGAGCAGGTTCCCTTGGAAATGCCGAGATACTTGTATTTGAGGGCTAGGATGCGACCTCTGAAGGGTTTTCCGTACATGGTTTCAAGCACCGACCAGGCCTCGCAGGAGGTCTTGGTTGACGCAACATGGGTGATGAGGGAAGGTGACATAGATCCCACTATGGCAGAGAGAATAAGAGTGTCTTGGCGTACCCAAGTGAGGTATTCTAGATTTGGCAAGGTGGGGGTGGTGTCTCCGGCGGCTGCAATCAGTGGAGGAGGGCAGGGACGTTTGCCAGAGACATAGTCAAACAGGTCATGACCTTGGAGGAGGAGACGTAGCTGGAAAGACCACGCTCCATAGTTTGCAGAGGTAAGCTTTGGAGGAGCTTGAGTAATGCCTTTGAAGGAAATGAGAGAGGGTTGTTGTTGTGCTGGTGTAGCCATGGTGAGTAACAGAAGTGAGAGAGAGGTGGCAGCGGAGGAGTGGCGGTGGATGGGAGTCTGAGACTGTGGGTAGCGGCGGGCGGCGGCAGTCCTAGAAGGAGGCGGCGGGTAGGATTTTAATGGATCAGGGCGTGAGCCAATAGACTCGATGATACCATATAGAAGTATAGAAAATATATTTTCTTGATTAATTGTAAATGAGATGTACATGAGGTATTTATACAAAGACACAATGTTCTAACCTAACCCTAATGGGCTTTATAAGAGAGCCCATAGAAAACTAAAATGGACCTATATAATAAAGGTAAATAAAGACATATTTACAATATAGGTCCAATATACTAGTGGTACCTTTTGAATCGACTCGGCGGTTCATCCGTCGATTTTGCCTGTTGAATTTAAAAAAAAAAAATGATCATTTAAAATTCTAAACTGGACCGATTTTAATTCTAATATTTCAAAAATCATAACCGTTGGTTCCAAATCGAATAAACATGTCTGAGTTCCAAGCGAACAAAGTTGTCCAGTTTAAATTTATTTCAATTATAAATTTATTGTGCATGACTTATCTAATACTCACTCATTCAATAAAATGCGTTTGTTTTCTCTTTTAAGTTGTTCACAATAAGGTGTGCTTATTTACTTTTGTTTTGAAAAAAAATATACCCTTTCATGCATATTTTATCTATTTTATTTTTTACTTTATCTACCATTTCTTATATGGATACTTTATATGAATAGGGAAAATATATGCTTTTTATATTTTTGATTTAACTACAAAATGAAAAGTATAGATGTCATCAATAATAATAATAATACATACCAATTAACCATATTTTTTTTTATTATCGACCAGATATTTTAGAGAGAAAAAATCATTTGATTATGTTGGATATATTAGCTAGCATAATGGCCATTAGAAACATTGATATGCCAAAATAATACTTTGGGGCCATGAAGGGACAATTAATCAAATGTTTATGATGACAACGTCCCCGTTTGTTATAGTTGGCAACCCTATCAACAATTGTTTTTTTCCTCAATTATCAAATATCCACTAAAGTGACAGTTTTTTTTTTTTTTGGGGCAAATTTTACTCGACAGCCTAATTTACATCTGCAGAGAATATAGTTTTTAAAGAAAATTCATAATCAGTGAAAACATTAAATTTTCAGTTTTTAGAATATAGTTTTTGACAACTTATTTAGAGGGTGTTTGCAACTTGTAGAAGCAAAATCAATTTTATTTCAAAGCTATCATCTTATAACTTTTGCTTTTCAAAAGTGATTTTCACCTAAAAAAGAAGTAATTTTCACTATTTTGTAGTGATTGAAAACTCTATCTTACTCGGATAGAATAGATACAATCATACAAAAACACTTTAAATTGATCCTGAGAAGTAAAAATAATAAATGATTGAAAGTTAGATAGATTTTTTTGTAAACACTCCTATATGTTGTACTTGTATTTTATTCAATATTTTTCAATTTCCAAAGAGTTAACTCTCCGCAAATTAATATAACTTGTGATGTTTCAAGATATTAATTTGACATTAAAATTTTCTACTAGTTTTTACATTTATTTTTTAATTGTCCAATTCGTAGAGGTGTACAAACTGTTCAAACCGACCGTCCAAATAAAAAATCCGGCATTCTTGATTTTCTTTTTATATGTACTCTTTTTTCGATGAAACTAAATCTCGACATTTGATTTTGTGATACGCTGATGATTACATAGACAGATCGTATTCAATTTGAATTCTTTTTGTTTCTAAATTTTATTAGTATCATATTAATCTCATTTTATCATACTCCGTAATAAAATTATTATTCATAATATTGGATTTTTCTCTGCATTTCGCTTATAATTCCTGCCAGATTCATTCAAGTCAACAGTCAAGTCTTATGAGTTGTGTGAATAATTATAGTACTTTCTTAAAAACAAAACTCTGATTTAAAAAAATTATTTTAAAATTGACAAAAATCCGCATATTTATTTGTCGTTTTAGACACTTATTCTCTCCAATAAATTCGTCTTAAAATTCAAAAGTTCCTTTTTTTTTTTTTTTTTTAATACTGGCAACGTTTATTAAATTAGCTGTGTGTAGAAGCGACAATATATGAATTCAAGAAAGTGAAGTGGGAGATGTTTGTTTTGGGATTCAGGCGGGTGGACTTAAACAACTCTTTGTTTGTGTCACACATTTAGCAAAGAACACAGATCCGAGGCCTTTTTCGGCAGATTCCCACAAAAAAGGGCTGTTATAATTCCAGTTCAGTTCTTGCCAATCTGTGAAAAGGTACTCTTTTTGTCTCTCTCACACAATTTGAGTTAACCAGTCATCTTTTGTTTTTATGAGCTACAGAGTCTTGAATTACTTGTTAAAATACAATAACCTTGTGTCGTTTCTGCAAATATTTTAATGTTATCTTTTGCATAATTGCACATGTAGTCAATCACATGCATTATCTGGTATATGTTGTGGCCCAGTTTGATCACAATTCTTGATTTTGAGATCTGTTGTCAGTGTTTAAATACAGGGTTGTGTTCTGATTTGAGTTTTGAGTTTTAAGGTTTGGAGAATGAAGAATTCGGTGTCTGAGCAGAGTTTCTACATAGAGAGTGAGGAAGAGGATGATAAGGTTGTGGTGGATAATGGATCCGATTCTTCGAATTACGAAGAGGATAGTGATAGTGAGAACGAACGAAGCAAGCCGAATTCGATCAATCCATCTTGGCCTCAGAGTTATAGGTAGCTTTCTGTTCTTCATATGTGTGTTTAAGCCTTTCTTGATTCTTATAGCATGTTTTGTTTTTGTATAATTTATCTTGTTAATGAATGATCTAGTTGAGAGAATCTATTCAAATTTTGAGTGGTGTTGGTAATAGACTAATAGTGTAGGAAGTTCTGATTTAGATTGGTTGTGAAAACTTGTGATGTTAAGAGTTTTGAATTTGATTATTCGAAAAGGCTAAATCTGTTGCGAAAACTCGGTACAGGCAATCCATTGATCTATACAGCAGCGTCCCATCTCCAAGTATTAACTTTCTGGCGACACCATCGTTGACACGCTTTGGCAGCTCGTTTCTTTCGTCGTCTCTTACAAGGAGGCACACTCCTGAGATATTACCGTCTCTGAGTAAGCCTCTCATACCAGATCAAGACACCGAGAAGCCTAAAGAAAGACGAAGCTCACATTCTCTGCTTCCGCCTAGGAAGCCTAGTTTGAAGAAAATAATCCCTGATGGTAAAGCATCCGTTGCACACGAATATCCAATTTCTCGCCATAGCTCATATGGCCAAGCAGTGGTAAATGGTAAGCTATCTTCATCTAATGATAAATTGTTCAAAAAAAGAGCTCTAAAGAAAAGGCCTTTTGATATGTAGGGATAAATGTGCTATGTGGCGTTGGAATACTTTCGACTCCATACGCTGTCAAACAAGGAGGGTGGCTTGGGCTTTCTATATTGTTCATATTTGCCATACTCTCTTATTACACTGGAATCCTTTTACGCTACTGTTTGGACAGTCAACCGGGCCTTGAAACGTACCCAGACATCGGTCAGGCTGCGTTTGGTACTGTTGGTCGTGTTGCTATATCGGTAGGTGTTGCTATTTCTTGAAAATCTTGTGTGTTTGTTTCAGACACTGATTCTTCGTTCTGTTGGTGTTTGTTGTGCAGATAATTTTGTACATCGAATTGTATGTAAGTAGATCCAGTGACTCAGTAATTTATTAGTCTCCAGTTGAAGAAATAGGCATAATTGTTTGTTATTGACAGGCTTGTTGCGTTGAATACATTATTTTGGAGAGTGATAATTTGTCCTCTTTATTTCCGAATGCACATCTAAACTTGGGAATGATCGAACTGGATTCTCACCATCTTTTCGCTGTTATGACCGCCCTAGCTGTCCTTCCAACGGTCTGGTTACGCGACCTGACTGTTCTTAGCTACATCTCTGGTTAGCATTAAAGATTTGTAGGACATTTGAACACATGCATTTTTATTTTTTTTAAATAACTGTCGCGTTCTTTTGACACTATCGATCAGCTGGTGGAGTCGTTGCATCAATCTTAGTGGTAGCTTCGTTGTTCTGGGTTGGAGTAGTTGATGATGTTGGTTTTCAGCCAAAAGGGACAGTTCTGAACCTTTCTTCTCTGCCTGTTGCTGTTGGTCTCTACGGGTATTGCTACTCAGGACATGCTGTTTTCCCGAATATTTATACATCGATGGCGAAACCTAATCAGTACCCTTCGGTACTCTTAGCGAGGCAAGACGAAATTCTTATTTTCCAGAAATTAAGATTTGATACTTATATGTGTATATATATCTGTTAACTTTGAACTCATGCAGCTTCGGCATTTGCACGGTGCTGTATGCAGCCGTTGCTGTTATGGGATACATGATGTTTGGAGAAACGACACAATCGCAATTCACACTCAACCTGCCCCACGACTTAGTCGCTTCTAAAGTTGCTGTATGGACAACGGTACGTAGAGTTTTATCGTTGTTGAAATAAGTAAACTTAGCTAAAACATTTCACCAACTTCATTTTTCTTTTTTGCAGGTTGTCAATCCATTTACAAAATATCCTTTCTTCAATTTATTTTCATGAAAATTAATCTAGAAGCAAAAGTAGTGGTTTGGTTCCTTCCTTAACTATGAATACATATGCATTAACCATGACTCCGGTGGCATTGAGTCTGGAAGAACTGATACCATCGAAATCATACGCCTATTCAATCCTCATACGTACAGCATTAGTCGTTTCTACGCTGTTCGTTGGTCTGACCATCCCCTTCTTCGGTAACTTCTTACACCCACCATGCTGCTGTATACTGTGTTTTCTTTTCACTCACCTGTCTATCTTACTGCAGATCTTGTTATGTCCTTGATTGGCTCTTTACTCACCATGCTAGTAGTAAGTACCTTTTTCACCTCTTCACCACCTTTATTTTACCATTTCTGTAACGGAATTTACTTTCTGTAGACCTTGATTCTACCATGCGCGTGCTACTTGAGCATCTTAAGGGGCAAAATTACCGTATTTCAGGTAACTTCCGTCACTTCGTCTATGTGCAACTCCGCGTAAATCTGTTCATTCATTACCACTTTTTGTTCGTTTTCTGTATTTTTACAGGGTTCGATGTGCGCAGTGGTCATCGGAATAGGCACAGTGTCATCGGTGTTTGGCAGCTATTCAGCCCTCTCTCAAATTGTCCAAAATTTGACTGAATAATTTCTGCAGTCTATTCCATTCTATACAAACAGATTTCTTCTGTTTTCTTTTGTGTGTTAATTTCAAGTGGGATCGCCACAATTTTGTTTACGGGTTTCTATTCAGTTTGCATTGAAGAATTTCACTGTTTTGACGGTATGTTGAATTTTAAAGCAATAATACTAGAGGTATTATACGGACACAAAAATATATACACACACTGGACATGAAATTTTCTTCAAATACAGTATATACGGGTGACAAACAGACATACATGTTGATTATTAGCAGTCAATTCCTCAAGAGTGTAAGTGCTGCAAACATTGCACCAAACACTAAAAACATAAAGGCAAAGCGAATTAAGTTCTCTACATACAAATTATTTCCAAACCAGACTCCATTTTAAGCTTTATGCCTTCAAACAATTCTAATGTCGGAGAGAGACTCAACTCAGTTCCTCCTTTTCTTCTTCTTCTCTTCCTTGTCAGACGCATTCTTCAACTGCAATGTGGTATTTTTTCAGAATTCAACAGTAAGCAAATGAAAACAAAGAAACAGATGTAAAGACAAGTTCAATTCCCTCACCATGATGATAAGAATTCGGACAAAGACTGCAACAAAATCAGTAAACAAGGTAAGAGCATGATTCACATAATCAAGATCTCCATAATGTGCTTTCTCAATGATATCCTGAGTATCGACTACTATGTAGCCCACAAACACCAAGAGTCCAAAATATAACTGCACAAGAACAAAAAATGGTTAAGTAAAAACTAAAAGCTCTTGCATCACCACCAAGTCAATCACGTATCTTAGTACACATACCTCAAACTTGAATAGAGCTATGGAACCACCAAAAATCGATGCAAAGTGCAACCAGAATAGGATGGAGAGACCAGAAGAAAGCAGACCACCAAGGTACAGGTACTCTCTACGCCTAGCTAGCATGGCAGCTCCAGAGAAACAACCGAAGGCCACAGCACAACCGACAAAAGCACTAATCAAGATGCTGCAAGGCAAAGATCAAATTATGTAAAGCTAATAGTAAACATTTACTCACCTGATACAAAGAAAAAATAGGCTATAATAAGCAACAAATACAGCCACTTGGACTCAGATTCACATAGAGAACATATTCATGTCGAGAAACAAATAATTAGAAATGCCCATTTCTTGAATCATTCAATGTGAAGAGAATATATAGTCAGTAAAGCATGAGGAAATTTTCAAAAAAATGGCAAGGCAGGCAAGCAATATGGTGGCAGATCAGATACTGGGTTCTGAAGATTTTGATATACCAAAGAACTCTCTCATAAAGCATAAGGCAGGAAAGACTCGAAACAAAGCACGACAATACTAGAATCATAAACTGCAACCCGGATAAAGGAGGATGCAGAATTGACGAATATAATGATTCCTAATGGACTTAATCTCAACAACCCACAAGCTCCAAAATCTTCACTATATCTCGGAAACTGCTTTTATTTTATGCATATACCTTGAGTCAAAGTCAATGGCCAATTCGATCAAAGGACCAAGAGAGGCTCCTTCAAAAACTGCTGCTGCCATTAGAAGGGATACCTTCTTTTGCTGTTATTATCAAAGAAAATTAGGGGAAAACAACTCTTTAGAATAAGAATTGGAGAAAATAAAAATGAACGTGAAAGCAGCTATGCAACTATAGAAGGAATACACAAAGACTTTGTAAAATACCTCTTGGTAAGATGGGGTAGAGAGTAGCCAAATGATGCAACCCATGCATCCAACAGTGGTGAGAATTCCACCAATATTCCAAAGAATGTGGAGATAGGCTCCAACTGCTGATGCCACCAACGCACAACATAGAGCGAGATAAACCTGCAATTAAGCAGCATTAGCTTATTTGTATCAATATACGTTAAAAACTCAAGATAATAAGGTAATATCCATCCATAGATGTTTAATCCGTAACAAATCATATTTTCCAAGAAAATGAACGGAAGAAAAATTGAAAATTAAAAAATGAAAATCAGATCCCCAATAGTGTAAACAAGTTAGAAATAAAAATGAAATCAGAAACCCAGCAATTCAACAGCAGTAATGAAAATATTTAAAAAGTACATATTTATCCAATTCTAAATTATTCTCAAACACGGAATACCATGGAAAAATCAAAACGAGGAACGAATATAACAAACCTGCTCATATAATAACTACAAAATAGGGCCGAATTATTGACTTCATACTAGATATTCTTGTAAAAATCAAGAACAAAATTGGAACGACGATGAACATAAATTTAAATTATTCTCCCCAATCCTCACACAGACGCGCGCTAAAACTGAGGAAACCTAAGGGGAGAGGATTTTCAAGAAAAACAAAAAAAATCGATGAAAACATAAAAACCTACCTGTTTAAGATGTGTTTGAAACTTTGAACAATAGGGGAAATCTGTCGAAAATTCTTGAGCGAATCATAACTCCATCGACTCCGTGAGGCGGATTGCGGATCGAAGAAAGAAGTAAAAGAATCCATAGGTTTCACTTTCAATTATCCAGATAATAGCGTCGTACACGTTCGATTTGGAAAACAAACAGTTACGTTGAATGAAATGTATATGCGAGAATCAGTGTACGTATACGTGTATATATATATATGGATGGAGATAGGGGGTTATGTGGTACAGGTAACTTCCACGAAATTCCTTTTTTTTTATAAAATTGAACATAATTTTTTTACATATAAATTAAAAAAATGATTAAAATGAAAAAAATTAGATGAGTAACATTTTGTAAATACTATAGTAAATATATTTTTTAACTTTTGTATCAGCTTTAATTTTTGTGAACTAAGATTTTTTTATTTTTAAATTAGTAATCTATATTTTTAAAACTCAATATTTTAGATATTTTATAGTAATAAATATTAATTATTCTTTGTTTGAATTATTATTAATATTAATTAAGATCATGTTCTAGTAAGTAATCGAACATTCGTAGAAGACTCTAGTAGGTTTCGAAAAATCCCCTTAATAAATAGAATAAAAAAAATGCCACGTCTACATCGCGGTGGTTCTCTTGACCTTGCCAGGTCAACTCTTGGGCTCTGCCACGTACCACAACCAATAAAAGCTCGCCACATCATAGATTGGATTATAGTACCATTTCCTTCTTATTTATTAAATTTAAAAGTTGTAATATTTGGTCAATGTTATAAAATGTTGTATTGTTTGTAATTTTTCAAATATCCAATCTTTAATGACGTGACAAAGAAAAAAAGAGAAAAGACATTGTAAATGTACTTATAAAATCATTTTTTTTTTTGGTCAGGCAAAGAATGTTTCTTATTAATCATAAAAGAAAAGAGCGGAATGCATAGGCACCAGAAGTACAGTAAGCGAGAAGAAGAGGAAAAATTCAAACTATAAAGCTAACATCATATCTAAACAGTGGGGGATGTTTGTTTTTTGGATTATGTAGAATGGAAGAAATTATGGATGAAAAAATTCTTATAAATAGTAATCGTGTGTGTTTGTTTTGAAATTTTGAGTAGGATGAGATGTAATTTTATTTTAAATCATATTGTATAAGAGTAGTTGGATGAGATGTAATAGTAGGATGTATAGGTATTTTTAGGGGTATATGTAGTTAGATGGAAAAATTCGGATATAAAATCGCAAAGTAGAATAGGACGGTGAGTCCCAAAACAAACACCCCCTAAGGTGTATCTCTCAACCTAAGCGACTCCCACAGTTTCACTACTGGAAAAGTTCTTTTTTAAGGTGGACTTGGCAATTTCAGTGGGAGAAGGAGATCGTATTCGTGGATAAAAGAATGTGTGTCCACAGCATGTGCCACATTCCTAGTCAACGGAAGCCTATCGAGCGAATTTAAACTGGAACGCAAACTTAGGCAGGAAGACCCTTTATTACTGTTCTTCTACTCAATCGTGACCGAGGGACTAAACTGCCTTATCAAAAAAGCAGTGCAGGCAGGCCAGTACGAGGCAGCCGAAATAGGGACTAGGGAGAGATGTTCGGTTGTACGTAGACATGTTCATACGGTTAAAACTGCCGGTTACGGTTTAACCATTTTACAAACCAAAATTGTAACTGTGCGGTTCAAAATCGAACCGTCAGTTTGATTTTTTTCTTTCTTTCTTTTTTTTTTAAAAAAATTTTTGTCGCTCATTTTTTAGAAAACAAACTATTATATTGGAATGAGAGATATTGGTGTAAAAAATGAGTTGAAATTGAGGTTTTTATAAAAGAATATTAAGAATAAAAAATAGAAAAAAGAGGCAAAACTGTCGGTTTCGATTTTTAATTTATATAATCGAAACCGAATCTTAATTTTAAGGTTACATTTTGGTTTTCAAATTGAAACCGACAGCTCGGCGAACTGACGGTTAGAAACTGACCAGTTCAGATTTCGATTTTGCACATGTCTAGTCGCATGTAAGCTTAGTGTACGACCTGTGCGTTCGTTTGACAGAAAGTTTATTCACTATAATACATTCATTCGTTTGTAAATTAATGCACAATACATGATATGTTCGTCTAAAACGTCAAAACATTTGCTGATTATTAAAAAAAAAAAAAGTGTTCAACCATAATTCAGTCATATGTTTGATTTGTTCGTCCATTGGTTACACAACTAATCTTAAAAATACAAAATAAAATAAATAATAATAATAATAAAGAAAGTAATTCTCATGTCTATATTTTTTCAATAAAATAAAATTATGTTACCGGATGTGAGTAGTCTCACCCATTTTATTTCGATTCTTTGCTATTCTTTCCACCAAAGTAACTTTGCTCCTAAAAATACACACTGTCATGGAGATTTTGCCATCGATTAAAACTCAGAATTCGAGAATTCAGTTGTTGTATCCCTGCCGTTTTCCTGATTTAAAGAGAAAATCCATTTTCAACGGTGAAGCAAATTCAATTTCATGGAATAATTTCAGTCAAATTAATCGCCGGAAACTGGTGTTAAACAGTAGTTACAATGAAAGCGGGTCGATTACTCATCAGGGTCTACAAAACACGCCTCTTTCGATGGATTTGGAGCTCATTTCCACCGAATCCCAATTTGACCAGGTCGTCGCCGACGCCCAACAGCTCGAACAACCACTCGTCGTATTATGGTTTGTTATTACTGTTAGATTTAATTCTTACTCGATTGCTTTGTTTCTGAAGATTGAAATTCATTTGTTTCCGTCCGAAATTGCATATTTTACTCTTTATTTATAGCCGTTTGTGTATTTTTGAGCGCTGGCCTCTTATGTTTAATGGATTTGTTACTTAAAGGTTCTTTTGTTAATTGAATGTATGCTCGTTGCTCATGTATAATGGTTGCATCATTTTCTTAAACCTAAGTGGTATTGTGATGATAACATAAAAATTACATTAGGAATGTTCTCAGATTTTAAAAGTGCAGCTATAGTTTATATATATCAATTCAATGATGCTGATTAAAACATAAGGGCTGCAATTTTATTAGTATATTTCTGTGGTTAGAGGTTGCTAAGAGTGGCTATACTAAGAAGAAGTATGGAAGTTATGATGAGGGAATTTTCGTTTGTGTGATGAAGTTGAACTTGTGAAGATGGAATGTTTGTGAAGAAGGTGGAACAGATAGGTTTAAAGTTGATCTTTGTTTTGTAGAGGGTAATTAATCGTCAGGGAAACAGAAGAACAGAAGTAGGAATAATCGGATCAGTGAATAATGTAGTTGTTGTTTTTTGGTTATCAAATCATGAAATTATCCAATTGGTGTTTGATCAGTAGGGTTAATACATTGTGAATGTCATATGTTATAATTCCAGCTTAGTCCCGACACAAGCGTGACTGCGTGATAAGTCCTTAAAGTTCTGAAATGTCCTATTTTATAAATCACATACTCACTTTCTTATGCTTATT
Source organism: Galeopsis tetrahit (assembly GCA_963675135.1). Lineage (NCBI taxonomy): Eukaryota > Viridiplantae > Streptophyta > Magnoliopsida > Lamiales > Lamiaceae > Galeopsis > Galeopsis tetrahit. The sequence goes on along the minus strand of OY776134.1, from coordinate 63,176,699 downwards.
TATTTTATGTATGTTTAGGCTGAGTATATGAAGTATTTGGAATATGTAGGATGGCAAGCTGGTGCAGGAAGTGCATCTATTTGAAACCAAAACTCGAAAAATTAGCAGCTGATTATTATCCAAGGTTAGTTTGTAGGCCACTATGTTCTACTAATTATAAGGGAGTGCTATAATTTATTAAATGGCACGTTTGTTTGTTTGTCATAGCTATCAAATTCATTCTTTTTAACTTATGGATGCAGAATAAGATTTTACTGTGTTGATGTCAATTCTGTTCCCCACAAGCTCGTTGTTCATGCTGGAGTTACTGTAAGTTCTTCTTAATATCCAATAATCCTTAATCAAATGCAACAATCATAATCTCATTTCTATCTTTTCATGTTTCCTCTCTCTTTGCAATGTGAAAACACGAGCAGAAGATGCCAACGATACAGGTAAACCTCAGTGCATTATAAAATCGACTTTCTTTAAGATTGTTATATCTGAGTTTTCTTATATGTTGCAGCTATGGAGGGATTGCAAGAAACAGGCGGAGGTGATCGGTGGCCACAAAGCGTACTTGGTAGTTAACGAGATTCGTGAAATGATCGAAAATGAAAATAGCAGCATATAAATCAATCTACAGGAATCAGTTTTTCTACAATTGGGATCCTTTTATTACACCTCAATTTATTTTTAAAAAAATTCAAAGAAATTTTCAAAAAACTAGCTAGAGTTTGTGATTCTGCGTTATATTAGCTGTGTAATGAAATCATGAAGGTTTTCTGAATGGTTCAATTTTGACCCACACTTTAATTCTTTAGTCATAAATCCAATTTATATTAATAAAACCTTAAATGTGATAATTTATTAATGGTGCTCTACTTATCTTAAATATGCCAGTAATAAAAAATTGACTAACTTGTAAGATTGAGAGTTGCATGGATTATCTAATAAATTAATTCATGATGTAAATTGTTTTTTTTTTTTTTTTTTTCTGTCAATAATCAGCAAATTATAACGAGTTAATTATTATGGTTGTATTTGATAAAACAAAAATTTATAAAAGAGTGGGTCACTATTTACATTCCAAAGTTCTTTAAAAATAGAATTTGTTCGACCTATATAATCATACATTAGGCATTCTGTGTATTTTTAAGTACCGAAAAAAAATATTATCCAGTTCTAGTAAAGGAATAAATAAATCATAAGAGTATAAAATATTTCTTTCAATAAAACAAAGGAATTACACGTGGCAAATGTTACTACATAGGTTCATGATCGTTATACCTTATTTGTTAAATTTCATGCACGAGAATAATAAAATGTTTTAATTTTGGAAAGAGAAAAAAAAAATTAGAAAGAAAAGATCCAAGAACACATGAATAAACCGTATAGTTTTCTTCCCTCTCATCGCAGTTTCGCAAAATCTCCACCTTGTACGCTCAAGTTTTTTCGAATCACGTCAAAGAACTCGTAAGAACATGATTTCTATTACATTATTCGATCCTGAGTAATTAATCCCATCGCGCTACCAATTCGTAAGTTTTTCTACCCACACCCATAATTCTCTGCATGCATGATCCTGTTTTTTTATTATTTTCTACGTCCTTGTTAATGATAATTTAATGTATGAGTTTGATGTGTTTTTCGACTGAAGATTCTCATTCCATGTATGGGTTTTGAAAATTCCGGTGTGGATTTCAGTTATTTGTACCGTTTTGATAATCAATTTTCGCAATTATTTGAATTCAGGGGTTTGATTTGGGTAATTTCCCCTTTTGTTTGTGTAATCAGATGTGAATGATGATGAGAGGATCAAATTCGAATGATAATTTGGATATGAACCCTAATTTAGAGAGTGAACTTGAGCAATTGCTTCTACAGCAGCAGAGGAATCGAGGGTTAATTATAGATAGGGGAAGGAATGTGGACATAAACAGGAGCGGCAGCGCGCCCCCGACAGTCGAGGGCGCGATGCTCGCCGCGGGTACACTTCTTATGTACCCCAATTTGTACAATGGCAGTAGTACTAATAGCGTTGATAATGGTACCTCCATTGATTTGTTAACTGAAGAGGAAATTAGATCACACCCTGCATATATAGAGTATTATTATTCACATGAGAATCTCAATCCTAGATTACCCCCACCCTTGTTGTCGAAAGAGGATTGGAGAGTTGCTCAGAGGGTCAGAGCTTCGGGGATTGGTTTGGGTAGAAATGTAGTTGATAATAATGGTGGGAATTTGTTATACTCTATGCCGCTTAGTTTATCTGTGAAGAAAGCGGAGGATGAAATGAATGAGCTGAGGAAAGCAGCCATAAGGAATTTGTCGCGTAAAAATTCAACTGATTCGTTGGATAAGAGCAATGCTGGTTTGATGGGGGGCTCGAGTTCTGGTATGGGTGGTAGAAGGAAGAGTTTTGCAGATATTCTTCAGGTTTCTTTTATCTTATCCTCTTTTTCATGTATGAGATTAGTGCTTCTTGTTTATGGATTTTATGGTTGGATTTTTGCAGGAAGGTTCGGGCCAACCTGTGAAATCAAATCTTTCGCGCCCTGCTAGCCAGAATTCAGTTGCTGATGTTTCTGATTCGATGGGCACATCGAGTTCTAGTGCACCAGACCTACAGAATAAAGCAGAATATTACGAATCTATGCTTCCTGAAAAAACTTTTTCGGGCTTGTGTAACACCCAGAATATCGGGTCAGCCAACCCAAGTTCCTTTGCATCATATGTGAATTCGGGTTTATCTAGTAGTAGGCCCGTTATTCCTGGTCTCTTTACTCTTGGTAATGGAGGACATTTTGGCGATAACATGAATCCCACAGCATTGGATGCTCGTAACTTTCATTCATCTAGCATTTTCGAGATAGCTGATATTGCTAATTCTCTTTCTGGATTAGCCTTGGCTAGAGGTCAGCTTCCCGCTGAAAGTATTTCAAAGTCTCCGTTTCAAATGGGAATGTCATCACCTCAGCCTCAGCAGCAGCAGCAGCAGCATTACGGTGATAATTCTAGAGCAGAAAATTTGATCAACAACATAAATTATGTAAATTTTGTGAGGAATAATGGATCTAATGCTTCAAATCCTATGATAAATGAGCGGCTGAATTTTCCTAGAAGGACATCTTCTACCAATAGTCTTCAGTCTCAACACAGTTCTTCTGATCTTGCAAGATTGGAAGATTTGAAAGCTCAGCTACAGAGCAATTATTGTCCCGGCGTGAATATGTCTGCTCTTAGAAATGGTGGATATCCAATTGATCAGAAAACTGAAATGATAATAGGTTCCTAATTTTCTTTATATCCAAATTCTATTATTATCATTGTAGAAATCTTTCTTAATAACATTTCCACAGGTTCACTTTTGGCTGGTGGTCATGGAGACGGACACCTTATCAGGCCTAACTACCCCCCCGGATTTCAGATTCCAGTTATGGATCAGCATCAAATTCAATATATGCAAAAAATGTCAAATATTGGAAAGGATATGAATCATATGGCAGGAAACTCTTCTCAGGGAATGCATATTGATGATTTACAAGCTTTGGAGAAAGCTTATCTTGAGGCCTTGCTGCTGCAACAGGCTCAGCGATATCAGTCGCACGTTTTACAGAAACCAGGCAGTATGAATCACCAATATCCCGGGAGCCCTCCATTTAGTCCTCCTCCTGCTTCATATCATGGAAACATTCCGACGCATTCTCAAAGTCCTAGAGATAGTTCTAGAAGTTCTACCCATCACAACGAGAAAAGTCCTAAAATTCCCCCAACTTTGGAAAATCTAAATGGTGAATCTACTGGTTCTTCTCATTCCCAGAATGGAAGCAAAAGTAAAAGATTTGAGTCATTATTGGAGGCTCTTAAGAGCAACAAGGCTAAATCATTGGAGATTTCAGACATTCTTGGACATGTTGTTGAGTTCAGGCATGAAAAAATAGTAATGGTAACCTCTCTTTTGTTATATTAAGTTGTGTATTCTCATGAAGTTTTTTTTTGTTTTGGTCTATTCAGTACGGATCAGTTTGGAAGTCGATTCATTCAGCAGAAGCTGGAGACTGCTACTGTTGATGAAAAGACAAAGATACTAGCAGAGATTATTCCTAATGCTCTTGCTTTGATGATTGATGTTTTCGGGAATTATGTTATACAAAAGGTAATGTTTTGTATGAAGCATTCATTGATATGCAAAAATGTTCTAACAGCGAATAGGTTTTATCACTCGACTTACAGTTCTTTGAGCATGGAACTGAAGGCCAACGAAACGAGTTAGCTAAGCACCTCCTTGGTCATGTTTTACCTCTCACTTTGCAGATGTATGGCTGCCGAGTTATACAGAAGGTCATTTCTTCACCATTTCTCTCATACTCTGACATTATAACAAATAAGTAATTATGTTAAGTCATTGTGAAATAGTTCTTCTCTCTAAGATTAGTTTAAAGTATTTATTCTAATCACAGGCATTGGAAGTGGTTGATATGGATATGCGGGCTAAGATGGCTGCAGAACTTGACGGTTCAGTGATGAAATGCGTTCATGATCAAAACGGTAACCATGTAATCCAGAAATGCATCGAGTGTGTTCCGCAAGATCGAATTCAGTTTATAGTATCGTCTTTCTTGGGACAAGTTGTGACTTTGTCCATGCATCCTTATGGCTGTCGAGTGATTCAGGTTAGAACGCATTTTCATTCTTCGATTCACATGATTTTAATAAAAATGTAACTTATTCTTGATAAATAACAGAGGGTTCTTGAACACTATGGCGATCCAAAAATTCAAGAAAAGATTATGAATGAAATAATGAGCTCTGTCTGTAAGTTAGCTCAAGACCAATATGGAAATTATGTGATCCAGGTAAGAAATTGTTGCAATTCATTCATTCACTTGCTTTCTATAATGGTTAAGCGCATTGTATATGCGTCTCTTCGTGTAGCATGTCGTCCAGCATGGTGGACCACATGAACGAGCTAAGATTATCAGCAAACTCACTGGACACTTTGTGAAGATGAGTCTAGAAAAGTATGCCTCTAATGTTGTGGAGAAGTGCTTGACCTATGGTGGTCCAGACGAGCGAAAGCTAGTGGTGAACGAGATACTTGGCTCCACTGATGAAAATGAACCATTACAGGTTTGTGTCATGATGGTTACAAACCCTTAATCAGTCAATCTATCAATCTATCTGGTTACTGAAGTCTGACAAAACATTCTCAGGCCATGATGAAGGACCCTTTTGGTAACTACGTTGTACAGAAAGTTCTAGAGACGTGCGATGATGCTATCCGTGAATTGGTCCTCTCTCGGATCAAGGTTCACCTGAATGCACTCAAGAGGTATACTTATGGCAAACACATTGTCTCTCGTGTAGAAAAGCTCGTTGCAACGGGAGGTAAGATGATCTTTAATGCATTCATTTTTCGATTTCACTTTTGAGAGCCCTATAATGGATCTCAACTATATGTTATTTACAGAAAAGCACATAGGGCAATCTTCCACAAATTCTTCTTGAAAAGATGAGTCTGAACATATGTATTCGAATGTGTACATACGAGGACATTCAGACAAGGCTTCTACTCATTGTAAATCGAGTAGTTTAACGTAGGTTTTGCGCATAATGCAGCCTGTAATAAGCTTGAATTTGTTATTGATTTGTGTATAGGTTTTGTGCTCATAATTGAGCCGATAATAAGCCAACAGTTTTGTTTAATTTGAGTTTCTGTACATTTTGGCCGTAGCTTTTAATGAGGGGTATTTTATTGAGGAATTTATATACGAGGTTTGCAAGCATCTCCCTTTATTTACTTTGTTCGATTAAAATAATTTTATAAACTGTTTAGAAACAGGTTCAATTATTTAAATTTAGTTAGGCATTACGTCGTAGAAATAAAATAAAAATGGAAAATTCTGCTGGGAAATATTATTCATTTCATATTTCATCTGGAGTAGTGTGCATGTACATAATGGTATGTACTGATAAAATGGAAAACGATATACCAATATTTGAGCCTAACTATTATTATTATTATTATTATCTACCTAACAATGAAAGAATAGAAGCCAGCAAAATTGCTATGTACAAGGAGACACAGCCTCTTGCAACTCAACACCAACTAACTAGCACAAATTCACAACTAAAAGTCAAGCCGATTCACCCAGGTTGAACCAACGATCATCACCACAACCATCGCTTCTTTTTCTTCGTATCTACGACAGGCAATTCTGCAAACGATGGGAAAACATAAGCACAAACTACTAAATGCATTCATGGATTTCAAGAGCTACATGTTAATCTTTACCTCCTAATGGATATATTGAATTATAGTGAACTTCAGCCCAGAAGCTCAAGAATATAGCTGCATTGAAACGAGAGAGACGAGTTAAAAACACAGACGAGTCCACAATGTGGATTAAAGCACAAAGGTACTACATACTTCTGTTTGTCTTCTGAGTTTGTGGAAGAATCTCGATATAGCACGTATCCTTGAATGACGTAATGATAAAAATCTTGACGCCAAACTGCCATAAATATGGAAGGAAATAAGATGGAACCGTGCAAAAATCCGTAAATATGTAAGGATATAAAACAAAAAACCATACCCAATCTGCAGCAGCCTGTAACGTGACATGATCACCCCATTCCCCGTTCCTGTAATCATGTAAAATGGATTACAACAAGTAGATCTATGGAAAATTTTAAGATTATTAGAGAGGAAAAGTTATCATACTTGCTCATTTTCTTTACGTAATCAGCATAAGCCATTGGGACATAATTCTCATACAAGTCTGATCTTGACTTCAACTGATGATTTGCAGATAAGAAAAACAGTGTTACGATACAGGTAGACATATTACAATATTAAAAATAAAATTTTCTATTTTTGAGCACAGGACTATCATTAAGAAAACCTGGTCCACTACTTGTTCCCTCACAAATTTGTGGTGCTCTGGGGTCCGATATATTTGGTCTGACAATGAACGGAACTACAGAAAGAACAGGAAGACTTAATAAGGAATCGATAAAAGATGATGAATCTTACAAAATTAGATTATGTCTAGAGGGTAAAAACAAACAGTGCCTTTTTCATCATAAATAATCTCAAGGTTCCAAATATGGAAAGAAGGCAAAACTTTTAAGACGAAGCACGTGGGATGGACTTGGTGTTTCGAGAGCTCAAAGAATACTGACCATAGCAATTCAATTTTTCAACAGAATCTGATCTATAACAGATATAATGATTAGATAAGATACAGAACAGAACAGAAATGTCAAAGAAACAAACCTGACAATTACCATCTCCCGAGATTTTTAGTTCAACTAACTCATATAACTGCAATCTGCCGAACACAGAAAAAAGACGACAGTTGAGAGAAACAGCAGAGTAGAATGAAACAGAAGGGGACAGAAGAAACTTTGCGTACAAGACCTGTTCAACAGCCTCTCATGATCTGATGTAGCTTCGTCGACGGATGGTATCTCTCCATTAATTTTCGGAACATGCTGCAACCACACACTTAATGTCAATAATATAAACGCCTGTCTGTTGTCATAAAAGATTCATAACAAATCGATTGTTAAGAGTCATCAGGAGGAAAAATCGATCATAATAACCACAAACAAAGTGTAAACTTACAGGAACAGGAACCATCTGATTCAGCCTTTTGCCCAATTCACCATCAAGAACCGATTCATGTTCAATCTCTGGTAAAAGCTCCTGATCCTCACTATCAAATGACAAATTTTCAAATTCAGGTAAAACTGCTTCATTTTTTCCTGCCTCCCCTGCAGAATTGGAGTGCCTTCCAGAAGGACCAAGCCATTCCTGAGCAAGAATCGATGCTTCTTGATGTTTTTCTCCAGTAGATGCAGATGCAGATCCCGATGAAGCAAGGCGCGATAGCTCTTCCTGAAGAGCATGCGCAATTACTTCATCATTCTCCACAATTGGCTCTTCCGTACTGCAAATACCTTCATTCACCGTATCTGTTGTAGATAAGTCCTTTTCATAACAAGTAACGGTTTGTGGAGATCCTTTACTCGTTAAAGAACAAACATCGATCAGGTGGAGACCCCATCTCACAACATCAGGATCTAGCTCACACATTACGATCTTCTCGTATAATATCTAAGCAAGTGTAAAATTCTAATATGTCTGTCTTCCAGCTGAAAATGCAAGTAGCCCCAATTCAGAAACACTCCTAATTTCAGGAATTAAAGAAACTTCTAGCAACGCTAGGACAAATAGTAACTGCTGTCTACGATAAGCATAAATAAGCATCTCCAAGTCAAATTCAAACAACATTATGCAATGATTAATTGACATTCGGTAGAATACTTTTTCTAAATCTTCTCCCAAAACATACCCAAATACAGCCATGACTTCCATAAATCTTCACCTTGATACATAATTCCCCATATACTCATTCTCGAATTCCTTACAATACATCCAATATTCACGCCCTAAAACTCGATCTTAACAGTTCCTAGATGCTCCCTACTTCACAATCTAGTATACCAAACTGAACATCAGAACTTTGCATCCTTAAATTAACATTAATGATCTTGCAAATATCTTAACCACTGTTTGACAGATCATTCAAAAGAGGTCATACAATTTCAGATATCATCAATGTCTATCTATCATGATTCTAACTCAGAACAAAAAAAAAACCATAGGAGTATTAAATTCACACACACACACACACACACACGAAATATAATAAGAAAGAACGATCAAACAACATCAACCCCAAACCTTAACAATCAACAAACTTCGAACCCATAACAAATCATTAACCATCAAAATTTTAATTTAAAAAAAAAAAAACTATCAATAACTCGGACGTACATATATATGTAGACGAATGTAAACGAAAAAGGCGCGGTGATTTGTATAAGAGACCAATTGAATTGGAAGCAAAGAAACCCAGATTCTCTTGCGATTATTTTTATGGCGAAACGCTGTCGTTATGGGTCAAAACGAATGGGAACACGAAGGGAAATAGGCCGCGAAACGGAGGGGGGTGCCGCCGTCAATTTCAACGCGATTGTGACACGTAGGATCCCATCTGCACGCATGTTTTTGGTCGGTTGGTATTTCAGTTCCAATGCAATTTTGAATTTATATATTAATTAATTAAAAAGGTTGAAAATATCGGTTGAATTTGTGAAAATATCTGTTACACTACTACTGTATTGAATAAATTTAAAAAAGGGGAAGTTACACCTAGTGACACCCCACTAAGTGTTTAGGCTAATTAATCTAATTGACTTACGGTAAAGCAATTAGAGCCAAATTTGAAATTAGGTGGACAAAAATACCCTTACATTCATAATATTAGTATTATTAAATAGTCAACTAAATAAAATATAAAATCAGAAAAAATCTGGACTAGAAATTCGCACTAATTAATAGATATTCTTAATTCAAAACAATTTTCTAATCTCTTACAAGAATTTCGCTACCTGCATTAATAGAGTTAGTATATTAATTCGGTTGGGGTAATGGAGTAGTGTTCTTAATTAATGGATTATTGTGACTGTTTTTGTGGATTTTAAAAAATAAATAAGAAGGATAAATAATACAATTAAATTCAATTATATTACTATATTTAATATACAAATAATAAAAATAATATTTATATATATAGTGAATTGAATTATGCTAATTTGAATTTGTAAGTATATATACTAACGAGTTTAGGTATAAAACGTTATTAATGAATCATAAGCAACTATTGTGAAGTTCAGTTGCATATAAATAACGTATATGCAAATATTTTGATATTTAATTGCATATGCTTAAAGAGATGCAAAATTGTGCTGCATATTATAGAAAAAATTGTTGCATATTTTTAGTGACATGCAAAAATATGTTGCATATAACTTAAAATATTTCATAATATTCAAAAATATACTTTTGCATTTATGTTGTTTGTTATTTTTACATATGCAACGAAAATTGCATGTTGTAATTGCATAAAACAACACATAATTGCATAAAAGAAACAAAAAAATTGCATAACACTTAAATATAATTGCATAAATGATTTCAAAGATGCTGGTCTCTAAGTGTTTTACATGAGAGTATAAGCACGATCTTAACACATCCCATAAAGTTTCAATACACTTGACCATCAAAAGTTTAGGACATCATCTCAAATATGCAATTCATACTGAGAAAAAACTTCAAACTAAACATTGACATAATAGAAATATCAGTTGAAAACCCATGTTTGATCGTTTATCACAGCTTCAGGTGGGGGAAGCAGGTGAACAGGTCGGCCTTTGGATAGTTCTATTTGCTAGCTAAAACCATTTTTTGGAGCCTTTGTTTGATCTTTAACAAATATTTAACTTTGTATAAAACAATCCAATTATCATTAGAAGTTTTCAAAAATATTTAGAAGATCTGAGCTCATATTTCATCTTAGGTGGATGCATCATCGTCATCAAGAACCAGCCCACGCTCCTCTTTGTACATACGATCAGCTTCCACTTCTATACTAAGCAAGGCCTTGTCAACCTAAACACAGAGAAAGCAAAAATTATGGATGAACCTCACTTATAGAATGCAACTAGGCCATTGTATATACATTCCATTGCATAACACTTAAATATAATTGCATAAATGATTACAATGTCAGCATACACAAACGAAAGGTTGGGAAACTTGCTGCTCAATTCGCTGAATGCTGGAAGGATTTGACTGCACACACCGCACCTGCAATTGCAATGTTAGAACGAGCTGTGAGACAAATATTTCTTGCTAACAGATTAGTTTCGACTCTCGAGTGAGAAGGTCCCACATGAGTATCTCTCCAACGAATTATTACATAATTTATGTATATTCTACATAATTTACCAAAATTGAATACACAATTTTAGCATAAAAATGATGCCAGTAATTCCAGTTTTAATTCCTACCTTAAGAGAATTGAAATGTCAAGCATTCCAAATTTCAGCGATTACTGCAATGTTTTTCACCTACTTCTACTAAATAAAACACTCAAAATCAAAACACTAACTAATTATCTATCTAAACCAATCAACTGAAGCATCGACGCCAACCAAACAAAGAAAATCATGCTTTAAACCAGAAAGGATTAGATTGCATAATCTTTCAGCACATTCCCCAAAAATAGAAAATAGAAAGAAAATTTGTACAATTGGAATGGAGAGAATTCAGTCACAGGTCATAAAAATCGAATTCTACTTCGAACAACAGTTTGTCTATGGTCATTTTTCTTATGAAATCAATTACATTAACACATCTGTTTCTATAATTCGAATTGGGAGGATTCAGTCACAAGCCATAATAATCGAATTATATTTAAAACAACTTACATGTGGTCATGATTTTTCTGATACGACTTCTGGGTGATTTGCGGCGGTTATAAACATAGAAGAGAAGAAGGCGGTGGGGGTGGGGGGTTTCTTTGCAGATCTGTTCGAAAACCCCAACCGTTGGAATCTGCAGAACCTCCCGAGCGCTGCCACTTCTCGCCACTCCGAAGATGGCGTCGACGGAGGAGAAAAACCCGGCGGAGGTGAAGATCCGTACAGATCGGTCGCCAACGGCGAAGATAGAGGTTGCGGCGGTCGGCACGGATGGAAGCCGCCCTCGAACATAAATAAAAATTGGATTAAGTTGAGCCGCCGCTGCACAAGCTTCTCCCCGAATTGCGAGCCCGCGAGTAGCCCTACCACACTCAATTTCCGCAGCACCGCTTCATGCCTCGATTATAATCGTCGTCGGCGGTCGTGGCTTGCAATGGATTGTCGAATGAGAGGATCGGAAGATGGAGACACAATAACGCCGCCGAGAGGCTACAATATCGATACCGCAGAGGTACACCACCCGCCGCCAAGATCGTGAGGATTGATGGAAATTTGGAAATTATAATCGACTTAATGATTCCGCTATTTATGAGGGGATTTAAATATACTAATATGTATTTATGGTTTTAAATCAATTATTAAGGGCATATTAGGTATCTTAAGTATGAATTTTGCTTTAATTGTTTTACTAGAATTTTTTGATTTTAATTGTAGTAAGGGTATGAATTTTAGCTCTTAATGTATATAAACTCTTTAAAAAATTTATATTTATGGTAAATTTACATAAAATATACTCCCTCTAATTACTTGTCGTACGAATTATTTGTACACTATTAATATGAAAATGTTCAACAAAATTAATACTCCCTCCGTTCTATACTTGAAGGTACAAATGAATTGGACACAAATTTTAATGAATGAACTGTTTATTAGTATTATGTAAGATAAAGTAAGGGTAGTAAAGACTTTTCAACTTTATAAATAGTACTTCCTCTGTCCCATACTTGAAGGCACAAACTAATTGGACACGAGTTTTAATGAATGAATTGTTTATTAATATTGTGTAAGATAAAGTGAGGGTAGTAAAGACTTTTCAACTTTATAAATAGTAATAAAGTTACTTTTTAGTGTAATAAAGTAGTGGCATTTGTTGTAATATTGTGATGTTTTAAGGGGAGTGTTTAAAAGTGTTTTTGCTATTTTAGGTAATGTGCCTTCAAGTATGGGACACCCAAAATGGTAAAATGTGCCTTCAAGTATGGGACAGAGGGAGTAATAAAGTTACTTTTTAGTGTAATAAAGTAGTGGCATTTGTTGTAATATTATGATGTTTTAAGGAGATTGTTTAAAAGTGTTTTTGCGGTAATGTGCCTTTATGGAACGCTCAAAATGGTAAAATGTGTCTTCAAGCATGAGACGGAGGGAGTACCATTTTAACATTATTTAATTTTTAAAATTATCATTATTTTTTTATATACATTTTATTTTATAATTCATCAAATTCATTCAAAATAAATAATAACGAAGGAAGTAATATATAATATTATATCTCAGATTATATTTATTTAAATATCTCGATATTTTCGTCAAGATAAATAATTAAATAAACCAAGTTTATTTCTTAAGTTAAAATTAATTTAAAGCCCAACAAGGTAAGCCCATTTTGAGAAGGCCCACGTTTGTGAATTCGGCCCATCCCACAAACGTATTACCGAAAACACGCTTCTTCATTTCCGTAGCTCACTTCCACACTCTCAGTTTAGGGTTTATACTTCCCACAATTAAACCTCAAATGCAACTGAAAAACAAATAATTACACAAAATTCTTCCGCTTGGATCAGTTGACGAAAAATGGCGTCAAAATTTATGCAGCAATTCGCGAAGAAGAAGAGCATAGCGAAGAGATCGACGAAGAAGTACTTGGAAGAAGCGCTTTACAACAATCTGTTAAGCAATGGCGGGGAAGAGAAGAACGTTAGGACGAAGATGAATGAGTTCATTAAATCCGATAAGAGTGCTTTTAAATGGGAGTCTGGCCACACTCTCAAGATTCTTCGCAGCCGCAAACTATATGGCCCAGCCCTCAAGGTATAGGGCACCTCATTCTAGAAGCTTTTGCTTTTATTTGATTTGATATGATTTATTTTTTTATTTTTCTGTATTTGCTAGTGAGTTTAGATGTGGAGGACAGTTGATCTGCATTGTGAAAAGTTTTATTTATGTGTGTATTTTAGGTTGGGTTATTTGACAATGTTGTGACGTGCATGCTTCTTCAGCTATAGATGTTGATTAATGTGAAACCACAGGAATTTGTGGTTGCCTATGTATGTAGATGAGTGGGTAATTGTATTGGTTGGGTTGGTGCCATTATCCAAGACTTTAATTTTCGAAGAGTTAGTGGAAAGTGACTTGAGGTATAGCCGTATAGGTAAGAGTTCTGCTGGATGCCTTTACAAGGTATGGGTACAATGTAAGGACTCCTTTCAGCTGCTCCACGATTAATGCAAGACCCAAGGCTTCAGTCTTTAGTATCATGTTGATGTTTGATGGTTATGTTGTTGCCTAGAGCTAATTATTAAGTGTAGTGCTTTCTGCTCTTATGGCTTAGTTGAAAAGTCCCTATACTCATTGTATAAATGCAACTGTATGTGTTGCTGAAGGGTTCTGGGAATGGAGATAAGAGGGGACTAGTTTTTCAGGTGTGGAGTTATTACACTTTAGCACAATAATAGAATATTGCTAGTTGAGTCCCATTATGCAGTTCCAAAGAACCATAAACTTATGGACACACCTTTCTTATTTGGTTCTTCATGATGTAGAACAGTTATAGGAGAGTGGAAATTATGAGTGGACAGAAATAATTATGATGCAGAAGATTGATTAGAACTGCAAATTAATGAAATTCATAGGGTTTGAATCCCGAGAATGATATCATTTATATTCGTGCTAAGCATGCATCTGTAGCACATATGTAATTCTCTTTAAGTTGAAGCTAATTAAGTATCTCTGCCTACCTTCTCCTTGAGAGGCCCTCCGTGTTTTTCTTCTTCCTTTTCTTTTTCCAACTTTATTATCACAACACCTCGATTATTTGTTTATACAGCTGTCAGAGTCCACAGAAAGAAGAGGATTTAATAAAACAGTCAGTGATCAAGCTATACATCTTGATCTGATAGCTAAAGCCAAAGGCATTGCTGCTGCAGAGGAATACTTCACCAATCTGCCTGAATCATCAAAAAATCATCTCACTTATGGTGCTCTTTTAAATTGTTACTGCAAAGATTCGATGACTGAAAAGGCACATGCTTTATTTGAGAAGATGAAAGAACTAAATTTGGAAATCAGTTCCATGTCATATAACAGCCTTTTCACCCTTTCCTTGAAAAATGGGCTCCCAGTAGCTATCCCAGCACTTATCAAAGAAATGAAGGCTGCTGATATCATGCCCGACATTTACACTTATAATGTCTGGATGCGGGCTCTTGCTGCTATGAATGATATATCTGGAGTTGAGAGAGTTCTTGATGAGATGAAGAGAGACGGTCGAGTTGCTGCAGATTGGACTACATACAGTAATTTGGCGTCTATTTATGCTGATGCCGGATTATTTGATAAGGCTGATAAGGCACTCAAGGAACTGGAGAGCAAAAATACCCGTAGAGAACTTTCGGCGTACCAATTTCTGATCACGTTGTACGCACGCACTGGAAATCTGCTCGAGCTACACCGTGTTTGGCGATCGTTGAAGCTAGCTTTTAAAAAAACAGCAAACTTGAGTTATCTCAATATGATTCAAGCTTTGATTAAGTTGAATGATTTACCCGGTGCTGAGAAATGCTTCCAAGAATGGTCACTTAGTTGCTCAACGTATGATATGCGCATTGCTAATGCCCTTATTGGAGCTTATCTTAGAGAAGATTCAGTTGGGAAAGCTGGAATGCTGAAGAAGCAGGCCGAGAGGAGAGGATCTAAACCCAATGCTAAAACTTGGGAGCATTATCTTGATTACTATCTGAAAAAAGGAAAGTTTAATAATGTTGTGAAATCTATCAGCAATGCTATTGCAACTGGTAGGGGAAACGGAGATAAGTGGATTCCGTTGCCTGAAGTCATCGATAAGGTAATGCAACACTTTGAGGAAAACAAGGACGTTGTGGGTGCTGAAGGTTTTCTGGAGGTCTTAAAGAAGTCAAAGGACGAATGGGGACCCGGTGTATTTGAATCTTTGATTAGAACATATGCAGCTGCGGGAAAGAAGAGCGTGATCATGAAACACAGGATTAAAATGGAGAAGGTGGAATTGAGCGTTATGAAGTTACTGGAGGAGATATCTAGTGAATGAGATAGTTGGTCTTTTATATCTATTCTGTTTGAATTTATCTTTCAAAGAGGTTGATCGATTGAATTATACCTCCCAGCCTTTTTTTCCAGTATTCTTGTACAAGGTTCGCACCTTTGGCTGTAACTCTGTTAGAGGAAGTTTTGTAGTTTCAGCAACTATAAACTGAAATAAAGATGGGAGATAAATATCCTCCTCTTTACCATTTCTACTCAATTATGATTTAGAAATCGGGCTTCTTGCAAATTAGCATGATTAGGCGGAAATGGCATTAGTAGAGAACTGAAAGCTCATGTGTTTAGGCGGAAATGAGATTAGTAGAGAACTGAAAGATCATGTGTTTTTAAGGATTATTTCAAATTTACTGTCACACATGTATTATCTTTTTACGTTGTCTTCTTTATTCAAAGGGATTGCATTGCTATCTTTATCTTTATTGTTTAATTTGATGTAAGTTGATGATTTTTTTTTTAAAGGTAGAAAGGAATTAAATTACATTTCAACGCTGTCACCTATTTATACAGTAAAGTTCTACCAAAAGACTACATTTTTCAGATTCAATCGTGAGAGGGTGGAAGGATCATCGATCAAGTCATTCCTTGAAGTTTCGCTATCTAAGAAGATAGCACACAGCGCCAATAGGCATAACATAGGAAGAAAACGAAACTAAAAAAACACCAGATCTAAACTAGGAAACAAACTAAAATACTGTAACATGCAAAAGCATAAAAACGAAAATAAAATTGGATCAAACGGATGACTCATCCGATTGACCACCGTGGCTCCGACGGGGAGATTCACCCATTGATCCCAACTAAATCCCTAAAAAAGACCCCTTCACCCACTGGAAAATCTGAACGGAGCGGCGGTGTGGCGGGGCATTACAGACAGTGCGGCAACGCTACAGACGGTGAAGCGGCGCGACGACTTACTTTTATGCAGAAGGTGGGCAACGGATTATTTAGGAGGTGGTTTTGGTTGATGAGAGAAATTGGGTTATTGAAGATGGAAGGATTATTTAGGAGGTGGTTTTGGTTGATGAGAGAAATTGGGTTATTGAAGATGGAGATGTACTGCAGCTTTGGGGAGGATTTTTAGTCTGCTTGTGCACCCTTAATTATGAGAGAGTGGTGACTCGATTTATAGCTCTGCTTCTTACATTTTGGTTCAATCTAGTATAATTGTGAAAAGGCATAAGAATAAAATTCATTTTTTATGTAGTGATTTTTACGAATTTCAAAAAGAAAAGAAAATCTAGTTCTTCTCTTTAGAAAGTTGATTGGCCCATTATAAAACATAAACTTGATAGATGAAATTCATTGAACAAATTAAATTATCAAAAGCAATTCAAAGAGAAGCTATAATAGTGCACACATTCCTCATCAAATGGCTAATCCTTTTCAACTTGAATATCATCAAGATTCTTCTTCCCAGCAAAATCCTCAAGAGTGAGATTCAAAGTATCAGTCGATCCCTTCTTCACTTCCTCCCCACGAGCTGCCAAAAAATCCTCGACGCTACCAGGTTCTCCAAACCATCCCAATCGATCAGCAATCAGGTGCGTATTATTACAACCATCGCACCTAGCAAGAACCACACCTTTGTCGTATGATTCACGACAAGCTGTCTTGATGGATCGGGTATCACAAACTTTGCAAGTGAACATAAAAATAAGATCATGCCTCTCGGATATCTTCAACTCAGATTTCACTTGGTGCTTCACAGCAGTTTCCGGGTTGGAGATACTTTTGTCTGGGCCATTGTTAGAATTCGAGCTGCAGCTTTCATGTAGTGATGGGATACTGGTTTCTGCAAGAGACTGGAATCCTCTAGTATACTGTTCGTAGTCTCGACAGAATGTTTTTGGCGAAGGACGAAACTTCCGACAGAGTTCTGCTAAAACACACAGAAGAAAGCTTTAGCTGATCAATGGATCAGAATACTAGAACCCAATCCATTCCGGATTATATTCATAATATATTTTTTTAAAACTTTAGCACAAGAAAGCACGATGCAATAAAAACTATAAATGGGACTAACAAATATAGTACTTCCGCAATTACTTTCACACTTTCCTTTTCGGATTGTCCCACAATAACTTTCACACCCTTATAATGAAAAACCATTTATAAACTCCATTCTCACAATATCCTCAATTTTACACAAATATCATTACTTTTTCTCCACACTTACACAAAAATCAACTCATTTCTTTATTTTATACATAAAAATTTACAAAATTACCCCTCAAAATCCCCACTAAATCCTCAATTACATGTGAGTATCTAGCAATTTCAAAACTTGGGGAAATCAAATCAGAATTTTGGAACTAGATTGTTCATCAGTTTTCACCCAAACCCTCATCTCAGTTCACTGATAATGGCCCTATCGAAACCCTAATTAGGAACTAAAAATACTAAAATTGACACAGTTACATATTACCAGTAATCACAAAACATATAATTCGCTAATTAAACCATTGAAGAACAAACCTATCTAATCCTTTATCCTCAAATTCTCTTTCAACTCACAACCAAGACGTATATATACAGAGAGATGTAGATAGACATAGAGGAGAGTAGGTTACCTGTGGGTTGAGGGTTTTGGGAGATTCTTGCAGCGAGGAGAGACAGAACTCGCCGAGCCGCCATTGGAGTAGTTCTCTTCTCTTCCTTTTTTTCTTTCTACTATGGAGTATATAAGAAGCTGAGGATACTTGCAGAAAAAGCTGTCTCAAAAAAAAAAAATACTTGCAGAAAAAGCAGAGTTTGGCTATATATACTTACTTTTTTTTTTTCTATTTTATAATTAATGTTTTTTTTCTTTTCCAAAAGCCGAAATTTGGGCTTAGCATAAAATGGGCCGGCCCAAAAATAGAGTTAAAAATAAAAAAATCACTCATTTTATTATTAAAAATAAAAAATAATTAAAACACCACAAATTTAATTTTAAATAACAACCTATTCCATACTAACAGAATTCACATCCAACCCCACTCTCATTTACAACAGACATATATCACATCAATTATAATCATTACTGTACAATTTTGTTTATGACTATTCATTCAAACAATATTTTCATTCTACGGTTTGATGAAAATTGCAAAAAATGAAGAACAAAAATGTCATACAAGATTACAAGCACACCATAATTTTTTTTTCCTAAAATAAGACATAATATCATCTGATTCTGACCACGTGGTAAAGAAAATTCAAATAGATCTGTAAAATTGTATTTTCCAAAATAGGACATTATCCCATTAGAGTATTAGACCGTGTGACAAATAAAAAGTATCGAATCGATTATATGTGCATATTAATTGTTTTCTTAAAGTAGAACATTATCTCGTAAGATTATGTGATTAAAAAAAATTGTACAACTTGTTTACCAACATTGTCTAGTCAAATAATGAGATAAAGTAAAACACTCAAATAGATTTATTACTTAGGACATGAATATTATATATAAATATTGAATTTTAAAGTACACCATTTACTGTATTTTATTAATGAATTTTAAAATGATCGAATTTTAAACTACACCTAGCACAGATTTAAAAAATTTGGAATTTAAATCACATATGATAGCTTTCTTTTTTTTTTTTTTGAGCGGCATATATATAAAAATAAATGTATAAATGGCAATAATAAAAGTCTAAATGATCAAAATATAAAATTAAAGCATTAGCTACAACATATTCATTCCTCCTCTATTATGAGATTCATAGTCTATATAATCTCCACTACCTGAAGGTCCTGAACCAACAAATGGTGCATTGTACGCATACATATCAAACATCCTCTCGTCCGGCGAAGGCAGATGGCCACCTTCCCGTCCCTTAAACCCTTCCATCGGAGAAGAAGCCCATGGAGCTGGAGATGGAAGATTAGAGCTCGAAGCTTCTGGGTTCAGATTGGGGTTCTGCGGTGAATTCCCAGTGGGCCGTTTGTTGCTGGAATTTGCCGTTGTCAAGGTAATAGATGCCGATTGCTGCTGCTGTTGTAGTTGCTGCTGGTTCTTCATGGGTGACTTGGGACGAAGAGATTCTATGTCAGGAGTCGTCAGCACGAGATGAGGTGCCTCGGGCGGTGGGTTTCTTCCGCCCCCTCCTACCCAAACCTTCCCATCCTTATCTGCGAAATTTTTGGTATATCCCTGAAAATTCCCAGATTACCAGTTATGTCCAGTACCAAATAAAAGGAATCAAAATCGAAGTGGAGAACTTATACTGTGGAAAATCAGATCGTCACAAGAAAAATAGAGCGAAGTGGAACATGCAAAAGCACTATAACACAATATTTTTTCTGATTTTTCCAATTCTGATATCCCTCATCAACAAAACAAGAAATGCCCATGGAAAACCAGATAACGATGAGTATACCTCAATGTTGAAATTTGACGAGGACAATCCACTGCCAACAGTCAACCAGCCAGAACGAATATTATGGTCTTCACCAAAAAGCTCAAGCCTTCTCCGACCAAGAGCAAAATGCTCGATTATTCGGTACATATCCTCAGGCTTTGCAGTTGAACCTAAAGTACCATTGTTAAAAAGTTCACAGTAACAGTTAAGACACCAATTGAATAGTAATGCTGTTTGACCCCTCAAAATAAAAAAAAATAAAAAAGAATAGTAATGCTGTTTGAAACAGGACTTTTAGATTTAAGAACATAACTAGGTATGGCAATTTTAACAAAATTTAGATATTTGCAAATGGAACGTCAAATGTGTCATGATTCTGCTATATCTACTGTTCATTCGTAAATAGTTTTAGGACTATTTGTATGAAGACAAAATAAGAATGGAGGGTAAATAAATTATGTTATCTAATCATCAACCTCATTACAACTGAAGAGTTAACCTGTAACATCGTGCAAATAAAGGGACTGACATTCAGTATCATTAGAATAAGTTATTGACTTATTGGCAATTACAAACACTTAATAGAGGAGCAACCACTGAAAAGACCGCAAATAGAAGAAAGGTAGACAAACAAAAACCACTGCAAGTGTTATACAAGAGAATGTGTAGGGAAACTACATACTCAGACAACTTACAACTATTGTATATACTAAAAACTAGGGACAGGAGAAATAAATGAGAGGATAGCTTCAAGGAATGAAATTAAAAAAAAAAAAAAGAGGAGGAATTTCATTAAGGCCAATATAAAGCTCACCATAAGGGGGCTCCTCAGCAATTATTACATCGGTATCAATGTTGGCATGGATTATATGACCATCAGTACTGCGGCGCACAGTCCCTTTTATGCCCATCAGGCAATGCTCCTTCAAATCAGTAAGATATAATTTAGTTTCACAACATGAGACATCACTATCACGCATTATAATAGATACATGTGACTTTTACCTTAGAGCGTTGAAACAGAGTATGAGAATCATGGCGTAGTCCAGGAGTTGCATTATTTTTATTTGTCTTCACCCAGCATATATCTTCACATCTACGAAATCCCCACTAAACAGAACAAAAGGGGAAGGAGGTGAGGGGGACAAGGAGAAAGATAATATGAATGAGAGCTTAAAACTAGATATTCACTCATAAGATGCCTCTTGTTCTTTACCTTCTTCAGACATTGCCGGCCCTGCTCTAGCCCGACACCATCACCAACCCAAAGGAAGATAAAAGATGGCGTGTCAGCAATTGCCTACAAATTAAAAGGAAAAGAAAACGAGATTCAAAACTCAAAAGCTATTCAAATGAGTATTAAAATAAATAAAAGTACACAGACGGGATGACAAAAATATGCACATAACATAGAAGAGAAGCAACTATTTTTTTGTGACGCAAATTCAAAGTGACTCCTTTTCATGCATTATCATTGCATCATTAACAAGGTAAAGAAAAACGACCTCAATCTTCAAATTCATTATTTCTTCAAAAGTCCAGTAATCCATATGGTCAGTGACACCAGGAGCTCGATGAACATATTCCTCCCACGGAGGGTCAATAAGAATGACATCAAACTTGGATCCAAACAACTCTGGAGAAAGCACCTGCTCTCGCAGGTCACACTTGAAATACATAGGCGTAGAAGCAGATAGGGAAACAATTTCATCCTTTTTCTGTATAAGTTCTCGAAGCTTTGGATAATCCTCCACAACACTAGTGAGCTCTAGCTCCCTAATAAAATTCTGCGGTCGCATACCAGTGTCAACAAAGTTCTGAGAGTAATCATTCTGCTCTCCTCTAGATGGAGCTTTTCCCGGGGGAGCATTAATTCGAGGAGGAAGCCATCCTCCAGACGCTTTCTCTTGTGGCTGACCACGAACCATTGGAACCATTGAATTAAAATTTGGACCGGACATATTGGGAGGCATTCCTCTACCAGGAACTGATGGATTGAAAATCATTGCACCATTTGATGCATTACCCAGATTTGGGGAGAATCTAGGTCCTAGTGGACTAGGGGGAACAGGTGGAAGACCAGGCGGGACACCAAGCATATTCATCTCAACACCTCGAGCTCCTGGCCACATAATGGGAGGTTGAAATGGCGGGATAAAGACTCCAGGAGAAATAGGACCTGGAGCAGGCGACATGTTTGGTGGCAGGGTTTGCATCGGTCCAGGAGGTGGCAATCCAAGTGGACCAAAAGTCGATCCTACCATAGGTACTGGAATACCACCCTGCTGATCTCTTCCAGTAGGTCTCATCCTTCCTGCTCTTCCCATTCTACCCCTGGCACCCTGAGGTACATTTCTATTATACGGGCCAGGGTCCTGGTTTCCAAGTGGAGGTAAAGAGCCACCACTAGAACTTGGACCACCAGTACCCCGGGGTGTAACAGCTCTCTGGCCTCTAGATTTCTCAGCCTGGAATTCATCATCATCTCTCCACAATTGCTGATCCTGCACTGCAACATCACCATCCATGAATCTATCTTTTGCATCTTCACCAGATTGTGCAGATCCTTGCGTGTTTCGTGGCCTTTCCTCCCGTGAATAAGCGAATTCCTCCCCATCCTGGCTGGCATCACCATTTCTTCCGATGTTGGATTTTGAATCTTCTCTTACATAATCATATGGTTTGGTTTGGATTTCAATCACGTCGTAATTCTCATTTGATATTCCATACTTCGATGAGGTCTTCACAGCTTCAGTCCTGCTTCCATCTTTCCTGCCACCAGAACGACCCTCAATCCTGTCACGGCCGCGCCGGGGCAGCTCCCAGTCCCTGATGCCATCGTATGTTGGTTCACTGTCTCTTGTCTCCTTGTCTTGTTTTCTTTTCCAAGTATCTTTAGCATTCTCCCGGTCCCAATTTCTATCACCCCAATTATCATCTCTTCCTTTTGATCTATCATCATATGAGCCATCTTTACCAGGTTCCTTCCTCCTTAATCGTTCATGATCCATGTCAAAATTATCTGATTCAAATTGACGCCTTCCAGTCTTCTCAGGCATTTTGGAAATATTGTTTTCTACATCTCTCCTACTTTTGTCTCTCGCCCATGTACCGGCATCTTCATCAGCACCCAGAGCCTTTCCATAGCTATCAACAATATCACGAGTTGGATTTCTTTGTTGTCTTTGCTCCTCAAATTTCTCTTTATTTGATACCTCTTCACGTGTCAAGCTCCCCCTACTGTCTTCCTCAAGAAATTCAGATCTTTCCCTATTTTTCCTTTCTGAATCAACTCGCCTCTCCTCTCTGTCATTAGACTTTATACCTTTGTCATTGACTGGTTCAAATGCTCTGCTTTTGATGTCACTTGATTCAATATCTAAAGTATCACTCGTTTCTCTTTCACTTGCATTTTCCAGTTTAGGATCAGAAGGTTTGCCACTTTTTCCATCAGATTTTTCTCCATATTCAACAGATCTACCAATGTCAGGCTCATCCCATCGCCTCCGATGGCTTCTCCCATGCTCAGCAGACCCCCTTTCTCGTCCAGTATCCTTTCTCACCATATCTCTTGAATCTCTGTCAAGTACCTTTTCCCCATCAGTGTCATGTTCGGGGTACTTTGAAGTTGATTTTTTTCTCTCACTTTCTTCAGCTCGACTGTATCCTCCAGTCCCAGGTTTGTCCCCACCCTCAACCTTATTTTCTGCTTCGCCATCTTGATACCAACTGCTCAATACATCTAATGTATTCTCTTCAATCTTTTTCTTCACCTGCTTAGAGCGTGACTCTCTTCTGGTTTCGTAGTCATCCTGATCACTATCAGCTCTGACTGAGCCACCCCCTCTCTTTCGACTTTCATATCTATCTGAAGTACTTCTTTTTTTGCCACTACCATCCAACCCATCAAGATCTTCACTACCCCCTGATTTCCTGGACTTGCTTAACCGTTGCTTCCGTTTATCAGCACCAATCCAGTCCTCATCATCCCTCACAATATCAATGTTTACCTCTATATCCTCATCAATTTCCTGCTTCATAGAACTCCTCGTACGTTCAGGAGAGCCCATAACACAGAAATCCTAAAACCTTTGTATTCAAGCAGATGTTATCAACGCAGCATCCTAAAGTTCAAATGGCAGAAATAACTAAAAATAGTAAGAAAAGATATACCAGGACAAAATATAACTATCAATACACCCGAAACAGATAATATCACGATAAAATATAATTGCCACTAAGTGGACAGGGAACTCCTCCCCCAGAGCTCAAATGCACTTCCCCTAATTATTATGCAGTTGCAACTTGCGAGCAGTTTGCCTAATTACTTTAATTTTCTCTAAACTAAATATGTATCGAATCTAAGTTTAGAATTCGAGTAGGAGAGGTAAAGTTACATTCAATAAGAGAGCTCGTAACCCTAAATACTTCAAAAGTTGGCACGAAATTATAACATGGAACCAATAATTTCAAATTACAAAATACCAACAACTCTGCCGCATCTTCAATAAATTATACTCCAATAATTTCAGATTGAAATATCAAATTGTAGAATGCACAAAACTACAATCGAACTTCGACTGAGAGATTGAAGAGCAATCAACACCGCCCAAGCTCAATTGATTCGAATGGATTCAATTCTCTTGAAGCAAAAAGGAAAAGGAAGCATTGAGGAAACACGTAGTTGATATTTTATGTTTTACTTACCCCCGATCGGCGGGTGTGCCGGCGGCGATCGATTGTCGGTGGCTGGGCAGGGGATGCCGTCGTGAGTGGGAAGTGATTTGACCCCGCGTCCTTTTTTAGGTTTGGGGAGAGGGCTTATGATTTTCACTGGAAATTTCATAAAGATAATATCTGTGAAATTGATTATTTTATTTTCAATACTAATTTTGCATTAATAATAACTTGGAATTTTGTTTTTGCTATCTAATTAACAAGTAGAATTATATTAGCAAATAAATTATACTACCGGTCTTGACCCATTTTTACTATTACACTAGTTTATCTATAAATAAAGTTAGTATACTGTCAAAAAAAAAAAAAAAAAGTTAGTATTAAGTTACACATTATTTACTTGTAAATGTCACGTTTTACTTCTCCACCTGTTATACCGTACAACTGACGCTTCATTTCACAAATTTTGTTATTTATATATGCATTAAAATTTTGAATTTTTTTAATAAAAGATTTCACGTGATTTTAACATCCGCTTATTCTTATCTCTTAATGTAGCATTTTATAAATGATTATTAAAATCAATTAATGTATAGACATGAATTCAGTACAACTGATGCACAGGAAATCAAAGTTTCATTTTAATTCAGTATCTTCAACGATATTACACAATTTCTAATTTTAATTCATTATTATACCGTACAACTGATGCACACGAGACACATACTTCATTTTAATTTAGTATTTTCAACTATATTACACAATTTTAATTCATTCTAATTTTAAAATCACTATTATACCGTACACAGAAGACCCACGCTTCATTTTAAATCAGTATTTTTTTTTGACGGGCATTTTAAATCAGTATCTTCGACAATATTACACAACAATATTATTTAATAAGATGAAGAGAGAGAATTGATAAAAAAAAAAACTAATTTTAAAAATTACGGTTAAGAAGGAGATAGAAAGAAGATGAAAGAGAAAATTATTTTTAAAGAAATTCAAAATTACAGAAATTAATAGTTTTAAGAAATTAGTCTTTTTGGACAAAATGAAAGAATGATAAAAAGAAAAAAGAAAAAATAATTTTAAAAATGAAAATTGATATTATAAATAAAATTATAATTAAAAAGAAAAGAAAAAAAAAAGGAGAGGGAGTTGAGAAAAGTAAAAGAATAGAGAAAAAAAAGTGGGAAAGAGGAGAGAGAAAAAAATTTAAATTCTAAAAATATTAGAAAAAAAGAAATTGAGAAGTCACATAGAAAATCAGAGATTTATAAATAGTAATTAAGGGTAAATTTCTAATTTTAAACCCATTTTACAAATTGGTTATAATTGCACTATTACTACCTAGGCTTTAGATTCTGGATTCGAGTCATGGGAAGGGAAAATGGAGGGGTATTTAATGTAACTCAAAAAAAAAAACACACAACCACAACCACAACCACGACTTAATTGTTAATGTTTTTCAAAATAAATTTTTATCTTCACACATTCCAAAAATACTTCTTTTTACCTTTTAATTTTAATCCTTTTTAACTTTAATTTTAGTTCTTTATCCTTCTATAAAATTAAAATTGTCAAAATGCCAAAAAGCTACAATTTAATAACCTTTTACCTTTGATCCTAAATTATCATTTTACCCAATTAACAACTAAAATTCTGATTTGATTTTAATTTAAAATTATCTTCGGTTATGATTTTTAATTTAAGTGAAATTTTAATGAATTTAAAGGATTAAATATTTTATTTTCACACATAATTATATGAAAATTGATTTTGCTTGTGGTGTAGTGCAATATGAAAAATATACACCCCACCCCCTTCGTGTTTCCAAAAGCCTAAATTGATTTTACTCGTAGTAGTGTAGTGCAATATGAAAATTGATAGATTTTATTTTAGAAAGTGTATTAACCTAAATTATATTAATAAATCAAGAAAATTATAAAAACATATTAAAAAGACAAAAAAAATGCAAATTTTACTTATGATTTATATAATATTTGGTACTTTTATTTTGCTAAAATGCAGATTTATTTATGATTAATATAATAATTTTTATATTTTATTTTGCTGATTTTTAATTAGTTTATTTTATTAAATATTTTTTATTAAATAAGTTTTATATTTTCAGATTTTAAATAAATTTTTGTTAAACTGAAAATTTTGTAATTTTCAATTTAAGTAAATAAAATTTTGTTAAATATTTTATTTGAATTTAAGTTGAGACCTCTAGCCAAATTTTAATTTTCTATTCTTTTTAAATTAATTTATTTAGTATTTACCTTTTTTTTTTAAACTTAAAGGACTAAATTTGATTTTAAAAGAGGACTAAAATTAATACTATAGGATTAATTTTTATAAAGTTAAAATTTAAAAGATTTATTTTGGAATCATTCAAACTTATAGGACTAAAAAAAATATTTTCCCACTTAATTGTTAATTTTTTTCAATAAATTAATTTTGACAGCACCAAAAAAAAAAACGATATTAATTAGGCAATGTCTCTTCACCCTATATATATTGCATAGCTGAAAATGGTCCAAAGATATGAACAACTCCCAAAACACAAACACTATGGTGTTTGCTTGCAACAATATAAACATCAATTTTCCACCAACATAATCAGAGACAAAATTGAAGAAACCAACCAGCCTCCGAACGGACGAAGATGCTAGTCCAAACGAATCTAGTTTTGATCGAGTCTAAATCCTGCAGCGAGTAAATTTAGATTCGCCCAACGTTGTAATTGCTTTGTGCAAACTAAGTTCCATTTTCAAGTAACAAAATTTCTACCACATTGTCCACATTCTCCTGTAACCATCTGCTGCAAAAACCCAAAGTTATACCTTATGTCACAAAACATCTTTCACATTGTAAAAGTCCCAGAAGCACTACCACATAGATAGGTAAAAACCAGTCCCAAATCGACTTTGTAAGCTCGAATTAAAGATGACATAGCAAAGGCGAAACGAGTTCAACTATTTTACTCAACCTGCATAACTGAAGAACTCAAATTCACTAGCAACAGTGCCAGCTAAACTAAAATAACATAATTAAAGAACTAATTTCTTCAGTAGCCAAATTTGACAGCATTTCACTGAAAGCTCTTTAAGCAGAAGTAATTCAATGTACAGATTAAATTAAATACACCCACCACAACTCTGATGAACTTAAACGCAAAACATTTTAAACCAGAAAATCTTTTGCCATAGGAGAAAGGAGAAAAACTCAGGCATCGTCATTGACGAGAAAAACTAAAGTAGTCCTACACTGAGTTCTAATTGTTTCACAAACATTGAGAACCATTTCTCAATCTATGCATGAAAGCTTCCCACAGCCTTCATGTTAAGCCTCCAATCTATCCATAGCACTGAACTTGCTGCTACATTAGTATATGAATACACTATCTCAATCTGTGTAATACAGATCTATGATCACATTGTTCAATTATAAACTACATTCTATCCGACACAATCAAGCACTTGTATATGAACAACACCTTGATCATCAACTTCAAGGACATGATTGCAATGTAATATATCAAGACAAACACATTCTGAAATTCAAAGATAACTCTAATAACAGTAAGTTACATTAACATAGAACCAAGCTTAACATTCATTAACAATAAAGTACCATATTCATTGAAAAAAAACAAGGTTTCAACACAGAACTCAGCTTTCCAAGAAAGCAATACACTTTTCCACACGAGGAAGATGAAACATAAACTAAAATAAGCATATTGTCGTTCAAATCAGAGGTTAAGACGAGCATAAGCCCCAAGTGCTTCGCCAGTCAGCCTACAAATCCTCCACTCGGGCAATATCTGCGCCCCCATCTGCTCATAAAACGTAATTGCATTCACATTCCAATCCAGAACCACCCACTCTACTCTCCCATACCCCATTTTGGACGCCTGTGCCGCCACGGCAGAGAGCAGCAACTTTCCCAAACCCTTCCTCCTATAACACTCCCTCACAAAAATATCCTCAATATAAAACCCTGGTTTCGCTAAAAACGAGGAGTAATTGGGGAAAAACAACACAAATCCAGCAACAGTCACATCACTTCCAATAAAATTAACATCATTACCGTTGCTTCTGAACTCATCTCTACCTGAATCCTCAATTGGGAGATCGAGGTGCACGGACTTGAGGAGAGGGGTGAAATGGACGTTGGCGTTGGCGGCGGCAGGGGGAAAGGGGGTGGAGGATACTTCGAGAATGAAGACGGTGAAGGAAGCGAAAGGAGGAGGGGCGTTTGGAGGGAAGAGAGTGGCGGAGAGAGATTCGGTGGTGGCTTCACACATGTGAGTAAGGCGCTCGAAAACCGCCATTTGGTGGATGAGTTTCTGGATGTGGGGGACGTCGTTGACGGTGGCGAGTCGGATGCGGGTGAAGAGTGTCTCGCCGGGAGGAGTGGACCCCGGGAGAGTTATTGCGGCGGCGGAAGGCGGAGGGGGTGGTGCTGCAGCTGCCATTTTAGTTTTCGGGAGGTTTTGAGAAACTTCTTTAGTGGGAGCGAAGGATTTGAAAGTGATGTTAGTGGGGCTTTACAGATTAATAGTAATGGATTAGGCACTGTTTGGCAATTTCTCTATTATTATTGTATACTTTTCCTCTCATATTTTTTTTTCATATTCCTGAATAATTAATTAATTATTTGAAAGAGTTAAAATTAATTGTGGGTTGAAATTATGGAATAATCCATGTCTGGACTTTTTTGTCATTTTAATAAGAAACAAAAGATTACATGGGTTCACATTGCACAAAAGAAGAAAAAACACTAGATTCAGCAAACAAATAGATATACAACAGCCTATTCTACACTATTACCAAAAGATTCAACCTTGCTGATTCTTGAATTACTTTCCACAAGAAACGAACCACGTGTTTTTACGCTACGTAATGCCCCGTTTTCCTTCTATGCCGACTAAAATCTGACACGAATCTGAAAGTAAGCCCGCATCCCTTAACTTTGCACGTGTACGGCCTTTCCCCAGTGTGCACCCGCAAATGCTCGGTCCTGGCCCAAGCCCACTTAAACGACATTGTGCAGCCTTCCCACGAACATTTCAGAGGCCGATCATCATCATGAACACGCTGGTGTTGTATTGCGTATTTATGAGAATTGAATTTCTTCCTACACCCATCAACAGGGCACCGGTTTCCTTCATGTAACTGTAGCTCTGCCTTTTTTCGAAAAGTCATAGTGCAACCATCTAACTCACACTTATAAAGTCCTTTCTGATTTGCTTTCTTATCCTTGTGAGGAACAACAAGCTTATCTGTAGCCTTCCTCGACTTCTTCACTGTCTGTTCAGTTATATCGACTGATGAAACTTCTTTTGCTCGTGGCCTCAATCCTTCGCATGGACCTCTAATAAAGCCACCAGCAAGGAACTGCTCTTCTCTTTTCCTTTTTTTTCCAGATTTCGGAGTTGATTTGGATTGTTCCATTGAGGTTGAATCATTCAAGACTTCGTTCTCCTGTGAAAGGACGGCCTTGCCACTATCATCAGATCTTATGGCTACATTCGTCTCATCTAGGTGATGTTCTTCAATCTGCTCATCATCATTATCCCAACAATTTGAGCCACCGTGTCTGGAAGCTTCTTTGGGCAAACTATCATTTTCTACCAACAGATCACAAGGTTTTATTACTTCGTTTACACTTTCCTCCTCCGTAAAAGTTTCAGATTCTGCAGCACTGTCTATCCTGTTTTTATCCAAAGTTGAATCAACAGTTTCAGAACCCGCTACCTTGACTTCATGTGCCTCGAAATCGTGACGAGAACCACCAACGTCGTCGCTCATTTGACAATTTCTAGTTTGTGCCTCAGAATCCTCAATCACAGTAGAGGCAGTTACTAAATTCTCACAGTGAGATTCAAAAGAACTCGCAACAATTTCATGCTGAAACTCACAATTTCCATCAAAAGGCAAGCCATTTCCATTGTTTTCTACCCTGATATTAACACTTACATCTGTATCTTCTTTATCTGGATCTTCACGGTCAGTATCTTGAACAACGAGGTTATTGGTGTCTATAGGACCCTGTATTCCTGCAGAAGTACGAGCCTTGAATCTCTTTCTTGAATATTGGATGAGCTTAACATTCTCATCCATTTGATGCTCTTTTTTCTCATTCATATCGTCATTTAAAATGTCAGCGGCATCAGATGGTTTACTTTGCAATAGGCGCTTTGAATGGCGCTTTGAACGTAATTTTCTGGATATCCACTTTATGCTAGATGTGTTTGAATCAGGAGTTGCATTAGAAAACAACCCACCCAAACTCAACAAATGCTGAATGTTTGAAGAAGGAGAACTCTTTTTCACTTTTACACAATGTTGTAAACTGATATTCAACAGTGAGGTCCAGTCTTCTGAACGGGCAACTTGTTCTTCTCTTGCAATAGCAATTTCAATCAAGTTCAGATCTTCTCGAGAAGCATTACCAATCGGTACATCAGTGTAACAGAAAGGAATGGCAATTTCCTCTGCAATGGCCACAGCATGAGTCTCTATTTTCTGGAAGTCTGAAAATAAACAATAGATAATGGATCATGAGAATCCTTATCAAACAATGGATGCACTAATTAAAATCTACATTTACCTGAATGACAAATAACAAGAACATTTGCTCCGCCTCTTGAACTCAACAGTTCTTCAATTTCAATTGCGTGCTCCAGGCAGAATATTCGTGGTTTTAGATATGCATTAGAAATGTTCCAGTCCTTCACAGTCTTAATTTTTGAAGAAACAGAATCATGATTCAAAGATTGCTCAGTAGATGAATGTGTGGATTGACTTTTTTCTGCTCCTAACGATGCTTTGTCCATAACATAAAAAAAGATGTCAGTTCAGATAAAAGTCAACATGCAGAATTTATAATCAAGAACAAAGTGATTGAAAAGTGACATTTTGGGTTCAAACCTTCAGTAAGGTGGATTGATGCTGCTTCAGATGGTTGTACAACGGTCATAAATGGATAACCAAGGATACCACAAGCTACACAAGGTAAACTCCCTGATTCTACTTGAAAATCATACGCCAAGTCATCATCATCAAGATCAAAACCAACTGCACTAATATACTTGCTCAGCTGGTCAACATCATGTACATTATCATCATTCTTAGGAGAATCTTCTCCCACAGATGTCAATACGGAAGCATCTGAATCCTTGCAGAGTTCAGATTCTTTACTTGAAGATGGCAATGAATCAACATCCCACAGTACTGTGTGATAAGAGGAACTTCTTCGACGGAGAACAGTTAATCGGCTGTTTTCTTGCAAGATATCTTCTATAAATGCTCTTTTTACTGACAATTCTCTTTCTTCCTTCTGACGATCTCTCGAACGTGAGCTTCTTACCCCAGGCAGTAAGGATCTTGGTATTCTGTAATATAGTCAGATCCATTCGATCAATTTTTTTTTACCTCTATACAATTGTCTGATCTACGATTGCAATGAATAATGCAGTAAACAGGAATTCACAAATGACAGTGAGCGAACAAGTTTGAAACTTAGACACATATGACTACAGCCAAGAGCTTTGATGCCTATCATGCCACCAAATGACTCACCATTACATATGAACAGATGAATATTAACTTGCTAGAAACATAGCTTTCAATAATCTCACATGTTCCTTTTAACTGACCTAACAACTCTCAAGATATTTCTAGGCATATAACCCAGATGATCTGGCTGGCTTCATTTAATAAATAAATTTATGTTTACTATTTAAAAAAAAAGATTAATACATTTTTATTGATACTTGAAGCCAGATTATGGCATGCAGAGAAACTTGACCTCCTTTTCATCTTGAAATTTAGTGAAATGCACTTCAGATGATCAAAGAGACAATTTAAAATAGCATATGCAGCCATGGTTTAGCTTGTGGCATCAGAATACAAGAGTAATTTGATGCCAAGTGTATTTATAAATATTAGGAGATTATTATTTATATAACTCAAGATCTCCATGTTTTATAATTTTATTATAATGGACTTCTTCCAAAAATGCTCTGAAGTACAACGAAACCTGACCTTGAAATGAAAGACATCGTTAACAAGTACAACAGTTGCTGGTGAGAAAGCATAGGAAGATAATTCATGGCAGCTCTTCTAACAGCAGCTTCCTTAGCTATAGTAAGCCACATTGGTGTTCCAAAATTAGCAGCTTCTCCACAATTAAAACCTGAATTTGAATACAAATTCCAATCAGAAAATCCAAAAACAGAAATAAAGTAAAATAGAGATCCAGGGAATTGGGGGCATGTAAAAAGTTGCAATAGCAAAACCACAAGGCTCTGTTAACAAGTCAAGTGCACGCACATTTATATATTAAGTCATTCCAATGTCATATACTACTATAAGCCAATAATCTGACAATGTTCCCTCAAAAAGGGTGCTACTCCTCAGACAGTCAAGTCAGACTCTAGTATGTTCAACTCTTTGAATGGCCAAGGGGTGGTTAAAATTTTATAACCCTGAGCATCGTGAAGAAACACACGTATTTTGACTTTAAATGCTCAATAAGCATACAAAGCAGAATGCAATTACCATGGCTGAATCCTATGTGGTATGCTCTTGGAAAAGTCACAACAAATTCCCCAGGATTCTGTACCAACCTAAAACAATGACAAGTTGTAGATCAGCGACATGTTTCTGAAAAAGATTTTAATCCTCCATTACACTAGAAGAGAGAATAAAGAAACAGCATTAATATTGTACACCACTCACCTGCAACATGGGATTCCTGAAGCAACAATAATTTCAGGAGACAACAAAGTAGTCTTTTCCCCCAAATGCGATAGAGCAACTGAAAATTACAATATAATAAATTGTATCTCAGTGGAAAAAAGTTAAAGCAAAAGTTCACAAATTCAAAGTTTCAATTGGTGTGTATTTTGCTTTTTTGTTGGGGATGAGATCAAAATGTAAGAATTAACAGAGTACAAATTATGACAGTTTATCACTGGAGTTTATAAATCTTTATTTAAAAGCATGTGCATACCTAACCGATCAGCATTAACTCCATTGGCGCAACGAATGGCTTCTTCAAAGTTAAAAGCATAGTCTCCTGGGACCGCATACCAAGTCTTTGGAGAGCCCATGTGAAGGAAATTTAAGCTGTGAAGCTCGTGATCTTCAACATGCCAAGCAAACCAGCTGAACAACATTCCAATATAGACCATGGGAGAGGTAACACCAGGAATATCATCAGGCATGAAGCGTGTCAACGATCCCGATGACCTAGCTATTACTTGCAAATTCCAAGGACTGTTTGAAAGCTTCCAACCAGATGTACCTTCCATCTCACTACTATCTTGAAAATCCTTCGGCCCAGAAAAGGAAGCCTCATGATGTGATTGATGAGATGGTAAAGAAATTGAAGCTGTCTCTGTACAAGAATTGGGCCTAATCTGGCTGCCTGATTCTTTACTATCTGTACTATTAT
This sequence comes from Galeopsis tetrahit, assembly GCA_963675135.1. Lineage (NCBI taxonomy): Eukaryota > Viridiplantae > Streptophyta > Magnoliopsida > Lamiales > Lamiaceae > Galeopsis > Galeopsis tetrahit. The sequence goes on along the minus strand of OY776134.1, from coordinate 63,142,521 downwards.
TCACAGTACCTAAATTATTCCTGTCAAATGAGTTCCTCTTCCTCCTTCTCCTTCTACGCCTTTCAAAATAACGCATCAATCCCTCAGGCTCACTAAATCCTGAGCCAGGCACATCATTAGCATACTCTACATAAATTGGCTTCTCCAAAGCAGCTTTCCAGAACATGGTTTCAATTACTAAAGGGTTAACATCCTTCACTACCCCTAGCTGACTCTTAGCGAAACTCTTGGCCTTAGCCTCGAACTGCTCTAGCGTATAAACCTCCCCACTCTGCCAAACTTGCTTTTGAACTCCAACCGCCGCCCCCTTTGCCTTTTTCCCCTTCTCACATCCCAATTCTTGGTGCCTTGTAGTAAAAACAGCCCGACTCTCCCCACCATTGACAGTTCTATCACAAATGTTCCTTACACCACTATCTGCCTTCAACTGTGTAACAAGATTTACATCAAAATCCAACTCAGGACACTTGGAAAGAGACTTATTCAAGTTATGAAGTACATACTTTCTTGACGGCTTTGGCAAGGGCGGAATCACTTTACATATACCAAAAGCACTTGCCTCTTTCTCTATCTTGGATATATAAGCAATTGGGTCTGCAAATTCTGTATCAGTTGGGTAGAATTCCGGCGCCAAAGGCAACCTTTCAAGCCATTTGGGTATATCCACATTCTTCATTGCACCCCCAAAATTCATAACAACCCCATATCCACAACCAGCCTTGTAATCGTATTATTACTAATTCCAAGCATAAGCCAATGCACTACCGTACACAAGATGAACAGGTACAACCTAAGATACGATGATTGACTTAGAAAGCTTCATGGGTTTTCTTCGGTGAAACAAAACTACATTTTGATTCTTTAGATTTCTATTAACCGTATACGACGTAAATTAACCAGAATTTATGAAGCATAAACTAAGATTTCATACAAAATTAATCAATTAAAGAACAGAAAAACCTTTATCTTCAATTGAATCAACAAGGGTTGGAGTCCCAACAGAAAGCGAGTCTGAATTTGCGGTGGGGTTCGAGGGCTAGGTTTTTGATTGGGGAGAAATTCAATGTGCGTACGCTAGATCGTGTATCCTGAAAATGACTAACATGCGCCGTGGCCAACGTAGCGCAATGTGAATTTCACTGTTGCTGAGCTGTTCGAAGGATTTATTATGTAATTTCGGTGGGACCCTTTTGGAAGTATCTTTATAGATTCTACTTGCTTAATGATTCAATTACTAATTAAATATTTTCCAATTTTTATATTTCATTTAAGTTGGGTACAAGTTCTAAAAAAAAAAAATGGATTATTTATATTTGGACATTCGATACACATAAAAATTATTTTTTTATTCAACCATAATTCATTAATCGCTACATAGATATAAATAAATTACTGTTGCTGCCAGTCATATTTTTTCAATCCTTGCAAATAAAGACCATCGGTTTCTGCAGCCCATTTACACTCATGCGGAGCACAAGGATTGTTCTTAAACATCTATTTTCCATTGAAAGACTGAAACGACACTGTATTTTTACCCCATTGAACATGACAGGTAAATAAAGTTGATAGTTTAAAGCAAAAACTAAAATTATAATCTGTTTGCGCATTTATGTAATGTACTCCAAGGTCGTCGTCTTTCGACTTACAATGCACAAATAATGTAGCTGGCGCTGGAAGATCGTTGTAGACATGAATCTCCATGTTATTAAAAAAGAAACAACTACTAGTTACCTCTTGAAACATAAAACAAAGGATGATGGAGAGGAACAAATGTTTGAACATTGTCATTGTTATAAGATTAACTTTTTTAGTGATATTATGTTGTTCAGTGTCTTAATTTATAGGTTGTAGTATGATGATTATTGCTTAAAATGATTAAAATCTTTGAGTATTGATGATGATATCATGCTCTTTATCAAATTTTTAAATTTGTCAAGATTTAGGCAATCCCCTTAATTTGAAAATTGAGTAAATCATGGTAGTTAACTTGATGTTGATTAGAGAGTATAGCAATTGTACCTGTAATTAAGGATGAAAATATTGGTATCGGTGAAAATATCGACACCTTAGATTTATAAAAATATCGATGGATATATCGATATCGGTAAATTTTTAAAATTATAAAAATTCGATAATAAATCTTTAATACATAAAATTAACAAAATAATTTGAATACATTTTATATTAGTGATAAATTTATATAAAATATATTATACAACATTATTTTCTCGATATTTTTCGATATTCTCTTGATATTTTATCGAAATTAGGTTCGATATTGTTATTGTGTATCGATATTTATTGATATTTTTTTTATTTTTTTTATAAATATCGTGAAAATAACGATTCTTTCTAATATCGATATCGGTGACCGCAAAAAATAGATATATCGAGAATATTTCAGGGATATTTTCATACATACATGTAATATCTTTTTATTTAATAAAAAAAAGGGGGAAATTAAATTTGAGGACAAAATTAGATCAAATGAATCGTATCATAAAAACTGTGCACAGATGAATTTAAAAAAAAAAAAAAATCATTCATAATCAGTGTTATTATAAAGAAAACGTGTGTAAATAGTTTAATTTGATTCAATTTTTATCTATTTATTTTATAATTTATGCTAATATCGTACTCCGTATATAACTTGTGTACCATGAATATTGAATACTTATTATTTCAGATCAGAAAATGATTATCTAAACATCACTTTGTTGAGATTAAGGGTAGGTCTCTTATAGAATTGATTTCTTATAAGAAACTGAGTTGACCAAGTCAACAGTTTTTTGTTTGTTACACTTTTCAATTGTAATGACATACACTTTTCAAAATAATATTTTAAGTTATATTGACGTACACTTTTTGGTAATATTATATAGACGTGTACTTTTCAGTAATATTATGTTGCACTTTTCAATTATAATAACTTACACTTTTCATTAAATATTGTGTTGCATTTTTCAGTTATACTGACTTGCACTTTTTAATAATATTGTGTTGCACTTTTTAGTTATACTGGCTTGCACCTTTTAGTTATAATGTCTTTCACTTTTCATTAAAAACTGTGTTGTTGCTGTTGCACTTTCAATTATACTCATATCTTACACTTTTTAATAAAAAAATGTGTTACACTTTTTAATAATATTGTGTTGCACTTTTTAGTTATAATGACTTACACTTTTTAACATACACATTTTCGGGAAAAAATTATCAAAAATAAAAAATGGAAAGTTGACTTAGTCAACACAAGGAATCGAGTCTATATAAGCCTAATCCTGAGATTAATACTATTTTATTGACATTGAATTCAAATAAAGAGATAATTACATTGTTGACATTTGATGTTTATTTCATCAATTTTATCATGGAATGTGCATTTAAAATCACAAGAAATATGCCCAAATTAACTTTATTAAATAAATAGCTCAATATCTTCGATCCCACGTTTTAAAAGGGGAACAATTTGAAAAGGCCAAAATTATTACATTAAATTGAGGTTTTTTCCTTTAATTATTGATTCGTTATCCATTTTTCTCTTTCATCGGTATGTTTGATGAGTTTTGAAAGATCATGTTAGCTTGGATGTTAAATGTTAAATACTTTCCTAAAAAAACTCTTCTCAATTTCATTACCTTCATGCACAAAATAATAAAATACAATCTCAATTCCACAAACAGGAACAAAATTAACATATGTTGAAGGTTCTCGCACTCATGAACCAAAACCATGATCACAAAAACAAAAGATCCATAATTTTAAATCCATTGTTTTCGTAACTAGATCGGTTGGTTCAATCGATTAAACTGTGAGTCGGTCACGAAATCGTTTTGATTACATTTGAAAAACCATTTGCATGGTTGAATTAAGTGGCAGACTCAGAATTTTGAATATGAAGGTATGATTTAATAGATAGTTTTAAAATATTTATACATAATTAATACTCCCTCCGTCCCAATATAATTTACATAGTTTGACTGGCACGTTATTTAAGAAAAATAGATTTAGTGGTTGGTGATGTAAGATAAAAGAGAGGTATTTTAAGTAATTTGATGATGTGTAAAGTGAATTTGATGATGCGTAAAGTAAAATGTATAGAAAAAGAGAGTGGCAAATTTGAAAATAAAATGATGTTGTGAAATTATTAATTTTGTTGGGTATTTCCATATTAAAAGTGTGCAAGTAATTTTGGGACGTCCCAATAAGGAAAGTGTGCAAGTAATCACGGGACGGGGGGAGTATCTTATACGGAGTATATAAAATGCGTACAATTAATTAAATATGAAGATAAATAAGATATTGCACTAGTTCAAATAAAATTAGAAGTACAATTACAACTGGATATGTTGGGCCTTCATATCTTGAAAGCTATTTATTACACTATTATCGCGAATTTGTAAAAACAGTCACTTTCCAATGAAAGTGACCAAACAATTTGATATAATTAATCATTTATGATCTATACTATTTCACTTACTATTTTTACATAGTTCATTAAAAAAAAAAAAAAAAACTAACCCTATTGTTTCGAAATAACATGAGTGATATATAATTAATTAATACAAAATTAGCATGACAATTCACATCATTTCAAAATAACTAATTATAAAGCCAGGTTAATTAATTTCATATACATATTAGAAAAATATACTAATCCATCAACAAATATAATCAATTAACATAATAATCTAATTAACACTAAAATAAAGTAAACACGAGCTATAAAGTTATACTCCGTATAATTTTTTTAAAACATATATGAAACAAAACTTTTGGAATTGAATTGTACCCCATGTCCCTTAACTAGATCGGCATCTGGTTGGATCGGATAAAATCGATGAAATCGGGCAAATTTTTTTTTTTTTTAGTTTTCTTCCTTTTAGTTTATTATGACAAACTCTATTTTTCACTTCTAATCAATTTTTTCTTGATTTCATCTTCTGCACGGAGAGACGACCTATATTTTCAAAATCTTAACATGTATGCTTCTTTTTTTTTAAAATACAAATACTATATTTTTTCTGATTATCATTAGTATTTATTAGTGGATCAAATTTATAGAAAATATGAACATAAAATTGAAATATATTGTGTGTATTCAAACAAAATGAAAGAAAATAAAAGCAAGAAAAAGAATTAATCAAGCCAACCAGGGTGCTGATGGATGAGGCGATGAATTTGTAAGCAATAGTTGAGGCAGGGTGTGTCGCAACTGGCAGTTGTGGCTCCCTCTAACGCCAGGCACGTCGGCATGCAATAACGTTTTTTGCAATCTTCGAATGATTCATGTTCTTCATGCGAATTGCACCCCCATGGCCATATTAATATCAATGCCAATGCACATATTATTATTACCGAATTCTTTTTACCCATATTATAAATCTTAATTTGCAATACCTTTTTTCTGGATCCAAAATTATCATGCCATCGATGATCACCCTTTTCTTACCCTTCTTTCATGGGGATCGACGACTTAATTACTCGTTAGTTAATATTGTTTGGTTCTTATTTTTCACATTATAATTTTTAATGACGTCAGCCATGTATTTTTTAATTTGGATACTCCCTCTGTCGGAAGGAGTATATATTATCAGAACCCAACACTCCAATTGAGTCACAACCAACAAATTTATTTGGAATACTATAAATAATACGGAGTAATAATAATAAAAAGGTACGAAGAGCTGTCGGAAAGGTCATTCATATTAACACGAGACTTGACTTAATAATGAGATATGAAATCAATTTATTTCCACACCTCCCAAACTGGTCTGACGTGAAATATGATTGGAATCTCCAACGATAAAAGTATTTTTCTTCTTCTTTTTACTTTTTTTTTGTTTTTACGAATAGAGTGTCTCTTTCTTTTGATCGATCACGTTAACTCCATAATTTGCGAATTTTTATATCTTCATTGAAGTCCACGAACTTGATATCAAAATAGGCCTTCACAATTAAAAAAATAAAAATGAAGAACAACAAAACGAAAACTCTCAACTAAAGACAAAAATAAAAACCTTCCAATTAGCTCTCAACCAAATGAGAGGAAATCAAAGATTCGAAAGAGAGATTTATTAATAGGGTTGGTCTGCTATGGACTCGAGTGCATGACTGCATGTTATGCACCCTAGTTCATGTTGCACTTTTCAGTTTTACTGAATTAAACTTTTTGATAAATGGTGTTGCACTTTTCAATTATTAAAAGTGCAACACCATTTACCAAAAAATGTAAGTCAGTAAAACTGAAAAGTGCAACATGGACTAGGGTGCATAATATGCACTCGAGTGCATACTAGACTTTACCTTATTAATATAATAATAAAAAAAAAACTAAATCAGACATTTTTTTAGAAATATTAGACAGAGTCGTCGCGACTCAAAATACTCTATGCAACTATTCTTTTTTATTCTCTTACTATTTTTTTATTAAAAGTTTAAAATAAAGAAAAATATTTTCATACCAAGTAATTGAAATGACAATTAATTTTTTTTTAAAAAACGCTTACATAATTAAAGCCCGTCCAAACAACGTTAAGATCACTAAATTACAACAACTTACTCTTATTTAAAAGAACTTGAATTTAAATTTTCAATTGCAAACCTAACCCAATCTCCCACAAGTTTATTTTGTTACTTCTACTTTTGTTTTTCACTCAATAATCCGTTAATGAACAGTATTTAGAATTGTTTTTATTACATGTACTCCTAACAATATTTTTTCCAATTGCATAATTAAAGCCCGTCCAAATAAATGCATTTTTTTTTTTTACTTTTACTATTGTTTTTCAGTTAAGAGGAATGTATATTATGTAAGATTATTTTATTTTTGAAAAAACTGTGTAAGTAGTCAAGTAGAATTGCTTTATTTTTTTAGCTTCATTCGACGTTAGAATGAACAGGTGGGCTTTGTTTATTGGCCAACTCTACAAGTGGTGACGAAGAATTCGACCCGTATGCCCTACCCATGAACCCTACCCGTTTCCAAGTACCCGGGTTCAGACTTGAAACAGTTGACACTGCAGTGGGCTGCAGCATAGAAGACTTCAGTGTAAGAGAGAGAGGGAGCACACTCCACAGCAATGGCAGCTACGATTCTCTCTGTCTTACTACTATTCATCTCGCTGAGCATCAAATCATCATCGGCGTCTTCCATTTCTGGCCTCCAGATCCTCCAGGCTGAGCGACAAGTGAATTCTCTCTCTGGATCCCTTTTTCCCTTGTTTTCTCTGATGAAATAGATTTTAATTTGATGTTTGGGAATTTGTTCTGTTAGTTTTTCTTATATTCGTTATTATGTGATTGTCATCCTGTTTCACATTTGTGCAATTGATTTCTTTGCAGATTGAATTGACTTCGCACATTGTTAGGGTTTACTTGACATTAAAGGTAATTTTCTTCTTAGCTCTCTTCGCTTAAATTTAACTGAAATTGGTTAAATCAGCCATTAGAATTTTGTTTTCGTTGATCTATTGATTTTCCACCTTTCTCTACGTTTATGGCTTTCAATCGTTTTAATGAGTTTGTAATTTGATATAGTATGACATATTCTCGAACGCTGTTCCGATATTTTGAGGTTTTTCTGGCAATCAGAAGATCTTAGGTGTTTTGGATGAGCTTGGTCCAAAACTAATCTTAAATAATGCAATTTACTTTAGTGAATTTAAACTTGGTGAGAAATCTACAAGGAATTCAGGTAATATATATGAATTTATTGGTGAAGGATCAAACTTTAACTGCATTTGAAAAGTAATCGAGTGGATCAGCAACGTATATCTTAATACAAAGAGGGAGTTATATATACTTATTGGGTTGATTTTTAGTGCTCGAGGCTACAAAAGATGTACCTTTCTAAGACTGCTTGTTGCCAGTTGCATCATTAGATACCCATATGTCACACTGAAATTGCAGAAATTTTTGGAAAGTGTTGTGTTCATGGGATCGATTTTCTTAATGCAGGTAGAAAATGTTGATGATAACCCAGCTAAAGAAGTTCTTCTAGCATTCCCACCTACGCAGTTTGACCATCTAGCATCGGTTAAAGCAGCTGTAACTTTTGGAAAGAAGAAGAAGAAATCATACGCCCCTCTTGAAACCAAACCAACTGAGCAACCTGGAGCACGTAATGGATCCAAATACTACTCTATATCTCTGTTAAACCCATTAGCAAAGGGTGAAACTACAACCCTAGAAGTACTTTACATCTTGACCCACTCTCTTGACCCATTCCCGGCAGAGATAGCCCAGTCTGATTCTCAATTGGTCTATTTCCATGATAGTGCAATAATTCTGTCACCATATCATATTGTGCAACAGGCTACCGTGGTTAAAACGCCAAGCAAAAAGATTGAGTCATTCACCCAAGTTGAACCCACTCACCGTAGTGGTACCGAATTGAGATATGGACCGTACAAGGACCATGGTCCTTACTCGTACTCTCCTGTAATAATTCATTTTGAAAATAATAATCCATTTGCTGTTGTGGAGGAGCTTGAGCGCGAAATCGAAATATCTCACTGGGGGAGCATCCAGGTCACTGAGCATTACAAGATAGCGCATGCTGGTGCAAAACACAAAGGTGCTTTCTCAAGGTAAGGTCAATTGAAAATGCAAGAAATTTTATTTCTATGTCTCAATTACTTACATTTGGGTTGTGGTACGTTGGTTAAGTTATATGTAGTTTGAATATGCAGCTTATCATTCAATCATGCTGATGAAACAAGTGGGGTTGGATGAGGATATTTTTTAGAAAAGTTAATAGATCACTTGTTTCTTAGACTTTAGGACACATTGAATGCTTAGCACTATTACCATCTGTCCCCTTTCATGTAACTTAACAAAGAAAGAATATTGTAAAACTATGACTGAATCTTTGTGTTATTGGTATTTTGAGTTTTAATTTATGCTATCATCAAGTTCACGCACAAGACTTGTGTCCTTACACCATTCATATCTTCAATATTTATTGTTTTGCAGGGTCGAGTACCAATCAAGGCCTGCTGCTAGTGGTGTATCCTCTTTCAAGCATCTTCTCGCAGAACTACCCCCACGAGTTCATTCTGTCTACTACAGGGATGATATAGGCAATATATCATCATCTCGTTTACGTACAAACTCGAAGAAGGTACCTCTCACTCTCTCCACCCTATGTGAATGTCCACGGTTGACATAGATATAAAGACTGGAATTTGAGGTTCCTGTTTCAGGCTGCTGTTTTTGTAAACCTTGTTTCTTTTGTGAACTAACTCAATTTCTTCTTTATAAATGTGTCTGGTTGAACATATCTCAGGTTCTTTTGTGTTATTGGTCCCAAATTGAGTACTTATGCCCTGTCGTATATTGAAAATGCTTTGTACAAATTTTTTGGAACTTTCTAAAAAGGAAAAAATATATTTTTTCTTCTCCTAGAACTGCAGTTATTGCTGGGGATTTGTAGTCACTAGTGAAACTTAGAAGAAGAATAGAAAGTTAACCTATATTTGGTTTATATCCCTTTTTTGCAGTCTGAGCTTTTAATAGAACCACGCTATCCTCTATTTGGAGGCTGGAAAGCAACTTTTCTCATCGGATATGGGGTTCCACTACAAGACTTCCTTTTTGAGTCAGCTGTTGGTGCTCGTTACCTGAATTACACTTTTGGCTGCCCTCTTGCTGATACTGTAGTAGACACCCTGAGGATTAAGGTCTGTATTGTATTATTGATTGCATATTTGATTTCTTAAGTTCGTCAGTATTTTTTTTCTACCTTGGAAGTAACAGAAATAATATGAAATCTATTATGGTTTTAGGTTGTCCTCCCAGAGGGGTCAAAGGATCCTTCCGTCGAAGTTCCTTTTGCAGTTGAACAGAGTTTGGAGGTATGCCTTTTAAAATTGACTAAATGTATTTTCACTGTCAACTGTCAAACTTATGTATGGAAACATCTTGGAGGATGCAATGCTTTCCATTCCAAAAAAATTGGGATCATGTTAGTTTCCAAAAATTAGAAGTTATGCGTTAGTAATTTTCTCCTGAGATGTGCTGAAATTCCATTCAGAAGTGATCCGCTAGTCCGAGTTTTATCCTTTCATTACAAAGGCCCCTTTTTAAGCACTAATGTATAGTGAGGCCACCATCGTAGTTTAAATTTGTGCAGGCTGTAATGATTTTATGTTTATATTTTTTGCAGAAAAAATACTCATACCTTGATGTGGTTGGACGGACTGTAGTGGTTCTGGAAAAGAAAAATGTAGTTCCGGAGCATAATGTTCCTTTCCAGGTAATCTCTCTCTATAGTAAACTAGATTGGTCCATGTACTCGACAACCTTATATTATAAAAAATAATCGCATCTAATTGTACTTTCTGATATTATGAGCACATATATCATTTCAGCACTAATATGTTTGTTGTAACTTCATTCTTCCTTACCTTGAAGCACAATATAAGACTTCTCCAACAGCTCATATTCAGCCTTGTTACCGTTCACTGATTTGTCTTTAAACTGTTGGAATATCATATGGAAAATGCTCAATAATTTCGTCTGACCAAATTCTTTAATGAGATGTATTTTTCCGTAATTAATATTGCATATTCACCATTTATCAACTCTATGACGCGGATTTGCTTCCAACTCTTTCCCTGCCCCTTGTAATTTTATTTGATACATGCAGGTGCACTACAAGTTCAACCCAATATACATGCTTGCTGAACCCTTGATGCTAGTTTCTGTGTTTTTCCTTTTCTTCGTCACTTCTATTGCATACCTTCACGTTGATTTTTCATTGCGGAAAAAGAATGCATAACAAGGTACGTACCCTTTCTGTTCTTTAATTTAATACTAAGCTCATATAAGAGTCGTTGCATCAGTATTTAGTCTCGCCGCGTTTCCTTTTTTCGATTAGGTTGATGCACGTTCAGCTTTACCCATGATTCGAAGCAGCAACATAGTGGATGACCCTTTAAAGGCTATAGGTGAGAGACTTCCTATGTGGATTATAGCCAAAATGTGGCACAAGTACAAATTTTACACAATACACGTCTTTTATATACATTGTATCCTTAGAGAGGAAAGATCGGCTAAACTTTTGCAGGTATTTAACTAGTCATGACAAATCGGACTTTAATTTGAAGTAGATGGTTTATTTGTGTTATTTATTCCTTCTTGAATTGTGTATTTTCCAATTTGAGATTGTTGAAAGTATCAACTAAACATTAAGGCCCAATTGGTTAATCAGGTCTAAAATAAAGTATATATCCAAACACGTGTCAAGCAAATAATCGAAAGATACACTATTTGTGATTCAATTTGGGGTCAAGCAAATAATCGAAAGATACACTATTTGTGATTCAATTTCTTTCTATTTGTGATTCAATTTGGGTTAATTGAGATATCTAAGTCTGATTGTAGGCATGTCAACCTATCTTCAAGTGGGATATAATTCTTTAAAACCATGTTATTTTCGTACTTATCAATTCGTCCAAATTGGAAAATCTTCATTCAAAAGTTTCCATCAGCCTAAAAGATCTAATGAATTAGTATTAATTTTTTAATCAATAAATTGTTGTTAAAGCTACCCAAAACAACCGACAAATTCAGTACTTCTTCCGTTCCAGGGAAAGCTTCCTATGAGCTCCGGGTACGGGGATATATTAGGAGTAGATAATAAGAAGGTATATTAGAGGTGATATTAGAGGTGATGTGATTGAGAGAGAGAAAAATATAATGAAAAAAAAAGTTGGATAGCTTTCACTAGGACGAAGAAGTATAAAATATAAATTACTGTTATTAAAAAATTATTTCGGGAAAAGTAAAACATAAATGGTGGTAAATATGGTAAGTGACAACCGATCATTTTTCAAGAACCAAAAAGGAACTGAAAAATCGGGGAAGTCAGACATTTATGATCAAGAACCAAGGACAAATTCGTAATTAAAAAAACACACACAAAGAACACGTAAACTTACTATAAACATTAGAAACTGTTTTGTTAGAATCTAGAGAATAGAATCAAGAACTACACAAAATAAAAGGAACAAAATTGTTTAAAAAAAATAAAAAATTGTAGTTTGCAATTTTCAGAAAGATCAGAGAATTGTGTGAGCTCTAATTTTGATTCTCTGATTCCCATTTTGTGGGATCAGAGGATCATTCATCTCTTCTGTTTTTTTTGGCTCAAAACCTGCAAATTTGCATTTTTATCTCTAAAATGTGTGTAGAAGAACAATTAATCCTGTGATGATAATCAAAATTTTAAGAAATTTATAATTTTCTTATATTTTCTGGGAATCTTGAAATGTCTGGGATTGAGGGGACAATGCAGGGATGGCTTTACTTGATTCGTCACAATCGTCTCGGGCTTCAATATTCTCGAAAAAGGTACTTTGTTCTTGAAGATCACTGCCTCAAGAGCTTCAAATCAATCCCCAATTCTGAGGACAAGGTTCTTTCTCTCCCTTTTGTGTTGCCATGCAAAAACAATATATGTAAAATGACATAAAGTTTTAATTTTGAGATTATGCATGCATCTATGTTTGTGTTTTGTTCATTTTTAATGTTTTTCAGGAGCCTCTGAGAAGTGCCATAATAGATTCGTGCATTCGTGTTGTCGACGATGGAAGAGAGAGCCATCATAGAAAAGTAAATACTCATTTACATATAAATTCAGTTCAAAACAATGGAAATATTACTTGTTAATGCTCATATGATTTTTGTTCTGAGTTGCAGTTGTTTTTCACATTCACCATATTCAATACCTCCAATCATAAAGATCGACTAAAGGTAAAAAAAAGAAGGCTTTTAAATCTTTACATGAGCATACATAGTTCAGGTGCATGCATGGATGACAAAATGTTGTTCCAAATTTCATAGCTGGGCGTGACGAGTTCAGAAGAAGCTGCTCGATGGATTCGTGCGTTGCAGGATGCTGCACTTAACCCAGGAACAGATTTGATTTCTTGTTCCGAAAGAAATTGGCAGCCTTTCAGGTCTAGTTTTTTTTTTTTCTTCCAAAATCTTTTATGATCACTAAATAGAAGTATGAGTGTGACATTATTAAATTTTTGTAACAGGATGAGTGTTTCAAAGAGAAGGGAAAATAAAAGGTCTGTCGACTGGACTGCAACGTCTATGCACGTAAACGCAATAACTTCTGATGTAATCGGGCCTTCACCGTGGAGGATATTTGGCTGCCAAAATGGTGATTCCCCTGCTTTTGCTTTTTAAGTTACGAACAATCTCCGTAACTATTTGTTGCGTTTTTAGGATTGCGTCTCTTCAAAGAAGCGAAAGAGAGGGATTCTGATGGGAGGGTACATGTCTTGCAACTCACTTAAGTTATATCTAATGTTTTAGTGCATCAATCTTGCCTTAATAGTAAACATATGAAATAGATTGGGGATGGTCATCCAGCTGTAATGGCTGTTGGCCTAATTGATGGAACTCCAGAAGCTGTTTTTCATACTCTTATGTCCATCGGTACCTCTAGAACCGAGTAAGGCTTTAAAATTTGTCGTAACTCTGTTGTTACGAATCAAATATGGTGATTGATGTGAAGAAATTGTGTTTGTGTAGGTGGGATTTCTGTTTCAACAGGGGAAGTGTGGTCGAGAGCCTCGATGGTCATACAGATATAATTCACCTCGAACTATACAAGCATTGGCTGCCTTGGTAAGATTTGTGATTTTATAGTTAGTTAGTTAGTTAGTTAGTGTTTGTTAAGAAACGCGCTGTAGGGGAATGAACCGACGAGACTTGTTGCTGAGACGGTATTGGAGACGAGAAGAAGATGGCACATACGGTTAGCACTAATTAGTTAAAATGTGTTACTTCTTAAGCTTAATTTTGTCTCATGTGTGGTGTGTTTGTTTGCAGTTATTCTGTACCATTCCGTATTCCACGAAAAGTGTCCACCACAAGACGGATATGTGCGCGCGAGCCTTAATAGTACGATTTATGGTTTAACATTGAAACATATGAGTTCAAGAAAAAGTAGGATGATTTAAGGCTTATTCGTGTAAATTAGGTGGTGGATACGTGATCACTCCGATGCCAGAAGGCAAAGAATGCATCATAAAGCACATGCTAGCCGTTGATTGGAAATGCTGGAAATCGTACGTGAAGAATGCGTCCACGAGAGCCATTACCATTCGTATGCTCATGAGAATTGCAGGTGCACGCACGCACACAGTTAGTTTTTTCTCGTGTTTTGAATTTATTCGGATTCTTATGCTCGATTTTGCAGCTCTGAGAGAGTTGTTCAGAGCAAAAGCCGGAAAAGGTAGCCATGAATATTTGTCCGAAGAGGGGATGTCTGATGTCGGGGTCCCACTGAGCGACGAGATCAAAACTCAAGTCGAGTTATCCACACACACCCCCGGGACCACCAGTCTCATGGCGCTTAGCGATGCAGGCGACGAGTTTTTTGATGTTCCAGAACCTTCAGACGACGAAAGTCCAGAATTGTGTTATGTGGTGGTGTCTTGTATCTAAAGTTTTTCCAATTTTATTTAGTGGAGTAACTTTTTGCAAATCTGATTATGTATTATGCAGGAGACTTACCAGCAGAAAAAGTCTGCTTCCAACTTGGTGAAGAAATTGCAGAATCGCTCAGGTTAGTATATAGTTTATACAATACTTATAAAGATGAATGGTTTCAAAGTGAGTTGAAAATGATTAATCTTTGCAGCACAAAAAAAGGGGTACATGGAATTGCAAGATACATCTAGGGAAGAAAGCGTATCGTACAGCTATGGTTCGACTCTTGCGAAAGATTCCACCTTTAGCATGCCATGTAGCTGGGCGACAACTGATCCTTCCGCTTTCTTGATCCGTGGTGATAATTATCTACGCGACCATAAAAAGGTTCGACTGTGATCATATCTTAGAGTACTATATGTTGTTGGTAGATTTTCTGATAAGGTTTCTAATTCAGACCAAGGCCGAAGGCACATTGTTGGAATTGGTTGCTGCAGATTGGCTACGGTCTGATAAACGAGAAGACGATCTTTCTGGTCGAAATGGTGGCATTGTTCAGGTATTTTCTAATTTCTATAATTATATCTAAGTGGATAGGATAGGATAGTCTGTGACACAAATTTGAATGCAGAAATATGCAGCATGCGGTGGACCCGAGTTCTTCTTCGTGGTCAACATACAGGTAGTACTCAATCTTGTCCCGTTTATTTATACTAGTCATAACAACGTGCTTGTTCATCGAGCTAGCTATGTATGTTGCCCTTGAATCAGATTCCAGGGACGACGATGCATAGCTTGGCGTTATACTACATGCTAACGACTCCCTTAGAAGAAACGCCTCTTCTAGAGCGATTTGTCAATGGAGACGACGCCTTTAGGAACTCGAGGTTTAAGCTCATACCCTACATTTCTAAGGTTAGCCTTTTTAATCATCTCATTTTTAGCTTTGATGGTGTATAATCAAACCTTACATATTAGGTGTGATTGGTTTTCATAGGGATCTTGGATTGTAAAGCAGAGTGTTGGAAGGAAATCGTGCTTGTTAGGCCAATCACTCGAAGTCAATTATTTCCGAGGGACGAACTACTTGGAGGTAAAACGAGAAAGCTGTACATTCTTAACTCGACATTGTACTATAGATTGATTTTTAACACTTATTGGTGTCGTCGTCTTGACCTTGTTTCACGATTTTCAGATTGATATTGATGTTGGCTCGTCAACTGTGGCGAGAGGTGTAGTGAACCTTATTCTCGGATATCTGAACAATCTCGTCATAGAAATGGCATTCTTGATACAGGTAATGCTTCATTACCCCTAATACGTCGTCTCTAGAGGCATTTAAAGATCACGTATTCCACTTTAATGTTTCATCTTGCATTTTATTTCATTGTTTTTAAGACATGACACACGTGTTGTAATGTCATTTATTACAAATGTCATGTATTAAAAGCACTGAAACATAGGATGAAACACTAAAATAAAGCACAAGTTCCCAAAAAGTACGTTTTTTTAGACATGTTGCCGGTTTATGGTCATCTGATTGAGGTTGTTTCCAACGGATTTGTAGGGTAACACTGAAGAAGAGCTACCCGAGTTCCTCCTCGGGACGTGTCGTCTAAACCATCTAGACGCGTCGAAGGCTGTTTCTACCGATTCGATTCGAATGAGCAAGACAGACAAAGAGTAAGGAAACAACTCAACTTCTTAAACCTACTCGACGTACAGATTTATTCTTTAAAAATTCGTGATGTTTATAATGAAATAGCACATTTGTTGTGTATTACGTTTTTGGCCAATGCCAAACAGTAAATATTGAATCTTTGTTGTGATATATTATCAGCTGTAGTGAAAGTAATATTCAGTACAATATAATCATTTAAAATATATAATCGAGCTTTAAAATACCAAACGATTCAATCTATAGAGAGAGAAGAAAACTTTCCCTCCAGAATAAAGAAAAGATAAAAAAACAAACCATTTTTAGGGAGAAAAATTTGATGAATTGATTAAAAAAAAAATTAATGTGATTTACCGTAATACCCCCATTAAAGAAAATATTACTCCCTCCGTCTCAAAAATACTTTCATAGTTAGATGGGCATACATATTAAAAAGTGTAATAATGAATGAAATTTTAAGGGGTAATTTTATAAAACTTTATGTATAAAGTAAAACTTTTACTATTACAATTTTCATTTATATGTCATTACATTTTTTTTACACAATACTCATACTTTATCATTTTAATAAAGTTGAAAGAACACGAATATATACTCATATTTTAGCTTAACTTTTTTTAAGGGAGAAGTTTTCATCGTACGATCATTATCACTTTTTAATATAATGAAAAGTGTATATTACTTTTCAAATTTGTCTTAAAATGATAGTACTTTTTAAAAAAAAATTATACTACTCCCTCCGTTCACGAAATAAATGTAGTTTCATTTGTCTTATATTCCTTGTCCACCAAATGTAGTCTCATTTGTCCTATATTCCTTGTCCACCAAATGTAGTCTCATTCATTTTAGGGGTAATTAGTATATAAGACATTTCACCTATAGAAACTCGAAATAAAGACAAAATTTTTAAAAGTTAGGAACAAGGACAATTTGGTTTACAAATGTCCAATTATACCCTTCCTTTATATTTAAAATCAAAAGGTGCATATTCAATTAATATATAATATTAAATTCAAATTAGGAGTTGGTAAATTAAGAAATTATAGGAAATCACGGTCATTAATGCGTTCGAAATTCAAACCTTCCTAAAATGAGAATCACATTAATCACGGTGGTTCTGAATTGAATTTTGAATTCAAAATTCATATCGAGAAATTCATCATCTTCGAGTGTGCTGAACCAGAAAATTTCGTACTAACATTACCAAGGACAAATTTCAAACATAAATAAAATTTCAAACGACAAAGCACAAAAATTCCAATAAAAAGTAAGGAAATCGAGAAAATGGAAACATAAATCAAATGTGCAACAAAAACTCGCTTGACAAGATCGCCAAGCTGGCGAAGAACACCGACTAATCCAGCGATGGCGACACCCTCAAGCAAAGCCTTCGGATCATCATTGTCGGCAGCTTGATACAGTTCCGGATCGACTAGGTTGTACTCATTATTTATCTCGTATGCAAAAATTGATTATGTCAAATCAACCATTTTCATTAATTAGATTATACTAATTGATTATGTGGATATGCCTATAATTGATTTATTTCCAAATTTGAAAAGTAATTAATAAATCAACCATTAAAAAAGGAAATATGGAAAACAATCTTATCCTACTGATTAAAATTCAAATTTGTTACGCCAAATCATTATACATAATCATTTACTATAATTTAAAATAAATAATTTAAATTTATTAATATATTTTAAAGATATAAATCCATGATACATAATCATTTACTATAATTTAAAATAAATAATTTAAATTTATTAATATATTTTAAAGATATAAATCCATGATACACGCTATATTGGTGACAACTCACTAATTCCATAAAAAATAGATAGTTGGTTCTATATCATTACTCTATATGCAGATTTGAAAAACATATATGCAAAAAATTGTTACGACATATGCAAAAATATGTTGCATATAACTCAAAATACGTGATAAATATGCAATAAAACAATATATTTGTAATAAAATATTAAAAAATATTAATTTTATTTTAAAAAATTAATATAGAATATATAATTCAATAATTACATATCATTAGTGATACAGATGATTATTTGGGTTTAAGCGAGTCAATTTAAATCTAGTGTTGGTGCGATGTGATTCAAATGATTATTTGAGTTTGAACTATTCAATATAATATTATATTATAAATAAAATTAATAATATAAAATTATTTCACAGTTTATTTATATTTTAAAAATGATTATTTGAGTTTGAACTGATCAATATAATATTATATTATAAATAAAATTAATAATATGAGGTCATCTATATAAAATATGCAAATTATACAAGCATATATGTAAAAAACTGTTGCATATGGTCAATAATATATGCAAATATTTTGTTGCATATGGGATTTGAATGTTTTGAAATGGAAAATGATACGAGGGAGAAGTGGAGGATTTCCTCCATGTCAGCCGCGGAGAGGGCGCACGCCGGAGGTGAACAGAGATCGGCGAGACCATGGTTGGTGCGTGAGGAAGAAGATCGACGGCGCCCTCGACCGGGGAGGGTCGACAATCGAAAATGGTACGCCGGAAGGTCAACGACCGGCAGTCTGAGGAAGAAGACGGTGTTTGACAAAAGTTCAGTTCCACGGTCCCCAAGAAACTAAATCTGCATCCATCGCAAAATCGAAACAATGCAATAAACCTTGTCTATTTTAAGTGAACCCAACAAGGGAAGACATTATAGTTGAAAAGAGTACATATTCATATACATCCACAAAACTAGATGGTTATCCCAAAATCAACAACTCTAAAGGCAGGCAAGTGAATGAGAAAGATGAAAACTTTCTTACTTTCTGGACAACATCATGTTGGAGGTGATTACAAACTTAATACCAGCAATATTTTCAACAGCAAGGTTGATGAAGAACCCAAGGAGACCAACACTCAGTCCAATAAGAAAGCACAATGTCCATTTCATTATTGTATACTGGCATATCTGAGTCATTCCCCTACTTCTCCAGTCTGGCTTGAGAAAATCATTCTCTACTATCCTGCAAATAAAAGCTTCACATCATTCAGATTTCGAGTAGTTACTGAATTGCCACAAGTCAGAGGGGATCAAGGTTAAAATTTTACACAAAATCTGTCCATTGAATTACGGCTGTCCAATTTTTCAGTTGGAAAGAAATTTGATATTTCCAACTGAATAGAAGTGAAATTTGAGGACAAAACAAACCAAACAGAGTATATAGCAACAAATTCAATTCAAGATTAAGAAAGCTAGTATAAATCAAAATATACAGTCCATCAACTGTGATCCACAAAAACAAACGCAATTCATACCAAAAAGCAACACAACATAGCAATACATGATAAAACCTCAATCAGACTCACTCATAATCAAGGCTTTTGATGGGGCAGACATTGGAACCGACAATGGCGACCTGAGACGTCGTATTGGAGGAGGTGCGGCGGAGGCGCAACGGGTACTGATGCTACTGTGGCAACAACGGCACGTGCAGCAGCGCCGCCTCCTCATCCACCGCCTCCAGTGCCGGAGCGAAGGCATTCTGATGCGGCGTTGACATGGCGCCGGAGATTCGGCAACGATAACCAAGATTAGAGAACCAATATTCCTCAAATCGCAGGATGAACCTAATTGAGCGATTAAATGTGTGAATCAATTAAATCAAATTTGAAAAGGAAAGTAAATTAGGTTAAATCAATTTCTGCATTTTAAGGAAGTTTCGAAATTGAAGGACAAATGGATTTTAAATTTCAATTATAATTGAAATTTCAATTTGAATAATAAATGCGTGAAAAATAGTATTTCAAATTCGAAATTTATTATATTAATGAATTAATATTGTTTTAAGACCGAGGGGCATAATTGTATATTACCACATCAATTTGACCTTAATCCTAATACTATAATTTTTTGTCTCTATTCCTAGTTGTGTCTATAGGATTGTCTCTATTCCTAGTTAAACTCTTCATTTTATAAAAACTATCACCTTGAACCATCACTTAATTACTCAATTTGCCATCAATTTGAATACAATTTATTTATTGTAAAATGTATCATTTTTTAAACATTAACCTTGAAATAAAATAATTCACTTTACATACTTTTTTTTTTTAAGTGTAACACATAGGATATTAATATATACTGTAATACTTCGCCGTATCAACCCAATGTTTATTTTTAAATAAAAAATAAGAGAAAGAAGTGACAAATAATTTACACGACACTTATGATAAAAATATATTATGTCATCATAGAAATTTATGAAAGTTTACTTAAAACGCAAAATGATATTTACATTGTATAGTTAGTCATGTAAAATAAATAAATAAAAGAGAGAATAAAAATAAGGGTTAATTGCAAAAAAAATCACGACCTTTATAGTATTTATCAATTACAACATATTCTTTTTTTCTTTGCAATTCGATACACCACCTTTTTAAATTTTGCAATTTGATGCATGTGTTTATTTTTCGGCAACACATGAATAATGTATATACCGAAGCCACATTAAAGTTCTACACAAATTCCAACGTAAATATCATGATTGATCAATAAAATATTTTTTATATTTTTTAATTTTATTTTTTGTATTTTAAAAACGTTTTTAAATAAAAATAATACGAAAAATATCACATTATTTTTTGTGGACTGTGATTTGAAGGACGCGGTCTTATACTTTTGAGTTTTGGTGGAAAATGATAATAATTAAATTGGTTTATAATTTATTTAAAAAAAAATAGTGTTGTTTTTAGTTTTAAAACGATTTTTTTAGTATTCTTTTTAGCGAAGAACGTTTTAAAATTTTTTTTATAAAAAAATATTCATCATTTGTGACATTTATGTGGCACCTCGGCAACTTTGACAATTAAATTATGATTTAATTGTTGTGAGAAAATTGACATATGCATTGAATTGCAAAAATAAAAAAGGTGGTGTATCAAATTGCAAATAAAAAAAAGATATGTTGTAATTGATAAAAACTGTAAAGGTCATGATTTTTTTTGCAATTAACCCTAAAAATAAAAGTGTCATAATTTGACTTTAAAATCTTAGGTGTATGCACGTGACATACAACCAAGAAGAGTGATTTGGCACACTAGCACGATCCTGACCCTTCAACCCACTCCTCAAGGACTACCATTCCATTTTTATTTTATTACATACCTATTCTTCATTTAAATGATAATCATTTTATCTTGATTCTATGGTCAACTTGTACAAGTTGGTTTTCAAAAATAAAATTTAACCTTTCATTTAAAAAAAAAAGTCTTTTAATAACAAATATTTTTTCAATTCACCATTTTTTTTCTATGTTTACTTTGAATTTTAAAAACCTGATTTAGATTTTTAACATTTTACATCAGTTTTATTTCGAAATTTAAAATATGATTTTGAAAAATCACCCCTACCATTTATAAATCACAAAAAATTTCATATATAAAATATACCTAATTAAAGTAAATTTTAGGAAAATTCAATAGTATAATATGATTTGTGAATTTTTAGAAATTATCTTAATTCTGGTAAATATTTCACATAAATATTGTTTCTTATAAATCTACTATCATAAGTTTCTATACAATCACTTTGATATATTTAAAACATAATTCATCTTTTCAATCATATTCAACAATAATACAATACTAATATAATTTCATTCAACATTACACATTAATTGAATATAATATTAATTTACCTCTTACTAAAAATTCAAAAGAAATTCACATATTATCCAAATCAAGAATTTACTTAAAATCCAAAATACAAGTTGCACAATAGTTTCAAGATAAGACATTGAATTCATTTTATATGATTGGAATTGCATCTATGGTGACTTTATTCAGTGGCATAAGGTGTGAATTGATTTAATTTTCAAAGCTATACAAAAAGTATTCAAGTAGACTATATTTAGTAACATTATGACATATGAACAAATCAATTAACAAATAAGTGGAGAGGGTGGTGTACTTGTACTGGAGGTCACATGGCTCTTCAATAGGGCATGTGCTTTAGGTACATTAGGTTTGTACAACATATATGGAATTACACACACATTGATTATGTGTTTTTATAACAAGTCAATCAAGCAATAATGGCCAAAGCATGGGGGTTTCAAATTTGGTTTTATTTTTTAGGTAAATATTTGTTCCATCTTTCAAATTTATATATAAATTAAAAGGTGTTAGTTACTTCACCATTACTACGTAGTTTGTTAATATTAATTTATTTATCCAAACAATTTTGAAATTAATGGTTATTTTTTATGCAAAATATTACTCATTCCGTCTAAGGGCGTGTTTGCAATCTATTGTGTTTTATTAGAAGTTATTAAAATTGATATTTGTAGGAAGATGGGAAGTGGATGGTGTTTTAAAATAAAGTGATTTTAAGCAATTGGATGGAAGTTGATGGTGTTTTTAAAAAAATCACTTTTTATTAATTTTACAAAAATGACCTTGTATGCTAAAAGTGTGTGCAGAATATATTAATGGAAAAAAGTGAGGTTAAAATTGGAAAAAAAAGTTGGTATGTATTTACCAAAACACCATAATCACTTTGAAGCAGGTGGAATGGTGCTTCACAAAATCTGCTTTTAAGTGCTTAAGTTAATCAGTTTATTGAGTTTCCAAACATTCCATAAGTGATTTTAGTTTCAAAATAAGTGATTATAAGCTATCACTTGTGGTTGAAAACACCCTCTAAATTCATATTAACCCTACTTGTTCGGGTACGCAAAGTTTGAGGTATGATTAAATATTATGGGGACGCTTATAAATAAAGTGATTGTACATGTATAAAGTGAATATATGTACAAAATAAAGGTGAAAATAAAATAGTGTGAATAATAATTTTAGGGTGAATATAAAATAGTGTGAATAATATTATTTTTTTCAAAAGAAAGGAGTATAATGAAATTAAACTATTAGAAAGAAAAAAAAAATTAGAATAATAAAATTGAACGAAAAGAGTATTACTTTTAAACTCACGCATACATATACAATTTCAACTAGTTCCCTTACTTTATATATAAAACGTATACAAAATTATATTGTTGATTCATTTTGTTAAAGAGTTTTTATTGAATTAAGTTTGTATCTCACAATTATATGCACTATTTTCTTATTCGTCTTCTCATAATTATTTGTATATCCCAAAAAAAAAACATTTTCATAAATATCACTCTTACAATATTCACATATTTACACAAAATCTCATTATTTTTATCCTCAATCATCAAATCATTTATTTTATTTATAAAAATTTATAAAATTAAACTTCACACTTCACTTTACCTAATAAGTAATAATTGAGAATATATGCACACAATTTTTTTTTACTCCTTCTAGTTATTTTTAAATTTAAAATTAATTTATAAAAACAAAATAGAAAGAATATGTCAGGCTCGAATCCCTAGATAGAGTCACGTGACTCTTGTCTGCTGAGAGGCACATGCCTAGCTGGCAACAGCCTGCTGATTCCACCGCGTGTGCTCCCCGCAACGTTTTTCAGCCTTCGATTTCGCCACGTCGTATAATCGAACGGTCCATATTCCTCCAACCTAGACGTGGTGCGGGGCCCATAGGACGTGCGCGTGGGACCCACGAACTCCGCCGCAAATGTGATCCCCCGCGTTTAACGCAACTGCTATTTCCACTTCAGTAGTATCGTGTGCTTGTAGGGGTAATATTTGGAAATTGAGGTCCACTAAGGCTATTTTAGGAAAACCACACATTCAAAATAGTTTCAATGTTAAAAGTTGCTTATATTTTTAAAAATATTAATCTTTAATTATAAAGTAAACATATTGGGGGTGTTTCTTTTGGGCTTTGGGTGGTTTTAAAAACCAGATTTTTGAAATCCTGGTTTTTGAAATCCCTATGAATAGTAATATGGATGTTTCTTTTGGGTTTTGAAATAGTGAAGGATTTAACTTTATGTCAAATCAAGTTGTAAGATTGAATGAATTTGTATTATTATATTATTGTTTGATGAGATTATAATGATTGATTAAGTGTGTAATGATTAAATGTATTATATTATTGTATTATTATATTATTGTTGAGAAAGAATATAATGATTGAAGTAATATTATATAGATATAACTTTATGTCAAATCAATATGATTGATAGGGGTGTTTTTGAGTGGATTTTAAAAACCGGTTTTTAAATCCCGAAGTAACACGGGTTTTGGATCTTGAAATCCAAAACCTGGTTTTTAAAATCAAAAGTAAACATGTCCATAAAGTAAAAACTAAAAAGTGTGGAGTTTATTTCTATCTATAAAAATGTGCATATAAAATTTGAGTAGAATAAACAAAAAAAAAAAAAAAAAAAAACTAAACTTATTAAGTTTGGATAAAATGATTTTTTAATTTTAATTATTAGAGAATATTTTGCCTAATCTTTTGACATGAACATGTTTAAGCATGTTGTGCAATTAAATTACATGATACACCTATTTTATATATTAAGGATCCTTTTAGAGTTTGTTTTTTTTTTTTTTCAAATGAATTAGTTGTTTTAAGTATTTTTTTTTCACATAATTTTCTGATTTATTCTCATATATATTTTTAGAAGATCTCTTATATTTTTGTCAAGATTTATACTCATACTGTCCAAATTTATTATGCATATTATTTCTGGATACAGATTTTAATAAATACTTAGTATTAATTAATTTTTGTAAAATAGATAAAAGTGCACACAAATAAATGAAAACATATCCTTTACTCTTAAATAAGGTTTTTTATTCCGTGCACAAGTTCTAAATATTGACCACATTAATTAGTTTATGTATAAAGTAGAATAATATGAGATTCACTTTTAAATAAAATAATTATTTATAAATAAAATTGTGACAATTTAATTAAATAATTGATGATTCGAGGATGGAGATAATGTAGTGTGAATAAAATTATTCTAAAAATAAAAATGAGAATAATGAAATTTGACAACCATAGCATAAAAGTGTACTTAATAAAATTGGACAAAATACATACTCCGTATTTTATTTTATAATTCTCTCTCCACTCCTTAAAAGTTCTCGTAACCCTAGTTTGTTAGGGTAGATTAGCCTAAAATAGATAAGTAATAAGACACCCAATTGAATTACTATCAAATATGCAAAAATATAATTCAATTGTATGCATATCAATTGTCAAATGATCGAAAAACTTATTAGTTAAGATATCGGAATTTAACTATAGATATCTCAACATATCTACCAAACGTTGTTTTATAGTACTATTATAATTTGACTAGGGGTATATATGTCTTTTTATTTTCAAATTCTCCAAAACGGCACTTAGGAGAGTGTTGTATTTGCTTTTTTACACTTGGAAATAATTAGTAATGAAATAAAAAGTGAACACAAATAATGCATGTGTTTTAATAATTGTCTCAAACCTCAAATAGTAATCAATATTGCAAATAAATATTGCCTCATAAAAATAAATACTCGTGTGTTCACTTCACCCTTTTTTTGTTTCTCATAAATTCAAATTAAACTACCCACCGTCAAAAATTAAAACACACCACGTGCCAATGACATGTGTGATTAATTATAGATGAATAAACATTCATAAATATATAAATAATTTTTTTTTAAAAGCATTCATAAACAAATAAAATAGCTGGGTTAGCAGATGTGAAGTCATTTTTATTAGTTTAGATTTCTTTGTAATTAAGTTGCATGTTCAGTTTCAACTAATGCCTTTCAAGCTAGCTGTTAATATATACCTACTATCAAGAAAGACGTTTAAATTGAGCTCTAATTTATTTAGATAATTAATTTTAGGTTTAATTTTGAAAGTGTTTTTAAACTATGCCCTAATCAATTTAGGAATAAATCATCGTTGTATCAACACATGTGTTAAATTAATGATTAAGATAGATGCTAATTATGCATACTATTGTTGTACATGTTATAAGTTGTAACACGCTAAACATAATCATTAATTTATGCATATATATATACTCTCATAATTATATTTTTGTGTGCAAATGTGCAATGTATTAATTCTTTGTTTTGTAAGAGTGTGACTTTTATATATATGTTGCATAAGTTTCCCCATTTTGTATTATTGTTCATCTATTTAAGGACCATCTTCATTAGAGATGAAGACACAAACGGATTTGTCATGTATTAAATTTTCTTAAAAGTCCATTTATTTAAATAGATTAAACTTAAGTTTTTTCATAACATTTTAAGCCCAACATGCATATGTCTATTGTAACCCTCTTTATAAATTAATACTATAATATACTAATGAATAAACAATAAATATATAAAATACATAATCGTTCCGCTACTCAATATATATTGTACAATGCATAATTTTGTACTCAGTAAATTAGATAAAAAAAAAGCGATATGAAATAATTTTGATATAGACATTTGCATTTGAGCATTAATTGCTCTTCTACCTTGATATTTAAAAACTTAATTGTTAATCTAATTTTTAGATTTTAGTATATATTTTTATTTTCATATTTTTATATTTTTAATTAATTAGGGGAAAAATGGCGGGTTCAAGTTTGAGTATAATTCAGATTTTATTGATGTTTTTATTTCATTTTAAAAAATGTTTTAATGATGTTTTAAAAAAAACTAGTAATTCACCCGTGCGTTGCACGACAGATTGATTATTAATAAATTTTAATTAATTATTTATAGAATACATTCGTGTTATTTAAAAAAATTAGTGGTTGAATTTTACAGAATTTGAAGAACAATAATACTATGTGAAACCATATCATTGATTTCATCTTGTGAATGAATGCTTCAATTACATTTTTTAAAATCGATGAATTTACTTATAATTATTGATGGAATATTACTCCATAATTATCACAGAATTTAAAAAATATTAATATAAAATGAGGTGTAGTAAAATTGATATGATTGAGGAGGAGGAATAAAATGGAGTGTAGAATAATGTAAGAGTAAAAGAGGTGGAGTTACAATGTATACACAAAAATAAAATGAGTTTTTTTTTTTGTGAGACATCTAAATGAAAAGATGGAAGCTTCTGACGAAATAAAGTACTCCCTCCGTCCGCCTATAAGTGTTACGTTACTTTTTGGCACAGAGATTAAGAAAAGTGATTAAATAATAGATATAGTACAAGTGATGTGACTAAGAGAGGAGAGAGATAGAGAGAAAAAGTAAAATATAAAGTGAAGTGTAAGAAAAAGTACTTACCAAAAAAGGTATGAGAAGCTTATAGGCGGACGGACGAAAATGGTAAAATGGGAAGCTTATAGGCGGACGGAGGGAGTAATTAATTAAAATTCAATTTTACAAATACATTCATGAAACTATCTCATACAAATTTTAACTTATAATTAAAATCTATATATAATCTTGGGAAACAAAAAGTATATGTACAAATATACATAAATTAATTACAAATGTTTTTTAATAATTACTCCCTCCGTCTTTGAAAAGTTTGCGTAAAATCTTGGGCACATGATTTAAGAAAAAAGTGTAATGATGAGAGTGTTGATGGGTAATTTTGTAAACTTTTATATATAAAGTAGATAAAATAGGTTGGTTGAGTATATGGTGAGTCTCAAAAGTAATGACATGAAGGATAAAAATGTGTGTGATAATTATTTTTAATTTAAGATATGCAAACTTTTTGAGGGACAAATAAAAAAGAAAAGTATGAAAATTTTTCGAGAATTGAAAATAAAATTTATAGGGGTATACTTAATTACAAATATTTTTTAATAATTAATTTATAATTGAATAGCAAATAGAATAAAAAAAGACGAGTGATAACTGTGATATAACCTAAAAATTAAAACAACTGGACCTTAGGCCTTTACTTAAAAAAAAAAAAAATAGAGAGAGAAAAGTTGGCCCAACAATTTGGGCGGGAATTGACCAAAGTCAACTATGTTATTTTTATATATATATATAGATTGTACATTAAAATTCATATTTTTTTAAAACTTAAAGGACTGAAATTAATTTTAAAAAAGACTAAAATTAATTTTAAAAAAGACTAAAATTAATAACTTATAAAATATAGGATATATTTTGTAAAGTTAAAATTTAAATGATTTATTTTGGAATCACTTAAACTTATATGACTAAAAAAACATTTCCTCTCATTTTAAAGATGTGAAAGTTATGGTAAAACGTAGAACGAGAAAATTGTCCTGTAACTTAGGCTTAATCCCGTAGAGGAAATTTTATTTTTAGTCCTATAAGTTTGAGACATTCCAAAATAAATCCTTTAAGTTTCAACTTTACAAAATACGTCTTTTATCTTTCAATTTTAATCATTTTTTACATCAATTTTAATCCTTTATGATTTAATCATTTACAAAATGCCACATGTCATGCCACATCACTCTCTTCTCTATATATATTAATAAAAAAAGCTAATAACACCCAAAAATACTCTATACACACCCCATAATTTTAAATACAAAAATAGATACATATAAAATGACTAAGTAACCCTTACATAAATAAAGAGTAAAATAATTAAAAAAATATGAAACAAAATAAATTTCATAAACGAAACCAAAAGGTGGTGCGGTTATGAATGATCGATGTTAATTATGTGAATCTTATTTTCCTCTAATAATTGAAACGTATAACTAAATTTAATGATAATTTCATCATTTTATCAAATACTCATAATAAATAAATATATTTTAAATAAATTGATTAATTAGTTTGGAGTAGTTTTTTATTTTATTTTTTTCATATATATAGATGAGCGATTAATTAGTTTGAAGTAGATGCATTTTTTCGGATGAGGCTACTAACAACCCATAAAATGTTATAGACACCCCACTAAAATTTAAAAACCATTTTTTATTACTAAACACACCCCAATTCTTTCATATTTATCATTTATCTCTCAAAATAAATACAAATGAAATAAAAACAAAAAATATAATTTAAAATTCAACCAAATCATTAAAACTATATATAAATTTAAAAAAATTCAATAATACGAGAAACTAAATAAAATTTGAAAATATTTAAAAAAATCAATTAAATATTAAAAAATATTTGAATGAAAAAATCAATTAAATCCAAATAAAATGTAAAAATATTAAATAAATCAAATAAAATTTATAAAATAATTAAATTAAAACTACCAATTAATGATTCAATTTAAAAAAAAAAAAAACTAAATAAAAGAAAGAAAAATCGACTTAATCAAAAATAAATATTAAGAAAATTAAATACAAAATGAAAT
The DNA here is from genome assembly GCA_963675135.1 of Galeopsis tetrahit. Classification (NCBI taxonomy): domain Eukaryota; kingdom Viridiplantae; phylum Streptophyta; class Magnoliopsida; order Lamiales; family Lamiaceae; genus Galeopsis; species Galeopsis tetrahit. Next base: position 63,113,166 of record OY776134.1, on the reverse strand, counting down.
CTTACCTTTTTATTGATTTTTTTTAATTTACTTTTTTCTTTACGTTTTATTGAATTTTTTCAATATTTTTTATTTTAATTTTGTTTTGATAATTTATTTTTTAATTTCAGATTCTATTTAATTTTTTAAGATTATTTTTTAAAAAAATTAATTAATTTATGTGAATTATTTATTTTTAAAGATTTAGTTAATTTTTTAAAATACTTTAAAATTTTAATTACTTTTTTTTCAGATTGTTTTAAGTTATTATTTTTTATTATTTTAATCTCTATTTATATAATGGTTACTTAGGGGGTGTATTGGTTGTTGATTCTGTAGGATTTTTTTGGACTTTCAAAGTCTAGGGGTATTCAATTCAAATTTTCAAAAGTCTTTAAAAATTTTGAGGTCTTTAATACGGATTTTAAAAAGTCTTTAAAAATCTTTAGGTATTCAACAATCTATGGATTTTAATACTCTATGGATTTCGTTGGATTCTCCTCCAAAATTATAAATAAATTGCACTATCAAAAATCTCTTCAGAAAACTAGAGATTTCAACGGATTCTCTCACAGAACTCTAAAGACGAAAGATCAAAAGTTTTAATACGGATTTTAAAAAGTCTTTAAAAATCTTTAGGTATTCAACAATCTATGGATTTTAATACTCTATGGATTTCGTTGGATTCTCCTCCAAAATTATAAATAAATTGCACTATCAAAAATCTCTTCTGAAAACTAGAGATTTCAACGGATTCTCTCACAGAACTCTAAAGACGAAAGATCAAAAGTAGGAATGACAATATTGACCCGACCCACGGGTACCCACCCCACCAGCTAGCTTTGGATCAGGTCAGATTCGCCCCGTATTGAGTATGGGTCTGGGTCTTATGCCCGACCCACGGGTATCCGCCCCGCCCCGAATTAATATATAAACTTTATATAATATATATATATATATATTTTATTGGTAAAATATTTTATATATAATATTAATTTTAAAAAAAACTCTTCGCATCAATATCGGAGTTTATGAAAATCTATGTAAATCAATAAAAAAATATATTTCACAATCTTATCAAGTCTATGAAAATTCATATAAATCAATAAAAAAAGTCAGTCAAACTCTGCATACACTCTATAGATTTTATAAATCCACGTACTTTTTAAAGTAAAAAAAAATCCAATAGAATCTCAATTGAATACACACTCCTTAGTCATTTTATATGTATTTATTTTTGTATTTAAAATTATGGGGTGTGTATAGAGTATTTTGGGGTGTTATTAGCTTTTTTTTATTGATATATATAGAGAAGAGAGTGATGTGGCATGACATATGGCATTTTGTAAAGTTAAAATTGATGTAAGAAAAGATTAAAATTGAAAGGTAAATGATGTATTTTGTAAAGTTGAAAGTTAAAGGATTTATTTTGGAATGTCTCAAATTTATAGGACTAAAAATAAAATTTCCTCTAATCTAGTGGAGTATATATTTTTTAAGTTTTCACATTTTCAATTTACGTCATTTTTTTGTCTAATTTACATCATTTTCGCCGGAAAATTGAGATTCGGCCACATTGGTCAATTTATGGCCTTTAAATTTAAAAAAATCTAAAATTTTTCATTTAAAATTCTAAAAATCTCATTAAAATTAAATATTGTAAAATGCGTAAAATAAAATTTTAAAAAATAAAAAATTCTAAATTCTAAAAATCTAATAAAAAATCTGAAAATCTCATTAATGCATGGAGCTTCTATTCAACCTCAACGACGAGTCAGAAAACAGCGTGGAACTCAAAACTTCCAGAATTTTAAGCAAAACATTAATGATGGGCAACTTCGAATCAGGTGAGATTTCTAATAAAATATTAAAATATACGAGTATTTTTTATAAGATTTTTAGAATTTTTAATATACAATATTTTTTAAAAAATTAATGTGATTTTTTTTTAAAGATTTTTAGAATTTTTTAATTTACACATTTTTTGTTTTTTTTTTAATTCTAGAATTTTTTTATTTTTAGGATTTTAAAATTTTTAGAATTTTTAATTTACACATTTTAGAATTTTGGAAATTTCAATGAGATTTTTTAATTTAATTTTTAATCTTATACATTTTATAATTTTAATTTTAATTTTAATGAGTTTTCATATTTTAATGAGATTTTTAGAATTTTTAATTATTAATTTTAAAATTTCAAATTCAAAGAACGTAAATAAAACTATTTTGTCAGAATTTCAATTTATTTCATACATGCGAGCGGCATGCTGACATTTCCAGTCATTTTCAAAAAAATTCGACGAAAAGCATATTAATTGGATAAAAAAGTTGTTATAAATTTAAAAAAATAAAAATTTAAAGGATATAAATTGAAATAAACTTGACCTACCCGACGTAAAATGAGATTTTTTGAACGTAAGACCTTAAAAAATGGCAAGTCATGTAAAATTATTGTGGACTTTATTGTTACATTTTTTATTTATCGTGCAAGATCTCATCGGGTTAATTTGTATCCAAAATCGAGATTTATTACCAGATATGCAAATATTTGTCAAATGAATTTATGAGGATGAATTGCATATTACATTAATATTACAAATTTTAATTACTTAAAAAGATGATTTATATTAAGTAAGATTTTCCCAAAAAAATGTTCAAACAAGAAAATGTAAAAGCAAAAGGGCAATATAATCTCACTTTAATCCTTGCAATTGAACATCACTTTAATCTCTACTCCAGTCTGCAGGCCTGAAATTCAATTTAACACAAGTATTCCATTGTAGACGAAATAAATTATTTTATGGAAAAATATTAATAAAAAAAAATTAAAATAGTTAAAAAGACACTCATTTTTAATCAATTACTATTTCCATTGCATTTTAATTGTTATTAAAAAAGTGGCCTAAAATGTCTGTTTTTTTTTTTTTTTTTCAATTTTACCCCCTTTTTTTCTTTTTGTAATAGAATAAATGACAATAAATAATTAATTAATAACTTTCTTAATTTATGTGAAAAAATTGAAAGTAGCCATTAAAATGTAACAAATGTAGTAATTTTTTTTTTAAATGACGCTTATTTGGTGTAGATTTATACATATACCATCCATAAATATATAATGCGTATAATATTTTCTATACATACGCATATGTATAGTAAAAAATGACCCTTATTTTGGAGTAGATGTACATATATATCATCCATAAATACATATATGCATAGTAAAATGACACTTATTATAGAGTATATATATATATATATATAATATTTAAAATATATGGAAATGTATAGTAAAATGACATTTTTTATGGTGTAGATGTACAAATATACAATCCATAAATACTTAACGCGTATACGTAATATTTACTATACACAGTATAGTATTTATCCCTAATAATCCGTACATATATATACATATGCGTGTAATGTAAGCGTTTTCACATTGCAGATGATGCTACGTATAATGGCGTTTTGATCTTTTTTTGAAAACATAGAAAAGAAAATTAAATGGCATTTGCAATGGGTGAAAAGCAGAATAAATTTAAAAGAGAAAGAGGGGGTGGGGCCCGTGTGGTATTGAACAAGACTTAAACATCAAGACAGTTTGTGTTAAGGACAGCTTGCAAGAATTTCACCTACCATTTTTTCATTCTTTTTAGCTTCTCTCTCTTCTTCCCCCTTCTTCTTCATAATCACTCTGGTTTCATATATATATATATATATACATTTATATAAGTACACAACATACTGTAGGAGTAGCAGTATAATAGTGTAGAAATGGAGTAAGAATCAAGAATAATAAGGGCGTGTTTGGCTTGTCATATTTCTTGATATTTCAGTGTTCTTCTCTTATTGCTCTGTTCCATTTTGTCTGTTTTGTTTTGGAAGTTGTGCCCACAAAGAGGTTCTGTACATTTTTCTGATAAAGATTGGATTTTTTAGGCGGGAAGTTTTGTGGGGTTTTAAGCACAGGTACTTTTCTCTATCTCTCTTGATTCTTTTCTACTGTATTTTTCTGCAAATTATTAGACTTTCCAAGGCAAACAACTATGAGAAGATGGTAAGAATGAGCCTACAAAATGAGAATTTTGTGCCAATTTGAGTCAATTTCGTTTTATGTTTCTTTTCTTTACAAAATTTAGGCTTTTTTTCCATTATTGGAGAGGAAAACTGGAAAAAGTTAGAGTCTTTTTCCGAAAAATAAAATTGTTTCTCTTTTGAGTGTGATTCTTAATCACATTTTTCCTTTTGTGTTGTTTGGAAATTGTGGTATTTTTTTTAATGCTTGGATTTTCTGAATTATGCAATAACTCACCTTTTTTCTTCTCTTTCTCTCTGCAGGGAAATTCTTACATAGGAGGCTGAATTTTAAGGAATTTGGCTTTTGGGTTCTCAAAATCTTTGCTGAAAACACAAAAATCTTCAAAGGTTTATTACATTCTATTTTCTTTAATTTTGTCTTTAAAACATGAGTAATTCTCACAATCTTTAGTGTCGGCGCACTTTAACATAAACCCTCTGTTCACATTTCTTTTCAATTCTCTCTGTATGTGTGTGTTTGAAATTTCACAAGATTTGAAGAATTTTCAGTGAAGCTTTTAGCAAGATTATAAATTCTTGAAAAGAAAAAGAAAAAGGGACTCAAAATTGCTTGACCTGTTCTGCTAACATGCGCCACGACCAGACTCCATATAAACTGGCAAACATCATTTCACAAAGCAATGTCTAGGCACCTCAATTTAGTAGTTGGTGTGTGTTTTCAAGTTTGATTAATTTTTGTTTCATTCAGTTCTCATTTCTTGCTTTGCCTATAGGAAAATGGGACCAAATTTCATGGATGAGATTGATTGTGGAAACTTCTTTGACCAAATTGATGACTTAATCAAGTTCCCTCCGGACAGCGAATGTGGCGACGGCAATTTCATTAGCTTCGACGATTCCAAAGCTTTTCCGAGCATGTGGAACGACGCATTGCCAGAATCGGACCCTCTCTTCTCCAACGACAACGCTGCTGCCTCTGACCTCTCTGCTGAGCTCTCTGTTCCGGTGAGCATCTCCAATTTCGGTTAATTGCAATGCCTTAATCTTTAAAATTTATTTGGGAAGTTAGAAGTTGTTAGGTGTGACATCAGTTGATTACCAAAATGTAAGGCTTGAATTAAGACTTTATTGTTCAGTTGGTAGTTTGGACTGGGATTTTTAATGTTGAATTAGGCAATGTTGGATACGTGTCGATGAAATTTGTCGTATACGATCATGTTTGAATGCTTGTGGGGCTGCTAGGCCAATTTTTTGATGTGTTGGTTGTCACATCCTTTCAATGTTTGATTTTTTTTTTGAATTAACAAGTGCAATCATAGAGACTATTTTTGTTGTATTTTGATAATTCAATAGTTTCTTTGATCACTTATGGTGCAGTGGGGACAATCGTTGGGAGTTTTTAATTTCAAGCTGTTGGTTATGTGGTCCACTCAATCTAAAGATATCTTGGGAGTTTAGCACGAATTTGTCTGATATGTTGAGCATGTTTATAGCTTTACTTAAGTCAAATTACTGATTTGTCTCGTGTTTTTGTTGTTATCAGTATGAGGATATCGTGCAGCTCGAGTGGCTCTCGACTTTTGTGGAGGATTCGTTCTCGGGCGGAGGGCTGACTGTCGGGAAAGAACACATGTGCATCAACAAGGAGCCGGAGCCCTCTCCGTCTCACGGCCAGTTCCAAATGTTGAGCCCAGTTTCAGTCTTGGAAAGCAGCAGTAGCAGCAGCACGAGCTCGTGCTCTGGTGGGAAAATCGCGCCGCTCAGCCCGAGTCAACGTCAACAAGCCACGCAACGTGCACGAAGCAAGCGTCCCCGCCCAGCTACTTTCAACCCTAGAGCGGCTATTCAGCTCATCTCCCCCACTTCATTCGAGACGCCCCCAACTTTCGTCCCAACGGGATTCTCTTCAGAGTCGGAGAAGAAGGTCCCTAAACCGGAACAGAAGAAGAAAAAGATGAAGATGACTTTTCCGGAGAACGAAGAAGAGTTCGACCCGAACCCTACAGTGCAGGCGGTCCGGAAATGCTTGCATTGTGAGATAACAAAGACTCCTCAATGGCGGGCGGGCCCAATGGGGCCTAAAACGCTATGCAACGCTTGTGGGGTCCGCTACAAGTCTGGTCGACTCTACCCTGAGTACCGTCCGGCTGCAAGCCCTACATTCGTTCCGTCGCTGCACTCAAACTCGCACAAGAAGGTCGTGGAGATGAGAAACAAGATCGGGACTGCAAATCCGTAGAATGTTACCAAGGACCTACCATCTTAGGTTGTATGTCTTTACTCTGTTGCTTTATTTTATTGTTCGTTTGCTACTCTAGTAGAAGTTTGTTTATTCAATTTCTTTGTTCGTTGGTTCTTTGTACAGTAGTTTAACGGGTCGGGGAGTAGGAGCGATATACGAGCTAGTCGAGGGAGGAACGAGAAGAGAGTGAGTCTAGGAAGTTTTAGAGAGATAAAGGAAGGAGAAGATTAGGACTAGTTGTTGGCAGAGTGAGAGAAGGTTGTTTTTAGTTTTCGAGTCTTTTTTTTTATTACTTCATCCCTGGGGGACTCTTTTTGCAGTTAAGGATTTTTCAGATGGTAGGTGATTAATCACTTTCATGTCTTTATTTCTCAAATATTTCTGTCTGTTTCGCCAGATTATACTAAATTGGACTATTTTATTTTAGTATCATTTCTTGTGCAATTTGTTAGTACATTTCTAGGTTTGATTTTAGCCATTACATAAGGAGTAATATTAAAATAACATTTTTCTTAAAAGTAGATGAAAATCAAACTACCACAACTAGTCCAAACAAGCTTTGTATTTTTTTACCAATAATCCCCACAAGAACAATGGCCATCTTTAAAATGATGAAACCGATTCACATCCCTAACAATTATTTCCCTCTTATATAACTTGGAAATGAACTTGATTGCCGTATGGCAATCTCCACAGATCCTAAGGTTCTTAGTAACACGAAGAGTTACTCCATCCGTCGTGTTAAGCAACCCGAACGCGATAGCCATTTTCTCACTATGCATCGCCAGAGAGTACTCTTTCTCCTCTTCACTGATATCGTGCAACGAATACCTAGTATCTGGTACATACCCACACGCCTTCATCTTCTCCGGAAGTTCCTCCAGCAGCTCGTAAATTTCCTTCGTTTGGGGATGAGACGCGTCTCCTCCTAAAAACAAATGCGCTTTTCCGTCGATTTCTATCCAACTACATCCCGGATTCTTCTTCACATGATGTGATTTTTGTCGAGCTCTCAATGCCTTCACTTCTTCCCACATTCCAGCTTCAGCGTACATATTCGAGAGTATAACGTAGTTCCCACTACTCTCGGGTTCTAAAACGAATAGCTTCTCAGCTGCTAGTTCTGATATCTCAAGATTACGATGGCGACTGCCAGCAGCAAGTAAAGCACCCCAAACACTTTCTCGCGGCTGCATTGGCATTCTTGATATAAGATCGTATGCTTCCACTAATCTCCCGGCTCGTCCCAAAAGGTCTACGACGCAAGCATAATGCTCGTATTTCTTCTCGACAGAATATAATGAGGTCATAGATTCAAAGTATCGTAATCCAATATCGACTAGACCAGAATGACTGCATCCTGATAACAGGCCAGTAAATGTAATGGCATCGGGGCGAATCCCAGAATGAATCATCAACTCAAACGTCTGAACGGCCTCCATGCCACGACCATGAGAAGCATAAGCAGTGATCAGAGAATTCCAAGAAACCAAATACCTCATGTTCGGTTTAATTCTGTCGAAACACCACTTAGCGTCGGATAGACTACCGCATTTAGCGTACATCCCAACGAGCGCTGTCTGCACTGAAGGATGAGAGTCTAAACCATGCTCTTGGGCAAACCGATGAATCTTTCGTCCTCGTTCTAACGCAGATGAATGTCCACATGCTGGTAAAACACTCATGATTGTTACCCAGTTGGGTTTCACTTCTGATTCTCGGCTAGTCATTTCGTCAAACAGTTGCAGTGCGTCGCCTGCTAGCCCGTTCTGAGTGTACCCGGAGATCATGGTTGTCCAGGACACTATGTTTTTCACTGGCATTTCATCGAACATCTGTCTTGCTAAATTAATGGCGCCATCTTTCATATAGCCAGAAATCAGTGCGTTCCAAGACGCCACATCCCTAACAGGCATTTCATCAAACAGCCTACGCGCATTACTCAGCTCACCACATTTCACATACATATCAACCAATGAAGTCCCAACATACAGGTCGAAATCTAACCCATCTTTCATGCTCAACACATGAATACATTTTCCCATATTAACAAACTCCAAATCCGCAGCAGATTTCAAAACAAATGGGTATGTGAAACAATCCCCTCGAAAACTCATAGAATGCATCCTAACAAAAATCAGCAAATTCTCTTGTGAATATTTGAACAAACTGAAGGCCCTGATAATAGAATTGAACAAAAGAGGAGAGGGGTCTCGAACGGAGTCGAATATTCGGGAGGCGGAGACAATGTCGCCGGAGCTGGCGTACATGGCGACCATTCTAGCGGAGATGAATGCGGTGAGGCGGAGGCCGTGGAGTAACATGCGAGCGTGCAGCTGCTGCCCTTGTTTGAGGAGGTTTTTGCCGGTGAATGCCCGGAATACGGCGGCGTAGGATGAGGGTTGAACTCCGATCTGAGAAGATCTGAGGATGGGTTCTAGAAGGATCGCCATTGCTGGTCTTATAGAAGCTCGGTGGTTCCATTTCATGGAGAATTTCCGGCTTTTCACTGAAAAAATACGATAAATGGTGGCGCGCCCGCAAGTTGAGATGATAGCGGGATGAATATCGTGAAGTGAGGAACCTCAATTAATCACTACTTTACCCTCCATTTCTGTGTTTAAGCTCAAATTTAAGGGTGTATGTGTTAATGTCTTATACCTTCACGTCTCAAACTTTGTTTTGTAAAGTTTTTCTTGGTGTAGTCAAATGGTACAAAGTAACTACATAGTCAACGCGTCGAATCACGCTACGTGGTGGCGTCGTATGTCTATTACACATGTTTAAATTAATTAAATCATTTTTAAATTATATTTTATTATTTACTATATTATCCTTCTTTTATTAAAATTATTTTTAAAACATATATATATATAAAGTAAAATTACTATTCTACCCTTTTTTATATGAACAAAATTACTATTCTACCTTTTTTTACACAAATATTATTATTATAAAAATTAAATAAATCAATAAAAAATAATGAAATAATAAATGTACGGTAATTACTCACTTGCACAGTCCAACATCCGTGCACGGTCGATACTCAATTACTCGTGTAAATCGAAACATGTACTGAAAGTACTCACTTGCACGGTCCAATAGTCGTGCACGGTTGCACGGTCGATACTCAGTAAACCGTGCAATCCAAAAAATGTGTTGTAAGTGCTCACTTTCACGGTCCAACAGCCGTGCCTGGTTGCACGGTCGATATTCAATAAACCGTGCAAACCAAAAAATGCTTCTTTCTTGTTCACGTGCTCGAGCCATAAATAAGGCAGTGGTTTGGCGGCGTCTGTGGAGTGCGTGTTCGTAGGGGAGGGGGGAGAAAACCAACGTAATCGTGTTCTAGGTTTAGGTTCATATGATTATTTTTTTGTTTAATTTATTTATTTATTTTAGTTAATTTTAATAATAATATAAGGGTAAATAAGTAGTTTTATTATTATATATTTTAATTAAATTAATAAATATAATATTTTTTTTTATTAAATTAAGGATAAAAATGTAAGTTTTAAATTATACTGTATATTTTAATTAATTAAATTAATTATAAATACGACATCATACGACACATACGGTGAATATTTTCAACACAAAGTACAAAATGTAACATGTCATCAGATTTAAGCTTTTAAATTTAATTTTTAATGGTTCATATTTAATTGACTACGGTTGTTATACGACACTCTGACTACATGTAGGAGGTTCCAACTTTGTAGTATGTATTACGATTAAGTTTTACAGATTTTAAAAAATATTAATTATTTATATGTGTGTAAAATAAAAAAAAATAGTTGAAAAATGAATATTCACTTATTTATATGGACGGATGGAGTATTCAATATTGCACAGGTTAATGTTTCCCACAATTTAAAAAATACTTTAGCAGATCATGTGTTACCACATGAATAAATACTACTACGTGTTAAGTTTTATCTCCGTCCCTTTATTCATTTTGTCATTTTACGTATTATCGTAATGATAAGTATTATCTCTGCCTCTTTATTCATTTTGTCAATTTTTATATTTCATCGTTTTTTTGTTTTTTTTTTCAACATTCACTATCTCTCTTTACAATTTTCTTTTTATTTTTTCTTTATCTACCCCTCTCTCTCTACATTCCCTTTCTTATCTTTCTCTATCTCACTCTTTACATTTGCTACAATTTTTTTTTCAACATTCACTATCTATCTCTTTCTTTACATTCCCTTTACAACTTCTTCTCCAGTCTCATCACGAACGAGCTCTCATAGGATCCTGTGGATGCAACAACCAACAACAATTCAAATTTGGAGGCTACTGCCAACAATTCAAATTTGGAGGCTACTGCCAACGACGTTCCTATCCCTACTCGGGCAGGCCCGACTCGTTCCACAAAGAAACGTAGTAGCCACAGGATGCCTTGGGGAGCCTATTCCCGGACAGCGCTATCAATGAATTTGAGGTCAGAGTCTGCACGAACTACACTATCAGCCAATCGACATGGCTTGATAATGATTCCACATGTGTCTCCAAGTTCAAGGAAAGTTGGGGCGATGCATTTGACCCTCCATAGTCCTTCATTCAGTTTCAGATTCCTTGACTTGATCAATTATTTTCAGATTTTTAATCGTTTTTATTGCTAGGTCGTATTTATGGGTGTAACATTTTTCGATGACATCTAGTTCGACTTGTGAACTTATGACTTTTATCTTTTCTTTCTTCCTTTTAATCCAAAACCCCTTTTATTGTCTATGTGGAGGAAGTATGTATTACTCCCTATGCCCCACAATTGTTTGCATTATTTCCTTATTCGTCCGTTCTACAACTGTTCGCACATCCTAAAAAAAAACTTTTTCATAAACCTCACCCTCACAATTTTTACATATTTACACAAAATGTTAGTATTACTTTGAGATTATTACCTAATAAGGTCACTTTTATAGACTATTAAACAACTAAAACATACAACTTTTAAAATTTCTTAATAAGGTCATTTTTGTGTCAAAAAACCTTGCCCTTAATATTCATATATTCCTTTAATTTATATATTTGAAATGTAATTCAAAATTTAAATTCATAATTAATTGTTATCAATTAATTCAGGGCACATTCATTCCCAAAAAAACAAAACCCTGATCCCTCCCCACCCCACCCCACCCCAATCGGTCGAGCTCCCTCTCCACCTTGGCCGCCGCCTAATTCCGCTTTTCAGAAACCTCCGCCGATCATTCTTTTCTTACAACTCTATTCACAAATCTTTCCTATTTATCTATTCATTCTTCGTTTGGATCCTGCTCCTCATTCCCCGCCGCCACCGATTATCCTCCGCAACCGCATCACCGCCTTCGTCCCCTAGAACGTCGCCGTCCTCGGTGAAGCGTCGGAAATTCGGAATTCGGAGGGATGAGGAGGATACGATTAGGCGTAGGGCTTTAGCTGAGGCAATTGAGATGGTGACGGATGATGACAGCTGGTGCCAGTGGACGACCTCTGTTTTGTTCTTAGTGGTGGCCGTCGACCGACTCCATTAATGGCCGGAGAGGACGATCTTTGGCCGGAACCTCCCTAAAACTCCGATCTGTACGTCGCCCTTTTCCGGTGAGATTTTGTTTTGCCAAATCTTTGATTTTTGTTTATAAATTCTGAATCTTTGATTTTTGTTTATAAATTTTGATATTTTGTTCTGCCAACTTTATTTCCAGCCGTCTGTAAATTTGGGTCTGGGTGATGTACTTGTATCACATGATTTATCTGTTTCTTTTTGGGTCTATAGTGTTTTCGGAGGAATATCTTTTTGGGTCTGTAGTTCAATAATAATTTTAAAATGTTTAATGTGTTATGTTGAACTCTGAGAGTGCGATGAACTGAAAGCTTGGATCTCATTCTCAAATTTTGTTTTAATCTGTATTTGTTGTTTCTCTGGTGTTTTAATTCTTCTTTGGATTTAATTGGTTTTTTTACTGGCCATTCCTATTAATGGCCATATGAATCAGGTAATATTTTAGATAATTTAATTTTGGCCTTCGGTTGAAATATGTGTGTTCTTTAAGATTTCATTAGCTATATCTACAATTTCCTTAGCGCTTTCTTTTTTAATTTTCTGCAGTCAAAACGGCTTGGAGCCTTAAACAAATTCAAAGCAGGAGAGTGCAACATTCTTATCTGCACTGACGTTACCAGTATGGGACTTGATATTCCATCAGTAGACATGGTTATCAACTTTGATATTCCCACAAATTCAAAGGTAAACATTTTTCTTTGTAGTTGACATGACATATTCCTTATTCTGTATACTAGATATCCAACTCATTTGTAATTTTAATGCATATTAATTGCATTTTGAAAGTCAGTTTTTTTCTGGCTGGTGCAATAATCAATGTAACTGGTTGTGCAATTATAGATGTGTAGCAATTTAATAACCCGAATGATCTCTAGAGAGCAAGGTGTCCACAAGACCGTTTTGGGAGAAGTGTAAAAAAGACAAATATCTTTTAACCACTCTACCCATTTAATTTAACTGAATTATGAATCACAATCCACTATTGAATCTGATGGACAAAAGCTTACTGGGTATTCTTAATATTCTTCTTTTTGAGGTTTTGAAATGCAGCCCTAAGTCTCCTCACACTTTCTATGTATATAGTGATAATTATGCCTTTTGCTTTCTTTTGAGTTTGACATCTCGTAACCTCAATATGTCTTGGTCTGCTTCTTTGTTTATTTCACCTATTTGAGTATCACTATCATTGAATGTTTTTGGCCAAGTATGATTAGACTCATGTCATTGAAAAAGTTAACCTGATATATCTGTGTTAAGTAGAAATCTTCATATATCGAGTTTCTTATCACACTCTTTTGTGAATGCTTGCAGGATTATATACATAGGGTAGGAAGAACTGCCCGTGCTGGACGGTCTGGGGTTGCTATATCACTTGTGAATCAGTATGAGTTGGAGTGGTATTTACAGATAGAAAAGCTTATAGGTAAGAAGTCACTTGTTAAACATATCGTTGGATCGGAATCTGACGGTGAAGGACGCCGTTAAGATTCTCAAACTTTCCCAACTTGAATATATAAAATCGAGGCTGAGGCAAGTCGGAGAAGATCGCGTTTCGTATTCGGAGTTCCTCGAGATTTGTTCGAAAGACTGCTCGGGCGTCGATCAAGCGATGGAATTCGCGAAAATGCTTGAACATTCGGGAAGCGTGATTGTTCTCGGAAATATCGTGTTTCTCAGGCCTGAACATGTTGGTTTTCCAATTATACCCTTTAACTTTTCCATATTATGTTAAATGACGTGGATATATATATGAGTATGATCTTCACTGCAAATTTGTGATTGATTGTTGGTGGGTAGTTCTTTGACTATCTTACATCTTCATTAAATCTGATGATACATATGATTTTTAATGAATGTAAGTATGAAGCTGACTCACTGCAGATGTTGCTTCTTGCCTGATTAAAGGTATTGATTAAAACCTGCATTTTTTATGGCTACAAAATTAATGTGATTGTATTGCAAAATTCAGGTATGGGGAGAATGTCACTGAAGTTAATCTGAGATCAGACTGGCTCTGCCCTGTGTGTCGTGGAATATGCAATTGCAGTCGCTGCAGAAGAGGTAAAGGATGGGAACCTACTGGACAAATCTACGGGAAGGTAAAATTTGGCAAATCTTTAGCTTTCTAATTAGAGTTGTTAATTGTTTATACAATTGCTTTTGCAAAATCAAGTACAATATTTGCTCCAGTGGTTTGATTATCTGACATATCTGCATCTCAATGAGAGGATTCGGTGTGAGCACGGCAAGAGAGGAACGGTATTGTCAAGGCTAGTGATGGACTCGAATGAGGCGGATAAGTACATTCAGCTGGTGAGAGGCCGTGAGGGTGCAACAGCAGAGGGGTTTACAAAAGCACCATGGGGAAAGAATGTAACATGTAATTTTGGTGTTGTTTTATGCGATTATACTTAAGTTTATTGAAAAAAAAGTTGTTTATTCACATGTTGTTTGGTTTACAATCAGCTTTTCCAGCTTGAATTTCGATAGACTTATTATTCAATTGCTATTCGCAGTGCATCTGAAAGGTGCATATACTACTCTTACAACTTTATATCAAAATGAACTTTCCATATGAAACATGGATACCGATGTAGGCATTATCATTTTATGTCTTCGTCTTATTATTCTAAACAATTCTTTTCAGTGATATTAACTGAATTAAGTATGAAATTCCTACATCACAACAAACCGCTGTTTGAATATGTCATTTACAAATGTGCACATCTATTTTGTATATTGATATGCATGTCACTCTGTGCACATTGGTTCATGTTATTTTATGCATACCAAAAAATTCAGTTCTGTATGCCGTTTTAAACTTCATATTGAAATGAACATACGTCTTCATAACCCATTTCTACATACCAAAATTCATTTCACTGTTCATATTAAAATTCATAATCTATTTCATATATATATATGCATATTCAACATATGGGGAATTGTATACTCTATGACACGCTTATTTTTGAATCACAGATTTTTTAACTTTTTTTGTTTGGATAATTAATAATTAATTCGAATTGCTTAATTTTAGGAATATTTGAATAATTGGAAGGATCATAAAATGCAGATTTTTTAATTTTATTTGTTTGAATAATTAACAATTAATTAACAATAATTTCCCCTATTACTTTTACTCTCAATTCAATCATTTAACACATACAGAAATACGGACTACATATCCGTTTTTATAGGAACACAAGGTTTGCGACTGCAATTGATCGGGTTAATCTAAGAAGAATTCATGAAATATTTTGCCCACCCTCAATAAGCCAATAACTTAATTCTTGTTTTAAATTTGCTAAGAGATATGGGAGAGTAATTAGATTTTTTTTTCCCTCGTATAAATTTGTTAAATATTTCGAAGATTTCTGTTCTTATTTTGTGGAATCTCCATTTTAATATTAACAACTTTATTTTACAGATAAAACTTTCAAGAAAAAAAAAAATCAATTTAATTGGGCTTAATTAAAGAGAATTTGGGCCTGCTTAATTAAAATCTTTATTAAAGCCCAACGTTATTTTGGATTTAATTTTTTAGTGAAGATGAATCGATGGAATATATTTAACAATGGTAAGTAATCATTATATTCTTTGAGGTAATTACCTTACCTTTAATTTTTTTTATAATTTTTTTTTTTTCAAAAAAAAAGTTCAAAATTTTATTTTTTTATGTGAATTCAATTTGTGTTAATTTCATTGACAATCAATTATCATACATAGTTAGAGTGTAAAGATTTGTTGTTATGACTATCAGAAAAATTAATTGAATAATTTTTTATGGAACATTCAAAATGAGATTAATGATATGTGACCGACATTTTTTCAATGATTATTTTTTGTTTGTATTTATTAAATATTAACCAGATTAGATGATATAATTTGTTGTTGGACTTTCGACCATGATATTGCATATGTTTGGACACTCTGTAGCCCACCAGCATTTAAGTGTTTAGTTAGGTGTTGGATAGGCTTCCATTGAGATAAAATAACATGTTTTTTTTCATGTCCAACACTTTTCTAGATCTTTTCGGTTACCGTTTCGATTCCTCTGTTTCACTTTTCGATATTATGTGTTGGATTCAATCATTGTATCCTATTCACATAACCTTCTACAAATTTTGTTGGATCACTCAGCCGATAGACTAACCTAATAAAAAAATTCGACTTCAAATAAATTGTTGATGAATATTACAACACGTAAATATTGATTCCAACTCAACATTTACGTTCACTCTTTACAAGGTAATTTGGATATAGTAGAAATCTTGATTTGGGATACTAGGGGATATTTGTTAACTTTTTTCTCCTTGTAAGATTCAACGATTTAAAATTTTAGGATATTATAAATTTACACTGTTACACACAAATATACGAATAAATGCTATGATATTAATTTATTAGTATAATAATATTAGTTGATGAGTAATATAATATTAATTTATAAGTATAATGATATTAGTCTCATTTTTTATTTTTTTTGACAGGTTACAAAGATCAGCTCTAATAAAAGAAAAGTCAAAATCCAAGCTCTAAATCTTCAAACTATCGGCGTCATTGTCACCTCCAATCATGAGGAAGTAAAGCAACGAGAGACAACTTTGACCACCAACAAAGAAGCATAGAACTTTGACCACCAAAGAAGCATAGATCTCCATTTCTCAACTCGAGACACCCGGTATCAACAAATCAAGAAATTAAACTAAAGATAGAAAAAATAAGGACAAAGAATCACCGAGCGCCATATTCATCACACATAACCACACATAACCAAGTCCCCACGGGTCCGTCTTAAAAAAGGACAATCATGAACCAATCACCCAACATCTCAAAAAAATCAAATTCCACCAAGGCTAACACAATAATAGCGCTGCCAAACCACCAAAACTGAGAAATGAGCTTCATAACAAAACTAAAATTTAACTAAGAAACAAAAGAGATTGAGAATAAGAACATCAACAACTAAAGAAACAAAACATACTACTCTATCAAACAATTTCTCCAATTAAATATTTTTTGTTGTACCGTATAAAAACAATGGTTGTGTTTATTGCAATAAAGAATTCGTAGATGGGGATTTAAACTTATTTCATATTTATATAATTTTTACCAATATTTGTTGCATAGCGCCAAGTTAGCGCGTGCACAAATTATTATTTATAAAAAAAAAAAAAAAATTTGTCGTGATCTAAACCAAATACTGGTAACACGAACGAATCAAACCCAACAAAATAGGAGTATATTTTTACTTCAAATTTTGTATTTTATTTTATATAACATCTAGAAAATAATGTTTGAATGGGTTTCTTTTTTCCTCGACGGTTTAATAGAAAATTTATCTAAAAATATTTATTAATTATTAAATTTATCACAATTCATCATTCTATAAGAAAATAATTCGAAGGTTACACAATATTGTTAATTCATTCAAAGGCATGTCGTAAAATCATTCACCTTTAAGAAAATATCTTTGAATTGAGGTAGATTTATAGATTAGGATGAATTAAAAAAATAA
This sequence comes from Galeopsis tetrahit, assembly GCA_963675135.1. Lineage (NCBI taxonomy): Eukaryota > Viridiplantae > Streptophyta > Magnoliopsida > Lamiales > Lamiaceae > Galeopsis > Galeopsis tetrahit. Next base: position 63,095,842 of record OY776134.1, on the reverse strand, counting down.
AATATATTAAGGTGAAATTTATAATTATTCAAATTATTGATATGAATTATTAACGATGAGCTCACCGCAGGACAATAACCTAACCACATTACAATATTTAGGTAAATCGCAATTTATTGCCCATAATCACACCTAACATTGGTAGTTTGCCATGCTAATTTTTTTCAGGTGGAAATGAGAAAAAAAAAAAAAAATCGTTATTGAAACTTATACGTACGTTTTTATTCTCTCCTACATAACTTGGTCATTTTTGTCGAAAAATGTCATAAAAACAAATAAAATTGTATGGAGTACTATATATAAATAAAAATCTCAAAGTTATAAGTTCACAAATCAAATCAGATGAGAGGTAGAAACTAAAAGATGTCTTAAAAATAATATATATATATACATATGGGGTAAAATTTACTAAAGCAAGTATATATATTATAAATTACATATTGATGAAAATATTATAACTTCAAAGATATGAAGAAATTAGGATATGAAAGAAAAAAATTATCACCCGACAAAATCATGGTTTATGAAATGCCCGACCGACTCTAGCTAATTAACATTGTATTAAGTGCAATTAATTTAATAATTTGGTAGATATGTTGTGATATGGTAATATTTCAACTAGTCCAATTATTAAATGATAGATGATGTATTTTTTCATCATTTAATATGTATACCATTGTTACAAGTTAGGTAAAAATATTATTTTAAATCTGATTAAACATTTATCTTATCTTTAACAATTCATTTATTTTACACTAATCTACCCTACCAAAAGGAAAGTTTTGTTACCTCAAATATTAGCACTAATTTTAGATGTTTCCTTAAAGATAATCAACAGCCGGTTGCTTTCGGACTACCTTGTATACCCATGCTAATGGCCCATTAACTTGTACTTAATCATTTGTTTGTCTTACTGCATTGTCCCCAAAAAAATAAAAAAAAATCGTTAATTTATATATATATATATATATATATATATATATATATTGAGAATCTTTTAAATTTTGGTCGTTTTAAGAGAGTACCTAGTCCAAGATAATATACCTAATAAATCTCAACTCCCTATACTAGTTCAAAATAATATTGGATAACCATAATATTCAAAACTCCTATAGTAACCCGTAGTTATAGACATAAAATCTGTCATTTGTTTTGGTGACATACATTTTTACCTTTTTTAAAAAAATATTCAAAATAAATACATTTACAAATTTAGTCTTAAGTATTTTTTATATGCATCCATTTCGTTTTTAAGTTGTTAAAATCATTGTAACAACAGTATTCGATCATGGGCTCGACATGTAGGTAGTCGAATACGGCGAAATTGCTGATAAAAATTGTGTTGGTAATTTTGACAACTTTGAGACCATTAAAAAAAAGTTACTAGAATTAAAAAACAAAATAAAATTGTATTACCGTAATTATATATTTTATTTCTACTAACTAAAGTTATTTTTAAATTTTGTATTATTATTAATTCGTTGCAATAAAGATTCGTGCCCGAATTTGTAGTGAAAAAAAAACAAACAAATTAAAGAAATGTGTGTTTGTTATATATATTACAGGACTTATTCTTTAGTATAGGTCACTTGTCAAATTCAATTCCCCCTGCCACCTCTGGTCGGCAAACAAAGCTTCAACTTCAGGTGTCTCTTCCCACACTCCCTTTCTGTGTGTTTTTGTTTCTGTCCCTTTCTCTCTCACACACACGCACTATGCTTATATTCTCACTCATACAACTCTGTTTTACAGTTTTGTGTTGTGTAAAAGGCTTACACCCCCAACCACCACTGTTTCTTTTCCCCTTTTTTTCCCCTTTTGCTTCTACTTCTACTTAAAGGGTTTCATTTAATTTCTGTCATCTTTTGATTGATTTTGATTTTGATTTTACAAAGTGTTTCAGGCTTTTCCAGGGCAAATTAATTTTATCTTGCAAAGGCGAAATCTCTAAGTAAGTTGCTTACTTCTGTTTGATTGTTGATAAATTGTGTTTTTTGAGTATATATATGCTTGATTCTGAAATGGGATCGGTTAATTGAATAGTTGTGTGTTTTAATTTGATTAGGGTTTTGTATGTATGCAGGTTTTTTAATGTGGTTTTTGGTGAAAATTAATTTCTATATATGATCAATGGAAAACTACTTGGATCCTCAACTATGGCATGCTTGTGCTGGCGGTATGCCTCAAATTCCCCCTGTAAATTCGAAGGTTTATTACTTCCCTCAGGGACATGCCGAACATGCCTCTACTAAAATCGATTTTCATCGATTCCCTCGAATTAGCCCTTATTTGCCTTGTAGAATTGAATCCATTAAGTATTTAGCGGATAGTGAGAGCGAGGAGGTTTTCGTGAAAATTGGATTGGTTCCATTGAAATCGGATGAATGTGATGTTGATGATGAGGGTGAATTGGTAGGGTTTGTTAAGAATGAGGAGAAATCGTTTGCTAAGACATTGACACAGTCTGATGCAAACAATGGTGGAGGTTTTTCAGTGCCGAGGTACTGCGCTGAGACGATATTTCCGCTGCTGGATCTCAAGGCGGATCCGCCCGTGCAGACGATATCGGTTAAGGATGTTCGTGGCGAGGAATGGAAGTTTAGGCACATTTATCGTGGGACGCCGAGGCGCCATCTTTTGACTACTGGTTGGAGTAATTTCGTGAATAAGAAAAAGCTCGTTGCTGGGGATTCGATCGTGTTCGCCCGAGCGGAGAACAACGAGCTTTGCGTGGGCGTACGCCGGGCGAAAAAGGGGTTCGGTGGTGGGGAGCTGGAGTCGTCGTCGGGATGGAACGCGCGGAGTTTTTTTGGGGTGAGAAGTGATAAGATTGGTGAATCAGGGGGGAAGGAGAGGGGTAATGTGAGTGCTGAATCGGTTTTGGATGCGGCAAGTCTTGCCGTTAATGGGAAGCCATTCGAGGTCGTTTATTATCCGTGCACAGGCATGCCGGAGTTTGTGGTGAGGATTTCTGCTGTGAAGGATGCAATGAGAGTCCCTTGGTGTGCTGGAATGAGGTTTAAGATGCCTTTTGAAACCGATGATTCGAATCGCAAAAGTTTGTTCGTTGGAACTATATCGAATGTTCAAGTCGATGATCCCGTCCACTGGCCTAGTTCTCCTTGGAAGTTTCTTCAGGTAGCTTGCTTGAATACTCTGTTATTTTGAAAATTATGGACTGTTTAGGGATTTGAATAGCTTAAATTCTCTGTTATTTTGAAAATTATGGACTGATTAGGGATTTGAATAGCTTAAATTCTATGTTATTTTGAAAATTATGGACTGTTTAGGGATTTAAATAGCTTAAAGTCTCTGTTATTTTGAAAATTATGGACTGTTTAGGGATTTAAATAGCTTAAATACTCTGTTATTTTGAAAATTATGGACTGTTTAGGGATTTGAATAGCTTGAATACTCTTTGTCATTTTGAAAATTATGGACTGTTTAGGGAAATGAATACAGCTTTGTTTTCGTGCATAAATTGTATTTTCAGGTGACATGGGACGAGCCGGATTTACTACCTAACTTGAAGCGAGTTAACCCGTGGTTGGTTGAACTGGTATCGAGTATACCGACAATGCATCACTTTCAGTTCTCCCCTCTTCCGAGCAAGAGGGCGAGGTTTGCGCAGCCTTCGATTGGGCAAAATCCGCTTCTTATCAACCCCCTCAGTCCCAGCAGTCCCTTGTCTTTTTTAGACAACATTTCTGCAGGCATACAGGGAGCCAGGCATGCTCAATATATGTTACCTTCACAAGATTTCAAATTCAATCTTGTGCAGACGGGATTCGATTTCAAGCAGCACGATTTCGCTACTGAATTTCCCAAAATTCGCGATAACAATTCCAACTTTAGTGCTGCTCCTTTGAAAAAGGAGATGAAAAACGAGCCTGCGTTTATGTTGTTCGGGCAACCGATTCACACGCAAGAGCAAATGACTGAGAGCTGCTCGTCGGATGGAAATCAAGAAAACGGTGCAAATGTTTCCAATGGCTCTGAATCTGCAGTGATTCAGAATAGTAGTCAAGCAGAAGCCTCTTCTGAAGAAGAACTTTCAAGGTTCAAAGAAATGTGATCCTAATTTCAATTAATTTATTTCGAATTTTAGGAACTGTGTAGTGTAGGCAAGGTTTGCATTCGAATGTTTTTGTTTAGACCATTTCTTGCAACGAAATTGATTCTTCTTATTAATTGGACAAGGGTTTTGAATTTGTGACTTTTGATGGTTGAAGGTTCTTCTATTATATGCATTGTCTTGTTAATTAGTACATGATCGAATATCTGCATTGATATTATATGCAACTAGGGTTCATAACCGAAACGAGCTGTTCATGAGCTCGACTTGTTAAGGTTCGAACTTGGTTCGTAAGATATTCGATTTACTAATGAGTCGGCTTGAGCTCGACTCATTAGACTTGAAATTTAAAGATTTTCTTTTAATTTCATTAAGGTTTGTTAGAGTCTATTCAAAAAAAATTGTTAGACTTGTTTACAAGTCGAGTCAAACTTGTGTTTCCACGTCAGCCGAGTTTGGCTCGACAAGATCTCAAACTTTAAGTACTCGACTCAGAATTACAGTTATATATGCAACTCCATTTATTTGAGCATTGTTCAAGCATGCATTAATTGATGTGCATACAAATGATACATACTCCTAATATTTAAGATAAAATTGTACTATATGAGAATTTTTTTATTCTATAAATATATTTTAGACGAATTTCATACTATTTTCTGAGAGTTGCAGATTGGTTTTAATGACAGCTGGTTCAATTATTTGTAGGGTGTACCAAATTATGTAATAAATATAAATTAGTTGTGACGATTGTCATTATTAAATTGGTCCAAGCAAATGGATGCATGTGAGATGATGAACACCAAAATATAGTTAAATTTCTCAATTTTCCTACTTGTGTTGCAGAATCAAACCTCATACTACAATTTTTAGAATTTCTAATTATTTAGTGATCATATTTTAAATTTACTCAGTTAGTATTATTTAATTTTGTGATATACATATTAAAATATTTTTAATTAGATTGAGGGTACATAATCTCACGAATCTGTAAAATAAAATAAGTGACATATATATTTTGTCAATATTTAATACTACTAGCTACGAGTAAACGGTGGATATAATTCGTTTCATGAAGAATTCAATTTGGAAACATGGAATCCATGCCTGGTGCCGCAAGAAATGGAAGATTGGGATTTGGGCCCTAAAAACTAGTATAATTAATAAATAATTTGGGTGTGAAATCAAGGATTATGTTGGGTAGGATTAGGCTCTAATCCCATAGGTGTTGGGGTTGTTAAGTCAAACGTTGAAGAGTGACTTATGCATACAGTAAAATCTCTTTAAATTAATAACCTTGAGACCATTAATTTTATTAATTTAAAGAGGTATTAATTTATGGATAAATATTCATGATTCTTTGTAACTAATTAAATATTTTATTGTATACATGTTTACATTAATTCATTACACTTAAATATATTCATACATGATGAATGAAACATATACTATATAAATCTCAATATAGAAATAAAATAATTCATAAACACCCAACCCTGTCTTCTCATCTAAAAGACATCGCAAAATCATCCATAAATGATCAAATGCGTAAAACATTATGTGAGTATAAGAGGGACCGTAGATTCAATTAGGTTTAAATGATAAATTTTGTTGTTGTTGCTAGAGAACTCGACACCGGAACTCATGGAAATTTTAATAAAAATCAAGTAACAATAGATTCATATTTTAATAAATTACCATAATATTTATAATTGTAGAGTAATATTTATGAATTATTAATTTAGAGTTTTAATGGGACCTAATATTTATAAAAGGATTTTTTGAAAAATTATTATCTTATTATCTTATCGAATTTGATGATTTTTTACAAAGGTCCAAGTCGGGACCGGAAGAATTTATTATTTTAGAGAGTTTATTAATTTATAGAGTATTAATTTATAGAAGTTTTACTGTAGTTTGTTACTATTGTTTTTTTAATTTGTTACTCATATGATCCATATTACTAGTTTTTATACCGAAAATAAAAAAATGAGGGATAATTTAAAGAATATTATATAAAAAATGCAAAAATATAAAAGTTGAATAAGAGTAAATTTTGATAGTAAGAGTTGTTAAATTTGATTTTCGTTGTGTGAAAATTAATATGTGACCTATTTAAAGAAGTGTGAAAATCAAATTTGTAAAAGAGTTTTTTTTTTTTAAATCCAAGACTTGTGTAAAGTTGACAACAATCAAACAAAGATTTGTACATGACACAAGATCAAATATAAGAAATAGAGTTGGATTTGTTGGTAAGAATTTGATTCGATTTGCCTCACACTTCAGCAATATGGATTTAACAACTATGATTTCACACCAACGTATTTAATTGATGCTTTCATATCTAATTCAAATTATTATTCTTAATACAATTGTTTTTAATTATACTGTAACTATTACCTAGAAAAACATAAATAAATTCATGATCTACGGGGAGCTTGATATTGTGTGTTCATTATGCATTTATAATTTCTAACAAGTCTATTAATTGGATTCAAAAAAAAAAAAAGTCTATTAGTTAATTAATTAATTAAAGAGTTAATAAGTTAGATGGACGACTTTTAAGAAATGGGCTCACGTGTGGGGAGGCCCACGAACAACCATGTTGATGTTAGGGGCCCCGGGCCCGTATGTCTCCTTTTTTTTTTTTTTTTCAATTTATTATGAACCCCCCTCTCACTCATTTAATTAAATTAATTACTAGTACGTAAGTAGTTTTTTTTTTATTTAAAAATAAGAATTATAAAAATGGACATAAAAAAAGTGTGAATTATAAGAATGAAAAGAGGGAGTAATTAATACAAAGTCAATTATCTAATTGTATCCTATACAAAATATCACACGGGATGAAACACTTGTTTTTTCGAACCATGCACGAGACATGTGATCGAAAATAAAGTTTTGAGTGAACCAGTTTCACCGTTAAATTGATATAAATTTAATGTGTAATTCTTAATGATATTAGTTATTTTAATTAACTTGATGTATGGTGCACTTGCCGTGCATTTAAGTTATACTCCGTATTAGCCTAAATGTTTCGATTTCACATTTTTCAATTAAATCTAGTGATCTAATAAATTTTTAGTTATATTAACATGCGTACTCAACTATACGGCGGTACAACTCATGATGCATATGAGACTAACTTTTTATTAAAAGGTAGTAATTGTTTTATAACAATGCATTAGTTGTAAAACAATGGATGGTAAAAAAAAGGGTATAGAAATATAAATGAGATATATTCAATTTTCCATCCTATATAAACACAAATTAAATTAATATTGTGTGCACTCCATATCTCTACACATCTATTGGGTAAAATCCAAAACTTGTCCAACAACACCTACATGTATATATATACACCCTACTCTCTTTTGAGGAGCTTCATCATGAAATTGAACTGCACATCGGCCGGAGCTCTGGGGTGCGGCCAGTTGGCGCCGTCTGGCACCTTAATGCTTTTGAAGCCCTGGCTAGTGTAGAGTTCCACTACGGCCCGATCCCTAAGATCACAATGCAAGGCAATGGCCAGACATCCCCATGTTTTAGCCGTTGCCTCTGCTTTAGCTATCAGCTTCTTTGCTATCCCCTTCCTACGAAACTTCTCTCGTACTGCTACATTTGATATGTACGCGATTCCTGTCCTGTGGACGATGATAATGTACTTGTACAATATAGGAAAATGCATTCAAAACTTTTAGAGACTGAACATGGTTTATGATATGAATTTGGATCTTACACTGACTCAAATTGGTTAAGGCATGAACTTAAACATGACTCGAATAGAACTACCATGAACCATTTTCACAATTATGTTTACCTTCTCAATCTTTGAGGTCCTTTTCTAGGAAGAAAATCAGCTACAGTGTCAACAGTCAGAATCCCAGCTACACTTCCAAAATTTCCCTCAAAGCCTCCGGTTTTAAAGTCGATGACAGCAACGAGGCAAGTTCGTTTGCAGCCCTTTGGTGGTGAGAAGCCGAGGAGCATGCTAAGGAGCCTGTTTAATCTCAATGCAAAATCTAGAGGGAAAGAATATCGAGGAAAGAAGGAAGTGCAGTGCGTCTCCGCAACTTCCCACAACTCGTTTATCCTCGCCTCTCGTACAACAATCTCGCCAAACGTCGTTGGGAACAACTCACCCACTTGACTACTCCTACAAACTCCTCCTATACACAGATATCACTATATTCAATTACCAACCAACAAAAAGGCCAAAATATTTGTGTCATAACTCAAACTCAAGCAACATGAATCTGTAAACCAAATCTTATAAGTAATCACACCTAAGATACATGCATATGCATAATCATGTCTAAAATAAAATTTCTACCCAACAAGCAAAAACACACTCAATTATGTGCATAACATATAACCGAAAAACACCCTATTTGCAATTGAATTTGAGACCGAACATAGATATCTCAACATATTTAACAAACGGGCACAATACTTTAAACTAACTAAGGCCATTTTCAAGAAAAGAACAAGTAAACCATTCGTATCAACAAAATGACTCAAATAAAATACTCAATTGTTGAAATTATAGAATATTTCTACTCCACTGTATTGACATTCCAAATTCAGAGTTGGATTAATTGAGTAGTGAAGACAAATTGGGGCAATTTCATAAAAAAGATGGAATGTTGATGATACCTGAACAGAGGGCAGAATGGGGAATTCTGTAAAGGGTATTATTGGAAGGTGAAGAGAAGGGCTGCTGCATCTTGGGATTCTTGAGTTTGAGAGAGAAATTCACCACTGATGGAAGAATAGTCTGCATTTATCACCAGTTCTTGCAACCCCTCTCTCCCTCCCCCTATGAATGTCTCAGATTCTGGGTCCTTTTTTGTTACACTTTTGAGTAGAATTTTGTTGGCATCTTCTAGTTCTTGCTATGGTCCAAATTTATCATCCTTGGTAAAATATCTGCACTCATTGTATAATTCTTTTATAGAAAATTTGTCTACTTCCAAATTTCCAAGGTCTTTTTTTATATAATTTTCACTAGAGAGTTTTTTGTACATCCAATTTCATGTTTTAAATAAATAAATAATTTTATTTAAAATTTATGTCCAACATAAATGAAATAAACATCAACATTCAATTAGTTATCAAGGGTCCGAAGGCTACGAACGTGGGCCTGGAAATGGGCCTCATCTACCCCATCAATTTAATCAAGGCGTGGGGTATATACCCCTCCAGCTTTGTTTAATGCACTCCCCCTTCAATTTTATTAATTAAATATTCATGCAAAATATCTAGTTTGCCCTTATAATTAAATACAAGGAGATACATACACTCCACAAAAATTTAAATTAACCCTAACCTAATTCTAACACTAACCCTAATTTAAGAGGCAACCACACTAAGTCTAATTCTAACACCCCTCCTACAACCGTCGTCGTCGCCACCCCTCTGCCGCTACACCTACGACAGCCACCATCACCACCTCAAATAAAATTTAGAAATTAAAAAACAAACTTAAAAAAAAAAAAAAAATCTTAGTATTTTTAATAAACCAGAGTCGACCAAAGATACTCCGATCGACTCTGATTTGTCGACAAAAAATACTCCGATCCACTATAGTGTTTAAAAAGAGAACTAGGATATTTTTTTTAAGGATTTGAGTTGAAGCCTCGATAACACTTAAAGTTACTTGTTGCGAAGGTATTCTAATTTTTCTACCAATGCCCCTAGTTGAGAAACTAAAACTTATTGTAGTATGACATTGGTTCTTTTTTATTTTATCTATTTTTAGCTTTCAACTAGCTTTTGAAGTCTATTTTTTTTTTTTTTTTTAGGAAAATACATTTTTTTTTGTCCTTTAAACTGTGTCAATTTTAATTTTTGTACTCTAAATTTTTCGACTTTGAAATTAGTCCCTTATATTTACAAATTTAATAATTTTTGTCCTCTATGTTTTTCGACTTTGAAATTAGTCCCTTATGTTACAAATTTTAAGATTTAAGTCCTTATTACCTTCAATCGAAGGTAAACATATATGATGTAATTATCTGCAAATCGTTTTTGTCTTTGTCGTTTATCTACAAATACCGGATTTGAAGCTCAATGTGAAAATAAATGATAAAGTCAACAATTTACAGGTAATTATATGATGTTTACCTTCTATTGCTAGTAATAAGGACTAAAATCTTAAAATTTGTAAACATGAGAGACTAATTTCAAAGTTGAAAAACTTAGAGAATAAAAATCTTAAAATTTGTAAACATTAGTGGCTAATTTCAAAGTCGGAAAACATAGAGGACAAAAATCAAAATTCAAAAATCTTAATGGACAAAAAAAATGTATTTTCCGTTTTTTTTTTTTTAAATATTTGATATTTACAACAGCGGTTAATAATCACTGTCGTAGCTAATAAAACCGCTGTCATAAGTATTAATACAAATCAGTTTTGAAGGAATAACAGCACTTAAAAACTGCTGTAGTAAATCCAAACAACAGCGGTTCATAACCGCTGTCGTAGATAATAAAACCGCTGCCATAAATATTAATTGGGTTAAAACTGAGTACATACAACATCGGTTTTGAAGGAATAACAGCGGTTAATAACCGCTGTTGTATATAGATACAATAGCAGTTAATAACCGCTGTCTATCAGAGCTCCCCTTTTATAGCGCTTTGTACCACAGCGGTTGCTGATACCAATTTACAGCAGTTAAAAACCGCTGTCTATCAGCTTATTTGACATAGTGTAATAAAAAAATGTGTTAAATTAGTGTGAAAAAAGTAATGACATTTTATTTTAATTTGAATATGTTTGAGAAAAATGGTTGTTAAAGGTGTGATGATTGACTAATTTCTCATTCAATAAATGTATTTTTGAGTAAAGAAAGTATTTTCTACAAAAAAAAAATGTAGCATTGAATAATTTGAATTAAATAAAAGATATTTAACCAATTTTTCAATGGAGTTATTACTTATTAGACTTCCTTCATTTAATGGCTACTACTAGTCTACTACTCCTACAAGTTAACGACTTTCTTCCTCCCAAAATATAGTTAGAATAATAAATTGTTTGAACTAAAGAGATAGTCAACAATCTATGACTGAATATACAATTGCATTTTGTTAGACGATTTACGTCTCATAATTTTGCAACTAATTTATGTCCATTTTTTTTACGGATATACAAAACAACATTGTTTGATTTGTTTCACTCACGCTTTTATTAGGTGAACATAAAAGTTATGAAAAATCGACAAAAATTGTAATGTGACTAAACTCAACTTGTATATAGCGTGAAAAAACAATGACCGTGTGGATTAAAAAAAAAGTCACAATTTAGAATTTGCATAATGAAAAAAAATGACGCATATTAATCAATTTACAAAATTATGGGACGTAAATTAAGCAATGCATGAAATTATAGGATGTAAATTAATTTTTTATCTTTTTTAGAATAAAGTTACTGGACGTAAATAATATTTTTTTCGACCATTGATCTCTTTATTTTATTTAAATTGATGAATTAATCAATTTGAAGCTTCCTCTCATGAGATACAATTTTCGAGATGCTCTCATACAAATATTTATCATTATTTATACTAATTACTTTGGTGCAATAATTACCACCGGACCGAAACAAAATTTACTAGGAGTATAAAAAGGGGAATTATTCATTACAAACAAATACTAAGAAATAGTACATTAGGAGCATTGTCTTTTAGGGCAAAAAAATGCATTAAAAGACAACATATTTATTAACCACAACAGTTTTATATATATATCTTAATAAACAACACACTCCCCCTTAATTCCATTTCGGGCACATGGACATGATGTTGGATCAGCAATTGTTGAGACAAGAATTATAGCCAAGTTCGCAAGGGGCGAAACACGGGTTTTGCGAACAAATCACGACACATTCGTCGTAAGCTTTCTTGCAATTATCTCGACAAGTCGTCGCAGAATATGCAGCTTGTGAGTTAACAAGGATAAGTAGAATTATTGGCAATGCCATGTAAATTATGGCCATGATCATGGAAGAACTAGTACTCTTTTTCCTCATCATATTTGCTTAATTTGTTTGCAACTAATCTCATGTATTTATAGCCAGTATAGCTACACCCACCTACCATTCAGAATAACAGTTTTATACGTTTCTTCGACTTTTTTTTTTAAAAAATATCAATAATATTAAATGTACAAATTTGATTAATGTAAAACCACTATATATCTTGGTCAAAAATATATATACATTACAGGTACTCTATAGTCTATACATATGTGTATATAATTTCAAAATTCCAGACGCCTATGTTGTTTAATAAGATACGAATATATATATATATATATATATATATATATATATATAGTTGGATATTTGACTTTTTGTTATTATTAATTAATTTGACTTTGACCAAACACACAATAGGGAGAGAGCCAAACAAGAACTATTATTTATCAAAAAAAAAAAAAAAAAGAACTATTATTGTACAACCGGGTAGGGTTGGGCGGTTGGGCCCTTTCGAGTACAATTATGCACAATTAATATATATATTTTTTAGTGAAAATAACTAATGTAATATTTATTTCGTGAAAACAATTACTCCATATTGATTAACTAAATACTTTAAAATAAAAACAATGAAAAAAAGAAAAGAAAAATGCAGCATGGTGCACTTGAGTACAAAGACTTTGCCAATATTAAATTATTATTAATAATCGATAGTAAAAATAAATGAATTATTATTGCAATTTAAAGAATTGTGTAATTGATAGAATAATTAATAAGCATCCTGTTGGGCCTGAGCCTCCTTAATTACCTCTAAACAAGATTGAATTCAAGCAAATTATATAACATTGAAGTGTGTAAACAAATTTTAAATAATTCTTACATTACATGTAACGATCGATAATGTATAATAATGGAGTATAAAATAAATTAAATATAGATTTTATCAAGCAAACATATCGGATCTTGTCTATCAATGTGAGGATTAATATCTTCAATATTAATTGCAAATGAAGCATGATCCATATTAAATGCAATCGAAAATATTATACTACTACTATATAGGAATTAATCATATTATAAAAGAAGAAGAGGGGTGAACTAAAAAACAAAGGGGGTATTATTCATTAAACAATAAATACATTACGAACAAAATCAAAGAAGAAGAAAACACACACAAATAAATAAGACAATTAGAAAGCGTTGTCTTAGAGTGCAAACTATGCACCGAAAGACTACGATTTTATTAACCACAACAGTTTTATCTTAAAAGACAACGAGACGCGTTGTCTTTCAGTAAAATTCTTATACAGGTTCCCCTTCCATATTCCACATCGATCAATCGGGCTAACAATTCTTTAGACAAGCGTTATAGTTAAAGTCACAAGGGACGAAACACGGATTTTGCGAACAAACAATGACACATCGATCGTATTCTTTTTTGCAATTAGCGCGACAAGTAGTGCTAGAATGGGCAAGTTGTGCATGGAGAAGGATAAGTAGAATTATTGGCAATGCCATGTAAAGTATGGCCATGATGGAACTACTCTTTTTCCTCATGGCAGCCATGAATATATTTTGAAGGTTTTTTGTGTTGTAATTTGCTTGCAAGAAATCACATGTATATATAGGCATACCATGAGGGTCACTTTATGTCCTATTATACTTCCTCACACGTTTAATTAGAATAAGAGTTTTATTTTTTCAATTACATCTTTTTAAATTTTTGCATCTATATATATAATATTAATTTGAGATTGTTGACTAATTCATTATTATCTGCAAAATATAATAATATATCTCAACAAATCTAGGATGAAGTTTTGATAACGTTGGAATGTCTTAAACCCTTCTCTTTGTATCATTGTATACGTTTTCTCTAAATAATACGGAGTATATGAAATCATTTCTTCAATTATATATTGTCATGTAAATTCTGTATTTTTATTTGTCGATTTTTTAATCTTTAATTTCTTGCATAAGTTATAAGAATCAATATACGTGGTTGATTAATTTTAATTCCGCTATCAATTTAGACCCTAAATATTATATTGTGGGATTTTGGTGTGGAACTTGTCTCCACTATTTCAGTTTTAATTTAAAAAAAAAAAAACTACGTTGAAAACGATAATTAATTATCTCAAATTTTTGAACAAAACCCTAATTCAACGTTTTACGCATACACCTGTTTTTCAAAGATATAAAGTTGCGTTTGTGAAGATCTCTGAAATGGATATGGATCCACAATATTCAAGTATTCGTCAGCAATAATAAACAAAAACATACCCTAGTAATTTGTTTGTCTTTTTAGGGAATGATTTAATTCATTCAAAATAATTGTCATTTTACACTAATTTATAAGAATTAAATGTCATATTCAAATTTTGAATTTTGTAATAATATGCATTAATTAAATGACTATGTTATGTAAATAAAAATGTAACAATGCCATAATACACATATATTTATTGACTTTCTTAATTCGTGTAAAATATCCTTAAAAATCAAATTAAGTGGATGAAAATAGTATTAATTGTATAACTAGAAAAAAATATTAATTGTCATACTAAAAAATGATAATTGTGTTTAGGCATCAATTGCACTGACAATTAATGTACAAGTGACCATTTTTATTTAAAATCTCCTATTTAATGATTGTGGGATTAATGATTAATATTGTCCAATAATATTAAATAAGGGCATAATAGGAATGTAAGTGTAAATTTTAAATGTCTAAAATATTTTATTAATTTGTGTAAAAAGGAAAGTTGGTTATCTTTTAAGACGTTATAGAAATTATTCATACTTTTCAGGTCATACTTCATTCCTCCATTAGAAAGTTATTACTGTATTATTTTTTTTCTCAAAAGTGCAAAACTCACAATTTATTTCTATTTTTTCTGTTTTCTATTTTTTTTTTTTTTTTTTCTATCTCAACAATTCATTACACATATAATATTAGTATTTTTTAATTAATGAAAAAAAAAAAAGGACTTTCAGAGATGAACGGATGAGTAATCCTTATCTCTCCTCTTTTCTTATCTAAAATGACGTGCTCATCTCGAGTTTGTCATGTATTGTTCTAAAAAAAGAAAAAGAAAAGAGTTTGTCATGCAATTTAAAATAGTCTTATATTTGGAAGAAGGGAATATTTTTTTGTTATCTGCCCATTCCCTCTTGTCTTTTCTTCAATTTATTTTAGGAGAAACCATTATTTTTCATCAGTAAATAAGCTTGGAATAACTTAATTAAAAAAAAAAGACTAAATCGGTTCATTCTCTTTCTTCATTATTTTAAACGAATATAGTTGGATATTGACTTTTTGTTATTTAATTATTGATTGATTAATATTATTATTATTATTAATTTGACTTAACTGAAGAGCGAGGGGGGCATTCTCACGTGAACACATTTGTTTAATGATGTGATTTTCCATCTAACTTGGTAGCTGATAATTGCTTATTGATATTTATATTATCTTTGACAATTCAACATAAAAGAGGGATGGATATTTTTATTTCATTTATCATGTGTTTGGTTCATTTAACACCTACCTTTAAAAAATTGCTGATCCAATAAAGAAATTCGGACTAATTAAATAAGGCTCTTTTGATTTGTAATAAAAAAAATTATGTGAACTTTATTAATTAAAATTTTATTGTGAATTCAAAATTATTGTTTTAACATATAAAGTATCAAGAAATTAAACAAAAAAGGGAGATCTTGATTCACAAAAGTCTCACTCTTTGATAAAAAAAATCATCAAATGCATAATTTTGAAATATTGCTTAAATTTTTAATGGAAAGTAATGTCTCAAAAGGGAGAATAACAGCTTATGTTAACTAACAATCTTGTCACTATTTTATCAGCTCAAATGTTTTTCCACACTGTCATTTGGAACTATAGAACATAATTTTTTTTTTTAAAAACGACATTTCTGTAAATTAACGAGCTGTGAGACGAGTACGACGAATCACCCGTATCTAGAATGATACGGGTAGACTACTCAAAAATGCTAATGTATGGGGAGATGTCGATTTCCCAAAGAGCGAACACCAAGCCGGGAGCTTCTGAAGAACATTTTTCGTAGGCAGTGTCAATCTGTCTACATCTGTTCGGAGTTTCAGAAGAAGGCGCTCGTTTCTGGCATTCTCAGCTTTCGTCTGACTCAACCAGACCAGCGACAGCGTAAACTTGGTTGGAGACTTCTTCCCGCCTGCGAATTGAATTGTATGCCATCCATTCACTCCAATCTTTTCTCCTAGTGGAATTAATGCCTCAAAAGTTTCTGTATCTGTAAAATCGTCATAGTTAAAATTGTCAATTCGGCCATGATTTGATGATCACTCTATAGTATAACAACTAATACTTTTAAATGAAACAACTAATACTGTTCAAAATACACACAAAATACAATATTGAAGACTAAGATTTTGGAGATACCTGTCAATTGGAAGTCTTCGATTTCGTTGGTATTGATTCCAAGAGACCAACGAGTTGAAACTCTGGTGTCGATTGAAATTTGAGTTTCTCGGTCTATTCCTTTGACGTCCTTCTCAACATGAATTGCTGGAATATCAGATTCGAGCCATCCCGTTGCAGAGTTGGTGTCCGTCCAACAACTGTAATTAACCGAGAATGTAACAAAATCTAAATACCTGTCCCTCCCACAAACAAATCCCTGGCCGATCTGATCAGCCTCCTTATTCAAATTTCCAGGAGTCGTTGAGAAAAGAGAAATATACGACACTGGTTCAGAACCATTTATTCCTGTTGCATCCACAACATGGACGACCTGGCACCCGAGAAAAGTTAATAATAATTTTTTTACGATTGCTAGTTTCAATATTTACGATTGCTCACATTTACAGCTCTAGCTGTATCTTCAGTAAATGGTTGAACGACACCTCCCCAAACGGCAACCAGAGAGATTAAAAGCAGACTGCTCGTAATAATGATAATTGGCAATTTTGTACCTAGAAATTGAGGGGAATAGATACTCAAAAACATATCCATCCTATCGTGTTTCATCTAAAGAAGAGAAAAGTTTAACGTGATAAAGAAATGGCGGACGATTGAGCACCTGATATGTGAATATACGACAGTAGATATACCAATGTCAAACATACGATAGCGGCGATGAGTATAGCAACTATTAGACTTGCCATCAGTTCAGGGCTAGCACCAGGGTTCCTGCAAAAAGAGCAGACATATTACTAGTAGAAAATACACGCAATCTTTATCATATACTACCAAATATATAATTCAAAAGGCAATATTACAGTTTTTATCATGTAAGTTCATTTCAAATGACAGATTTATGCAAACTTCAATTGCAATAATTATAAGTCTTCACTGTCGCAGTCACAGCCAATCGGAAAACTGCAATGAAGGCTGTAAAAGCAGAGAAGAAAAAGACATCGAACTGAAATTTAATATAGTAAGTAATTTAGTCCACTTTTCAAGCAAGTTTTCAGAATTATTACCTCACATAGCGGACAGATATTCCAATAATAGTAGCCGACAACCTAATAATCATGCCAGAAGAGAGTAGAAAGGGCACAGACAAGGCAATTAACATAGTCACAGTTTTAAGTGGCCTCGGCAACCTTGTTGGTGACAATGTTGCTTCAAGCAAACCATCTACATATTCAAGAACATAAGATTTAATGAGGAAAAAAAAGCAAATAAATGAGTGAAATCAAAAGATGCGCTAACAAAGGAATCTACAATATCATAAAAGTGAAAATTAATATATATATATATATATGTGCACATATTAAAAAAGAAATCAAAGCTTACATGCAAATGCGGGTGTGGCTAACCAAGCGAGAGCTAAATAAGAAGAACTAAATTTGTAATAAGTTCCGAGCATCAGGAGAATGAGCCATTGCACTAAACCAGATTTAAAGAGCCATCTTTCAGCATCTAACTTGGCCAAACTTGCTTGCAAGCTAGCAGACAAATTTCTCCTTCTTTGAGACATTGTACGAGCCAAATGTGATTCCAAGATACGAAAACCTATATGTTGACCAGTAAATGCTCCAAGAAGAGCAGGTGCACCAAACAGACCAATTACTAGCCACGGGCTAGAGACAAACGGGACTGGTGAAGATGATATGAAAGGAAGAATGACGGCAACAATGGAGGAAAAACTAATCGAGAATATCCACATAAGTACGAGACTCAAACACGATAAGACCAACGATATAGCTGCAGAATAACCGCCCATCAACACCGACATACTCCATAACATAAGGGATTGCAGTATTACGGAATTGTAAAGCATGTTAGCAAGGCGTTGACGAAACGTGACCATGTATGTTCCCTGAAATTAAGAACCCATAATTTAGAGACGAAAGATAAGTATACACACACACACACACATATATATTATTAAAAAAGGTTGTCAAGATACCAAAATGTCAAAATATATAGCTTTATCCTGGCTTGATTCTATTTCGGATTCCGATGCCTTGTTTTCTGGAAGGCTGGAGGCACCTGCGTGAAGCAAGAAAGCAAGCATATTTTCTCCAAGATGTTGAAGAGAACCAGGCGTTAAAAGTGTTAACTTGTCATTCTGCATTTAAAAAATTAGCTCACATTATTAAACAATGTGTATTAATATTATATTATTATTATTATCTATATTACCTTGGTGTGGTAAACAGCAGTATTATCTACATAGACAAAGTCAAGACCTGAAAGTCCTGCAACCTCTTTATAGACTTGAAAATCAGTCGCAGAATTTATAGCCCCCGAAGAAAATAAATCCTATAGCAATTAGGTCATATAAAGTGTGAGGCCCGACCCAGAGAAGAAATAGCCGATAATTCATTATTTTTTCGAAACGAACCTCAGAAAAAATTTGTGCAGAAGGATACTTCGCTACCATAGCATAGTTTTCAATTGCCCAAGGATGAGGACCAGCCTGTTGAAACATGTCAAATAGATGATGGTCAAACTCATATACGTGAAAAGGGAAAATGAGAAAATGGCACACTAAAGCAAATTTCCCAAGTTTGGATTATTTTTTAATTTCTCAAATTTTCTTTCCTTTTCTTTTTGGGTCTCGTCTTTACAGCATGACTAGCTCTCTTAGCATACTATGATTCATTGAAGATAGCATTTTTTGCATGATCTATTCAAATTAGAAGAAATAAATAAATCTCCTTACATAAGTCCTACCTGGAAAATACTAGATATGCCTCCTATACCCATTGCTTCCAAATCAATAGCTATCCGTATTGTGTCGCTCCAAGGGTGCTGCAGGAATTAAATACTGGAATCATTTAACATCAGTTAAAATAATATTAATCATTTGCATTCGAATTTAAGATTGTATTGCTTAAGGCTGTCAATATACACATTCCAGAAAAGATTACATACTATTGAAACACTAAAAATACAAGAACGGAAACTAGCATTAGACCAAGCAATTTTTTGTTAGCATCAAGTTCGAAAATTGAAATTCTATGGGCATCAAAGGATAAATGTAAAGACATTATACAACTTTTTAATGTGAGGAAAAGAGCTGCTACAATATAGTTTATAAAGAATGTCAAAGTGAATATCAGAGCGCATGTTTCTTTATTTACAAATCGAGCAGATGCATGTGAAGAAAGTTCATGACTGCAAACCTGAGTAATGAAGCTGTGAGCACCATTCAAGCCTTCCTCTTCTCCAGTATTAAATAAAAATATAACAGCATTCTTAAATCCATGAGCCCACTGAGAAACTCCTCGAGCAAGCTCGAGCATAACAGACACACAAGAACTGCAGTCACCAGCCCCTTCCCTGAAAATAGGCAAACAAGAACTATAGATGTTGCAAAGTTTAAGGAAAGAATATAGATATTGCCCTAATATACGAAGAAATCAGAATGAGCAAAAGAACCATATTTTAATTGCTCTACTGTGCATAATATAAGTGTTTCGTTAAATTTGATTATTTTATTAAAGAAAAAGAAGTAGCTAACTTAATAACATTCTCACAATCAAGAGTTTACAAGTACAAGAAAACATTCGTCACATAATTTATTTTCTTATTTCTCTGACTATAAAGTAAAACTGGGAAACAAAAATGTTGTGTGCTAATCATCAGTAACCAGAAACAATAGTGGTGTTGATAATTGCAATATTCAAGTAATTATTGATGCCAAATTGCATTCAAAGCAACAATGCTCAAAGGTTTGAAATGATACAATGTATCTTACTGTCATGCCGCAAGTATATCTATATCATGTGATATAATTACTATATTTGATCAATAATTGTGAAACTCTAATCACCTTGCACTAGAAAACAAGGAAACCCCAAATTCTAAGGTACAGCAGAAATATTTGCTCCCTGTGTCAATTTATTAAATTACTAATTTTCCTTGAATTTCTTCCCAATCGAGTAAAATTTAAGATGAAAGGTTGTTGATTGGAAAAGAAAAGTACTGCTTTCTGACATAATACAGATTCAAAGCATAGTGTAAACGTACCCTGCAAAGACGGTGTCAATGTGGGAGGAGACCAGAATTGCTCTTTCTCCTGCTTCAGATGCATATTTGGGCATGATTCTTAATACAACGTGATTCAAATCTGAATAAAGAAGAGTTTTTCCTTTAAATAGGCCACCAACCAGATTGTTAGCACCAGATTGTGCATGGAACAAATCAACTTCCACATCAACCTCCCAATGAGCTGTTTTCTTTATAATTTCTGCTGCTTCTGCCACATACTGCAGCAAGAACGAGGATTAGAAGTCAATGCCATCGACTAAACTCCATATAAGATATCATATTCACACGTGTGGGCAATGGAAGCTAAGATTAAACTAAAATGAATTGAGTAACAAATGAACTAGATTTCAATCACTATAATAAGATGTTCTCATTCAAATGTGTTGGCTAGCCTAATAGACGTACACAACGAAAAATCAAATAAATGCTAGAAGATATATCAAAAGCCATTAATTGGATTACAAGTACCTTTACAGCATTATCTAAAGCATCCGAACCAACCGGATGGGGGCCAAATTGAGTGAGAGCTTCAACATGTTTCATGGCCTCATGCTCAGAGAAACCCCTTTTCCCGACGTGCTTGAGAGTCAAGGGGGCCGGAAGAGTCTGAAATTGATACTGGTAAACACCCCAAGACCCATATATAACCAGCACAAACAATGCAAATATCACATAAGATGGCCTTTTAGCAATCACAACCACATTCTTATTGTTCCCTTCACCACCACTAATTTCTTGATTGCTTGTCTCACCACTAGATGAATTTGACTTCAAAGAAGCACTTTTAGGCCTCTGTCTCATCTTCCTTCAACTTAATTGTCAAATCAACTAAGATAATATTAATCCTGATTCCTGATAATCCCACAAAAAAAGGCACCTTTACATTAAAATTACGGAAAAAAGAAACCCCCCCAGATTAAAATTATGCTGCGTGTGTGCATATGTAGTGTAATTGATACCAAACAGCAATAATTATTCAAGAATTAACATGGGGTTTAAATAGAAACATCGAAACAGCATTACCTGAATACGGGTAGTGAGGATGAATTTGTTGAAATCAAGAAGCGATATAAAGAGAAGAGGTATTTTTAGTTAGTAAAATTAGCTTCCGGTTGGAAATTTGAAGTCATCATTAGTGTTTGTTGTTGCAGTGACGTGCTCATCATCGTCTAAACTGAGCTTCAGGTCAAGCGGGTGTTTATCCGACGTCGTTTTAATGCTTGAAATCTAATATTTTTTTATTTTTTGCTTGCACGAAACCTCTATTCTTTCTACATTTTTAGCTATTACGTGGATTCAAAAAATTATACTCCGTGTCATTTATTTTAGAATTAATTCCATATAAATACACGAGCTTTAGTTTCAGTTTTAATTTAATCACAACCTTCAATATTATAATAAAAAATCTCAAACTCGTTGGAGAGGGCGTATATTTATCACATAATGTTATTATATGTATTATATTTTAATTATTTTTTAATTTCATATCAAATTACACATTCTTAACATAATAAATACTAGTAACAATTTTTAAAGTTTGAATGACACTTTAATAATACAAACAAAAAATATTAGATCTTATGAAATTTCATATCAGATCTAAATATTTGTGATCTTATAGAATTTGACATGAAATTAAAAATAATAATGTGTAATATTACGTGAAATTAAAAAATAATACATATAATATTATGGGACACATATACACTATCTGGTGAGTCACGTCATCACTTGTTGATCGAAAAAAAAAAATGTATCAAATTGAAACACATATACAAGGTTGTGAATTTATATGGAATTAATAATTTATTTTATGTTAATTAGTAATTTTTTTGTATGTAACTTGATATATCTTTAGATGTCTAATTGTAAATTGTATATATTTATTTAGTTTAATTATATCTGTGTTGTTTTTTTAATATTAAGTAAATCAAATAAGAAAAAGATTCAATATTTAGTAAATCAAGTAGAAGTAATAAATACTTAATTTTCAATAAATTGACCATAATTGATTACTTTAATTAAATTCATGATTATAATTTTAAAAGAAATATTAATTAGAAAGTAAAATTAAAGGCCAGCGTCTTTTTATTCAACACATGTCAATCTCTTAAAAAAATCAATTTAATTTATATTATATTGATAATTATCCTAAATCATACTGTAATTAAGTTTATATATTCTGCAAAAAAAAAAAAAAAAAAAAAAGGGCATTTGAAATTAAAAAAACGATAATAATGCTATCTCATGCCTCCAAAAATAGATCAAGATTCAAATATCAAAATCATGTAAAACTAAAAAGGGAAGTTGAAGTTTCAAAATAGAAGATTGGTTCAAAGCAATGGCCATTATTGAATCCATGTTTGAAATATCCATTTGACAATCAGCCATATTTTATTTGCAGCAACACAAACAAAGCTGAAATCAAATCAATGACTCGTACTTCCAGTCAAGGAATGCTAGAGCAAGGCAATGAAAAGAACCATCTTGACAGTTCACTCGCCACGTCACAGCTTGTTCGTACAGAACGCCACGGTTATTTAACGATAGTGTGCGTCCAGGCGGTAGAATAGCATAGCCCTGCAAATTTTCAAGAGTTTGCAAACTCAAACCAAAAATAAACACATCTATTCAAAACATAAACAAAAAAAGGATATTGCTATTTTTCATTCTGAAGTGTACCTGTTGTGATATAGTTGGGAGAACAGAAAACAGTGATAAATTATTAGAGCCACCGCCGAGAATCCTATCCAGCACGAGGTTTTGCAGATTGTCCACTGCAGACTCCACCATGGTCAGCGCAGCCTGATTGGCGTAAATGCATACTGGGAGGGACTGCAGCTGTACATAAGCAATTTGTCGATTTTTTATGCCAAATACAAGATGCATTATAATGCTGCTGCTACTCAAATAATTTAAAGTTAAAAGAATTGTAAGAAGAATGAAAAATCATGGACGTAAGTTATTCTAGTAATAACCTACCGGAAGTGAGAAACACAGTACAGCATACGGGTGGTTCTGCATCTGTTCTAACACTGGAACAGCAGACTGGAAGTTGAATCCGGCCATATCCACGCCTAATATTGACCTGTTTGAAGGAAATAAAAAGGCAATGCTCAGTTATTCAGATATCTTTTTCAAGTAACAGCCCAACTCATCGGAGAAAATATTTGCATGCAATGTGAGTTCATAAATTAATTAAATTGCAAGAATATAATATTGATTATACAAAGTCAAAGAAATAATCAATTCCATTACTTGCCTATAACTTTGCAACATCAAGATAGCGAGGTTGAAAGAAAGAGTTGGTGCTGAGGTGCTATTGAACCCCATGGAAGGATTTGCCACAGTCGAATTCATTACAGGATTTGGTGCTTGTAGCATTGCTTCTTGAGAAATGTTTTTCACACAGGAAATTACATATCGTATATAATCACGGGCCATGGCTGCCATATCATCCAGAAGACTGTCTTCTTCAAAAGGGAACTGAAAGGCTACAATCAGCATTGATGCCTGATTGGCAGATGAACTTGTACCCTACCCATTGTTCAGTAGATATAGAAGATTAGTAAGGGAATGGGGACAGAAAAAACATGAACTGACAACAAATTTCAGTCAAGGAGTTCTGTAGTGTGCATCAGCAGAACAAGTAATCTAGTACTATAAAATATAGTTCAAACAAAGCATGATAATTTCTTTGATGAACAATGACTAAAATCCAAACTAGCATCTTAGGAAGAAGTTAACAGAGATGGGAAACCAAAAGAATATTGGAACTCAACTATATTTGAACCCAACAAGTGGATACGAAATCCAGCACATAGTAGTTTAGCATCATTTGGAAAATCCTTGTCAATTGGTGCAAAGATTAGTTCTGAGCAAGCTCCAAAACCAACATCTTCCAGTCCACTGCAAATCTGCATGAATAATACCCAGAGAAATCTTTATCAAGTTCAGGCATTTTCACTCAATGTCAGGAAGAGGGAATAGTGTATAATTTGATATACCATAAATATATGTATTTGCTTAATTCCTGAACTACGATTTTTCTAGTTATAGAAATCAAACGATCATATGCCATTATTCTAATTAAGGTTGTGAACTGATTCTCATGTCTTGATATTGCAATCTCATAGCAAATCTCCATGAAGCAAGTAAAGATAAGTAAAAGAGAACCCATCTAGTAAGTACTCATTCCTCTCTTCTTAACAGCTAGATGAAAGGGTGATGAAAAAAGCGATGAATACGATCTTTATTCCCCGATAAGCATTCAGAGAAAAGTTATCGACATATATTCTCAGATGTCTGACCTGTAACTAATAGTGATGCCAAATAGAAACCCAAAATATAATAGCTGCCAATTTGTACTTGAGAGTGGATAAAGGAATCAAGTCAATGTGCAAAATATAATAGATTGGTTTGCATGGAGAGAGGACATAATCGATGACAGTCAACAATAAGATGGGAGATGGATTTACCTGCAAATGATGTAGCTCCTTTGGAGGAGGAATATCAAGCTGGCGATCCCCAATATATTTAAATCGAATGTTTTCCAGTGACTGACATGGATACATTCACAAAAATTAATGTAAATGAGAACGACATAGACTGATATAACTTAGGAAATAAGTTCAATATCAGTCATTGCAAAAATTATAAAAATAAAGTACCATGATACCAACCTCATCCTCATAATTGGAGTAGCCAAGCGGCGTAGGAGGATCCATTGAATGGTGAGATTTCAGTCCAGGATATGCAAAGCACCCAGCTTTGGTAAATGCTGTAGAATGGCTAGAAAAATTGAAATCCATCCAAGTTGTGCGACGCTCTTTCAGAAGAGTTACCAATCTTGCAGGGGAAACATTCTGCCACCAATAAACACACTGCTTGTAATACCCAAAAATGCTTGATGAAAAATCATGAATACAACTTCACAAATAAAAAACACATCTTCAAATATGGCATTATTCTTAATTGTACTAGACTACTAGGCTCCAAACGATCTTCAAGGACAGCACAGCACAAATAAAATACCCATGTTTGAGCTTTTTGACTGAATCAAGGATCTAGGTAAGTAAACTACAGCATACGGCATGCTATAATCTAAAAATTTCAGCTATACTTCAGGCAAATTTGTGCATTCAATACTTAGTAAACACTTGCATAAGCTCAGACAAAATCAGCAAAATGCATTTCATAATTGTTTGCACATACTCTGTCCAGAAACTTAAACTACTACTAGCTCCTTGGTTATCCCTGCAAAAAGCTATTTTACTAACATTGTGCCTAGTGGCCAGACTACCGTCGTGAACTTCTTGAGTGAGAATCTTATGCACTATACGTGTGTATCCAAGCAATGCATAGAAATCAATATACACATGTATATGTGTTTCTCTAATCTATAATTTTCAGCTTTATAAATTGGATAGAGAACATTACTAACATAGTGCCTAGTGGCCAGACTATCGTCGTGAACTTCTTGAGTGAGAATCTTATGCACATATACGTGTGTATCCGGGCAATGCATAGAAATCAATATACACATGTATATGTTTTTCTCTAATCTATAATTTTCAGTTTTATAAATTGGATAGAGGACATACAAGCAAAAATTATTTCGACACATTTCATCAAGTTCAGCCTGTATATGTTACAATAAGTGATTTTTCCCACAACGTGCTAATCACATTAGGTTCATTTTGCAGCCAACTATTGTTACATCAATCCCACCCCTTATTTGTGGGAGTTTCTTATGAACCTGATAAATATATGCTCAAAACACTAAGTATACTTGATCCCAACAAAGCAACCAAGATAATTAACTTTTCCAACATTAACCATTATTCTACTTACATGTTCCAGCACAATCTTCCTGTTATTAAGTTCAATCTCCTTATCATTATTATCGAAATTCATAAGAGAAAAGGTGACACATAATTTTCTGGAATGGTCTTTAGCAAGGAGAAATTGTTAGAATGTAATCAAAAATGGATTAAATAGAATGATGAATCATCGGAGTGGTGTCCAGAAAGTAATCACAGTTGTAAATAATGGAACATAGAATTTATAAGCCATATTAGATTTTAAAAAAAAAACTCACTTGAAGTAGTAAAGAGGCTTTCGCGCAAACTACATTATCAAAATCTGCAAAGACACCATAATTCTTAGCTTTTTTGAAGGACATAATAACATCATCAGATGCGTCAGCATTCATCAATGTCCACCCATCTTCAGAAAAACAATTTATAGCATCATTGAAGAACCTACAAGAAAACAACAATGGTATTAGTGACATATAAGCTTTTGAACCATTATTGCACCGCAATTCTCTATTGTTCTCCAAAATTTGGTCAAATATCAGGAGTATTGAGTAAAATATGCCAAAAATCTTGCACTTTGGCCCAAGAGCCCTCTCTCTAGAATTGGAGGTTGTCTCATCAGAAAAACAACATTTTTGATCTTCAGGTTCAAACCCCAAAATTTGATTAATAGAATGTTGTTTCTATCAAAATAGGTCCTAACCTAAAAACATAAGAGTCTCTACTGGAAATTTCCAAAATGGCAAAACCTAAACAACGTGATGTTATCTTAATAGTGCATGTAACATTGAAACTCATGCTATAGTGAAACACACAAAAGCAAATAATGATTGACATATGCAGATTCAAGAGTCTTACCTACAAACATCTTTGCTCACAGTTCTCACGTATGTAGCATCCTCACGGGAAGGACGTACTTCCACGCCATTCTTCTCATTGGCTACATGCTCAATATAGTGGATTGCCTTCATAAAAAAGAACTCTATTAGTCACTTGTAATAGAAATTTAGCTGTGGCCTGCATAGAATAGCTCCAAGTGGGGCACAAAGTGGTAGAATGTGGGGCACATGACATATTTGATAACCTTACATAAACGCAACCTTCACGAGAGAATGTCAATATATATTAATTTCAATAGTGATGTCAAACAAAACCATCAAGCTTGCCTGTATAATGTTGGTGATTTTTTTTATAGTGGGTCGGTCATTGTATTTACAGTCTGCATTCTAGCATATCTACTCTACCTCCTTGTCAAATTTCACCATAGTGATTGAGTTGTTCGTTAAGCAGGAATGTAGAGCCCGCCAAAGTACCTTGTTACTCATGTATCAGTCTTGCCAAACCGCAAGACATGAATGACGGGTTAAGTGAACTCGAGAAACCAACTCTATTTAATTTCCCCAAATGCCACAACCCATATTCTGAGTCTAGAATAGTTAATACGTCAAACTAAAACTTAATTCTCCAACTCAAAACATTTTCAAAAAGGTAACATGCAGACAGGAGTAAATCTCAAGTTTGAAATTATAAAGATAATCAAAATAATGAAGCAAATTAAAGTAACAATTTACTCACAGAAAGAACTATTTTCTTGGCCACAAATTCAGATGACTCATACAGAGGTCGCGCCACCTCTGGGACAGATGATGCCTGCAATGAGTTTATGCCTTTAATTAAAATTCTTCATAAGAGGTAAAGATTGCATAATTTATGCAACTTGATTTTTAGAGAAGTGAGTTGTACTTCCAAATCCAAGTGTTCAACGAGATGAATGGTTGATCCTTCTCCACTTGGGCGAATCATATAGCCACTTGCCAGCATCCTGCCTCTCACAAATTCTAGGGCAGCAGGTGAACTTGGGACAGCATCAGAACCAGACATTGATTTCTCACACACCTTATAATAAAATAAAAGAGCAGGAATTAAGTACTGTAACAGGAAAAAGTATATATCTAGCAAGACTGACAATGGATAATAGTATCTGTTTCATACAACCTGTGAGATAATATACCATGGTACACATCACTTATAATCTAGATCTAAAAGTAAACGCAATTGCAAGTGTGTCTTTCCATGGATACATTCGCATGTCATAAGAGGAAGAAGTAGTCATACCACGAAGCAGCCATCTTCTAAAACAGAAGTGTATCTTAATGTCCAGAAGTCTCGAGCACATGCCATCATGGTGGGAGCATAAAACTGGACAAGAAAAAAGTCAATAATTGGAAGCAAATAAACTGCAATAACAGATTTCGGCATAAAATCCTTCAAGCTATAGCTTTTGTAAATCTTCTAGCAAATGTAAGAAATACTCCACTTTTTGCTTACCTGTGTGTAGATAAACTCAATGGTTCCTCCATTGTCTGCAGGATACTTGGCAACAACATCCATATTACGGCACTGTCTACACCAGATGTTCCGGTCTTTGAGGATTTCCAATACCTGCATAAAATGCATTGTTTAAGCAACATACAAAAAAAAATTAACAGACCCATGGTTTTCGTTTAAGTTTACTATTCATAATGAACTTAATGTGTGAGCATGACTAGACTAGCAAAGAAAATGTTGATTCTAGGTTGAATTCAAGCCAATAGTCCAGATAGTTATATCTCTTGTTTACGCTATTAAAGCACTCTCTCACTGTAACTTACAGTTTGATAGAGATAGATGCACGCAAAACCAATTTAAAATAATGTCAGTTATTGCTAGTAACATAGATGATCTTATAAGACAAAAACAGAGCTTGCCTTAGAAGGTTCTAGAGATACTGTAACACTTGCTCGTGCTGCCACTCCAGTGCAAGTCGAGGGGACATAGATGGTACCAAATGAATCTGGACCATGCAGCTGAAAAGAAACAAATGAATGGATCAAGAATGCAAGTACAGCTGGACAGGGCTTTAAAATAACTAATAAATGATAAAAGTCACAACCTTCAGCCATGGTACAGGGATCCAGTCCATAGCAGTTCCAGTAGCTTTAGATAGGAACTCTTTCTTGGTTTCTTCTGCTAGCCAGAGAAGGCTACATGATAGAGAATTTTTTAAAAATCAATCAGCACAATATGACAACTATATGGAACATTACATAATTATAGTAGCAGTCATTATACTTCTGGGTTACAGCAGCAGCGGGCAGCTGAGGATTATTGGCTTCAGGCTGATGGTCCCAGTCACAGGCGGTAGTTTTAGAAGTTAACTGCATCACAATTATGCTATTAGTAAATCGCTCATATGGCTTTAAAATTCTTGCAAATCTGATATTAAGCAGGACAATCAATGTACAAATGAAATCTATATGAAGCATGTTCAACAAAGATAAATATTATGGAGCAACATATCATGTAAAAAGAATTACTCCCTCCATCCCAAAAAATATCATCTTTCTCCTAAGTACAACATTTTTTTTGTTAAGATACAACATTTTACAATCCATCAATTCTCATGTATGCCCTTCTATCTATTTGTTGTTTAACTTATTAAATCACATAAAACTCTTGAGCATTTTTGTCAAGAGTCATTATAAAAGTTTCAATTATAAATTAACTTTGACCTTATAATATCCTTTGCATATCAAATGGAGTTATATCACGAAAGATCTCCTCACATATCATTTTCTAAAGTTGAAGAGCTTGTCACCAATCCCTAAAAAGGATAGTCTGTGATGCCTTAGCTGGGTGCAGAATGATGAAATAAGTTCCGGAATATATTTTTTTATTTAGGGCAAGACAACTACACAAAAATAATTAAATAAATGAATCGAAATATTTGCAATGCATTACATCAGACAGATTATTGAGTAGTTAGAATAGTCATCTAGTTGAGATTCAAACCATCAAACAATGATCATAAAGACATTTTCAGTAATATATAGGGACTGATTTTAGAAGAGATATAACATACACTGAGGACATGGTTTCGCAAATCCTCATTCTCACACATTAGTTGGGCTAACTTTTTGAGCAATTTATCATTCTCTTCCTTTAACAGCTTGTTCGCCGAAGTCAATCGCCTGTTTTCCAAAACAAGACCACCGCTTTCTTTCTTCTGCTTTTCACGGCACCTGAAAAAGGAGAAACAGCTCAAACAAACCATTTTGGCCATACAAAAACACATTTTCACCATATCTCTGTTTTCTCTCAAGAGAAAATGATGGGAAGAAATCCAATTTAATCGTTTAAAGGATATATGGAGGCCCTGCTTGATAGGAGGGGAGCTCAAGACAGGCGGCGCGGGGGTAGGGACTAGGGCAATTATTCAAGACCCTATTATATAGGCCGATATAACCTAAAACCTAATATTAGTACTAACGACTTTATAATTAACTAAATAGGATTATCATCTCTTTTTCGGAAATCAAGCACCATTAATCACCATAAGAATCTGATTATAGTAAGTGCATATTTTATTACTCATGAACTCAAATCTACAAGAAATTCTCAAAACGTCATTTTCTAGAAAGAACCTGATTATAGTAAGTGCATAACGGAATTGGACTTTCTAATGACATTATGTCGCCCATACGAAAGTTAATTCATTTAATTATTTTTTTGTTAATTCTTTAACTTAAGAGTCCTTGCTATGTTACTTGCCTAGGGCCCTAAAAATTTAGAACGAATGCATTTTAAGTTCTTCAATTTTCATATCTTATTCTATTGAGCCCTCATACTTATATTTCGCTTTATTAAGCCCTTAAGCTTTTTACTCTTAGTGCATAATAGTGAACCTTTTGTCAGTAAGCCAAATTGAGTTTATATTGTTCTATTGAACCCTTAAAATTTTGATCTTCATTTTGAATCCTGAATAGTCCTCAATGTGAACAAAAAAAAAATTGCAGGTGCTAAATAAAATATAGTAAAAATACAAGGACAAAATGTGAACGTTCAAGGACTTAGAAATGTATTTAGTCAAAAATTACTTTGCATGAGGCTCTCAGTGTTTCATGTTCACATTAGTAATTACCATTGCAGTGACACTCCATTTCAACCAACTAGAGAACTAATACTACAATGACTCTCTCAGGTTTTGTATCATAGCATTTATACCAGGTCTGAGCATATCCAAGAAAGAAGCGGTTGCCTTGAGAACAACTTTTATATAAAGTCTTCATTATGAATTTTAAAATGCCTAAAATTTGTGAGGCTGGATCAAATGAAAGCAGCATCTACTTTATTTCATTCTCTCTCACCCTTCAGTAAAACTCTTAGATATGATCAAAGCAATGATATAATTGACTTAACAAATCTAGCATGAGGAATCGGAAACCCAATCATGGAGCGCAAGTAACACTTTTAATTGTGCTTGGAAACTCATAAATGCAGAATCTAGATGGTAGATAAAATATGTGCTTTCTTTTTCTATGTTAGTGTTACTAAACACTCTACCCTATGTATGAATGCTACTACTACTATTATTATTATTATTATTCCAATACATTAAGTAGTTGGGAGAAATACCTCCATTATTCTATAAGTTTTACTTGCTGAGGTTAAAAAAAAACACAAGTAATATTTTACAAAACCATCAAAATGCAAGACCCAAATTCATATGCCTAGCTTCACTTTATATTATTCTCGTTTATATGATGAGCTAAAAAAAGTGTGATAGTTACTTTCTTAACTATTCTTAGGAATATATCATCACTAAAATATATTTCCACATCTTATATATATGTTAACGATACGCAGTCCAGTGGTGGGTTCCTTATAGAGTCAATATCAACACAAAATAGATGTGAATTGTAACAAAGTACAAATAGTTTATGCTTATGTTGGGCTCCATAAGGAACCCATCATGGAGCACCATATCAAAACCATATATATAATTTAGAAGAATGCTGTCAATCTTAATTATCAGGTTTGAAAATGTATATATCTTTAAAATATATATTTGAATTTTTGTTTGAATTGAAGAATGTTGACCATCGTATTGGTTTGGTGCCCTTCTACAGTTAATAACAAGTTATAAATGCAGATGGCCACCTTACTGTAATATACTTGACCAGCGCCTTGAATGTTTTCAGCGCACTTTTTTCTACAAGTTGAATATTAAATAATAAGTTATCTTTTATTGTCAAGCGGCAAATTTTTGCTCTAGATCCGGTAGTATCTTATGTAGGTGATTTCGCGAAAGTATTCACAATAGTTTCCAAATAAACACACAGTAGATTAACCTCAATCATAGTAAATTTACCACTTGACTAATAATGGTAGTCAACCACATTATAAATATAACGTGATGTATGAACAATTAACCAACAATCTCATTTTGAATTAGCACAACCGATGACTACTGCACTAAATTCTTCAAATCTATCAAAAGCCCGTATAAATCAAAACAGAATTAATGGTGAAGCATCCATGAGAGGGAAAAGACAAACTCAGACAGGAAAAATATCTCACCTGCGGTTTTGGAACCAGACTTTCAGTTGTTTGTGATCTACGCCCATCAAAATAGGGTAGTCATTCATAATTTGTTCCCTCTGAAAGTGGGTTGGATTAGAGCACTGAGCATAAGCTCTTTCAAGAACCTCAACCTGCTCTTCTGAATATCGAGCATATCTTCCTCCATCCTCACGTCCTCTTCCCACACGCCTTTCTCTTCTGCTACCCTCAACAACTGTTGTTGCTGCTCTTGCCATTTCCACTAGAACTTAGCACTGCTATATGCTTTGTCAGATCTGTCAATAATATCATCAAGATGTATACAATGACAAGTAGTAAAAAAACTGTAAATTTCCCAGTTTTAGTACCTCAAAAAAAAGATGCTCTAGACCACTGTTTAGGATTTATATCCCACAAAGCACAAGCTCCTTGTTTCCTGATGAAATTTTTGAATGATCCAAACAAAATGGTGTTTCTTCTAATTAAACTCCAGATCAATGTTAGGAGTCAGGGAAATGGAATTTTATTTTTTATTTCAGTGAGATTGGGAGGAAGAGGTTTGGAACACCCTAATCTCTATCAGGCACATGTAAGAATTATAGAGGATTGTTTGAGTCTGGAAAG
This sequence comes from Galeopsis tetrahit, assembly GCA_963675135.1. Classification (NCBI taxonomy): domain Eukaryota; kingdom Viridiplantae; phylum Streptophyta; class Magnoliopsida; order Lamiales; family Lamiaceae; genus Galeopsis; species Galeopsis tetrahit. Next base: position 63,062,456 of record OY776134.1, on the reverse strand, counting down.
ACTCATTTAAATCATTTTAATTCGCTGTGCTGGAATAAATTTCCTCGTAATCTTGAACATATTACTAGAATCCCAAAATGCTTTTGTCTCTTTTGTTTTTACTTTTCACAATCAATTCTTACCAATAAGATTACATTGATCTGAAATTTACTCATTCAAAATTACATGAGTTCTCGTGATTTGAATTCACAGTAAATAATGAACAGAGCCACCATTCGCAAGCTCAAACCAATAGGACTGAGCTTCATCATGCTCACTGAACCAATTAAACTAGCTTAGCATACACACACACACATACCAAAAATGTGGATCAATAAATCTGATGAATGTGTGTTTTTGGATAAATATTTAATGATCAAGCTTTAATTAAAATAAAACTTAAAAGGCAAACAAACACGTTAAGACCCCGTTTGGTAGTGTAGATTAGCCCAATATAGATGGGTAATCGGGTCCAAGATAGATACCTATTCAGGCCTAAAATGATTGTTTTACCCAACGCGCAAAAATACACTCAATTGTATGCATACAAATGACCGAAAGACACATTATTTGCGATTCATAGATATCTCAACATATCTACCAAACGGGGCCTAAACATATAGTGTATCCTTACATGTAAAAGATAAATTATACTGCTGTTATATACACACCCATCAACATGTCCATCAAGTGAACACAAATTACAGGTTGATGCACCATTAATTCAATTTTCTTATGTAAAAATACCTCTTTATTCAAAATTGGGAGGAAGAAAAATTACTGAATAACAAAAATAGTTCCAATTAAATCAGCTTCTTACAGTCAAAATTGGCTATACTAAAATGTACTATACATTCTAAAATTGCCTATATAATCATAAAGCCATAATCCAATTGTCTGAACTAATCCTATTTACACAACAGATGGGGATTAGGTTATAAGCCCATCATAAATGCAGCCAGATGTACATACAGAATTCAAAAACTATAGTCAAACTGAATCCAAAATTTTATTTGCCCAAAAACAATTATACAGACACTTGGATACACGCACAAAACGGTGTGGTGTGTGTAGGGTTTTGGGGTGGGACTCATCTTAGAGTAGCCGCGCCGTCGACAATTGCAGCGTTTGTCCATGCTGCGTGTGGAAAGAAAAATATCCAGAAACATTTCATCCAAAACCCAAAACCTCCCTTTCCGCCATTGCTATTTCTGAAAATCATGCGAGAAATATTACTCAAATCATTCGCCTAAATTTAATCTGCCCTAATTTTTTGGGTTCGAACTTTGAAAGGGGCGGGAATGAGGGGTATACCGATATGTAATTATTTAAAACTATAGGGGTAGCATTCGCAATTTCTGAAACTTACGGTTATAATCAGAACTCAATCTAAAAATATTTTTTTCTTTTTAAATTGTTCAAAGAAAGATTCCATGCAACTTTCAATGGAATTAGTTTGGAGTAGTTATAATTGATACCAATTGCATTGTGATTTCATGATTATTATTTTTTTCAAAATAAATTAGGTATAATTTAGATGTGTGTAACACTTTTGTGCAAATGGAGTTCAATTAGTGCAATTAATATTGTTCGATAAAAATAAATAAGGTTGTGTTGGGATGGGGGAATTTAATCATATGAATCATTATTTTAAATGAAATAATCTAAAAATTAATGAATTTTAAATTACATGTTTTTAATGAAAATTTAAAAAAAATTCAATTTTAATTAAAAAATGAAAAGATGACTCAAATCTAAGTATTTAAAATCCATTCATTTACTTTTTAATCTAAACAACAAGTTGAGTGTATTTGAATTGTAATATTCTCCATGTTCTATTTTATTTGTTGTTTAAGGATGTTCAACGCATTTAAGAAAGTCATTAAATAACATTAAGGTTATGTTTGGATGAAGAGATTTATGTATGAATTTTTAATCTATGATCTAAATTAGTGGAGTTTTGGATTAAAAAATAAATGAATGTATTTCAAAATTATAATATCTTTTTTTAGTTAAAATTGATAAAATTTTAAATTCTCACTCATGTCATTTAAAACTCATCTAATTTAAAATTCTTTCATTTTAAATATCTTCTTAAATCAAATCCCATCATCACAACACATTCTAAATATATTTGTAGTGTTGTAACTTTACTATTTTATTTATTGTCATTTAATGCGTATTGTTACAAAATAGTAGTATAACTTTTGAATATGGCATTTAATGCACTTAAATTAATGCCAAAATGACAAAAAAAAAAAATAGGACAAAAATTAATTTATACTCCGTATAAAGAAAGACGAAATGGGATAGAGTGACCAATACTGCTCCATTGCTTAACTACTAATAATACTCTTGAAAAAATTATGCAACGGGAGTATATAAAAATTTACATTTAGTCCTTAGATTCAGTGACGGAGCCAGGAATTTTAGATTGGGGGCCCAATTTATATTACTATAAAGACAAAATAATATTATATTTAATTCATTATAAATTTTGATTGTTCCGACTCATAATAGGTGAAACGGTGTTAAAATTATTAGACAAATATATAACTTAAAATATATTCTCTCCATCCCGTAATGACTTGAATACGTTGATAAGTTCACTTTTTAAGAAATGTGAATTTAGTGAGGTGTATTTTTGATGATTTAGTGAGGTATAAAAGAAATTTAATGAGGTGTTAAAAAAAATTAGTGAAATGTAGGGAAGAATGTAGAATAAAATGAGTGACAATTTTAAAAATAAAATGATGTAGTGAAAATATTAATTTTGTAGATTATTTACATATTATGCGTGTACAAATAATTTTGAAACGTCTCAAATAAAAAAAAAAATACAAATAATTATAAAACGAAATAAATATACATAATAAAAAAAAAAATGGTGGGGGGCCTACTGCCCCCGCTGGGCCCTATGTGGCTCCGTCCTTGCTTAGATTATCGACTTCGATATAACTTGTATATTGCGATGTGAACATATGGGGTAATATTTTTTTTCCAGCATATCATAGAAATATAGCTAAATATACTGGACAATAGAGAAATGTTGAAAAATATTATGGATGAATTGTACGATATTACAAATTTATAAAAATTGGTTTTTTTTTGCATCTATATATATATATACATGATTCTCTTTTTAATATTGTTTGTAGTAAGTCTTCAAGTTGCAAGAACATGTTTTCAATTTAAATTTCAGTTATCGCCTAAGCTAATAGGTTTGGTTATGTAAATATTATCGTAAACGACATCATCTTCTGCACGTGAGATAAACTAGAATATGTTTGCAGTTTGCCTTAATACACACAAAGCAACATAATTGTCTTGCATACCCAAAATTTCAACAACTTGTCTTATACTATTGTATTATCAAGTTAAGAATACGAGATACCAAAGTTGAACACGCGCGTTAAGGATGTAGGGCAGGAATATGTAAATTAAGTTATTACTAATTGGAGCATTATATTTGAATCTCATATATCAATCATAATTATATTTTATCATGTATATTTAGTTATTTTATATTTTTATATTATATTATGTACAGTAATATCAATTGTGTTTTAGGCTAAACATTATTTATAGTTTATTGTTTGTATATTTTTTAAACAGGAGTATAATTTATTGTGATTTTGTATGAAATATATGCATAATAGTAATATATTTATGATAATCTTCAAATTTTCATGTTAAATTTTAACATTTTAATAAAAACTTCTTCATTTCATGCAATATCGACAAATTCAGTATATCCACAAAATTAAGATTTATATTTGTTGGAATAACGATATTTTTTCTCTTTCAATGAATGACTTTTACTTTATCTATTATTTTATCATACTTCATCTTTTACCAATCTATTATTTATTCTCTCACCATCACATCAATTCTATATACTACTACACCTATTATTTTATCATATTTCTTAATTAAAACACTCAAAAGAAAATAAAGGAAAAACTTATAACGGGACGGAGGGAATATATATATTTTTTTTGCTTACATTTTTTTTTTCCTGTAATTTTATGTCATAGCAAGAAAGAAGAAAGGATTGAGGATTGAAGGGGTATGGACTTACTATTATTTATCAATTGAGCTCAATTTGTTTTTTTTTTTTTTTTTTTTTAAGGAATTCTATTACTTTAGGCACACCAATCTAAACATGTGACCAAAATCATGAGAGGGTGTGATTGTTGGGATCAAATGTACGAATTGTTCTAAAAAAAACTTTATTATAATTTTTTTTTTTTTTAAGGGAAATGATAATATCTTATAAATTTTATTTATAAATTAATTTTGTTTACTCATGATTTATGCATATTTTTGTAAAGTTTCTAAAAAAAAATCAATAGTAACTTCTAAATCTCATATGTCAAATTAATTTGACACTCAATAATTATATCATCAATGGTTATTTTCAACTAATGAAATTTGAATACGTTTGTTTTTCAATCAATACATTTTGTTTACATAGAAGTGTTTATAATTTATATTTTATTAACTTTGAACGGAAAAAATTTTTATATTCAATTCCCGCGTCGTGCACTATCTTATCTCTATTTCAATAATTATTTCACAAGCCATTTTACCACAATTTTATCTCTTTTACTTATTTTAAATTTAAATTTTGAATAACCATGATTGTCCCAACTAAATTAAATCTTTAATCCTTTTTATATCCCGCCACTCTCAGGTCATAATTTTATTTTCGACTACTCTCTCAGTATATAAAAGCTTTAAATTTTGAAGTGATTTTTTTTTTGTTTGAAGTGTTAATAATATCTTATGTTGTTATTGTCGGTTCCAAGTTGAGTTTAAAATTAGAACAAGCCTGAAAAGTCTAGATTGGAGAGGTGAATAAACTTTTAAAACTTTTATAAAATATCAGAGTTATAAAGCGAAAATAGTGTTCTTATACAGTACTTTGTTTATATCTAGCCAGTTGATCTTTCAACCAGTAAACTAGTAATCAACTTAGTATGAATATTAATGTGAGCCTTTAAGTAGTTTACACTAAACTCTTTGATTATGGAATTTACTTAGGGCTAGTTTGGATTGATGGATGGGAAAACATAGGACAAATTAACTCACCCTTCCCCTAGGACTATTAGTCCCACAAATGCATGATAAATAGTACAAAATTAGCGGGCCTTGCATTAAACCCGGGCCACAATCAATCAAACCAAACATTTGATTAGTTGGGAATAAAAAGTCAATCAAGTTTAATCCATACTAATCTAACAAACCAAACATACCCTTAGTGTACTGTGTACTGTTCTTTTATTAAGTAATTCGTCTACTCAACAAGATTTCTCAATCTAGTTGTTTATACGAATTATTTAAAATTTTAAGAATGTAAAACTGTAAGTAAATGAACACATATATTTATTGTGGTTCGATAAATGTCTACATCCACTCTCACAAACCCATTTGTGATATTTTATTGACTTGTGGCTTAAAGTCCAAAAATTAAGACTTAGATCATGTCGATTATACCTCCAGGTATATCTTCGATCTACTAGTAATTTTCACAAGTAACTAGCACACTTGTTTACAACGAAAATACAAACTAAAATGATAAACTTCTCTATTTGTGTATAGCCTTTGAATATGCTTCTTCAAATCTGGGCTTCTTCGATCTTCTCTTTTAACGTCTCTTGAACTCTGTGAGTTTCTTCTTGATAGCCTTTTGATTTCTAAGACTTCAATAGCTCTTTCAGTGCTCGTAATTTTAATAGTCTTTTAAGTAGAAGATCACACAGTATTTATAGAACTTAGCTAGGTATTTAGCCGTTTGTGTAACTAACCATCAAACTAACTTTTAACCATTTATTTAACTTCCCTCTGTAACTGATTTTGTAACTTTCAAATAACTAACTCTTTATTTCCTTAAGTCGGTCTTCATAACTTCCAACAGTTATTCAGTTACGTCCTTCAATTAATAAGTTCTTCAAACTTATTTTCAGTTTAGTTAAGTACTCTTCTTAAGTACTTACTTTTCTCATGTACTTTGCTCAAGTACTCTTCTGTACTTAGCTTTTTCTGAGTTTTCAATCTACTATTCTTAACTTGTAGTCTTCTGAGTCTGTAGTCTTCTGATACATAACTTTGTTGATTACATTTAATACAAACTTACAAATATAAAATCTATCAATACTTCAACTGAACTATATACATTATATTATTTATAAGCCTATACTATAAGTTGTCTATACAATCTTTATTCTGCTTATTAGTTCTTGAGACTATGTTTACTTTGGGCTTTGGGTGGTTTTAAAAAAGGGTTTTTGAAATCCCGATAAATAGTAATATGAGTGTTTCTTTTGGGTTTTGGAATAATGGAGGATTTAACTTTATGTCAAATCAAGTTGTAAGATTGAATGAGTTTGTATTATTATATTATTGTTTGGTGAGATTGTAATGATTAGTTAATTGTGTAATGATTAAATGTATTATATTATTGTTGAGAAAAAATATAATGATTGAAGTGATATTATATAGATATAACTTTATGTCAAATCAATATATTTGATATAGGTGGTTTTGAGTAGATTTAAAAAATCGATTTTTAAATCTCGAAGTAAAACGTGTTTTGGATCTTGAAATTCAAAATCTGATTTTTAAAACCAAAAGTAAACATAGCCTAACAGTTAAAATATTTCTCTTTATAACATCAGATCAGTAAACTCAGTCTATATGATTACTTTTGACTTCTTAAGATGACTTAGTTATAATGACTTATTCTACTTATCTTATTAACTTTAAGTTATTTTTTGGCCATCAGAACTTATGATCATCAATTAGGACTTTGTTTATAGGATTCATATCCCAACAATAATAATTTCTTTACTTTGTTTATATTCTTGGTAGTTGTTGTCATATATTGAAAGTAAAGTTTCCTTAAAAAAAATGACAGTGTTTTAGATGTATCAATTTCCTTTTATTGTATTTAGTCTCTTGGGTGAAGATAAAAGAAAATTGAAAACCCTTCCAATTATAGTGAAAGAGCTAGGAAAAAAATTATTTGTCTATATTAAAATGAGAAACTATTCAGCAAATAGTGTGTAGAAATTTGTAATTTTATATATTTACTTCTTTATTAATAAAATTATTAAATTTATAGTTTATAGATATATATTTTTATAATACTCTTACTTATTAAAAATATTTTTTTACTTACATATACAATAATATAAATTAAAATTTATAAAAATATATATTATAAATATATTAAAATCAAAGAATCAATTTCTATAAACTATAATTTTTAAAATGTATAAAAATTAATATAATATTTAAATATATAAAAATTAAATTGGGATATTTCGGTGAAGTTATATTAAAATTATAGAATTAAATTAAAAAAAATGAGACCTTAAAAAAAAAAAAAAAAAGAGTAGAGCACGACGAAACTCTAATTATTAGTTTTAACCGTTTTTATGTAAACAAATCTTGACTTCTTTTTTTCATATTAACAGATGTCGGCTTGCACTCAGGTGAAAATAATTAGAAAATATTCCCTCGCTTCATAATGCTAGTTTTTTTTTTATATACAAAATTAAGAAATATATATATTTATATATTAACATTCCAAGTTTCAATATTATGAAAGGGAGAGAGAAAAGTGGAAAAAAAAAAAAGGAAATGAATAAAAATAAAAGAAAATGAGGAATAATTTACCTCAATTATCATGAAATAATGAATATAAAACAATATTTTTTAAAGGATACAATAATTATATATAGAGGGAAGAGGGTTAATTTATAGGGAAATGTAAAAATGAACTAAAACAATAAAAATTTGAAACAAAATTTTAATTAAAAAACAACAAATAATATAAATGAAGAGAGTAGAATATAAGGGTTGAGTAGTTTCACGTAAAATAAAAAATTGAAATTTGCTGTGCTTCAAAATATATTTAGCAATAGGTGTACGATTTTTTATTTTTTTAATGGTTATCTCTTACTAAAATAAAATGAACGTCATTTATAATTATTAATGATGCAGTTTAAAACATATAAAGACAATAATAAAAGAATAAAAAAAAAAAAAAAAAGATTAAAGCAAAAAGGGTTCAAGCATAACATAAAAAAAAAAAAAAGAAGCAAAACGGTGCCGCTTTGAAATGAACCGCACCCGGATTTCCCTACCCTACCCGTTACCATATTCAAAATCCAGGGTTTCAAAATTGATCAACACTGCCGTCGACACTCGACTGTGCGGGACGGAAAACCGTTGGAGAGTTATTACACGGCGAACGGCCGCCAGCCACTACCTGCTCGCTGCTCCAGGTCCGAACATGTTCTTCTCTGTGTGAGGTTAATGATTTGTTGTTGAATTTTTTGGTGGATATTGGTTGAAGGCGAAACATTAGGGCTAAAATTCTGATTCGAAGAATGTATTCTTAGACTTTGATTGAGTGGGAAAATTGCACAAATGAAAAGGTTCACTTTATATTGTTGTTCCTGAAAAGTGCATAGTGGAGACTGTAGAGGATCCTCTGTTTTGTGTAATTATTTTCTATTGATTTTAATGAGATAATTAGGCATTAATTGGAACAATAAGTATTATTGCAAAATTGATGGGTCGTTAGAAAATTAGTTGCTGAAGGCAATATCCGTGTTTAAGCTTCTATGCGTGTTCTCTTAGTTGTTTGGGTCTGCAAATGATCAATTCAGTATGAAACATGCTTGGATAGATTATTTTATTCAAAATTTATCAAGGTGTGCATGTTTTCTTAACGAACTTGGGCTTGGAGCTCGAGTTTAAACAAATTTAACTCGCTAATGAGCTTTATGGAAGCCGAGCTCGAGATCTATTGAATCAAGCTCTATTCTATACTAATTCAAACCAACTGAGCTCTAGCATGGTGATATTCAGCTCAGTTCAGCTCGATTGCATCCATATTCTGCATTAATATTCTATTGTGATGCAGAATGGAAAATGGAGAACATGGGCAAAGTGAGTCAAAGGACAAAATTATCCCAATATATTCAGATTTTATGACAAGGTTGAATTCATCACATGTACTTTTGTTCAGTGTTATTACAGACTTACAGTTATTTCATCTTTTAAAATGGCTTTATATTTAAATCAAATTGGAAATTCTGTTCCATCAGCTCTATTAGTGTACTTAACCGTATTCTGATACTCCAATCGCATTCTGATACTCCTATCTCAGGATTACACAATTTGAAGAATTAGTATCGACTGGAAGTAGGCTGCTCTGTGGCTTTCAGCAAGCACTTGGTAAGTTGGTCTGTTGGAGTTGCTTTCATTTTGGTCTGGTAGTATGTTTTCTCCAATCATAATTGGACACATTAGTCTCATGGTTGGTTTGTGTATGATCCAAATTTCTATATTCCATTGTCATCAAGAATTACAATTGGAGATCCAGAAAGCATGGTTGCAGCCAGATACAATTGATTGTTGTGTGTATGCTGATATATACCTTCAATCAGACAAAACTAGCTGAAAGATTGGTTTTTTTTTATTTTTGAGAAAGCTGAAAGATTGATTATAAATATACCTATTATCTGGACAGGGTTTTTAGGGCGACCTCCAATCGATAAGACATCTACTTTGGTTGACCTTATTATCAAGGCTCATGGTTCAAGAAGGGTTTTGTCATATGTTGAAGCTGGATGCATCAACAGTCATGACAGTTCACAAAATGTGAGCAAGTGTAAGTCTGTGAAGCAGTCCTCCTTTGGTTTTTAAAAATAAGGAACAAATATGTTCTATCAAATTTAATATGCTATTCAATATTGACATTTGAACTTTCCATAGCCTTGTATTGTATACATGTTTAGCCATTTGTTAAATACTCAATTTTCTAGCTTTTTAAACGTCTCATAGGAAAACAAATTTTTAATGCCTTGCCTAATTTACCATGAGAATCATCACTCATTTTTTATTACATATTGGATTTTAAGATCCAGGATATATATGAATGTGGCTTTACATATATGAATGTATGATATGTAATTTGTATATTTGGCCTAAATAATTATGCTATCTTAGTAAAATAAGAAGTCTAGGGTTCATCCAGTTATACTGTAATACTCTATAACTTGAGATTGTGCAAATAATCATGTTTTTATTTGGTTTAAAAATTGAGCTATGCATATTGGTATCAAAAAGTTCCTGGGGATTATGTTTATTCTTTTGCATTTACGAACTTCTAAATCAAGTAGTCCTTAGCCTTTTACTGGTTGTTTTCAGAAGGAAGTAATATTAAAGATGGTTTCCCAAGACATATCGATGCCACAGGCTACGCCATTTTTGGTTGCTTTGGCAGCTGGCACCTTCTTTCTAATTCAGTCTTGCTTACACATAGGATCTGCATTCCTATCCGGAAATTCTTATCACAAATCATGCTTATTCACATATTTTTGTACCACTACTACATATAAACCAACGTGCAATTTAGGTCCTAGACATCAATTGAACTGGCTGTTTTCTTGTTCTTTGTTTTTGTTGTGAGTGGGTCTTCTGTAAAGGGGAGGATAAGGAGCTTAAATTACCTAAAAATCTAAGTTGATTCAGTTTAGGGAGAAAAGATTTAAGAATTTATATGGGTACTTGGAAAAGAAGCATTTAATTTTTACATCAATAATGGTAGCCTTAGCACTTAATTACCCCTGTTGCTATGCAATTACTTATGTTTCTTATATTTCTGCACTGCAACTTGCATCTTGTTGAATCTAATTATTATCCTTCACGACTCGTGGATATTGTGCAGAAGTGCATACATGCCACCTCGGACTTCTGGATTACATAAATAAAGGTAATTCCTTTTCAGATTACTTTTGATTGCTCAGAATATCTTTTGACATTGAGTTATGACAACTACGAGTTCCATGCAATCTTATTCTCATTGCTTCCTTTATTCTTTTTCCTGCACATGATTTTGCAGGTAAAATTATTATCGATGAACTTGAATGCCTTCTGGATGATGCAGCATCCGTCGTGCAAATTGCAAACAAGAATGATGATGATGATGCTAAATGCAGTTCAGATTCTGTTGTTAGTTCAAGTCACGAAGTAAAATCTCCCTCCCTTTGGCCCCCTGTTAATTTTTTTTGCCCTACCTCTTTTCTCTGCATGGAGTGAGTAGGATCCTAATATCGTCATCCAAAAAAGAGTCAATTTTTTTAGGTCAACTCAATGAAGGCACAACCTTTTATGTGTCATCGTTTCTCACTTATGTCCCTCAAATTTATTTGTTGGTTCATAACAATTCAATAACATTTAACTTGATTTGTGTTTTGTCATTAGGGGACTACAAAAAAGAAAAAAGGTTTTACAAACAAGATTCTCTGTATGAGACGTACATAGTAACTGTTGTAATGTTCTATGTCTATATTGTGAGGAACATATTTCTATTCTTTCAAATGCATTGGGATACTTGCTAACATATAAATAGTGAAGAAAGAAGCAAACTTATGAATACTGAGTGAATTTTCAAACATTATCAGATGCTGAAGTTAACTGATATACTATACTCCAGTATTTAGAAACTTACAAATTCAGGCTGTGCCTCTCTATTATGCTGATTGAGTTTCCCTATATTACTCTCTCTAGTGTATGAAATTACATTTACACGTCATTTTTCCTGTTTAGCATCAACTTTTTTTGATAATTGCATATTTGCCAGGAAGAAGTGCCATCATCAGAACTTTCAAAACCTGAAGATTTTGCTACAGCAATGGCTATTATATACAGTATGGTCAAACGAGACTACATGATGCAGGTAATATCCCTGTTTCGTTCGTCCTTATATCATTTTCTGTCACAAACATTACCGTAAACCGGTTGGTGAGTTGTGCTTTGCAGGTTCAAATTGTATCCTCTCTCAATCAGAAGTCTTCGCCGGGAGAGCTCGAGACGTATTGCCACATGTGGTCTCTACGGCCATTTGTAGACGATGACGTGATGCACAGAGCATGGAGGCTTGTTCGCAAACCCTGAGGCTTACTCTTTAGAGTTTAGAGTGTGGACCAAATATTATATATGAAGTGTATATGCAATTCGCTTGTGGCTTCATATTTCCTTTTTCTTCATAATACTCGAGGATAGACATGCCCAAAAGGTTCCAAATCTGAACCGGAACTGTCAAAACTGGAACAAAATCGAAACTGTGTATGTTAGGATTCGATTTCGGTTCCACATATTCGAAAATTGGAACCGCCGATTTTCCGATTTGAACCTGTGGTTGAAACCTATTTTATTTATATTTATAAATGAATGAGATTTAATTGAGAATAGCCTTTGTAAAATTAAGGAACAGGATTTAGTGTTTGTTGGAACTGAAACTCAGAATTGGTATATGGTTTGGTTCCGGCTCTCAATATTCACTTATTTATACAAAATGTTATTACTTTTATACTTCATTCAACTATTATTAACATAAAATGTCATTATTTTTACACTCTATTCAACCAATATATTATAAGTTTACAACATTATATTTTAACATTTTACTGATTACACTTTTTTTTAAAGTGTCATAGTTGTGCAAAATTGTAGAATGTTATTTTGTGATAAAAACTCACTTACAAACACGTGTTACTATTAAAACAAATATGTGCGTTACTCAGAACAAGTAATGCATATTTTATCTAACAATAATACATAATTTCTCCTATAGTAACACGGACCTTGAGTGAGATTTTTTTATTTATTTTTACGCGATTATTGTGAGCAGAGTAGCAGACCCATCCTACTCGATTTTAACCACAAATGTTTAAAATAAGGATATTTTATGTAAAATATTGTACATAATTCCTTCTCTTTTATATATATACACCACTTTTTAATACAAATTAATTGCATTTCTTCCAAATTTAACCTTAAGATCATTAAATATTTACATAAATATGTTTTTTTTTTTTTTACTCCGTATGAAATGTACAATCATTAATTAAATGTAACATGATAAATAATTTATTTTTAAATATAGGTGCATGAGCTTATGTACGATGATACTCCAATATTTTGAATAGGAGTGAGTATAATCTACATTAAAAGGCTTAGTTAGTTCAGTTTGAGTAAATAACATTTTTATTATTGTGGAAAAGTTCCTTAATTAAAGTCATTGATGTTTTTTAAAATAATTTAATAGATAATATAATTAAACGTTTTTTTTAATTTGAATTTAACATATACTCCACGATTTAAAAAGAAAAAAAAATCACAATTCAAATTAAATTAAATATATAAATTGAGTTTTTTCTTTACAATTTGATACACGATCTTTTTAAGTTTTTCAATTTAATGCACCAATCAATTTTCAGGTCAATTCTAATATGATGTGGCACCGGAAACATCAAAATATCGCCACGCGGGCATCAACACATAATTCCTAAACACACACACAAGAAGAGATAAATTCTTTCCGTTCAAAATTCTTAAGCATCAAAAGTTTCCTCTCCATTCGCAGATTTCATTAGCAGAAGTATCCCTTTAATAGTTACCAAACTTTCACTTTTATACGAAACATGTTTCTTTTGTTGGCCATATATGCTTTTTTATTCTGATTGGATGATTTATATACTTTTGAATACTAAGATGAGATTTAGCATCCCTGATTTAACATTGTAATCTCACTGTGTTCATACACTGAATTAACTACAACAATTACCTTCATTGTTATAACTTTAATTGCATCTCGCTAATCAGAATTTAAAATCATCATTGCATAAACAAGCATATAGTGAGTGAATGGCGTAGTTGTTTCAGGTACAAAGCCATGATGCTCCAAGGTTTGTTTTAGGCACAGAGCGCATCAAAAGTTTCCCACTAAACACATTTAACTCTCACGCCGCACACACAGAATTTTGAGTGGAAATAATTTACCTCTTTCTTGTGTGTGCGCGCGTGCGTGTTTAGGAATTCTATGCACATAATTAGATAAACAGGGTTGTTTTAATTTTGTATATTTTTAGAGTTTTAAAATGTGTTTTTTTTTTTATATAATAATTAATTAGTTGGCAGTTTATTTGGCGTCCGTGTGGCGATTTTTTATGTTTTCGGTGCCACATCATATTAGAATTGATCTGAAAATTGATCGGTGCATTAAATTGAAAAACTTAAAAAGATTGTGTATCAAATTGTAAAGAAAAAAAGAATATGTTGTAATTGATAAATCTACTAAAAAAATATTAAACATACAAACTAGGGACCTTCTACGTGAAGTCAGAGTGTCGTATGGTGTCGTATGACTACCGTAGTCAATTTAATCTAAATCATTAAAAATCAAATCTAAAGACTTAATTCTGATGACCTGTTACCTTTTATACTTTGTGTTGAAAATATTCAACGTATGTGTTGAAAATATTCAACGTATGTGTCGTATGGTGTCATATGGTGTCATATTTATAATTAATTTAATTAATTAAAACATATAATTTTGAATTTACAGTTTCATCCTTAATTTAATAAAAAGATTTATTATATTAATTAATTTAATTAAAATATATAATGGTAAAACTACTAATTTACCCTTATATTATTATTAAAATTAATAAAAAAAATAAATTAAATTAAATAAAAGAAGTTATAATTTAGAACATAATATATACGTAGGTTTTAACACGCACTCCACTTCAGCCCCAAGCCACTGCCCTTCCGCCGCCGACGAGCAGCTGCCCTTCCGCCGCCGCCGCCGACGATCATCTCCTCCCCCCTTAGTTTTCTTAATTTGTAAGTTTAATATTATTGTGGGGTAGGTGAATTACCACCACTGAACGTTGCTTATGTATATCTTCATATTTTTTCTTACTTCCGTCATTTATTATGAGTATTTGAATTAATTGTGAAATTGTTAAAATTGTGGTTGAGTTGTTGAGTAGTAATTGTTTTTGAAATTGCCTCAAATCAAATAGAAACATAACTGCCCAACAAGTGTTTGACAAAATGCTTCAAAGAAAATTTGAAACAGAATTTAGCAAAGGGAGTGGCTATTGAATGCACATTTCTAACCATATTCGTTGTTTGAATCCTCTAGCTAAAAGGACATAATGTAGAGTTAAATCATCATGTAAAGTTTTGAATTTTATATTTAATATAGTGTTTAAATTGAATTTTATGTTTATAACCACATGGTATTCCTCGATTTTATGTTAGAAGCACATGTTGTTAGTTGTCGTAAATGACATTAAAATAGGTGATTGAAATATATAATATGAAGATGTTGCATAACATTGGAAAATGTAGTAAAATTGAAAGATGCTGCATAACATGTCTTTTAATGTGTTTCTGTTGCAGTTTGTATGTACAACAACGTTCCACAATGTTCTCAGACGTTGGATATGAAGATATCAAAGTGGATGATGAATCACACGAGGAGCACATAAGTTCAGAAGAGGGGTCAGATGAGGATTTTGGGTATGCCAATTTCAAAAATGCTCCCATAGACGACAATACAATTTTGGGCATGACTTTCGCTTCGACGGAAGAAGCTAATGCATTTTATAAGATATACGCAAGACAAAAGGGATTTATAAGCCGAAAATGCCACACTGGTCGGAGAAATAACATTATCAAAAATATGGCGTGGGACTGTTCCCGGTCTGAATTTTCTAAAGCTACTATAGGTGTACAGAACAACATTCGTAAGTCAAAAACTGATACCAAATGTGGATGCAAAGCTTATTTTCGCATCGCTCTTCATTTCGGATTCTACAAGGTCACCAAATTTGTATTCGAACACAAACACGACCTAGAGTAAGCAGTCACAAAACTATGGTGTAGGTGATCCGACAAAGAGTAAGCCTCGAGAAGCACCTCGAAATAAAAAGTAGAAATGTGGATCTTGTGGGTATGTCATTTTAATTAATTTTGCATGTTTAATAATCGTTTATGAAGTTATATTTTTTTTAACACTCAATAACTTAATAATTTTTCTTTACCAGACATCCAGGACATAAAATTGGGCGATGTCCAAATAAGAAGAGCAACATTGATCGAGAGAATGATGAAGATCTCAACAAAGATAGTGATTCTAAAAACGTTAATTAATGTTGATCCTACCAAAACAATTAGTGTTAGATTTTTTTATGAATATTGATCATATGTATTTCAGAAATTTTATTGAATTGCTGGTTTTTTATTTAAATATTAATTTAATATTTCTTCTGTTCTTTAATCCACGTCATAAGATACGTTTATGCTAAAATTAAGTGTTAACAATAATCATATTGAATTGAGATGAAATATGCATTTTATACGAATATGAGAAAGATGCTTGTGTGTCTGCATTTCTACTCTATTTGAGGCTCGAGCACATGAACAAGAAAAGAGCATTTTTTTGGTTTTCAAGATTTACTTAACATCGATATCGACCGTGCAACCAGGCATGGTTGTTGGACCGTGAAAGTGAGCACCTACAACACATTTTTTGAATTGCACGGTTTACTGAGTTTCGACCGTGCAACTGTGCACGGTTGTTGGACCGTGCAACTGAGAATTCTTCCAGGACATATTTCTATTTACCCGGGTGACTGAGTATCGACCGTGCAATTGTGCACGGTTGTTGGACCGTGCAACTGAGAATTCTTCCAGGACATGTTTCTATTTACCCGGGTGACTGAGTATCGACCGTGCAACTGTGCACGGTTGTTGGACCGTGCAACTGAGAATTCTTCCAGGACATGTTTCTATTTACACGGGTGACTGAGTATCGACCGTGCAACTGTGCACGGTTGTTGGACCGTGCAACTAAGAACCCTAACACATCTTCGATGGAATTGGGGAAGAAAAACATATATACTACTGAGTACTTTTAATTTAATTATTTTTGTATTAGTTAATTTAATTTATATATATATAATTGTGCTTAATATATAAAAGAATGGTAGAATAGTAATTGTGCTTACTCTATATATATATTTTAAAAATTATATTTATAAAAGAAGGAAATTATAGTAAATAACAAAATACAATTTAAAAAATAATTTAATTAATTAAAATCTGTATAACAGGTAGCAGGTTCATACGACGCCACGTGGCGCATTTCGACGCGCTGACTATATAGTCACTTTGTACTATTTGACTACACTAAGAAAAACCCTACAAACTATATGTTTGTTATTAAACATTAATATATTTGAATACTTTCCACTAAGAATCTAAAAATGAGTTCCGTAAAAAAAAAAAAAAAAAAATCTAAAAAGGAGTGAATCTATATCAAGAGATCAAAATCGTCAAACGCATCTCAATGTACTCCACGTCTTCACCCATTTATTTCATTTTGTCCTGCTTAATCTGTTAAAGTTTTGGACTTCTTCCATACCAAAATGATGAACCTATTAAATAAGAGGAGAAGAAGAACAATGTAAGATTATGAAAAAAACATAATAAAAGAACGCAAAGTGGAACATAATTAATCTTAGGTTCAATCAAGATTAATCTTAGGTTCAATCAAGCGTTTTCTGTATACAATTATTCAAGAAATAATAAAGACCTCGTCCCTCAACAATTAGAAAATGAAACTTAAATTTCAAATTCTATGGTAAATAGTAAAGTGTTGTCGAAATACAAAATACTCATTCACTAACTTATAGACACATGCACAAACAAGTAAAAAGCCGAAATTTTTTCGAGGAAAAAAAGGTTTGATGATTGAACCTCTCTTTTGGCGAGATAATGACCGAATAGAATCCACTGGATGAAAATAGGTTTGATGATTGAACCTCTCTTTTGGCGAGATAATGACCGAATAGAATCCACTGGATGAAAATTCGGGGATAGCTAGATGGCATGAAAACTTTTGTACTTCACAAATGCAGAGAGAATTATGATTGTTTTGGAATACATGATGACATGAATATGCATAACTCTCATGAGTTTAAACTGATAGTGGCAGATTGATAAAAAACATGACATTTCAATGAGGCAAACTGAATTAAATTATGTAGGGAAGACACCTATATACAAAAAATGAAGAATAGAAAATGAGTAAGATAGATCGACCAGAAAATCAATTGAAGCAACAATGAGTACTGATAAAACAGGCGGGAAAATCCAATTAGCAATAGATGACAATAAAATAGGAAATCAGATCTTGACAGAGAATTAAGAAGGTGATTTCAACCATACCTGTGATGATGGACGACGTGAAGAAGCGGCGCGAGAAATACAGATAAGAGGGACGTACAAAATTTGAAATTTGAAAGACGGAGTTGTAAAATGAAAACTGGAAAAAAATGGAGAGAGAGAGTGGAGATAGAACAAAATATTTTTTTTTTTTTTAAGAAAAATATAAAAGAATCCTTAGAAAACTTTTAAAGAATAGAGAATAAAAAAAAAAGAAAAAAGAAAAAAGGAGAAAAAGTAATTTAAGAAATTGTAAAAGAAAACAACCGAGAAAAAAGGTAGAGAGAGGAGAGAATGAAAAAATAAATTGTAGTTTAAACTGATAGTGGCAGATTGATCAAAAACATGACATTTCAATGAGGCAAACTGGATAAAATTATGTCATTACTGAAATATCTTCCCTTCAATTGAAAAATACTTCTCACAATTTTTCACTGTACAGACCTACATACATACGGAAACATAAGTTAACAATTTTAGTGACAATTAAAAGAAAAGGATAATTCTCTCTCAAAAAAAAAAAAAAGAAGAAACAGATTCTTGTGGGGTTTCTACCTCTTTGCCCTCCAGCAAGCAAGGATACGGAAGACATCTATATACAAAAAATGAATAATAGAAAATCAGTACCATGAAGATGAATAAGATAGATCGACCAGAAAATCAATTGAAGCAACAATGAGTACGGATAAAACAGGCGAGAAAATCCAATTAGCAATAGATGACAATAAAATAGGAAATCAGATATTGACAGAGAATTAAGAAGACAATTTCAACCATACCTGTGATGATGACGTGAAGAAGCAGCGCTAGAAATACAGATAAGATGGACGTACAAAATTTGAAAGACAGAAGTGGTAAATGAAAAACTAACAAAATTTGAAAGATGGAAGTTGTAAATGAAAAACTAACAAAATTTGAAAGATGGAAGTTGTAAAATGAAAACGGTAAAAACCGGAAAAAAGGGTGAGAGAGAGAGTGGAGTTCGAACAAAAAAAATAATTTAAGAAAAATATAAAAGAATAAAAGAATCTATAGAAAACTGTAAAAGAATAGAGAAAAAAAAATAGAAAAAGGAGAGAGCTAAAAAATAATTTAAAAAATTGTAAAAGAAAACAACCGAGAAAAAGGGGGAGAGAGGAGAGAGAGAATGAAAAAATCTTTAATTCATATATTTGACCGTCTCTATTTTGCCTACGTGACTTCCTCTCATTTTTCTATTTTAAAATCCTAAATTGTGGTGAGACAGTTAATTTTGACCGTTTCTTTTACAGTTTTTTTTAAATATTTTCACTGCGTTATTTCGTCTTTATATTTTTTTAAATATTCATTGCGCTTATCTTTCTTTTCCTCTACCCGTCTTGCCGCAATCGATTACCTCTCACTAATTTCATGAAATTTTATCTTCTTAAATTTGGATAAACATATTATAGAAATTCCAGATTGTGATTGGATTCGATAAATTGCTGCAACAATAACATTTTTTTTCATTTGTATTTTTTATATTAGGCCTCTTCGGTTGTGATTGAATTTTCTCACTTGATGAAGTTCTTCATAATCCGATATATAAATTCCGCCTCTATTCCCTGCTGCTCGGATTCAATTGTTGACAGAATAGATTTTGGACAATTCCTTTTTTTGACGAAAAATTCAGATTGGAGCTTTTTTTTAAGCAAAGGTAATTTTATATTTCTTTGTATCCTGTAATTTTTTTAAAATAGTGTATATTTTTGTATTTTTTGCATTCTTATACCCATTTTGAGTTAAAGAACATTTTTACTTTTTTTTTCCCCTAATTTTCTTACGTTTCTGGTAGGATTTTTTTTAGAACTGTTAATTCAAAATACATAGGCCCAATGAATATTTCCAACTCCTACCAATTCTAAATTGTATTGGTTTCTCATATACGTATTTCACAATTCTGACAACATATTATTGTTTCAAAATTTTGAACTCTTTAAATCATTAAAAAAAATTATACCACGAGTACGATTTTTATTTTTTTAATAATTATGAACAGTTTTCTTCTTTCTTATTCTCTATTAAGTAACCTTGCTTTCTATGCAACTTCTATTTTACACTATCGAAATTTCATATATTGAATTTGACAAACAACAATAATATTGCATTTTTAAAATTAAGGAACAATAAGGTAATTTTATGTTCCTTTGTCTTCAGTAATTTTCTTAGATAGGGTAATTTTCAGTATAATTTGGATTGTGTACACTTTATGGGATAAAAAAACATGTTTACTGTATTTCATCCTTTTTGTTTCATTAACTCAAATATTATTTGTAGATGTTGTTAATTCTTAAATGTCTTAACATTATCAACAACATCTGAATTTGACCTTCCGAGATTTTTTCTAAGTCTTTTCTGAAATGCTACATTAAATGTTGACCTAAATGTTGTCGCATTTCTGGCAGGATCTAGAAGCTTCTACAAGGATCTGAAACCTGGAAGATTCCAGAACATTGGAGAACATGCTAGAACAGCCTAGATACATTTGGAACGACCTGGAGCAGCCTATAAGGATCTAGAAAGATCATGGAAGTTGTGGAAGTTGAGTTTCCAAAAAAATAGGACCTCAATGTGGAAGCCTCTAGAATTTCGTATCCCACACTATAAATACCCATTGAAGGCTTCATAATTCGGTGTGCTCTATTCGATCAATATCCTAGACCGAGCGTTCATCCCTGTTAGGAAATTGTGGCCAATAGTTCTACATTTTAGTTCATACGTTGTATACCACCCGTATGACTGTGTGTCTTCTTATCTATTGAGAGTGTAATAATTAGATAGACTAGGCATTTCGACAGTGTATAATTTATACACTTAGTTCGTTTTCTAGACTTGGCACCTGCCTCGTTTATAGTTTCGTTGTGAATGTTAATGCTGTAACATTTCACACAACATTTGTACTTGAAGATAAGTATTGTTTTTCGCCGTAAGGCCCTGAAAATTATTTCCATTGTGTCACGTTTGTTTTTAGTGTTTCAAGTCTTCCGCTGTGTTAATCTTAATTTCTGATATTCTGTTAGAGTCAGTGTTGTACCAATTGTCACAACATTTAGTACAACATTATTCTACTTAAACTTAAACACTTCATATACACTTAACACCACAACACACTTTCAGTTGGTATCAGAGCTGATACCTGACGACACTAGGTTAGATCTTTGGTCAAGTGTGTTTTTAGTGTAGGTTAGCAATGGAAACACATCACATATCCACGGCACTTAGGCCACCCGTTTTAGATGGTTCGAATTATGCCTATTGAAAGCCTAAGATGCGTATGTACATCAAGTCAGTTGATGAACGTGCTTGGAGAACTGTACTTACAGGTTGGGAAGCTCCAAAAAGACCAGCAGACGCAGATGGTGAAATACAACTCAAGAGAGAAGTTGACTGGACGGCTGATGACATAACAACAGCAAGCTACAATTCTAAAGCTTTAAATGCTATTTTTACTTCTGTTGATGTTTCAATGTTTAAAATTATATCTAACTGTTCTACTTCTAAAGATGCATGGGACAGGTTGCAAGAGCATTGTGAAGGTTCAGAAAGTGTTCGAAGAACTAAGCTTCGAATGTTGGGGACAAAATTTGAGAATCTCAGAATGAGGGAAGATGAAACAATTACAGCCTACAATGAAAGGTTAAGTGAGATTATCAATGAATCACATTCTCTTGGTGACCCTATTTCTAATGTTAGAGTAGTTCATAAGATTTTAAGATCTGTTCCTAAAAGATTTGATGCTAAAATTTGTGCTATTGAAGAGGCAAAAGATACAGATAAGTTAAGTCAAAATGAGTTAGTGAGTATTCTTAGAACTTATGAGATAAACACTAATCAAGATGATGAAGCTAATGCTGATAAAAAAGTTATGGTTTTTAAAGGGGAAACATCAAACACTTCTGAAGTTCAACCCATCATTACTGAAGTTGACACTGATGAAGAATTGCTTGATGTATGCCTAAAAAATCCTAACAATGTTGCCTTGCTCACTAAGCATTTTAACAAGTTTCTTAAGAAATCTGTGAACAAATCTAGAAACATTCAGCCTAAGATTCAAAACAATACATCAACACCTCAACCAGAAAGGAGGAAAACTCAATTCATACCAAGACCATCAAAGAGTGAAGGTAAACCAAGGTATGATCCTGAATTTCGAAAATCAGTTCAATGCAATGCTTGTTCTGGTTATGGTCATTATGCAAATGAATGTGCCAATACTAGACTTAAGCAAAAACTGAATTTTAGTGCTACCTTGAGTGATGATTCTGATGATGATCTTGATGAATTAAATCAGAATGAATATTCTAATTTTACCAGAATTGATTATAATGATTCCTCAGATGATGATCTGGATGAAACAGATTCTGATGCTGTACCTGATGTTTCAACATCTACAGCAACATCAGAACAGAGTCACCCAGATTTGAACTGTTTTAATGGTTTAGTTGATGATGCAGGAAAAAGGAATGATGACAATGAATACCAAAAGTTGTTAGATGATTGGAAAAATCAGAAACTCACCCTTGATTCTCTGAATAAAAGGAATGAGGATTTGACAGACACAATCACCAAGCTAGAAGTTATTCTTACCAAAAGAGATCTGGAAATCTGTAACTTAAAGGAGAAATTGATAAATTCTACTTTATGTTTCAAGAAATATTCCAAGAGTGCTTCTGAGGTAAATAATGCTATAGCTACTGGTAAGTCTAATAATCATGGTTTAGGTTATGATGGTACTACTGCTTCTATTTCTGATAAATTTAGAAAACCTGTGAAATTTGTTAAGGCAAATGTTGACACATCTGGGTCAACATCTGCAGAAACAGAGTCTCACAAGGTTAAGAAAAAGTATATCTGTCATTTCTGTTTCAAAATTGGTCACATTAGTCCTTACTGTATAAAGTTGTTTGAAGAACAGAAAAACTTGAAAATGCTGCATAAGAAACTGTCACATCCTGGTAAACCGTTTTTGAAATCTGCATGGAAACCAAAAGCTACCTGTAATGTTGTTCATACCTCCTTAAAAGCATGTTTACCTGAATTATGGTACTTTGATAGTGGTTGTTCAAGACATATGACAGGTCGTATTGATTTCTTATCTGATTATGTGACCTTGAATAGTGGTAGTGTTACATATGGTGGAGGTTCTAAAGGAAAAATTGTTGGTAAAGGAACTTTGAATGTTGAAGGTTTTCCTAAGCTTAAAAATGTATTACATGTTGATGGCTTACTTGCAAATCTGATTAGCATTAGTCAACTTTGTGATGATAATTTGCATGTGAAGTTTGATAAAGATTCATGTTATGTTCTTAATAAAGATGAAGTTTGTGTCATGACTGGTACTAGGTCAGCTGATAATTGCTATCTTATTGGAACAAATATGTGTAACTTGTCAAAACATGATGAAAATGTTCTATGGCATCAAAGATTGGGTCATGCAAATTACAGAGCAATGAAAAAGCTAATCAAAGCAGATGCAGTAAAAGGAATTCCAGAACTTAGGTTTCACAACACCACTGTATGTGGACCATGCCAAAAAGGTAAGCAGGTAAGAATGTCACACAAAATGCTGTCACATTGTACTACACATCGATGCTTTGAATTACTGCACATGGATTTGATGGGTCCTATGGAAACTGAAAGCATTGGAGGAAAGAGGTATTCCTTAGTTGTGGTAGATGATTTTTCTAGATATACCTGGGTAGAGTCTTTGAGAGACAAATCTGAAGCATTTGCTGCATTTAAAATTCTTTATAAGAGGTTCAAAAATGTGTTTAACTTGAAAGTTGGCCGTATTAGAACTGATCATGGTAGGGAATTTGAAAACAGCATGGTTAATGATTTTTGTGATAAAAAGGGTATCTTGCAAGAATATTCATCTCCTAAAACTCCACAACAAAATGGAATTGTTGAAAGAAAGAATAGAACTTTACAAGAAATGGCTAGAGTTATGCTTACATCCAAATGTCTTGCTAAGAAATTTTGGGGAGAAGCATTGAATACTGCATGTCATATTATTAATAGGGTTTTTATTCGTTCTGGAACTAATCAAACACCATATGAGATTTTGAACAACAGAAAACCTAATGTGAAATATTTTCATGTATTTGGTTGTGTGTGTTACATTTTGAATGATAGGGATCAACTTCATAAGTTTGATTCTAAAAGTGATAAAGGTTTCTTTTTAGGCTATTCTAGAAATAGTAAAGCTTATAGAGTTTATAACCTTAGAACTAACACTGTTCAAGAATCTTTTAATGTTGTGTTTGATGATGATAAAGGTCTTACAGATGACAAAGATGAAGAAGATGTATCACAGGTTACTGACACTTCTGAGAATACACTGAAGTCTGAGAATGTTGCACCAAATGTTAACACATCTGAGTCAACATCGACAGAACAGACAGTTGTAACTTCACAGAATGACCAGTACATTCCCAAAACGAATCCTTCTTCAAGAATAGGTAAAAGTCATCCTTCTGACCAGATCATAGGCGATGCTACAGTTGGAGTGCAAACAAGAGGAAGAGTAAGATCAAACAAGGTAGATGTGGTAAGAACAATATGCATGTCTTCTATGTGTAATGTTGTAAATGCTGAATGCTATTTATCTGAAATTGAACCTAAGAGTGCTAAAGAAGCCTTAACTGATGAAAACTGGATTAATGCTATGCATGAAGAACTTGGTCAGTTTGAAAGAAATGAAGTATGGACACTTGTTCCAAGACCTAGTCATACTAATGTCATTGGAACAAAGTGGATATTCAAGAATAAAACTGATGAATCTGGTAATATTGTTAGGAACAAGGCTAGGTTAGTAGCACAAGGTTACACCCAAGTTGAAGGAGTCGATTTTGATGAAACTTTTGCACCTGTTGCTAGGATAGAATCTATTAGATTACTGCTAGCTATTGCATGTTTTATTGATATTAAGCTTCATCAAATGGATGTAAAGGCTGCATTTCTAAATGGCATTTTAAATGAAGAAGCATATGTTGAACAACCTATAGGATTTGAAGATCCACAGTATCCTGATCATGTATATAAACTTAAGAAAGCATTATATGGCCTTAAACAAGCTCCTAGAGCATGGTATGGTAGGCTTACTGACTTTCTTTTGGAATATGGATTTATTAGAGGAGAGGCAGATAGAACTTTGTTCATTAAGCACACTGAAAATAATATACTAATTGCTCAAATATATGTTGATGACATTGTGTTTGGTTCTACTTGTGATAAAATGTTGAGTAAATTTGTTGAGGCAATGACTGCAACATTTGAAATGAGTATGGTTGGAGACTTGAACTATTTTCTAGGTCTTCAAATCAAACAATGCAGTGATGGTATTTTCTTTTCTCAGAGTAAGTATGCTAAGAACTTGGTTAAAAGATTTGGTCTTGAGAATTCAAAACCAATGAAAACTCCTATGGGATCTTCTTTGAAACTTTGCAAAGACAGTGCTGGAACAGATGTTGATCCAACACTTTACAGATCCATGATAGGTAGTTTACTGTATTTAACCTCTAGTAGACCAGATATTATGTACAGTGTGTGTGTTTGTGCTAGGTACCAAGCTAATCCAAAGGAATCTCACCTGAATGCTGTGAAGAGGATCATCAAGTATGTTTCAGGAACAAGTGACCTTGGAATCTGGTATACTAAGGACACCAACAACATTTTGATTGGCTATAGTGATGCTGATTGGGCTGGAGACATAGATGATAGAAAGAGTACGAGTGGAGGATGTTTCTACATGGGAAACAATCTTGTTTCATGGCACAACAAGAAGCAGAATTGTGTTTCACAATCTACTGCAGAATCTGAGTATATAGCTGCTGGAAGCTGCTGTACACAACTCTTGTGGCTGAGCAAGATGTTCCATGACTATGGTATTGAGAATGGTATACTTACAATCTTTTGTGATAATACTAGTGCTATTAACATTTCTAAGAATCCTGTACAACACTCACTCACAAAGCACATTAGCATAAGACATCACTTTATGAGAGATTTAGTAGAGAAGAACATTGTGAAGTTGGAGTATATACCTACTGAAAAACAAAATGCTGACATTTTTACTAAGGCATTAGACCATGAGAGATTCTCAATCTTGAGGAAATCTCTTGGGATGAGCACTATCTGAAAAATTCGGATGGATGTTGTCACAAATGCGGTAGCATTTGGGACAACATCATGGGTTGTATAAATTTTATAAGTTGAATTTATTTCTTACTTAGTTAAATAATTCCTTTGTAAAATATCTACGAATCTAAGAACCTTGGAGTGCAAAAATAAACATGTCTTACACCTCTCAAATGCATAAAAATGAGAATGTTATTAGCATACTAAAAGATGTACCAAATCACTGAGTAACTATGGAGCACGGAGTTCGCTACTACGATGCCTTCTTTTCAAAAGGTGATATTTGGTAAAAACATCAACATATTTGTAATCCATTAAGTAAGTATGGGGCACGGAGTTCGCTACTACGATGTACTCTACAGGAACAATGGATCAATACAAATTAGATGCTATAACACAAAAGGAAAAAATATGGTGCAACACAAATGAAGCAAATTCATGTAAAAACCGTGTTGAGGTGTTTGTAACAGTTTTGAGCACAACATTGCCTGATTCGAATTTATTTTTATCTGTTGTAATTATTTAATTATTTATTGAGACTTATTTTATTTATTTAACTATATACTAATCCACGTTTTTTTTATTTTTCAGATTATGCTTGGACTAAGTAAAAATTCTAGAAACTTCTTAATTACTCAATTAATTAATAAAATTGATTTTTCCCACAAATTAAACCATGATCTAGGTTGTGGCTAAAAATGTGGAGCACTATCAAATTATTTCTGGAATTAATCGTGTTAAGCTCCAACTACACTCATTCTCTCTATAAAACTCAATTAATTGTGATTTATTTTGCTAATTGTCTTTTTTGAGTTTTTGTTAAGTACTGTATTTGCAGAAACTGTTCTTTGGCCGTGTATTTCCCAAATTTACTACATACACTCTCAAAAACCTACCTTGGAAATCCAACCGATTCTTCTTAATGGCTGGAAACCACCCTCGATCACACTCTCACTCACACTCTTCTCCTGAATCTTCCGATCAAAACGCCCAAAATTCTCTCAATCTTCTTGCTTCAATGGCCTCACAACAGTCAAATTCCTCAAATGCCGACACCAATGTCTCTGCAACTCCATCAACAACCACTCCTGTTCCACAAACTACTCCACCAACTACCCACATCCCACAAGACTCAACTGTTGAAGAATTCACTAGGGCTGTTGAAGAGGTATCCAACACTCTTCGGACTACTGGTCATCTACCTGTGATGACGTTTGGAGATATCACTGTGGATATCTCGAGCTATTTGGCCGAACAAACTGCCCAAATGGCTGCTGCTGTCAAAACCCCCAATTCTTCAAACCCTACTGAGCCAGCTGCACCGGAACGGAATGTGAAAACCGTTGCTGAAGGAGAAGCTAGTGCTGATGCATCCAATTCTGAGGATGTCGAAATGGAAGATGCTGAAGCTTCTGATGATGGTACAAATTCTTCACTCTCTGTCTCTGATGAGTCTGCTCCCATTCCTCTCAAGAAGAATGCACAGAAAGGAAAAAGACAGAGAAGCCCTGTTCAAAGGAGGAGGTCAAACCGTGTGTTTACCCGAATAGATTACTCTGAATCTATGAGGAAGAAGAAGAAAGCCGGAGCTGATGCTAGTGAACCGATTCAAGTGTTCCCTGAATCTGATGAAGAAACCGAAGTTGCCACTGTTGCTGAGAAACCAAAGAAAGCTGCTGTTGAACGAAGGAAGAAAGTTGCTGCTGATTCTAAAGAAAAAGGGAAAGCCAAGATGATCCCTGAAGAAGAACCTGCTGAATCAGACTCTGATTCTGATTTCAATGTTTGCCTAAGAGACATGCAAGAATCTCTTAAGAAGAATGCTGAGTCATTTGCTGCTGCAAAAGAGCCCACACCAGAACCTGATGATGATGGAAGTGGAGACAGCTCATCTTCTGAGGCAAAGAGCTCATCTGCTGAAGCAAAGAGCTCATCCAAAAGCTCCTCTGCACATAATGGAGACACTGATCCTGATGAGGAACTGCCTTCTGAGGCAGAAAATGAAGGTATCTCTGATCACTCCACTTATGTTGAGAAAAGGTTAGAAATTTATTCTAAGAGGAAGCTGTTGATTGAGAAAAGAATTAATGTACCTGATTTTGATAGTAAGGGTATGATTAAGTTCTTAGAGGATAGAAATCTGTTGAATGCTGTTACATTTGGTGAAGCTTTTCTTACAAACTGGTCTTATGAATTCTATGCCTGTATGAAGAAAAGTTATGGAAAAAGGAGTTCTAGGTCTTATGGTACTGTTAATTTTAGGGGGAGGGATGTGCCATTCACTCCAGAACTTATTAATGAGTTCTTGCACACTCCTAATGTTGATGAGGATGATGATCCAGATATGGATGTTGTGATTACTGCAATCACAGGGGGTAGAAAGACTAAGTGGAATAGGAAGATGCTAGCTAGACACTTAACCTCCTTACATTCTGTTTTGTATAAGCTGATCATATACAATTGGATTCCCACTACCAACACCACTAAGATCACAAGAGACCAAGCCATTCTTATGTATAGGATTTCTATACTTAAGAAGTTCAATCTGGGACATACCATCTTTCACCATATGAGGAAATTTACTGGGAAAACTACTGGGAAAGGAAATCTGCCCTATCCAGTCTTGATTTCAAACTATCTGAAGCACCATGGCTTCACTGCTAAGAAGACTGATGTCTTGAGGGGGAGAGTGCCACTGCTTGCTATTGCTCCTGCCTTATTGATTGGGGACAGAATCATTGATTTGCCCATAGTTGCTCCTGGTACTGATAGTCCACAGAGATCTTCCAGACCCTCTACTTCTGATCAACCAGGCCCTTCCAGAACACATCAGAGAAATGCACCCCCAAATGTTGAGAACATTCGTGTCAACATTTCTGGTAATGTGTATCTTTCACAGGAATTCATCAAACTCCAACTCCAACACTTGCAGGAAACAATAGATGAACTTCAGTTCCTGAAGGACAGGTGGACCAACCTACTTTCACCTACAACAGGGGGAGTACCACCACCATCCAACTCCAATGTGGTCATTGAGGAGATAAATGAAGATGGAGTTCCAGCTGCTGCTGATGCTGGTGCTGTACCTGATGCTGGAGGAGATGCTGCTGTTACTGATGTAGTTGCACATCTTGCATCTATTTCCTTTGTGGATGAAGTTGATGAACAGGAACATTGATCTTCCTGGAGAAAACTGTTAGACAGGGGGAGATCTGAATTCCAAAAATGGCTATGGTGCAGGAAGATGATGCTGCAGCTGTTACCACAGCAATATAAGCCATTTATTCAGCTCTACCTTTGTAATTAATGTTTAAGTATTCTGAATTTTTGATACACTTGTTGTTTATTTTTCCTAGATGATAGGATGTTTATTACTGCAACTTGCTTAATGGTTCCACTTGATGTTTGTTTACTGCCTTGCTTAATTTGTTTGCAGATTATCATGTGTCTACTATTGCAGGTTGTGTATAGTTTTTGTTTATATTCTGTTTACATTATGTTTGTTGCTCTGATTTTTTTGTTTGTTTTGTTTTGTTAGTGTCATACTTAGATTCTAAGTGAATTTCTTCCAGTTTAACTTATTATCTTAGTATAGTTACTTATGTTGTGAGTAAGTGTATAGTTTATACTTATTCTATTTTGGATAAAATAGTCTTGATCTTTTGGCACGGATCATTATGAAATTATCCTTGATCTTCAGTCGATTTGATCCAACGATTACAACAGGTATTGTCTTGACTAGTGCTTAGCAATGATGTCAACCTCAACTAAGTACATAAAACTGAGTATGTATAGAAATATATGTGCATCAGGTGTGTTGTAGTCGAAAGGTCAAACTGGGGGAGATTGTAGATGTTGTTAATTCTTAAATGTCTTAACATTATCAACAACATCTGAATTTGACCTTCCGAGATTTTTTCTAAGTCTTTTCTGAAATGCTACATTAAATGTTGACCTAAATGTTGTCGCATTTCTGGCAGGGTCTAGAAGCTTCTACAAGGATCTGGAACCTGGAAGATTCCAGAACATTGGAGAACATGCTAGAACAGCCTAGATACATTTGGAACGACCTGGAGCAGCCTAGAAGGATCTAGAAAGATCATGGAAGTTGTGGAAGTTGAGTTTCCTAAAAAATAGGACCTCAATGTGGAAGCCTCTAGAATTTCGTATCCCACACTATAAATACCCATTGAAGGCTTCATAATTCGGTGTGCTCTATTCGATCAATATCCTAGACCGAGCGTTCATCCCTGTTAGGAAATTGTGGCCAATAGTTCTACATTTTAGTTCATACGTTGTATACCACCCATATGACTGTGTGTCTTCTTATCTATTGAGAGTGTAATCATTAGATAGACTAGGCATTTCGACAGTGTATAATTTATACACTTAGTTCGTTTTCTAGACTTGGCACCTGCCTCGTTTATAGTTTCGTTGTGAATGTTAATGCTGTAACATTTCACACAACATTTGTACTTGAAGATAAGTATTGTTTTTCGCCGTAAGGCTAGCATAGATTTTTATTTATAAAATCTATGTGAAAATTATTTCCATTGTGTCACGTTTGTTTTTAGTGTTTCAAGTCTTCCGCTGTGTTAATCTTAATTTCTGATATTCTGTTAGAGTCAGTGTTGTACCAATTGTCACAACATTTAGTACAACATTATTCTACTTAAACTTAAACACTTCATATACACTTAACACCACAGCACACTTTCATTATTTTTACAATAATTTTTTAATAAGTAATTTTAGATTTCTGATAAATTGGGTAGCATTTTGCTTTATTTTGTAAGATAAAAGAAATTGTAATTTACTTTTATTTTCAAAACATGTCACAAATTGAGATAGTTTTTTGAATGAAAAAGCCGTGTTGAGGTATTAATATATGCTTCATAATTATAATTAGTCAGATTTAATAGATGAAGAAGAGCACTTGCTTTAATATTCAACGCGAACCAGCAAAATTGACCCCGAAGCACTCAAGTGGATAAACAACACAAAATGCTTTGCCCATCTTCTATGAATTTTTTTTTAAAGTTGAGTAACAATTAAATATTTGTGTTACAAATAATATTCATTTAGTATCAAATCAATTCTAAAAAAAAATTATTATATTTTTCAAGAGAAATGACATGAACTTTTAAATTTAGATGACTTTGCTACTTATACAAGGTCTTTATTTACAAATTAATTTTATTTACTCATTAATTTTATAGACTTTTGTAAGGTTCTATAACTTTTTTTCACATTAACTTCTAAATCTCATATGTCATGTCAATCTAACCGTCAATATTCATATCATAGTTGCTATTTTCAATTATTTAAATTTACAAATCATTTTATGTCTCATATTTTTCCTCTTTTTACAATTACAATCTTTCTACATCATGATTGTACATAATTGAATCACATGTGCTTCTGCATTTTGTAGTTGTACTTACTTTATATATAAATAATCAATATTTAAAAAAAATGAGAGTAATTATTTTTAATCCCCGCGTACTACGCGGGTCGTGCACTAGTAAATTGTATATTTTAAGAAAATTACAAAATTATAAAGAAAGAAAACTGAGAAGCCCGTAAAATAAATGTAAATTTTAAGAATAGAGAAAAAAGGGAATTGTCGAGAAAAAAAAAAGGAGAGAGAGGAAGTTGAGAAAACTGTAAAAGAATAGAGAAAAAAAGAGAATTGAAAATGGAAGAGGAGAGAATTAAAAATAGAAAAGAAAAGATCTGTCAGACAAAAAAAAAGGGAGAGAGGAAGTTGAGAAAACTAAAATATAAAAAAAAAGTATAAAAAATAAATAAATCAATTATTATTTAAAAAAAAGAAAAGAACAGAACTTTTGAGGGAGAGGGAACAAAAAAAAATAAAAGTGGAAGAGGAGAGAATTAAAAAAAGAAAAGAAAAAAACTGTCGAGAAAAAAAAAAAGGAGAGAGAGAGAGGGAGTTAAGAAAATTGTATAAGAATAGAGAAAAAAGGGGTGAGAGAGGAGAGAGAAAAAAAAAGAGAAAATTTAAGAAAATTAGAATGAGAGAAATCTGAAAGGGTAGATATATATATAATACTAGTGCACGCCCGCGTAATACGCGGGATTATAAAAAAAAACATTATTTAATTTTTTTTTATTTAATAAGATTCAATATTACATCCAAAAAAATTCTGCCAATTTTAGAGTAAAGAATTAATGAAAATGTAAACAACTTTCTTCGAAATTTATAATAAATACACTCAATTAATAATTATTGATAGGACCGTTCATAAAATTTTGAGACTCTTCTTAATGTTTACTAGTAGGGCACCCGTGCTAGCGCACGGCCTGATATGTTAAAAAATATCATAACATTTTAAATTTTAATTTTTTTATAGTGTCATTTTATAATATCACTAAATTATATTAAAATATATATTATGATTTATTATCATAATTATAACATTAATTATTATTAACTCATATTTATTATAATAAATAAAATTTGTAAAAAAAATAGATTTAATAATTTATGCTTGAAATCTAATTAAATCAATATCTTATACGGAGTATTTATTTTTATAATATTTATATTCATTATAAGTATATAATTCTAATATTGAGATATAATTGTGTTTATAATATGGTAAAATAATTAAATTATTATAAAATTATATATAACTAAAAACATCATGAAACATTACATTTTTTGTAATATTGCAATCACGATTGTTGTCATGACATAGTAAGATTTTCAAACCATGATAATTTATTATTCTAAACACAGTTGCATATAATTAATTATAACTAAATACAGGATTATGTCAAAATATACCTACGTAAGAAAACGATTGTCCATAACTCTTATTAATAGACATATCATATGACACAATCAATGAAAATTGTCTACGTTGAAACTTGAAAGCAATCTAGAAGTAGTCAACGTTGGTATGAATATCAATGTTAATTGTCCTACTTCCAATTATAACCCTAGCTTCAAAAACCTTATCACTCAACCTAGTTATAATTAATCAAACTACACATAGAACAAAATATTATTATATATTTATATTATAAATTTAAAGATAAAGATAAAGCAAATGCAGAATTCCAAATGCAAAAAAAAAAAAAAAATAAGGAAAATTATTTTAAAAAATGACACAAACTTGGTTCCATTGCACAAGCTCCATGAGTGATTAATTAACATTTCTCAATAACATTACCGGTGTTCCAAAGTTTAGATTTAGTTCATGATCAGTTACACTTAAATTCATTATGAAGTGTTAAATAAATTATAATATTACATTACCAGAAATATGACGGTAATAAATTTTAAAAAATTATATAAATTAATTGAAATTCAAAATAGTACTATTATCCATACAAAATAATTCAGCGGAAATATCATTATTTTTTCAAAAAATATTGATAAATAACATTATTATTATTATTTAACTAAAATCCTAAATTTTAATTTTGGATCTTCAAAATTATGAAAAGTACACTTGCAACCCACATTCAAAGAATTACCCTTAACAAATTTTGCAAATCTAGTTTGAAGAAAAATTGTGTTTTTATTTTTCAATTAACCTTCCATTTTCCATCATCAAATACGATCATCGCAAAACTTGAACGAAAAAATAATTCATTTGAATATGTATTCCAACATAGATATGGAATAAACTGCATTATAAATATAAAAAATAAAATGAATAAAAAATAATTAAAAATTAACTTTTAAAAGGTTAAATCATAAATTTATTACCAATCAACATTTACGAATATATGAATTTGTTATGACACATGTGAATGAAGAAGAATCAAAATTCAGTGGAATTAAACCCTGAACGATCCTAAAACATTTAGAAATTTAACGACATTAAAAAATGAAAAAATATTTATTATATATATAAACATACCAAAAAAAATGTCATACCTTACTTAACATATTGAGTTTTGTTCAAGAATGAAGGAATCAAATAACCATACTTGTAATAAACTTTTACATAAAAAGTAAACAATCCATCATAGTAAAATGTCGTATAATTATTAAATAATTTTGTTATCCTGAATAAAAGAATTTCATCATTTAACAAACTTGTAAATTGAATTTTAAAAATCTAACTTCACAAACCATTGTTTTTAATCAGATCTCTTAATAAATATTAATTGTGGAAAACACCAACATACATCTCGTGAACCACTTCAAAAATGAATTATTATATTATATATATATATATATATATTAAAATAACCGTCAATATATTAAAATAATAAATAATATAACAATTCAAATAACAAATGTAGACAACACATACCATAATCTCACTGATAAATTGAAAAAAATCATTGATAAAATAAAATTTTATAATTTCTTCTAAAAAAATGTATTAGTATATTAAATAAAAAATTGTACCTATATAATATAAAATAAAAAATTCTAATAAATAATTAGTAGTTACAAACAACAAAAGTAACAGAGCCTTGAAAAAAAATCGGATTGTCAGTATCTTTCAAAAAAAAATATTAGTCAAATATACATTAATATACATATCTGAATATTTATATTCAAAAAATTTAATTATATCAAAAAAAGATAAACTATTATAATTTTTAAAATCTGACCAATCATTACAAAAATACAAACGTCATCTAATCATTTTAGTTTTAATTTTTCGTTTGTATATATCCACTTCGATTAATAAAAGTAATTAACGACTCCACATTTTTTTTAGCAGTACATACCCATTAGCAATTCGTTGCAAAATAAAATTAAAATTAATTAAAATATTACATACAACATTAATAATAAGTAAATATTGATATGACTAAATGTAAAGAATAAATTATCATATTTGCTTCATTTTCAATTGAAATTAAATTGGTTTCAATCAATAATATTTATAATGTTGTATATATAAAAATAATACTTAAATCTATATAACCATAATGTAGAAAAATATATAATAAAATAATACAATAACCAAAATCTAGGATCAAAAGATTATTTTAAATATAAAAAAGTTAAAAATTATACAATATAAAAAAGTTATTAAATTAAAAAATATATTAGTATATAAAAAAATAAATTATTTAAAATTATTATCAAAGTAAAACATAAAATTAATTTAAAACATAATTTGAAAAATATACATATCTATATAACTAAAAATTTACAAATGACCTTAAAAAAATGTTGTTTTTAAAGTAGGTGATTCTATCGAATTCGCTAATTTAAGTATTCGTATTTCCGATGCTGGGAAGCGTAGGTCCACTAAAAGACTTTGACTAAAATATACATATATTATATCACAAAAATATTGAAAAATATATTCCATATAATGATTATAAATTTTAAATATGTTAATGTGTAAATCAATAAAAGAAAAGTATCAAATATATAAATAAAATAATTTTAAAAAAATTATCATTAACTTGCATTCCAACGTAAACATATTATCATAGTTTCAATAATATCTTACATTGTTTATATTTCAATTAGATTAAATAAAGTTGAAACTTCAATAAAATAAAAAACACAATAATAATTAACATTCAAATAACATTTCAGCAAATAAAAAATAAATAAGTTGCAACAACACATAAACTAATAAATAACACAAAAAATCAAAATTCAAATAAAAAACGGAATAAATATAACTCAATTGATGATACTAATAAAATTCAACAAAATAGTGTGATTGTCAAATATTGAAAAGCTAAGCAAACAACACAAAATCAAGAACTAACGCGCGAACGAACCAATAACTCCAACATCATTGCCATCAACTTTACAAAATATGATTTGATCATTTTCACGAATACAAACATTTGATACTAACTTGCATCAGTTATATGATAGTTAAATTATATGAGAATTATTATAATTAATCAACTTTTGCACATACTTAACTAAGTAAACTTGTCCAGTTAGAGAAATAATACTTCTATGCAATGAATCCACATTCTTTTTTTAAAATTTCAACAATAGTATTCAATCGAGATTGTTTAAAAAAATTTATAAACTATATAATTAAAAAATTGACATTAAAAAAAAATTAACACAAAATATCTCACCATGTAACTTTTATAATCTACAAACTTGCATTTTCGATTTGTTTCATGTTTTCAGCCTCGTTCCAATGACGCAAATAATCTTCAGTAATAGTTTGAGAAGAAAATTTATTTGAACATATAATATTATTTATGAAAAATTTGAACAACTTTTGCTGACTACCTTAAACTAAACTATCTAAAACTGTTATATAATCATTAAAGTAAAAAAAATAAGAAATAACATATAATTATTGTTAACTTTATTGAAATATAATATAATGAATTATATAATATACATGACCATTTATACTGAGGATACGTTTTAATCAAATAAAAATCATTCAAATACACAATAATACAAAAAAGTAGAAGTCATACATTTAACTCTATTAATAACCAACATGTTAATAAAGTTTCCTATATTTACTGAAAATTTCCAACCATCACTATATATTTGAAAAGTAGAAACATCATCATGATCATCCACTGCTCACATATGACAAACTTCAAAAAATGAGTGCGAAAAAACATTGGTGAAGTAATATGAATTATAAATATACAAAGTAAATGATTATGTACAAAAAAAACTTATAATAAAATACTAATATCAGAGAGTTAAACTTAAAAATTCATTCTCATACTGAGCTTTAATTACCATGTTGATATCTATTTTATCTAAAAAAAAAATATACAAAATAATAACAATTATAAAATTAATTAAAAAAAAAAACAAATTTCACACTAACTAATTAAGTAAGGGTTTTTTTTATCGTGAAACATGAGTCATGGGGTTCACCATGTCTTATATTAGACATCCAATTAAAAGTTGATATATCGTTTAATTTTTTCATGTGCGGTTGCACTTCGTCATTAGGCACAGTTCGAGGTCCAACCCGAACCAATTTGGGCTCGATTCAACTCATATCGGCCCGACTCATCTCGGTACGTCCCATTTTAGCCCGGTCTATTCTGACTCGTCCCAACCCGCTCCGGTTTGGGCTCGACTCAATTTGAATGAAACATACATCCCCAACGGATCATGGGCCGAGGCCAGCGGCCCCAACACAGCCCGGTCCGACCTAATCGACAATTCTAAATATATATGTCATTTTAGAATTAAATATTTTTAAAAGGATATATTCGTAATTGTTTATTTATTAATTTAATTTATTAGTAGGACGATGTACTACAATTGAATTTTTTTATAGTGCAAACGCACTGATGCAAAGTGCAATCGTATATAATAAAATTTACTGTATATGTTAGATCAACGATATAATGGTATTTGAAGAATTATTTATTATAAGTGCGAAACTTTTAGAAAGACCCAATCAAGTAACCATATAGAATTATAAAAGTTTATAAAACAATAAAAATTATAAAAATAGATAAACGTAAAAAAAAATAATTAAATTTCAGACGAATAAGATTTACACACAAAAAAAAAAAAATAATTGAAATGTTCACCAACATTTGTCATTTAAGATACTAACATTCATGCTAAATATCCTAAAATATAATATACATGATACTTCTCAAAATAATTATATATCCATTTTTAATGGTGTATCTGGGTTTTAACTATCTCAAATCCTGCCAAAATTACTTTAATAGATAAAAAAATGAGCGACACGTAAATTCACAATATAAAAATATTGAATAAGATTCATCTCATCTATTTATATTTTTCACAAAATTCAAGATAAATGTTGCACTAAAAAATAAAATGAATAAGCAAACATACGTTTCAATATAAAACAAACTAAACTAATAAATTAAAACCTATATAAATATCGTCAAAATTCAAAGAACTATCCAAACTAAATTGAAAGTAGTACTTAAATTTGCTCTTCTTAAACTCATATGACAAATAATTGATAATTTATAATGATACTAATATAATATTGAAATGAAACTTTAAAGTGCATACTTAGTCCAAGCTTTCCAATAATGTTTTTTCAAAGATCTATAAAAATCATCAAAATAAAAAAAAATAAAAAAAAAGTACTCCCTCCGTTCCATACTTGAAGGCTCAAACCAATTAGGCACGGATTTTAATGAATGAATTGTTTATTAATATTGTGTAAGATAAAGTGGGGGTAGTAAATACTTTTCAACTTTATAAATAATAATAAAGTTACTTTTTAGTGTAATAAAATAGTGGCATTTGTTATAATATTATGATGTTTTAAGGAGAGTGTTTAAAAGTGTTTTTGCTATTTTAGGTAATGTGCCTTCAAGTATGGGACGCCCAAAATGGTAAAATGTGCCTTCAAGTATGGGACGGAGAGAGTATAACTTTAATGAACAAAGCAATGCAATAAAAATTAAAAGGCCAAATAATCAAATTTAATCCATACCTTTCACTTTTTATTAAATACAAGAAATGATTTTCTTTTTAACTAAATTATACTATACTTTTTATTTATTTTATCAAATTTACTACATAATTTTCCTTTTATACCCGAATTTTTCATTTTTTTAATTAAATGTAGCACATATTTTTTTTATGTTTTACCAATTTTAGCTCATGTTTTTATCAATTAATTTAAAATATCAAAACAAAATGTGAAAATCATCTAATAATTAAAAACAAAAAAGAATATTAAATTAAAAAATCAATTTTAAAACTAATCGAGAATTTAAAATTATCTAAAGTTATTGAATTAAAAAGAGATTTATAAAATATATAAAAAATTAATAATTGAAATAAATTATATATTTTTTTATATTTTCAAATAATGTTTTGAGATTTTTTAAATAATTTTTTATTTTTATATGCTTAGATTAATTTTAGATTTTTTTTTATAAAGTAATGTATATTGATTAATTAATTATTTAAATTATATTTATAAAAAGTATGAGTATAAATTGGTTAAGAGAAAAAATGTGTGTTAAATTTGATAAAAAGTGAAAAGTATGACTATAATTTGAGAAAAAAATGAAAAATATAGGTATAATTTGATTATGTGCTAAATTGGATGAAAAGTGAAATGTATGAATTAAAATTGATGATTTGATCAAATTAAAAATGTAGAAACAAAGAATTGTAAACATAAAGAATAATATAAGACCCAAGAGCTATATAAAAAAAAAAAAAAAAAAAGAATTACTCCCTCCGCCCCGTGGTTACTTGCACACTTTTCTTATTTGGACATCTAAAAATTACATGCATACTTTTAATATGGAAATACCCCACAAAACTAATAACCTCACAACATCATTTTATTTTTAAAATTGTCACTCATTTTTTCCCTACATTTCATTTTACACCTCATCAAATTACCTAAAATACTCCTCTTTTATCTTACATTATCAACTACTAAATCTCATTTTCTTAAGAAACGTGCCGATCAAACCATGCAAGTTATCCCGGGACGGAGGGAGTACAAAATAATGTGAACACGACTAAGAAAACAATTGTTCAAAATTAACACAAACATAAAAGAAAAAAAATTGTATATTAAAGAATAAAAGGTTCACATATTAGTTGTGTGAGAAACACATTGTCTAATAA
Organism: Galeopsis tetrahit; assembly: GCA_963675135.1. Taxonomy (NCBI): domain Eukaryota; kingdom Viridiplantae; phylum Streptophyta; class Magnoliopsida; order Lamiales; family Lamiaceae; genus Galeopsis; species Galeopsis tetrahit. Next base: position 63,022,669 of record OY776134.1, on the reverse strand, counting down.
GAATAATATACTAATTATTAAAAGAAATAGTAAATCTCATAATTGAATCTTCAACAATATGAAATGAACAATTGCAACCAACTTATATATAATTATCCTTAACAAATTTTTCAAATCAAGTTTGAATTAGGATTGTATTTTCTTCATTGTTCAATAAAAACATTTCACCCTCTATCATCAAATACAAACAATTTTTAAAATTTGAACTGTCAAATAATTCATTCAAACATGTAATCCAAAGCCAATAAGGTATAATCTACATTATAAATATTAAAAAAAATATATGATATAAGTAACAACTATAGTTAAAATTATATATTATTATTAGATTATAATAAAAAAAATGTTACTTACCAATCAACCTTTCAGAATATTGGAATTTTTTAATCGATTGGTAATATATTAAAAATGAATAAAAAAATAACAGGAAAAAAAATCACCATCAGTCTTACAACGTTTAAAATAAAATAAAACAACAACATTAATATATTATTTTAAAAATATTATCAATAGTAATATAATATTATATATAAATAAATGACATTTTTGCACAAATAAATATAGAAACCTATTTGTAATAAAAATTAACCCAAAAAAAAAAAGTAAACATTCTTTAAGTTTCAACTTTACAAAATACATCATTTATGTTTCAATTTCAATCTTTTTTTTATTCAATTTTAATCCTCTATCTTTGAAAAAAATTTTAGTGGTGACATGGTACCCCATGTATTAAAAAAAAAAGACATATCATCATGCTACATCATTATCTCTCTTCTGTTAAAAAAAAATTATTTGCAAAATAAAAAAAAATAAGAGTTCTCTACACACACAAAAAAAAAAAAAAAACTTACTTCAAACCAATTAATACAGTCAAAATCAATTTGTTCCTTCCAAAAAAATTAAGGGTGTTACATTAAAAATAAAATTACACTCCAACAATGACAAAATTAATTAATTTGAAGTGATTGAGTAATAATAAGAATTATAGGGACAAATCAAAATTTATATTAAAATATTAGGACTAAATATTGAATCAGGTTTTGTTGGAGAATGACACAAGTTGAAGATTTTTTTATTTTTTTTGGCAGTGTAAGTTTAGTAATTCCAAAATTAATTAATTAATACAGAATGTATAAAATATTCGTCCACTCATAAATTTAAATAAATTAATATTTTAAGTTAGAATTAAATTTTATCGTATGAAACTCGTGAGTTATGTATAAAAATCGTTCCCTTCCAAAAAAATTAAGGGTGTTCCATTAAAAATAAAATTATGTCATATTGTAAGCATGAATTGATATGCACAAGTTCATATATTTTGAAATGTTATGCTATAATTTTAGTTGAAATTTATCGCATGATGATGTGTCATTTTTTGTATACATGGAGTGTCAAGTCACCACTTCATTACCTCCAAAGATAAATGATTAAAATTGAATAAAAAAAAGATTGAAATTGAAACATAAATAACGTATTTTGTAAAATTGAAACTTAAAGAATTTATTTTGAAATGTCTCAAACATATAGGACAAAAAAAAAAAAAAATCTCCTCAAAAGTAAACAACCCATTAAAAAAAATTCCTCAAAAGATAAGCAACCCATCAAAGTATTATATCATATTAATGTGTTTGGAAACTTTATTATCTTCAATAACAGAATACCACTCTTTATCAAACTTGCAAATAAAATTTTGAAATTACAATTTCACAAACGAACGTTTTCCATCAAGTCCCATTAAAAAACTTACAAATAAAAATTTGAAATTACAATATATGTATCCTGAATCACAAGAGGAAATGACCTACATTTTTTTAGATACAAAAAATTATAATGAAACAACATCATCACTCATATTTGCAACAAATAGAATAATAATAATATAATGAATAATTTAGTTACAAATATTAATAAAATATTTTTTATAGAAAAATAATATATTATTAAATACAATATAATATCAATATAAATAATATTTTTAAAAATAAAAGTTAAGTCATTACCCATTACAATTATTAAATGAATGGATATAATCACAATACAATAATTTAGCTATTTTAAAAATTTTAGACAAAAAATATTTCATAAAAATAGGCAAATTACATGTTATTAGACATACCTTAATTCCATAAAAATAAACAAACTAAATGTTAATATAAAATTATAGGGAACTTCATTCTAAATTGAATGGTTTTGTCTGTCACAAATCGATATAAATTTACAATACAAAAACACATAAAATCTCAAATAGGATAGCTTGTTTTAATTTTACAAATAAATGCATAAATTATATTTATATATATTTAATTAGTCATGTTTACAAAAATAAATAAATTAATTATAATAATTTAATATCACTAATCACTCCTAAATAACATATTAGTAGTATTCTTGCTTTTTAATTTTTCATTAGTAATGTCAATTTATAATTAATTGTATTTAATTGTTGCATTGATGTTCTTTTAATGCTAAAATGATAATTTATAATCATCAATTACCAAATCAATGTTTATATTTTAATTATCTTGTTAATTGTAAATAATAAATGCTTATATATAATTATTGCCTTTTAATTTTAAGAGAAAATTATAACATTAAATTGCTATTAATAAATAATATTTGACTTAAAAAAATTAAGGTAAATGTAAAATTAAGAAAAATATTATTTTAGAACGTAGACAATTATATTGACTTTTTTTCATAAATACAACTAATTAACATTTTCCTTATTTTAATAAACAAATAAATATATATTTAACTACAATAACTTTGGATGATATATCATAGTTCAACTAAAATCTAAATAGTTAACATTAGCGCATTTATTAAGATAATTAATTTTAAAAATATTTTCCTTTAAGTTAAAATACTCACGTATATTCAAAATAAGTAGGAGAATTATATATAATAATTTAAGTTCATGGATAAAATTTTTAATCACTCAAAAATATCCAATCTAGATTACAAAGTTGTCATATTAAATAATAAATGCGATTAAAATTACATACCATATTGATTTAAAATAGTCAAATGACTTTATCAATATTTTATAGAGTGTCTTTAATTATGATACGATAATAGATCGATAACAAAATGTATATTCATAATTAAAAAAAACTTAAAAAAATATTAAATGAGTAATTTAAGTATGAAATTAATAATAATAAATTATGACTCATAAATCCATAAAATATAATAAGTAATAACAAAAACTCCAATTGAATATCAGAGCTTGAAGCTCTAATTTTCTCTAAATTTTACAAGAATATGAAATCAAAATATTGAATACATACATACATAAAATATAAAATAACAAATATTAAAATGTGATTGAACAAAAAACAACTCTAAAAATGTATAGTACCATTAAAAACGAATACAATAAATTTACAAATATAAGGATTACACAATGAAAATATATATATAACAATAATCTAATCTAATAAAAAGTTTCAAACCTTAAAAAATGTTCGAAAATATTTTGATGAACAACACCGAAATATTTAAAAATATTGAAAAATGGATGACATCTTAAACAAATCTTCTAAAGTTGACGAATTTGACGGTGAAATCTCCAATCTTCTGTTTATAAAATCTTCAAAATTTTATGAAGAATCTTCAAATCTTCAATCTAGCGATAACTAAATTTGAAAAAAAAATATTAATAAATATTGAAAATTATATTCAAGATACAACAATATATAATTCTATTACAATTAAATGCGAGAATACAAAAGAGAAAAAATCTGCATATATTCATCCATGAAATTTTAGAAAATTTTCAACAAATCTTTAGAATCTCTTTCGAAAATCTTCAACATTTCTTCAATCTCTAACGAATACATCTTCAAATACAATACAAAAACATGTTTCGATTAACACTTCTATCTACATCATTTTAAAACAATAATAAACAAAATACTACAACAAATCTTTCTATACATTTCTATTCTAGAACAATACATCAGAAAAAAATCATAGCTAATTACATTAGAATCGAAAGAGAGAAACTTGAGAAGGTGAAAATGATCTACAAAAAACAGAAATAAATAGAAAAAAAATTGTAACGGTTCCTAGTTTTACGTTTTGATCCTAAGGTCACATTTCATCAAGAAACCATCAACGGTTAAAAAGAAGTAAGATAAAAAGAATGTATTAATGATGATTATTATTCAAACTATACCATAATTATCAAGAAGACTAAATGAACGGCGAAGATGATGATCAAGAAAAGTGATCAACGGACGAAACAGTTTCCCGCCTAAACTATAAAAGGAAATCCGTAGGTGTATTATATTAGTATAGATGTAAGATTGAGAAGCCCAAACAAAAGAAACTACATCTTAAAGAAGTAATGAAGATATCTTAAAGAAGCAATGAAGATAAACATTAAATCATAATCATCAAAAACATTTATACATCATAAAAGAGTTAGAAATCTGACACAAATATTATGAAATCTTGAACTCATGATAGAAATACATTGAATATAAAAGTTAAATATACAAACACACATGAAACTTATAGACCTGTTACATGAAATAATTTAGAATGTATAAAATTCTGGAAAAGTCCTATATGTCCAACATGAGAAATTAGTCTAAAAGATTAGTTTGAAGCCGTACCAATCCACCAGGTTCAAGTCCTTCATAGTTGCATAATTCATCGTTACCACCCATCAACACCTAAAAAATGAAAAACACAAATAAGTTTTTTGTTACAAACTTACTGTTCACAAAATTAATCACAGGTTCACCACAACACATTTGTCAAAATGCCACCCAAGTTTTTTTAATACCAAATGATTCCAAAATTTGGAAAAAACCTGAGAATGTAGAGAATAAGAGTGAAAAATGAAGCGGAGACATGAGGAAAAAACACAATGACAAATATATGAATTAAAGGCTGAAACTTTTCATATCTTAAGTTTTAGACCCTTGCAATAAAATATTTGAATCACTTTTATTGTTAGAAAAGATTTTAGAACTTCATACCTAAATAACCAATAGGACTCTAGGCTGAGTTGCAATATTGAATTTAAAATATAAATATGCACAGAAAAATATAAATAAAACTGAAACTAAGAAAAAAAAAGAATAAAAAATAAATTGAGAGAGAAAATATTAACCAAACTCAACAATTTCTGAAATTCACTATCTTTTAAGTGAAGATGAAAAAAAATAAAATAAAATTGAGATCAAACTCAACTAATACTACTGAAACTTACTATCCAAAAAAATCATAACATTACTCCCAAAGCGACGCAGATAATGAAAAGTTTGTTTCCCTGAAATAAAAAATTTAAAAAAAAAAAATTGTATCAAAAACCTTTTCAATATAAGATAAAACAAAAGGTCGTACAGAGAAAATTGAGAAGGTCAAACGATTAATAGATGATCTCGGCAGTAGCGACCGTATTCAATTTTTAATTGAAATTGAACTAAAATGAAATCAGATATTTATGAATTCAGACCCTCAAAGAATGTAAGGACGAAGAAGAGGCGGAAAAGAAGTGAATACTAATGGTAAATGTAAGATAGATAAGATGCAAGATGGGGAAGAATACTCACCATAAAATGCTAAGACGAGAGATGGGAGAGAATACTAACGGTAAATGCAAATAGAAATTGAGAATATAAGGGCTTTATTATTTCAAAATACATTATTTAAAGAAATAAAAAGATTAAGAATTGAAAAGTAAAAAAAGAGGCAGTTTTAAAAAACAGTAAATTTGTTTTTTAAGAATTTAAAAGTAAAAAAAAAAAGGTGGTTTTTAAAAAATAACCGACTCATAAAAATGCAGTATTTCAAAATGAGGAAAGGAGAGTAAGCCACGTAAGATTTGAGAGAACTGTGAAATAGACGAAGTAAAGATATATACTAGTATAAGACCCGCGAATTTCGCGGGATTGGAAAAAAATTAAATTATTATAAAAACTAAATTTTATATAATTTATTATTTTAAAATATATTTGATGATAATTAATGTATTTGAATAAGAGAATGAGTTGTCATTTATTAGTGAGTAATTCAAAAAAGTATACTCTAGCAATATTTAAAAAAATGAAATGAGTAAATTGACTACTTTTGATTTATCCAAAAGTTGTAACACAATTATTAAATTCATTGATATATGTCTACATAATGTATTAAAATTTACAGTGAATAAGTGAAGAAGTAATATACATTATAAATTTCTAAACACTTCCTTGTAAACAAAATTGGTAGTGTACTTGCACGGTTTGCCTTCGTCATATAGGGCCAGTATTTTCAAACAAAATTGGTAGTGTACTTGCACAGTTTGCCTTCGTCATCTAGGGCCAGTATTTTCAATCCTGTTCTGCTCTTAACTCTGGACACGGGAACATATAGTTGACCATGTGTAAAAACTGATTTTTGCCTCAAGAATATGTTTTCCAAACCTTGTTATAGTGTTCCATTGCACAAGCCCGCCTTTTGATCAATGTTTTTCAAAAGCATACATTGAATTCAAATTTCATAATTTGTAGTTGTATACAGTGACGGACCCAGAAATTTTCGGTAGGGGGGCCCGATTAATATTATTATAAAAAAAAAAAAAATATGTACTCATTATTTTCATTAAAATTCCCCATTATAAAATTGTCAATATGTCACATTTCATTAAATTAAATTGATCGGATAAGTTGACTTTTGCTATGTTTTGGTACAAGTTAATACTCCCTCCGTCCCGTGATAACTGGCACATTTTAATCGATTCACTTTAAAAAACAATTGAATTTAGTGGTGTAGAGACAAATAAGAAAGCGTATTTTGAGTGATTTGATAAGGTTTAAGAAGGATTTAGTAGGATGTAAAATAGATTTAGTGAAATTTAGGATAAAATGTAGACTCAAAATAAGTGACGATTTTAAAATAAAATGATGTTCAGATATATATTAATTTTATGGATTATTTTTATATCAGAAATGTGCAAATAATTATAAAACAGAGTATTAATTTTAATACGAGTGAAATTACCAAAATACCCCTAACAAATTTATAAAATTAGTGGGGGGCCCGCGGGCCCCCCTGGACATAAGGTAGGTCCATCACTGGTTGTATAGCTATATTTGCAACATACATGAATTATTAAATTCATGTAGATGTTAATTAAATAATTATTTGATTCATGAATTATTAATTGTTATATTTAGTATATCTTCGTAATATAAAATTATTTTTTGTTAAGAGAACAATTATGGAATTTGTAATCGTTTAAGTTTGTAGAATAATATAGAGAACATGTATATAAATTCTGGTCTAATTAAAATGAGTGCATGTTTTGGAGCAAGATATAGAAAATTAACGTCACATAAAAGAATTACATGAAGTGATAAATATTATTAACTATACAAAATTAATTTTGTAATCTAGCTTACATTTTTCGTACAGTACAATGAAATCGTCAGAATATTTTTTTAAATATTAAATCATGCAAACAAAATGAATAAAAAATAGATTTTAAAATTTACGTAAAAAAAATTTATCAAAATTAAATAAGAGAACATAAACAAATCTCTGGACCAATTAATCAGATATAATCCATAATATAAAAAATATAGCTCCAAATTTTAAAAATACAGGTCCAAACTAAACATTTTTAAAAAAATACATAAATATTATTTCAATAAACAACTATTCTCAATCTTGACCTGAATAAGTTGGTTTGTTGTAGAATGATTTTATCCTCATCTTCAAGTAGTACCAATGACTATCAAAGCACACTCATCCTCGTAAAAGTGTGTAAGTCATCCCCTCATATGCCTAATAAAAGAAGACGATACCAAAGATAAGAACAAAATATTTTGTGTAAATAAATTGTGATTTGAAAAATTTATTACAGAACGGAGTACATACTTTTAAAATTCTGTAAATGAGTTGCTCAACTTTTCATAATGACCGCCTGTTTACCAGAAAAATTTAAGAAAACGGTAAATAAAAATAACTGTCCAAAAAATAATTGAAGAAAAATTTAAAAGAATACAAAAGAAAGTTGTAGAAAAAAAAGGTAAAGAACCGAAAAAAAGAAAAAAAAGAAAAAGGGAGAGGGAGAGATGAGAAAACAGAACAGTTATTTAAGAAAAAATAAATTTTGTGTAAATAAAGTGTGATTTGAAAATTTTATTACAAACGGTAAGTACTTTTAAAATCCTTTTAAAATCCTGTAAATGAGTTGCTCACCTTTTCATGAATGATCGTCAACTCTGTTACTTTTACTTTTAATCTCCATAATTCCTGGTGTCAAAAAATATAATTAAGCCAGATAGAAATTTAAGAAAACTGTAAATTAAAATAACCGTCAACTCTGTTACTTTTACTTTTGTTCTATCTCCACTCTCTCTCTCCCTTTTTTTCCAGTTTTTTTACGATTTTCATTTTACAACTCCGTCTTTCAAATTTTGTACGTCCCCTCTTATCTGTATTTTTCGCGCCGCCGCTTCTTCACGTCGTCCATCATCACAGGTATGGTTGAAATCATCTTCTTAATTCTCTGTCAATATCTGATTTCCTATTTTATTGGATAAAGTCTAGTATGCACTCGAGTGCATGTTGTGCACCCTAATTTAAAGAAAAGTGTATGTTATTAAACTGAAAAGTACTGTAGGTCCCCAAAGTTGAGTTAATAACGAGTAAGCTAGTGAAAATGTCTAGAGGGGGGTGAATAGACTTTTCAAAAATCTATCGAAATATCAGAATACAATATGCGGAATAACAAAATTAATCAATGAGCCCAATCTAAGTTTATACTCAACTTATTAAATTCGAGAACTCTGTTCTATACTCAACTTGTCTTGTTTAGTTATGTGTGTAAACAATTAAACAGTTAAGCAATTAAAACAGTAAAGTAAACAACACAAACAATTTATAGTGGTTCGACAACTTGTCTACGTCCACTCTCACAACCCAGTTGTGATGTTTCCACTAAACTCTTCCAATCGAGTACAAAGTGTATTTTCCTGTGATTTTAAGTCCCAAGAAGAAGACTTAGATCTTCAAAGACTATACCACCAGATACGTCTTATGATCTTACTAGAAATTTAACAAGTATCTAGCACCTTGATAAAACAACAAAAAAAACTAAAAACTTATTCAGTTGTAGTCTTCTGATTCTTCACTTCACTTCTGACTATCTTTCTGAACTTCAATGAACTCTGTGAGTAAGCTTCAGTATGTATCAGTATGTAGCTTCAGTATGCGAAGTTGTAGTAACAGTAGTCTTCAAATGATAAACACCATGAAGTATTTATAGACTTCAATCTTCAAGAACTTAGGTAGTTGTAACCAACTCTTCTTGAAAACTAACTTTAACTAAATCTTCTTATCAATCCACGCGTTTCTTGTTACGAATTAGTTATTCCCATAACTAACTTCTTCATTCTTACCTTTACATACGTTTGTTGTAACTAACTTCAAGTTGACTTGTCTTGTGTAGTCTAGTAGATGCACTTGTCTTGTAGTCCATCAGTCTTGAGTAGTAGACTTCAACTCTTCTTCTCCAGTCTTCACGTGCGACCTTCAATAGTAGACTATACTAATCCTAACAAGACTATTACATTACATTAAGCTTGTAGCTTAGTCAACTTATAAACTATACAATCAATCTATTACATTCAAAAATCATGAGCTCTATACAACAATTATCATAGCTCAATAACAATCTAACATATACAAATAGCATATATGAAGTACTTATAAATCTGTACTTATCTTTTAATATAAAACAGTACTTGTCTTTCATGTGAACTCTACTGGTCTGTTCAAGATGACTTCAACTCAACTAGACTAGATTAGTCAACATTTAGAAAATATTCAAACTACTTTTGGCTTATCAAAACTTCATCTTATCTTTTCATCATTTAGGACTTGTTCTAGGATTCATATCCCAACAATTTCCCCCTTTTTTATGAAGCCAAAACTACTTGAATCTTTTCTCAACAGTAGACTAGTTAAGTAGTTATCTTGTTCTTAACATCAAATAGTACTTTATATTTTCATTCATTCAAAATAATACCAGTAGATATTACACATAAAATATCAGAGTAAAAACAACAATATCATATAAGAATTCAACTAATCTGAAAGAGTACCTGCTTCTGGATTTGGAACACAGAAAGCATCTAGGAGTCTCTTATGAATAATCCTTACATGATCTTCATCTTCGATCTTTTCTTTATCCAACAACTCTTCTTCAAACTTTTTGATCTGATTCATATCACACCTTTTTCCAGAGCTTGTCATAGGACATTTCCATCTTGGAAATTCAGGAACACGAATATTGAAGTTTGCTCCAGCAGATATCCTTAAGATCAAATTCCTAAGCATTCTGTTCTGACCTTCCATGAACCTGTCAAACAAGGAATATAATTCATCTGATCCTTCAGCATCACCATATTTCCGAATAATCCAGTGATCAAGTTCCCATTGTCTCTTCACTTTCATCCATTCAGCTCGATGCTCTTTGTCTATGAAGTGATCAATGAACTTGTCTTCCATTTGTTCTTCATCAGCCTTTAACTTCTGCAGATTCTCAATATGTCTACCAATTTTCTTCTTACTTGCATAATGAGTTTCATCATCTGGATCAGTAGACCTTTGTTTCTTCTTAACTATTGCAGCAGGCTCTTCAATAACTAACTTTCTTTTAACCTGTCTGGTCCGAACCTCAGCTTCAGAAGATGATACAACACCTTTGCCTTTCAACTTTTTCAGCTCATCTGCTCTAGCTTGTTCAACTTCAGCAGTCTTGACTAGCCTTCTCTTAGGCCTTCTGAGCTCTTGAATTGCTTCAGCAGCTTCCTTAGCTTCTGGTTCAGCAGACTTCTCAGTATCAACTTCAGCAATCTTCTCAACTTTACTGATCTCTTCCCCCTTTTTGGCTTCATCAGCCTTGAGAGTGAAAAGACTAGCAAATCGAGTCATCTCTTCTTTCACAGCTTCCTTCATCATATTAGAAGCTCTTTCAATCTGCCTTTGGTGAGAACCATCTTGACTCAACTTATCTAGTTTGGTCGCCACCAACTCCAGCTTCTGAGTAGATAAGTTCAACTCATTCTTAAAATGGGTTGCAGTCAGACATAGCTTCCGGTTCTCCTCAGTCATAGCACTTATTATCTCTTTTGCTTGTGCTAACTAATCAAAGGCTTCCTTTCTCTAAACATCAGCAACTTCGATTTTAGCTCTATAGACTCTTTCCATCTTCCTGGATTCAGTAGCTAGAATACGAGCAAAATCAACTGAGCTCTTCTCAGAATATTCCACCTGGTTCTGGAGAAATCCTTCAATTTGATTGAACATCTCTTGTCTGAAATCGTTGTCCAACTGGTTGACTTCATTGATGATCATCTCCTTTGAACTTGTCACAAGGACACTATTCTGTTCAATAAGAGTCTTCTTAAGATCAGTCTTGAGAAATTCATCGATAGACGACTTGATGACAGATTTCAATTCTTCCTTCAATTCATCTATTGAAGCAGCTGGGATAGCATTAGACGATTGAGCTTCGACCAACACTTCTTCCTTTTCAATCAGTTCATCCTCAGTGAACATGACTGCTTCAACAAATTCTTCATCTTCTTCGCCTAAATCAAATGAAGTTATTTCTTCAGCTTCGTCAGCTTCATCAGTAGACATGTTGTCCATTTCCAAAATTGGTTCAGATGTCTGGATAGCAACTTCAGCAACATCTGGCTTAATCTCGTCTTCTACCAGATCTGTTTGAGTACCAGCGTCAAATGAGAACTCATCTTCCAGAACGCCATCAGGAATACTCAACAACTTTTTAACCAGATCAACCAAGGCTTTGCGAGGGAATAGTTCGGAGTGATCCTTAACTCCACTATTTTCTTTCTGTTCCATCTCCCAATCCATGAAATTGGAGATTCCGCCCATGCCTTGAATGACCTCGAAAAGATCATCTGTAGCAGATTTCTTCAGGGAAAACCAAGTGCAAATCCGCACTAACTTCTCAAACTGTTCCGAGGCAGTGTCAATGTCAAGAGTCGAGAGCTGCTTCTTCAAATTTCTGGATACTCGAGCACGAATTCTCTTCTCTCGCATACACATCGGATAATAAACTAAGGATTCAAATCTAACATCAGACGGGTTCTGAGTAGGTGGGGTCCCTAACTCAGCTGTTGCAGTGGCAACTGGCATTTTGTCTGAAGTAGATGGGTTGAGAGGTTCAACATTTTCTGTTGAAGGTAGAGAGGGAGTTTGGATGGTGGTTTCTGGGAGCTTTAATGTGGCTTGGTCAGGTGTGACAACTGTCGAAGTATCAGTTGTATCTATTATGGGAGTGTTTTGGGGTAGACTGGCTCTAAGCGGTAATGCCGCCGGTACTTGCGAGGTTGAGGGTTGAGGTCTAGGCCTAGATCGATGTGATCTAGCCTTGGTTCGAACAGAGGAAAGAGAGAGAGGAGGAATTGACAATTCTTGAGTTGAGGTACCAACCTGAGAACTCGACTCGTCTGGTTGAGCAGGGGAACCAATTCTGAGTAGTCGATAGAGTTGGAGATCTTCAGCACCAGTCTCCTTTTCTTTTCCAGACTCTTTCTCAGATTGAGTTGCTTCTGAGTCTTCAGCACTCGACTCAGCTTGTGCGGCATCCTCTGATTTTTCATCATCCGACTCAGCTTCCGAAGAACTAGAAGAGTCAGCATACGGCAAAACTGCTGAATCGTCAACCTGAACTTGCCTTGGAGCAGATGGCCTTGCGGCAACTTGTTTCCTCAGTGCCTCCGTTCTCAGATAGAATTTCAACGGATGAAAAGGGCTCCAATCAGACTTGTTTGGCAATAATAGAGGTAGCAAGATACTTAGCTTGTTGCCATATCCAACAACATTTGATACAATCCAACTGCGAGAGTCGGTATCAACCCTAACACTTCGTTCAAAATACATCATTCGATCAGCGATCAATTTGAACCAATTTCCCTCCGTAATTCCGTCATAAATTGCAGCCATCACCCTTGTCTTTGCTTGAGTGACCGCATCATGAGAACCAGTGGCACATAGTAGCATCTTGCTTGCTATGTCCAATAGAGTGCGATATTTCTCCAATAGTTCCGATTTCTTGACGGCAGGGGCTTTACCATCTGGTTTGAGCCTCATCCTTTTTCCACAAAAGATGCTCAAATACCTCATTTCTTGACCAGTGGCATAATTTTCCTCATCAATCGATCCGATGGGCAATTTCAAATGCCTGAACAAGACCTCACGAGTGATTTCAACACGACTCGTTCCAATGAAGGATTCAATCACATCTCCTCGCCTTGTGGCGTTGGCATAGAACAACAACACCTCTTCTTCCAAGACGACTTGTGGAAAAGCCTCCAGATAAGGCTTTAGTCCACATCGAGAGCATTTGTCGATGATTTCTTGATTACCAGCAGTGTGAACCCCTTTGAATAACATTGAGGGTTCCACATGCACCTTGCCTTCAGTGATGTACCTACCAAGATCAAATCTTGCTTGCATGTTAGTTCTAGCATCGAAAAGTGAAGCAATCGACATATTTAGTGAGTAGTGTAAGAACAGGGGGGTTTTGATCTTGATAAGAATTTGAGAGCTATAGAAGGGGAGTTATGAAATCGTGAGTCGAGTTGTGTGAGTATGGTGAGTTTGTTAAGAAACTGAAAAGAAATCCAACGGCCTAGATTGAAGAATTCGATCCAACGGTTGAGACCTTTGGAATTCGGTTACGGAATCGAGAATATTATGTGATTTGATATTGTAAAATTTGAAATCCGGCTCTACTTAATTAGGACAGGGGAGTGAACTCATCTGACCTAGTATAGTTGAGTACGAACTGGGTGTATACACCTCATTAAAATGGGAGTGTATAAATCCAATTCTAGGGTTTTCAAATTCTAGCATTATCTAATTACAATAATACCCTTAATTTGATGTGATCAAACACTTAGCATATTTCAATCAAGAGAAACACTTAGCTTGTCTGTTCGAGTCCATCCAGAACAGACGAGTAGACTTAAGCTTCGCAAGACGAGTTGGCTCAAGTACACAAGACGAGTTCCCCCTTCGCCTGTGCCTGTCTATTCTAAACGTCGAACGACTGTATGTACCTATCTCATCATTTTCAATGTGTAATCGTAGGTACAGGTAGAGTAAGATAAATAAGATGAATATCAATCTAAAGCAATGATCAAGGTTTCGAACAAGATGACCTTTAACAAACATAAGAGTCAACATAAGGATATTTAAGAAATCAAGGATTCCCCCTTAAATGTTTATTCCCTTAGTATTACCCTCAGCTTTACCAGCTTCCTCATCGGGTTGTTTGGTCATCTAGTCTATCCTTGTATACCTGTCTGTTGCGTGAGTAGTCGAGTGCTCTGGTCTAGTGATCTTGTCTCCTTTTCTTGATGTACCTGTCTGGTTAGTACATGGCTAGAGGCAAGTAGGGTCTAAATCAATTAGTCCTAGACTAATGCATAACTCACGAAATCGTGCCTCAGCTAATGGTTTTGTAAAAATATCAGCTCTTTGAAAATCAGTATGAATCTTTTCCATGCGAATATCCTTCTTTTCTACATGATCACGTATGAAATGATGCTTCACATCAACATGCTTACAACGTGTGTGCAAAACAGGATTTTGTGTAATGGCAATTGCACTATTACTATCACAGAAAATAGGAACATTTGATTCATGTATGTTGTAATCTCTAAGCTGTTGCATGAGCCAGAGTAGTTGACTACAACAGCTACCAGCAGCCATGTACTCGGCTTCGGTAGTTGAAGTTGCAACACTAGTCTGCTTTTTAGAAAACCAAGATATGAGTTTTGTGCCTAGAAATTGACAAGAACCAGAAGTAGATTTCCTATCTATTCTACAGCCTCCAAAGTCTGAGTCTGAATAGCCACTTAAGGATAGATCATCATTTGAGGGATACCATATACCACGATTGATGGTCCCTTTCAAATATTTCAAGATCCTTTTGGTGGTTTCCATGTGACTTTCTTTTGGATTGGCTTGGAATCGAGCACAAACACCAACAGAGAATGCAATGTCTGGTCTGCTAGCAGTTAGGTACAGTAGGGAACCAATTAAACCACGGTAATAGGATTGGTCAACACATTTACCGTTCTCATCTGGATCCATTCTGTAAGTTGGTTGCATTGGTACGCCAGTAGATTTACAAGTTTTGATCTCATACTTGTCTAGAAGATTTCTAATGTACTTCGCCTGATTTATGAAAATACCTTCTGGAGTTTGTTTTACTTGAAGACCAAGAAAGTAATTCATTTCACCCATCATAGACATCTCAAATTTACTTTGCATGAGTGTTGAAAAACTTTCACACAGCTTTTTGTTAGGTGACCCAAAAATGATGTCATCTACGTAAATTTGGACGAGTAAAATGTCCTTCCCTTCTTGTCTTCTGAACAAGGTTCGATCGACCTTGCCCTTAGTAAAACCATTTTCCAATAGAAAGAGAGAGAGAGTGTCATACCATGCTCTTGGAGCTTGCTTTAATCCGTACAAGGCTTTCTTCAATCTGTACACCTGGTTGCCTTTGACTTCGAAACCTGGAGGTTGTTCAACATACACTTCTTCCGCAAGAATACCGTTAAGAAATGCACTTTTGACATCCATTTGATATACAGTAAACTTCATGTGAGCAGCATATGCAAGGAACAATCTAATGGCTTCTAGTCTAGCAACAGGAGCATATGTTTCATCATAGTCTATGCCTTCAGCTTGTGAATAGCCTTGGGCGACTAGTCTAGCCTTATTCCTAACGACTAAATCATTCTCATCTTTCTTATTCTTGAAAATCCATCGAGTGCCAACTACATTATGATGTTTCGGCCTATCGACAAGTTCCCAGACGTCGTTTCGAACAAACTGGTTCAACTCGTCTTGCATAGCGATGATCCAATTACTATCAGCCAATGCCTCTTTAACAGTGGTAGGCTCAATAGATGAGAGGAAACAACACCAGCAAAACATAGTTGGACTCGGCTGTTCTTGCGACTCAAAGAGTTGTCGTCTAGTCTTCACACCAATAGTAGAGTCACCAATGATATTTTCAGTATCATGCGCAGATTTCCATGTTTTCCTATTCTTAACAGGAATACTATCATCATCTATATCATGTACAGCATCATGCATGTCAACATTATTTGTATCATCAACAGATTTATCAGGAGTAGATGAGTCAACTAGAGCAGGCATGTCAACTGGTCTAGAAGACTTACCTTGAGCACTTACTTTCTCCTTGTCATCAGATTCGAGAGCTTTCATGAATGGATTGTAGGCTTGAACGGATTCATATACTTCTGAATCTTTGTCAGATTCGATCGTTAGATCAATTACCTTCTTACTGATCTTGTCGGCAGACGAGTCCTGTTGAGATTCATCGAAAACCACATGTGGTGTTTCTTCCACACAAAGAGTTGAGTAGTTAAATACCCTAAATGCTTTGCTAGTCGAGGAGTATCCTAAAAATATCCCCTCGTCTGCTTTAGCATCGAAAGCATTCAACTTGATCTTTCCATTGTTGTGAATGAAACACTTACAACCAAATATATGAAAATATGAAACTCTGGGTTTTCTACCTTTCCAAACCTCATAAGGTGTCTTGCCTAGAGCCTTGTTGATCGCGCTTCTGTTTTGTGAATGGCATGCAGTATTGATAGCTTCGGTCCAAAACTTTTGAGGAGTGTTGAACTCAGCTAACATGGTCCTACAGGCTTCTTTAAGGGTTCGATTCCTCCTTTCTGCTACACCGTTTTGTTGTGGTGTCCTAGCTGCACTAGTAAGATGCTGGATACCACATTTAGTACAGAAATCTTTAATATAGCAGTTAATGAACTCAGTTCCTTTGTCACTACGAATCTTGACAATGGACTGGTTCTTCTCAACTTGTAACTTCTTCAACAGTTCAGGCAGAAGTGTTTGTGTATCACTCTTCTTGTGTAGAAAGACTACCCAAGTGAACTTAGAATAGTCGTCTACAACAACAAGTGTGTACCTTCTACCATTCAAGGTTGGAGGAGTTATTGGACCATGAAGATCCATATGTAGAAGTTCTAGGACTCTACTAGTTGAGAGAGTAGGAATTGACTTAAAAGAACCTTTAACCTGTTTACCCTGTTGACAGGCCGTGCATACATGTGACTTGTAGTAAACTTAATTGGGAATACCTTCAACAAGGTAATCTCTGGCTATCTTATTAAGAACCTTAAAGTTTAGATGACAAAGGCGTCTGTGCCAGAGCCACCCAAGCTCTTTAGGATTCTTAGTAAGTAGACAGGTGTCCCTCGGACAACTGTTCCAGTTCACTATGTACACACTTCCTTGTCTTATGCCGACTAGTAGGACTGTGTGCGTCCTTTTGTCAATGATTTCGCATTTGCGGCTCTTGAACTGCACCTTGTAACCACGATCACAAAACTGAGAAACAGAGAGTAAATTATATTTCAAACCTTCAACATATGAGACATCTTGGATCTCAACGTCTCCATTCCGGATGTAACCAAATCCTTTAGTGACAGCAGTGGAGCTATCACCAAATATCACTTTTGGTCCTTCTTGCTCATGGTAGCTTGATAAGAGAGCCTTGGTACCAGTCATGTGGTGTGAACAACCACTGTCTATGTACCAGGTTTCTCCTACTGACCCACCCTTCTTATACAAGTCAAGTCGACCCTGCAATGAAGATATTCAATAATTTAGGTACCCATTTGTTTATTGGGGTCCTTGGGGGTTAGTCGTGTTCAGAGGAATCCAAATATACATTGGAGTCTTGAACAAGTTTGATCTTTTAAGCTTTCGCCCATATTTGTTACAAAATAAGACCTTGTTGTCCTTAACTGGCCTATCAGTCGAGTTCGGGTCTACTCTTTGGAGATAGCCTTTCGACTTAATCTCTACTTGAGCAGGCACTGGTCTATGATAGTCAGAGTAGGGCTTGTAAGCATTGGGTCCATACGGTTTATAGACGCGTTTGGGTCTTTCCTCACTAATAATATCATATGACAAAGGTGGAGGATATAGGACAGGTTGTGTACGATATTTCGGAGTTACCTGTCTAGGTCTAGACGAGTAGAGCTGAGACTGCCTTATGAAAGGAGGTCTAGGCTCTTGTCGTCTAGTCTGTACCTGTCTAGTACTCGTCTCCTCAGGATACCAGTCCTCGTATCTAACCTGGTTGGGTCGTCCACGATTAGTGGTCCTTTGAAGATTAGTTCTAGGTTGAACAGGCTTGTTGTTACCATTCTTTTTACCTCCCTTGGTAATCGGAATGTTAACTCGAGCTTGTTTAGGTACAGTACCTTTAGAAGGAGTTCCAATATCGTATAACATTGGTCCTTTTCCTTTATCATTTGGCAAAAGTCTTGTTTTAATAGTAGTAGGGTTCTTAATGACTCGAGTAGACGAGCTAGATGACTCAACACCTATACTTGTCTTGTCACCTGGGTCTCTATACCTATCTGACAATTCAAGGTTAATCTTTGAAGAGTTAACCAGGTCAGTAAGTTTGAGATCAAGTGTGACAACCTCGGTCTCTAAGAACTTATTACGTTCTTCAAGTCTATTGCACTTGCTCTTTAAAACATTAAATTCATTTCTCTCAGTTGCATGTGTCTTAAGTATGTCTTGATATAACCTGTCTGTCAATGCACACTTTTCTTTGAGTTGTCTTAACTCTTCAGTCAAGCGTTCATTTAGGACTGTTATATTAGGATCTACTTTGGACTGAGCTTCCTTAAGATCAATGATTTCTTGTTTTAATGCAATGTTTTCATCACTGACTTCGATGAATGCTTGATTAGCAAGTAGAAGGTCGTCTTCAATAGCACTAGTCGAGTGCTGAGGACTACTTCCTACTTCACTACTAGCAGTGTCACTTTCATCAGTTTTTGAATCATAACAAGATTGAAAAGATGTAGCAGATGATACCTCTTGGTCGATTTTAGCCATGCAACATAGGCCATCATCTACTATGAATGCTTCGTCGTGATCTTGATCAGTTGAGTGACTAGATACGGACGATGGCAACTCGTCTGAATCCGAATCAGAGTCATCATTGGCCATCATTGCCTTCTTGCCACGGTTGTATCTACTTTCTCTTCGAGCTTTACGTTCTTCTCGATCGTCAGTGCTCAGGTCTGGACATTCATATATGTAGTGACCTGGCTTTTCGCAGTTGTAGCACAAGAGATCATTAGTAGCCTTTTTAATAGGAGATTTATCCCTACGTTTATCACGTCTATCAGAACGCTGAATCTTCCTATCGTTAGACTCTCTATCTCGCCTATTACCTTTCGAGACTTCGTCTCTCCTTTCGGACGAGTTTCGGTCTCGTCTGGTCTCAGACGAGTTCTTAGAAGTAGACGCTCTATGATCCCTATAGAACTTCTTGTATCTTCCGAAACGTTTATTCAGCCTATCAAACTTTCTAACCATGAGGCTCACATGATCCTTCAGACTAAGATCAGTATCCAACTCATCTTTCGCAGAGGCAGACTTAGTCTTAGACTTAGACCTGTCTACCTTAGAGGACTTAGAAGAGCTAGACTTAAAGGCAACGTTCTTGGATACAGCATGTTCTCTATCACTACTGGCTAGTGGTTCATCTTCATCTAAATCAAACTCATGAGCCTTCAGAGTTTGAAACATGGTCTCTGCACTCCAAGCATCTATATCTTGGGTATTCTTAACTATCATCTTTACCATTTTCCATCGAGAATCTAAGCTCTTAAGAATCCTAAGATTGATTTCACGAGGAGTATAAGTTTTACCAAGAACTTCAAGGTCATTCATGATTTTAGTGAAACGAGTATCCAGCTGGTCAATAGTTTCTCCAGCTTTCATCCGAAATGATTCAAATCTTTGGACAACAGTGGATAATTTGCTCTCCTTGATCAGGGATGTCCCTTCACAAATGATAGCTAATCTGTCCCACATCTCTTTGGCAGTCTTACATTTTAACACTTTTCCTAGATACTCGTTAGGAAGGGTGTGTAAAATATAATTCTTTGCCAAACTATCCAAATTATTTTGACGCATTTCTTCTGAGGTTAGATCAGACCTTGGTTTCTTGACGAGGGTGCCAATTGGTTTGTCTTTGTCAAGGTTTGCAGTATTTGGAACCATTGTCACGATCGGACCCTCGGTCACAACAGAGATCATTAGATCGTGCGTGGAGCTGAAGATAGCCTCCATTCGCAACTTCCAGTAGTCGTAGTCTTGAACCTGAAACTTGGGTAACTTGTTAGCGCTGATCTCAAGAGACATGATTTCAAGAAATAAGTGCTAAGTAATTTTATGATCAAGAAGCAGATAGATCAGTAACAGGGAACAAGGAACAGATAGGACAAGTATAGATCAAGAACACGTAAGCAAGTACAATCACGGACCAAGACTTCACCCTTAGTCTTAAGTCGGTTATCAAGAAACAGCGGTTCGAAAACCACTGCTCTGATACCACTTGTAGGTCCCCAAAGTTGAGTTAATAACGAGTAAGCTAGTGAAAATGTCTAGAGGGGGGTGAATAGACTTTTCAAAAATCTATCGAAATATCAGAATACAATATGCGGAATAACAAAATTAATCAATGAGCCCAATCTAAGTTTATACTCAACTTATTAAATTCGAGAACTCTGTTCTATACTCAACTTGTCTTGTTTAGTTATGTGTGTAAACAATTAAACAGTTAAGCAATTAAAACAGTAAAGTAAACAACACAAACAATTTATAGTGGTTCGACAACTTGTCTACGTCCACTCTCACAACCCAGTTGTGATGTTTCCACTAAACTCTTCCAATCGAGTACAAAGTGTATTTTCCTGTGATTTTAAGTCCCAAGAAGAAGACTTAGATCTTCAAAGACTATACCACCAGATACGTCTTATGATCTTACTAGAAATTTAACAAGTATCTAGCACCTTGATAAAACAACAAAAAAAACTAAAAACTTATTCAGTTGTAGTCTTCTGATTCTTCACTTCACTTCTGACTATCTTTCTGAACTTCAATGAACTCTGTGAGTAAGCTTCAGTATGTAGCTTCAGTATGCGAAGTTGTAGTAACAGTAGTCTTCAAATGATAAACACCATGAAGTATTTATAGACTTCAATCTTCAAGAACTTAGGTAGTTGTAACCAACTCTTCTTGAAAACTAACTTTAACTGAATCTTCTTATCAATCCACGCGTTTCTTGTTACGAATTAGTTATTCCCATAACTAACTTCTTCATTCTTACCTTTACATACGTTTGTTGTAACTAACTTCAAGTTGACTTGTCTTGTGTAGTCTAGTAGATGCACTTGTCTTGTAGTCCATCAGTCTTGAGTAGTAGACTTCAACTCTTCTTCTTCAGTCTTCACGTGCGACCTTCAATAGTAGACTATACTAATCCTAACAAGACTATTACATTACATTAAGCTTGTAGCTTAGTCAACTTATAAACTATACAATCAATCTATTACATTCAAAAATCATGAGCTCTATACAACAATTATCATAGCTCAATAACAATCTAACATATACAAATAGCATATATGAAGTACTTATAAATCTGTACTTATCTTTTAATATAAAACAGTACTTGTCTTTCATGTGAACTCTACTGGTCTGTTCAAGATGACTTCAACTCAACTAGACTAGATTAGTCAACACTTATAAAATATTCAAACTACTTTTGGCTTATCAAAACTTCATCTTATCTTTTCATCATTTAGGACTTGTTCTAGGATTCATCTTATCTTTTATAAGCATTTTAAAATACAAATGACAACACATTCTCTTATTTAAAGATGACATGAATTATCAAATACATTAATTATCATCAAATATATTTTGGCATCAGCCATTATGTTAGACATTTATTCGCTATACTTTTGATGTCGTCAAGTATGACTTCTCCAAATGTTATTTTTGACAAGACGTGGAAGTGTCTTTCAGACGACCTACTAAAGGCAAAGGAGGGTGTTGCAAATGCAAGGTATTTGTTACACTTAATTTCTAACAAATTTTAAATCTTTATCCTATTTATTTTACTAGGTTTTAAGTTATCACATTACATCAAAAATATTATCAATTTCAGTTCTGTAACTTACGGCGAGTTCAATTTTAGTATTTTAACTTTGCATTTTCTCAATTTTATTTCTGGCCATATTAATTTCCTTAATTTTTTTTTATAAAGTTTTTGACAATTATTTTTATTTAGAATTTCTTAATTATTAAAAGTAAAAGTTGTGCAATTGTATTTTCAATCAACTAGCACACATTTTAATTAGGCCATAATTTAATCTTTATCCTTATATACTATCATGATTTTAATTAAACTGTTGACAAATGTTCTGTATATTATTCTACAAAGTACATGTTCTCTATATTATTCTACAAACTTCTACAAATACTACACATTTATATCTAATGTTCATAAATTGTTCTCCTAACAAGTATACTCAATAATATTTCATCACTTCATTTTCTATGTTGTACTCTAAATTTCTTATGTTTATTTTTTATAATTTTATAAGAATTTTAAAATACAAGTTATACCTGCATACCTCATGCACGTACGAAAATATTATTAGACAAAGACTCACATATTACAACCATACACAAATAACAACACATTCTCTTATTCAATCTGAACTTATGTAAAAGTATTGTTGGAGATGACATGAATTATCAAATACATTAATTATATAAAATCTTATTAAATAATAATATATATTTTTTTTTAATCCCGCGAAATTCGCGGGTCTTACACTAGTTTTTTAAATACTAGTGCACGCCCCGCGTAATACGCGAGATTATAAAAAAAACATTATTTAAATTTTTTTTATTTAATAAGATTCAATATTACATCCAAAAAAATTCTGCCAATTTTAGAGTAAAGAATTAATGAAAATGTAAACAACTTTCTTCGAAATTTATAATAAATACACTCCATTAATAATTATTGATAGGATCGTTCATAAAATTTTGAGACTCTTCTTAATGTTTAT
Organism: Galeopsis tetrahit; assembly: GCA_963675135.1. NCBI lineage: Eukaryota > Viridiplantae > Streptophyta > Magnoliopsida > Lamiales > Lamiaceae > Galeopsis > Galeopsis tetrahit. The sequence continues at coordinate 62,999,663 of OY776134.1, read as the reverse complement.
GTAAGATTGAGAAGCCCAAACAAAAGAAACTACATCTTAAAGAACTAATGAAGATATCTTAAAGAAGCAATGAAGATAAACATTAAATCATAATCATCAAAAACATTTATACATCATAAAAGATATGAAATCTTGAACTCATGATAGAAATACATTGAATATAAAAGTTAAATATACAAACACACATGAAACTTATAGACCTGTTACATGAAATAATTTAGAATGTATAAAATTCTGGAAAAGTCCCATATGTCCAACATGAGAAATTAGTCTAAAAGATTAGTTTGAAGCCGTACCAATCCACCAGGTTCAAGTCCTTCATAGTTGCATAATTCATCGTTACCACCCATCAACACCTAAAAAATGAAAAACGCAAATAAGTTTTTTGTTACAAACTTACTGTTCACAAAATTAATCACAGGTTCACCACAACACATTTGTCAAAATGCCACCCAGGATTTTTTAATACCAAATGATTCCAAAATCTGGAAAAAACCTGAGAATGTAGAGAATAAGAGTGAAAAATGAAGCAGAGACATGAGGAAAAAACACAATGACAAATATATGAATTAAAGGCTGAAACTTTTCATATCTTAAGTTTTAGACCCTTGCAATAAAATATTTGAATCACTTTTATTGTTAGAAAAGATTTTAGAACTTCATACCTAAATAACCAATAGGACTCTAGGCTGAGTTGCAATATTGAATTTAAAATATAAATATGCACAGAAAAATATAAATAAAACTGAAACTAAGAAAAAAAAAGAATAAAAAATAAACTGAGAGAGAAAATATTAACAAAACTCAACAATTTCTGAAATTCACTATCTTTTAAGGGAAGATGAAAAAAAATAAAATAAAATTGAGATCAAACTCAACTATTACTACTGAAACTTACTATCCAAAAAAATCATAACATTACTCCCAAAGCGACCCAATAATGAAAAGTTTGTTTCCCTGAAATAAAAAAAAAAAAAAAAAAAAAAATTGTATCAGAAACCTTTTCAATATAAGATAAAACAAAAGGCCATACAGAGAAAATTGAGAAGGTCAAACGATTAATAGATGATCTCGGCAGTAGCGACCGTATTCAATTTTTAATTGAAATTGAACTAAAATGAAATCAGATATTTGTGAATTCAGACCCTCAAAGAATGTAAGGACGAAGAAGAGGCGGAAAAGAAGTGAATACTAATGGTAAATGTAAGATAGATAAGATGCAAGATGGGGAAGAATACTCACCGTAAAATGCTAAGATGAGAGATGGGAGAGAATACTAACTGTAAATGCAAATAGAAATTGAGAATATAAGGGCTTTATTATTTCAAAATACATTATTTAAAGAAATAAAAATAAAAAGATTAAGAATTGAAAAGTAAAAAAAGAGGCGGTTTTAAAAAACAGTAAATTTGTTTTTTAAGAATTTAAAAGTAAAAAAAAAAAGGTGTTTTTTAAAAAATAACCGACTCATAAAAATGCAGTATTTTAAAATGAGGAAAGGAGAGTAAGCCACGTAAGATTTGAGAGAACTGTGAAATAGACGAAGTAAAGATAGGTGCATGAGCTTATGTACGATGATACTCCAATATTTTGAATAGGAGTGATTATAATCTACATTAAAAGGCTTAGTTAGTTCAGTTTGAGTAAATAACATTTTTATTACTGTGGAAAAGTTCCTTAATTAAACTCATTGATGTTTTTTAAAATAATTTAATAGATAATATAATTAAACGTTTTTTTAATTTGAATTTAACATATACTCCACGATTTAAAAAGAAAAAAAATCACAATTCAATTCAAATTAAATTAATTTTTTTTTGACACAGAAATTTAATTAAATTAGTGCAACGATTAAATTGGGCCCAATGTTTATAAAAACATTGCTCAATGTTTAAATTCACTCCAACTGAAACCCTACTTACTTCTCTCCTCAAAACTCCTCTTTCTTCCAGCAACCACTGAACATGAGAGGAAGACGAGGCGGCGGAGCAAAATTCAACTCGAGCACTGACCGAATACTCCGGCGCCACATAATTTCTGCTGGAAAGAACTACACCACCGTTGAACAACTGGTGGATCACCTCCGTTCTTCCTATCCACACTATGCCCGCCACAAGATGCAACCCTTCACTAAACGCGTGGAGAGTGTTATGCAGGATTCGAGCAGAAGAAACGATGCCATTGATGAACCTGACGATGATTTTGATTCTCCAATTACAAAGAAAAAACGGAAAACTGATATGAAGGAGGAAAAGTTGCAGCGCATTGAAGCTCAGCATTTGAGGCGTAGGAATATTGACGCTACAAATGATAGCGGTGGTGTGTCATCGTCCTCTATAGCATCCGTTAGTTCTTCGGGAGAAGAAGATGATTCATCTGATCAAGAGACATCAACGTCGGACGATACCATCTATGCCGAAAAATTTGAGCCGGTTTTTGACTTGACGAAGTCATTGATGAGGGAAAATTTGAGGGGGAAATCGAAGAAATTGGGGGATGAAAGAGAGGTTAAGGAAGATATAGAAATGGAGGTTGTGGACAACAGGGGTGTGAAGGATGTATGCTTAGTGAATGAGGAAGGTAAATTAAGTGATGGACTGGGTGAGTTTAGTAAGAATGCTAACAATGGCAGGGATGGTAATGAGATTAACGGGCCAATGTTTAAGGATTTAGGGGGAATGGCTGAACCCATTGAACAATTGAAGAGAAGGGTCCTTATGCCATTCTATCATCCACAGATACCGCTTCACTTTGGAGTGAAACCTACTGCAGGGATTTTATTACATGGGCCACCAGGATGTGGGAAAACGACGATGGCTCAAGCCATTGCAAATGAGACTGGAGTGCCATTTTACAAAATTTCGGCTACTGAATTGGTTTCTGGAGTTTCAGGTATTGCACCTGACTCAGGGTTGAAGAATGTTGATGTTTTGTAATTGGATTATTATATTTCAGTTTGTATGTATATTTTCTGCTGTTGGAGGCTTTAACTTGAATAGTCGCATGACTTTTGGCAGACATATCAAGAATTTGAAATCATGTTGCATTGGTCTTCTACCTGTGATCTGGAAACCTCTTTATAAGACTGCAACTCTCTAGGCTGGAGAACTTGTACAAAACCTAAATTTTCCTCCATTTAATCAATCCGTTAGTTTTATTATAGAAGATTTCAACCATACTTTATGTTGGTATTTTAAACAGCTAACTTTGTGATTTGATTGTGAAACCCATGTTTCGATTACCTTTGATTTGAAAACTCTTTTAGAATTTTGTTTACATTGATATTTTGTGTGTATTAGTGTATCTATATTTTTTTCTTTCTGTAATGTGCTCAATTCTCATTAAAACCCTGAAACACGCATCTCCTTCTTTGGAAAGCTAGTTTGGGGTAAAGGAATATCAAGAATTTCACATTTTGTTTCCCCTAAATTCCTCTGTATGCCTTATGTTCAAACCCAAGTCTCTATATGGCTTCTTTAGTTGTATGTAGTTTAGACTTTTGAGTTGTTCTCTGATTATATAATTTTTTCGACATGATTCAGTTTGTTAGATGTTGTGTTTTGTAGAACTTAAAGCTCCACCTAGGATTCATATCCTCTCTCCTTTCTGATCTCTTTTCAGGTGCATCAGAAGAGAACATTCGAGATTTGTTCTCGAAAGCAAACAGGACAGCACCATCTATTGTATTTATTGACGAAATTGATGCAATTGCTTCAAAAAGGGAAAATTCACAGAGGGGAATGGAACTCCGCATTGTAACACAATTGATGACATGCATGGATGAAGCATGCAGGCTCATAAAACCTACGACTGACAATGCGGGCTCTGAAAGTTCAAATGGCAGGCCTGGCTATGTGCTAGTGATTGGTGCAACTAATAGACCTGATGCTGTTGACCCTGCCTTGAGGAGGCCCGGACGATTTGATCGTGAAATTGTATTAGGAGTCCCAGATGAACGTGCTCGGGTTGAAATATTAAAAGTTCTAACGCGTGATCTTAAAGTTGAAGGTGTTTTTGATATTGTGAAAGTAGCTAGGTCCACTCCGGGTTTTGTTGGAGCAGATTTAGAAGCACTAGTTAACGAGGCTGCTAACGTTGCAATGGATAGAATCATAGACAAGCGAAAAGAACAGATGGATGAGGCTCATAATGAAGATTGGTGGAAGCCACCATTGTCAGATGAAGAGATAAAAAATATTAGGATAACAATGGCTGATTTTGAGGTATCTCATACTTGGTCATACTCTATGCATTGGCAAACATTGTATGATTGATTGGGTGCTAATGTTGAGTTGTGTCTACGTTCTGTTCTTCCTTTTGTCTGTCTTTGGGCATCCTTAGAAATCTCCTTCAACTAATATTATGTCTGAGTCAATGAACCCTTTTCTTCTCTGCTGCTTGACTAAAGTTTTGGATGATTAGAGGAGGAAATGATATTGTGCAGTGACAAACACATCAACTAGATAATCAACATTTTTTTCATCAATCTGTCTTTGCTTGATGATATGCAATGCAATCTAATGACCTCACCTTTTCTACCTTGCATTCCTGTGCAGAAAGCAGTTATGGTTTTGTGCCTATGTACAATGGGTTGTGGGTGGGCTTGTGATTATATATGCATCTTGATGCACGGACTAAATGTGCACTATATGAAGTGAGGGGTTTCCTCTTCATTGGCGTATATTCAAAAACTAAATTTCTACCTGTCTCTGGTCACACATAGGCTTAGATGCATGCACAAAAATATGCCACTTTTCTCATTGAAATAAAGTACTTTGCCTTGACTTGGTTCTATGTGTTTTTTTTTTTTTTTTTTTTAACTTTAGTTCCCTTGCTTTCCTTCTTTCAAAGTTTTTTTTAGCATAATCACAAAATTTGTCTACCTTCTCATTTTAGAGTCTATCAATTCACTACATTGCCCCGTAAAACCTGGTTTTTGTTTCTGGATTAGCTTTGGTGGCTCAATGAAGATGCATTTCAAGTTCACATATCAGTATACCCTGAAGAAAACTAGAGTATCCTTTTAAAACTTGCAACATTTGACCAACTAGCTAAGAAATAATGCACATGATAAAAAGTTCTTCAAATAAAGGCAACTAAAAGTGGCCTCTCCTTTTCATCTCTATTAATTGGAGTTTTGTCATTCATGTCCTAGTTTTAATATCTTTTTATTTTTGCTGGTGTTTTGATGCATATGATTCATATAACTTTTGCCAGGAATCTGCTAAAAAGGTCCAACCTTCTTCTAGAAGAGAAGGATTTTCTAATATACCAAATGTGAATTGGGATGCCGTTGGAGGTCTGCATTCATTGAGACAGGCTTTTGACCGTTATATTATAAGGCGTATAAAGTTTCCTGAAGATTATGAGGTATCCTTTTTTATATCTTAATATGTCAAGCTCATTTAAATGGTTTTGCAATGGAACCACACCTATTTTATTTTGAGTTTCTCAGTAGGCAACTCAAATCTGAACTTTTTGCATGCTTTATATATTATCAAGTACCACAGCTTTAAATCTTTGCTCTTCAATAGAACTTTATTGCAACTGTGCTCTTGTATCTCTGGAAGCTAGTCAGCTGACCACCCACAGAGAAAAAAAGTTCTTTGATAGATTCCCCAATTGTTCTTTTGTTAAGCAACTCTCAATGTTTTGCACTTTTGAATAAGTTATCAACTTGGCAGGGACTTGGGCTGGACACAGAGACAGGCTTTTTACTTTATGGTCCTCCTGGCTGTGGAAAGACATTGATCGCCATGGCTGTTGCCAACGAAGCAGGAGCTAGTTTCATACATATCAAGGTTCTTTTTTGAATTGTATTTCTCCACAATTCAGTTGGTGACAAAATTCACATGTTTCTTACTATTATTATTTTTTCTGTACATCAAGGGTCCTGAACTTCTGAATAAATATGTTGGTGAAAGTGAGTTAGCAGTTCGAACAATATTTAGTAGGGCAAGGACATGTTCCCCATGCATACTTTTCTTTGATGAGGTACTTATTTTTCTTTTTTGTTTCTGTCTCGCTGCTGGTTATTTGCCCAGAATTTTGTATAATGCTTACTCTTGTGACCCCCTTTCTTTCTAATGCTCATGTGTAATGCTGTGTTGAACATCACTTTATGGAAGAAAGCATTATGGTGTGATAATTTGTAAATTTGCCTATTATCATGAGAGCATAGTCCTAACGTTCATTGGGTTCATGCTATCCCTCTAAATTGTATGAAAATGTTTTTCAACACATCATGTTCAGCTTGAAAAATTATGAGCAGAAGTGGATTTGAATAAGATCAAGAAAATATATACTTTGCAATGTTCTAATCTGAAAAGAAAAAGAAAAACCTTAGAACTCTCTAAAGCCTTTTAAAACCCCTCTTAGAATAGTGGTAAAAGAGTCGTGCCTGTTGACATCTCTTCCATTGATGATACACCAGGATAGGCCGATAGGGTACTCCTTCCTGAATTAGGTTTAAACTCGATTAGTTAATGGATAAAACTCGCTGAACAAGAAAAGGAGACCTAGAAACTTCACGATCTGATCAAGAGATGATATTCTGATTTTAAGTTACCCAATTTCATAGAAATTCCAATCTTAGAAATTGCTAACTAAGAATTATCTTTGGTTCTTCTTCCTTGTTTTCTTTCTTTAAGCATAAATAATCTACCTCTGCCAGCTATGACACACTTTTTTTCTTGCTACTCCAAACAAGCTGCAACTTACATGCACGATGGCGAAATATGTTTGAGATAGCTGACCTCACATAATGGGATAGAGGCTTAGTTTTTTGTTTTGTAATCTGCAACTTGCGCAACCGACTTATTCCCTCCGTCTCAGGTTATTTTGGTCATTGAGTGATTATGTTTCTTATGCTGACACATTCTTTTCTATCAGGTGGATGCATTAACCACAAAGAATGATAAAGAAGGGGAAGGAGTTGTTGGACGGATCTTGAAACAGGTTAGTAAAAGTAGCACTTTTCCAAAGGTTTCTTTATTATAATGTATTTCTCAGTTAACAATTACAAAAATATTCATTGAGAATGGACAATATTTTCCACTGTAGCTACTGATAGAGCTAGATGGTGCCGACCAACGAAAGAGTGTTTTTGTAATTGGTGCTACAAATAGGTAGGGGTTATTGCTTCAAGATCTTTGGTCATTTTCATAAACGGGGAAGCTAGAAGGATTCTTCTAAAATGTTCATCATTGATCCCTTTGCCCTATTTCGATCTCTTATCTTGCTGCAATTTTGGCAGGCCTGAAGTCATCGATCCTGCATTGCTCCGACCAGGAAGATTTGGGAAGCTTGTGTATGTTCCTCTCCCTAGTGCAGATGAACGAGGAATGATCTTGAAAGCTCTTGCTCGTAATAAGCCTGTAGATGCCACTGTGGACCTCATGGCCATAGGAAAAGACAGTGCGTGTGAAAATCTCAGTGGCGCTGACCTATCTGCTCTGGTATATATCTGTCTGCCTTTTGGTTCTTATTTAATCCTTTTGTATAAATTTATAAAGGTCAGGGGAATTTCTTTTACCCATTTAATCACCTTGTCATGTCTTTCACCCATTTATAACACTACTGAGGTAAGATATTGTGTGACGTGAATGATTTTTTGCTTTGATGATGTCAAAACGAACAGTCGCATATTATTATGTAACACCCTTGCATAGCTTTTTTTTTTTTGGATGTTATTTTTTGATAAGTTGCACGTTTTCTGAAATGATAGATGAGTGAAGCTACTTTTGAGTGTGCTGAAGAAAGGAGGACGTGTGGAAGTTCTGACATACCCATCAAAGGCGAACATTTCAAGAGCGCATTGAAGAAAATATCCCCCTCTGTTACGAACAAGGTGATTCTGGTTTTACTGAATTTACATCCTCACTAACTACCTTCCTCGCCTCACATTTGCATATTTTCGTGTGCAGCAAATTGAACATTACAAGATTTTGTCACGAAACTTGAGAGCTGCCTGAGAGTAGAGTTATGCTTCAAATGCAGCAGTTTCCAGTTTGTCTGATGAATGTGTGTGTGGTGTGATCAATACAATAGTCAATAGGTACATATATATATATATATATAATGTATCTTTCATTCTTTCTATTGGCGGAGGAAGATTTTTTCATTTCCTGAGGATTTAAAAAAAAAAAAAAAAAAAAAAAAAAAAAAAAAAAAAACTTAACAGAACAGGGTCGATTTTTTTTTATTATTATTGAAAGTGTACTCGAAATATTGTGAACCAAGAGGTAATACGAAAAAATAATCAAATATACTCCCTACTTTTATTTGATGTTCTAGGGTATCAACTTTCTTTGATGCTTTAACATATCTTTTTTTCATTTTTTTTACCCTTCAATTCTAAAAAAACTCTCATAATTTTAAGTTTATCTTAATTAATTAGGGAAGAAATATTGTTTCTCAGAGAACACGTATAGATGGTATTTTTATTTAAAATTAAACAAAAATAACAACACGAATTAATAAGAGGTTCCACTCCAACATACAATTTAGGCCTTAAATAACTCGATAATTAAATTGAATACCGTATGCTTATATATTAAAAAAATCAGCTATGGAGTAATATACTGCTTCCATTCTTTAATCTCCTAACAATGGAACTAAGAATGCCTCCCTTACGCAGGTGAATATAGACGTGAACTCTCTACAAGTTCGATTATAAATTCCGTTAAAAAGTTACTCATACTAAATTGTTTACTGAAGTCGAGAATTCAGTTCACAAGTGAAACAGAACAGTAGAAAATTAACATAAATTAATTAATTTTACACATCACTCTTAAATAAAATGGAATTCTTTCAGCTTCTGAAGCAGCTAAGGGCCCTAATAAGCCCCCACAAACCCCACCCTCTATCATTATTGATTACTTTGCCGTCATGGTTCGGAGATCCAAACATCGCCGGCGGAGGCGGTGATGGTGACGAACACTGGCGGCGGAGGCTCCTCTGCCGGTTCTTGATATCCCTTAGTTCCACCACCGGTGAAAACCCAAACATCAACAAGTACCATTTACCTTTCCCTGAGGCTGATGCAGTAAATACCGACATTTTACCGCGCCCTTTCCTAACAATATTCTTATTTGTGTTGTACATTTTCTTGGAAACTTCTTGTCTCTTTTGAGCTTCCTTCCAGTTCCATTTAAAGAGTTGTTGCCCATAACGCTTTCTCTTGTTGATTGTCTGATTAATCTTGATCTCTTCACATGTTTGTTTGAAAGGGATGAGCTTACCGCAGAAGATGATGTTTTCCGGCGGTGGAATGGCGGCGGAGAGTTTGTTGGTGAAGAACTCAAAATAGTCTTCTTGGCAGGAGGAGGAGGAAAGGGAGTTGGAGGCTAAGGAACAATCAGCACTTTGATCACTATATAATGGTAGATCACATAGAGAAAGTGTTTCTTCTAATTCATATGATGATTCTTCTATTGTGTTGTTATTATGCATGTCTTATGGATTATTTTGAATTTGAAGTTGAAATATAAGAGTAGATTGGAGCATATATAAGTGGACAATATATATTAAATATCAAGGCTATGAATATGAAAATAGTTTGGTGGCTTTTCCACTTAAAAAAATGGTTAAGGAATGTCGATGGCTCTAGCTAGGATTTTGGATTTCTTCTAGATCCCACCATTAATTCATTTTTATCTATAATAAAATATTTTTATTTCGTTTCATTTGTACAAATTTACCCTTCATATACAATTCCAAACAAATATTTTTTTAGAGATACATATATAGGGAAGAAACATGAAAAAATAGCTAAAACAACATTTTGAAAAAAAAATTCAGCCAAAAAATAACAAAATAATATGAAACGTATACATAATATGCATTTGCTTACTGTATTAAATAATACTATGGTGATTAATTTAATTAAATGTAGAGATATGTACAACGAACTAACAGAATATTAAATCGTATAAAGAGTTGTCCCTATTCTGTTTCTCTAGAAGAGGTACAGGGGTTAGGAAAATCAATACTTGTACCATGTTTTGGGGCACAATTTCTGCATAAATATAGTTTAAATTAGACTAGATTTGTGATGTTACCATCATCTATACACATTTTTATTAGTCAAATAACAGCATGTCCCACATCCATATTATTCCGTGACATGTTTGTTTGGTACTACACCTACTTTATAGAATATATAAATTAATATATAATTACACAATGCTAACTTTCATAAACCAATCTTAAAACTTTAGGTACATAAAACTATATAGAGAATCAATCTTGATTGTAATCACGCATTCAATCGATTTTTTTTTATCATTATATTGTATCCCTAGGGTTAATCTACCACGTCTTCATCAGAATAAAACAAAATCCTCTCTTCAAATTTATGTGTTCTTATTTTATCTTTTTTTTGCATGACTATTGTAATTGTTTTTTTAAATCTTATCTTAATGAATAATGACAAGATATACCAACTAGATTGTGTTGTAATTCCTTTATAAAGATTCGTATTTGAGTCAATGACTTAACAACAAATTCGGAATTTAATGGTTTTGAAGAGTGGCGTGCATGAATTGCATAGTTAGTAGTCAGGTTGTTAATAAGATATTTAAAATAATAATAATAATAATGAATTACATGACATATGGACATGTCATTTTTTTTCTTCTAGAATTGGTCCACACCCTGCCGCCTTGCCTTAAAACCGTTAATTTAATTTTGGCAGCCCTAATAATACTCACAAGCACTTTGATTTTCATTCTCTTAATCATCATTAATCTTTGAATCTTAATGATCAATTTATCGAGTTTGTTGTCTCTTGTGCATTCTTGTACTCAAATTTAAATGAAGGGAACAAACTCTTCTTTTATATTCCATAAAAAATCGATTAATATCATGATGTCAGCTGCGCCCGTTAGGATATTGGAGGCGTACATCCATTTTTCAATAAGTATACTAGCACCCTTTAATGTTAATGATCGCGATCCGCGAGATTTAAATCTGATCGGACATGACCCGTAAAATTTGGGTTGAACAACTCAAATTGAATGAGAGACTTTATCGTACTCCATGCATTTTTTAACTAATAAGTACTATATACATTTTTTTTAATAAAAATTACATGCACATTTAATTAAAAGATACATGCATTTTCACTAAGTATACTAACATTCTTTAATGTTAATGAATCGCAAAATTTTAGTTGAACAGGTTAAATGAGACGAGTGCATAGCTCTGATTATTGTGTGAGAAAAATTTAAATTCATTGTAACTATACCAATTTATCCATTAATTCTTAATTTCTTACTTTTATTTCTTTTAAATTAGCTATGGATTTTAAGCTGGGAAATAAGTAAATTTAATTTCACATAGGAAGAAGAAAAGTCCATATCCTTGTAGTATGTGTTAGGCAAATAGTAACCGAATTCGTCGTTAATCACTTTACATTCATTTGAAACTGCATATTTCCATCCAATCTAGAAGGTTTTGTTGGTTTAAATAAGCACCAAAGTTTACAAATAAGGAAATGAAATAAACAAATAAAAATTGTAAATTACTAACCATAGAAATTTACACTAAAAAATAAAATTCACAGACTTTCTTCTTTTAACAGTTTTCTAAAAAATACAAATTCAACAAACTGCAACAACGAACCGACTCCAACACAAACAACGACAACAAATGGTAAAGTTGAGTTAAGATTGAACATTTACCCATAAAACGAACACAAACAACGACAATAAATGGTAAAGTCGAGTTAAAATTGGACATTTACCCATAAAACGAACAATGTCTCGGCTATTGTACACGGTTTGATGCGATGTTCTCAAATGTAAAACGACTTCCGTTTCTTTGACGATCAAAAACCACAACGTGAAGAGCTATGGCGTAATGAAATGACGTAAAAACTGAAGTGCACTCTAAATGCTAATGCAAATTATACAACGTAACACACTATTGTATATTTGTATTTATATAAAAGTGGTAGGGCAATACTAATATACTGTATAGAAATGTTTGTAAATAAAAAATAGAATGAATGATAGGTAGAATTATGGGATTGTATTGTATTTTTGATGTTTGAAATCCAGATATTAGATCTAAACATAGGTTTAGAAATCCTAAATACATATGGAGGTTTTAGCTAAGATATATTACTCTAATAAAAAGCAAATAAATCAGAAAGGGCATTTGGTCTAGTGGCATGATTCTTGCTTAGGGTGCAAGAGGTCCCGAGTTCAATTCTCGGAATGCCCCTTCTTTTTTTATCATTATTTTTCGATATTTGAACAAAGATTTTTTATCCTATTGGACCTATTTTATCGTCAAATTAATATTCCGCTATTTATTTTTTGGGAATTGCAAATTTATAAAAATATTTGATTGATAATATACTATAATTATTGATATTTTTTAATATTTTATAAATAAAATATTCTTCTTATGAATATGAATGATCAAGAAAATTGGATATTTTTTCTTCAAAAATTAAGGAAGCGGATGTAGCAGAGTTTGGAACAGAGGATAGGTGCCCACACATACACCTGGTGTATTCTGAAATAGCAGTACAAATATGAGCTGCCTGGCTGCAGTAGTAGCCAATCACATTTCCCACGGCAAAAACCTCTCCACCATTTTCATTTTCATTTTCATGGCGGAGAAACCCAACAAAGACCCCTCCAATTACTACATGGAAACCGCCAAGGCCGAGCGCCGCGTCTGGCTCATGAAATGCCCTCCCGTCGTCGCACAAGCCATGCAAAACGCTAACCGCCAGCCTCCGCCGAACGACTCTTCCGCCGTCGGCCCGATCGTCGCTAAGGTCATCATCGCCGTCGATCCACTACGTCCCAACGATGACCCCAAGGTCTACATTATCGCTAAATGCCCCCATAAATCTCTTTCTCTTTCGATTTCTTTTTTTGCCTCTTTTCGAGTGTGATTATTTATTTATTTATAGGATGTCTTATGTGATACCATCAGAGTATAATTTGGGGCTTTAGAAGAAATGAGTGTATATTTGTGAATTCTCTCATTATCTCGTACAAATCTCTGTCAATTAGTTATCCCTACTTTGCTTTGGTAATTATTTGACATTTATGTGTTGGGATTTTGCATGCATGTGTTTGTTTGTGTATATATTGTCAAGATTCCCCCCATCAAAAAAGAAATTGCATGTGAAGAATCAAGAATCAGTGTGATAACAGTTATAGAAGCTAGACAGTTTATTTGTAACTAAAATCAATTGCTCTGGGGAAGCCCAAAAAGATTCAAGAACCTCATCTCATCTGTAATTTTAATTTATTGTCAAGATTTCAATGTGATAACAGTGATACAAGCTTAGACAGTTTATTTGTTACTAAAATCAAATACTCTGGGGAAGCCCAAAAAAGATTCAAGAACCTCATCTCACCTGTAATTTTAATTTATTGTCAAAGATTCATCAATGTGGTAACAGTTATAGAAGCTAGACAGTTTGGTTGTTACTAAAATTATTACTCTGGGAAAGCCCAAAAGAATCAAGAATCTCATCTTACCTCTAATTTTAATTTATTGTCAAGATTCATCAATGTGGTAACAGTTATAGAAGCTAGACAGTTTAGTTGTTACTAAAATTATTACTCTGGGAAAGGCCAAAAGAATCAAGAATCTCATCTTACCTGTAATTTTAATTTATTGTCGATTAATCAATGTGGTAACAGTTATAGAAGCTAGACAGTTTAGTTGTTACTAAAATTATTACTCTGGGAAAAGCCAAAAGAATCAAGAATATCAATTTACCTGTAATTTTAATATATTGATCAATGTATATATTGTCAAGATTCAAGAATCTCATTTTACCTGTGATTTTAATAATAGTAGATTTTTTGGGGGGAAACAACTACCCCCTCTTATGGTTACAAAAGTAGTGCATTTGTGCATTTACTTTCAAATTAGGTGATCTTAACCATGAAGAAAATGTGGTCAGTTTAAGTCTGTCAACCTTATTTCACTTTTGTTGACACTTCTCCTTTTGAAATTGTATGAAACAGTGATTTTTCATTATCATTCGCCAGTGTGTGTATGATTTTTTTTGGGGGTGCAGGTGTAAATAAAATTTTAAAAACTATTCTCTGTACATGACTGGGTGCTTATGCTCAACTGTAAGCTTTCTTGCTTGTGTTAGTAATTGGTGCATTGGCACTCATAGATTGTACATGTATTATTATGTAAGGGGTGGCTCTTCTGTAATTTAGGAAAAAATGGCACTTTCAAGAATTATTCTTTGTTCTTAGGCGTAATGAGGCTACTGTTACTTTCACATATTTTTTACCTTCATGTGTGGCATAGCTCAATTTTAACAACAGAACACACTTTTGGCGGTTTTTTAGACTAATTGTATTGAGGCTATATATATCCTTATTTAAACTCTCTTCCAATTTTCTCTTTATTTTATCAGTTTGTTATGGAGTTGGCTGACACTGGAGATAGAAACTTGCCCAAACAATTCTCAATGGACATGACCAAAGATATTCCTCCTATGGCTGTATTATCCGAGTCATCTCAAGGTCACTCTTTTAACTCTCTTTCTGAAAATTACTAGTGATCTATATTGGATTATAGTGTCATTTTAAGACTTGTTATTTGATTAGTAATGTTTCCGGAGCTAAATCTGTGCTATGTAGGTAGGCCCACTGTGGAGGGGAAAATAGAGAATAGATTTGACATGAAGCCTCATAAAGAATACATTGAAGACTATAGTAAACTATGCAGGGAGAGGACAAATAAATATAATACTAGAACCAGACAAGTACAGGTGATTGATAATGATAATGGACTGTGTATGAGGCCGATGACTGGAACGTTTGATATTAAGTCATCTGGATCAACGGTACTTGATCATAATCCCATCTTTTTTTACCTTGTACAATATTGCATTTTGGAACTGAATTTAATTTTCAACCGTGAATAGGAGAAAAAAGTTCAAGCCAAGGGAGTAGAATCCAAGAGAACAAGAAGAGCCCCTGAAGAAATGGAGAAGATCATGTTTAAGCTCTTTGAGAGACAACCAAATTGGACACTCAAACAGCTCATTCAGACAACTGATCAGCCTGAGGTAGTATGCAAAACATTTTTTCGAAAAAAGATTAGATACTCTATCTTTCCAAGTATTAATTAATGTCGTTCCTGGCAGCAATTTCTCAAAGACATGCTTAAGAGTCTATGTGTGTACAACAACAAGGGGGCGAATCAAGGATCGTACGAGCTTAAACCCGAATACCGAAGGTCAGAGGACACGTCTTAACTACGTTTCTCATGGCAACATTGTTGGAGTTAATTAATTCTACTCTTGTCTAAACTACTTGGGAACCTCTTTTATCATTTTGAGTGTTCACCTAGCTCCTAGTGACTACTGTTAAGCTTTAAGCTTCAGATTTATTTATTTTTAAACTTTAGAATTTCTGATTTTTTGTTGGCAAAAATATATGATGCACAGAGTTGGTGTGGAGTATTTTGTCCATTTGGCATGTCCAAAAATGAAAACCCCTCTAATTGGACACCTAACTAGTTTAAACTAGTTAACTGTTTTAATGAAATACTAAAAATCGAGCCAAGTTTTTTTTTTTTTTTAACTGGATAGTTTATTTGTTACCAAAATCAATTACGCTGGTAAATGCCAAAATAAATAAATAAGCCCAACTGTTAAGTTTTTGTATTGTACCAGAAGTTGTTACGACTTTCACGATATATGAGATGACAGTTAAGCATGAAGATTTGATTTTAAATGAAAAGGTCAAAATATAGACCAATTCTCTTGGTTTTTTTTTTTTTTTGAATTACATTAAATAACCATCCCTTATCCCGAATCTAATGTCTACGTAGTGGTGCTAACCACGTGAGCTATCACACTTTGTCGATCAATTCTCTTGGTGATATCTATTCAATTTTATTAAAAATATGTCATGTGTGTAATGCTAATTCAACCATGATTTTAATTTAATTATAATGTAAAAATTAAAATATATGTAAGTTATTTAAAATTTAATTGTATGAGATATACACGTCAATTGTGAAAGTTCATTTTTTCCACCCCTATTACCCCAATTTATTAAAAAAACACGCCCAAATATATAATGTCTGATAAAAGTCCGTGTGTAAATTTGACTAAAAGTTCTCAATATGACAAGCTGCGTCTCGCAATCCAAAAGAAATAAAAGTTCTTGTATATCTTGCTTATTTGCAAATGTAACATTTATTTACACATTTAATTGGATTGTATAAATTTTAAATATCTTTAAATCATCTATCTGTGAGTTTTCATCTCTCCTACGTGGCTCTCTTCCATTTCTTTATTTTGAAATTCTTAATTTTTATAAGTTAGTTTTTTTTTTTTTTTTGCAGTTTTTTTGTACAATTTTTTAAAAATATTTTTGACAGTAATTTTTTTTAAAATGCAACTTTTAATCTTTTATTTTGTTTTCATCCGTTTTCATTTACATTTCTCCTTTTTTTTTTCATCCCTCTCATTTGCCCTACTTCTTTTCTTTTTCCTTTTTCTAATTCTTTAATGTCAAATTATGTATTTTATCTCAAACAAAGAGGGAGAACCAAATCCTGAGCACCTTAGGCAGGTATTGTTTATAACTTTAATTTATGTTATTACCTGTTTAAACTCCATATCAACAATTATGAATTTGATTAAGTGGTAACTCTCCAACATCATTATTTCAAAATTCATATATTTGATTATACTTCATCGTATGAATATTAGTTTGTTGGCTAATTGAAGGTTAGTTTATTGGCTAATTGCATATTTATCTGTAATTAAAATTTTTAATATTGACAACTGACTCATTTTATTTGTTTGACGAAATTGATAAATATATTCAATGGTTGGTCAGCGAACGAAATTAAGACTTATCCCATCAGAAGTAAGCATCGTCATCACATTAGACGTTTCCTTGATCCATCCAATCGAAAGAATATTAATGTTGAACATTAGACGTTTCCTTGATTCGAAAGAATATTAATGTTGAACAAATTATATATTTCAGTCCTTCAAAGGACTTAATTTGTGTTTGCTTTTGGAGTTTTGTTTATTTTTTACCTGCTTTATGATTTATGTTATTTCATATTCTTATTTATTTAAACAATTAAATTTAGGTTAATGTAAATCTTCTTTATCCGTATTTATTCAGTTTATCAAGTATTGTACATAATTTTTTTTTTTATTAAATTCACGCGTAATACACGGGGCGTGCACTAGTATAAGAATATTTATGAGTAAATGTTTTAAAATTAACTATCGACTGTACTTTCATACTTTCAAATTTATAATTCTGTGTTAGAATAAGTATAAAGAATATAATTAATTTCACATTGTAACCTAAAATTATAAGCCATATAAAAGTACAAGGGATAAATTTTAAATTTGGTTATTTTGATTTTGGTCCCATAGTTGCCCAAATTTTAATTCAGTTCAATTATTACCATTGCAAAAAAATGAACATGTCAAATCCTTAGCTGTGCGCAATTCAAATCAATGTGAATAACCTTTATTTTGCTCATGTGCAGAAAAATGCAGAAAATAATGAATTTGATCGGTTCATTTACTTACCATGGCATGACAGGTAATTGAACTGAATTCAAAATCTCGACCAACTTATAGAACAACTAGCTCTATACCCGCGTTTTACGCGGGTCGATTTATTAAAATAATAATTTTAAATATTATATTAATTTTTATATTTTTAAATATTATATTAATTTTTATATCTTTTTTAATGTTAATTAATTTTTTTATTCTAATATATTTATAACATATACCATTCTACAAATTTGAATTATATTATTGTATTTATATTTTTATATAATATAATATTATTAATATATGCATTAATAAAATTTTAATTTTAATTTTAAAATTAAGAAAATATTTTTATTAAGTAAGGGCATTATAAAATAATTTTATTAATAAAAAAATTATATAAAATTACAAATTTCTAAATACTTCACAACGTTCTTATCTTAGTATGTTGGCATGGTTTTCTACAATTACAAATGATTTAACCTTATAGTATAAAATTATAGGTGTTTATATAGGTATCTATATAGAGTTTGTAGATATTTATAAAGTTTACTTTTGTAGGGCTTGTAAGTATTTGTAGGGTAAGATTTTAAAATTCTAAATCTAAATTCTAAAGTAGAGCATGGGTGGGATTTTAAAATCTCAAATCCAAATTTTCCATCCCAAAACAATTCCCTCACATCTATCTAGTGTAGTCTTTAATTTTCATGTCATGTATTTTTCCTTTCAATTTTAACACTGTATATACGTACGACAAATACAAATACAATAATATCGGTCGATCAACTAATCAAACTTAGTTGAAAGATTTTAAACTTTT
Organism: Galeopsis tetrahit; assembly: GCA_963675135.1. Taxonomy (NCBI): domain Eukaryota; kingdom Viridiplantae; phylum Streptophyta; class Magnoliopsida; order Lamiales; family Lamiaceae; genus Galeopsis; species Galeopsis tetrahit. The sequence continues at coordinate 62,981,304 of OY776134.1, read as the reverse complement.
TTTATTAACAATTACTAAAACTTTTTAAATAAAGTTTCTTAAATTATTTTAGAATATACTCACATGATTTTTTTTATTAACAATTACTAAAAATTCTCTATAATACTCTATATATCACATGATAGCTCAAGATGTCATTTCTAATTTATAGTTTATTTTACAAAATAAAAATTAAATAAAATATACTTGTAACGAATAATGCTTGATATGTACTTATTAAATAAGGATAGAGAAGCATTTTTATATGTACCTCTTTATAAAGATGGAGAACCCCAGAATACAGAATAGAGAGGTAGAAGTATGGAAGATAGAATTTGAGATTTTTACCTTTATTTCAATCTCTCTCTTTAAATTCTTTTTTTTATTTTCTTGTAATTTTTTTTTAAATTTAAATAATTTACGGCTTCTTTTCTTTATTTTTTCCTTTAAATCTTAAAAGAAAATAAGTGTGACATCAATCAATATTTTTCGTTTAAAGTCAGAGCTTTGCTCAGAGCCATAGTTGCACCTTCGAAGTTTCGAAATTGAGACTATAGTTAAAAAAAATAACGGTATATGTTATAAATTCTAAATTACATAATTAATGGTTTTTGTTAACTTGAAACCTTGATTCTAAGTCTAAAATTTAAAATTAAATTATTAAACAATAATATAAAATAAAGTAATTAATGATTTCAAATTTAAAAATAATAATTATAAGTAAATAATATTAAAATTATTATTTTAAGATGAAAATAGAAAAAATAATTTTTTTTAATCAGAATGGCTGAGAATGCAGGAATTTTGAAATAGACGATTTTGGTGAAGAGAGAGATTGTGTAGAGTGATAGAATTGTGACACGTGTCTCATTATATTCTCACAAATATAGAGTATTAAGATAATCAAAATATGTATTTCATTAAGATCATATTCAAAATTAGTTCAACTTAAATGACTCTAAATTTTTTTATCCCAAATATAATATATAAAATAGTTGTATTTCTCATTGCTAATCCTACCTAATTCCATTTAGTTATAACACTAGTTTCAAATTGGGGTTAAAAGATAATAGAGAGCTTTTACGGGGGTGTAAAATATAATTTACAAAAAAGACAAGGCTACCAAATTTTGAAATTTGACCCAGAATATTTTGCGATGTTTCCTGTTTAGCACGTTTGTTTGACAATTCCCCAAATTCGTTGAATTATTCTTCTCAAAAAAATCAAAATCAAAGTAGGCGTTCGGCATGCACTCGCCTCTCCTCTGGCTTGTGGCATTAATACTGCCGTCTACTCTCTCTCTCTCTCTCTCTCTCTCTAGATAAGTGGATAACAATTTTTGTAGAATTTTTTTCCAATTCGTTTCTTCTGATTACCTACTCCTTGACTTGCTAAGGTTTTGAAGGTAATAATCTTGTTCTTCGTTTTCCTTGTAAAATTGCTTCTAGTTTTCATTTTTTGGCTGTTTGTCAAGTTCCGATCGGTTGGTTCCGCGTTTTTATGCTGAAGAAAAATCTTGGTTTAATGTTCATTACTCTAGCTAGTGTTGCAATTACCTATATTCTGCTCTGTTCTTGTGTGTGTGACATTATTCTAGATTGATTGGGTATGAAGGAAACCTGTGGCTTATTCCGATGTGTGTTTAATTACAATGGGTGATAATCATGTATAGTTGATGAAAATATTTTTAGTTGAAATATCTATGGCGATATCTCAAATGTGAATTGAAAATGGGTGTCTTTGAGTCATTTTGTAAGCACTCGATTGTGTGTTTTTGCGTGTTTGATAGAAATTTTATTTTAAGCTTGATTAGCATCTATCGTGAATCGAATCTGGGCCTAGAATCTGGGCCTAGATTTTGATGTATCTGAGGTTTTTGATTAAATTTGAGCTAACAAATGGCTGTATCTCTACTTTCATTCTTTTAAGATTTATAACTTGTTGATTATGAAAACTTTGCATATCTGTAGTTGTATTGACATAATTATTTCAATTGGTTCTCCTCGGACGCTGTTCGTTGTTCTTCAATGCAAACACTTTTCATATAGGCATCCTTATGTGAATTGTGTTAGTTTAAGCTATAATGTTGGGTAATATTTACACATTTTCTGAACTGTTTTCGCTCTTGCACAGATCAATTTTTTCTAGGACGGAATTTATCTTTGTGAAGATGGACAGCAAATCCTCTGATTTCAACCCAGGCATCAATAAGTGTCCATTTTTACGTAACATCAATGAACCAACTAACTTCTCCTTCTCAACAGCAATGGCTTTCCCCATGCCTGTAAGCTGTTCATTTGACATTCACTTTCCATCTTTACATTGTATCATACCGTGTCTCCTAATCTTCTCTGTCTTGCTCCTTTTAGGTAAGGGAAGGTAAAGGTCCGATTTTTGAAGATGGTCCAAATTTTGATATGGCATTCAGGGTTTTCCATGGGCAGAATGGTGTTGTCCCACTTTCTGGGAGGTCATTTATTCGCAATGAGAAACCTCTTTCTAAATCTGATCCAGCTCAATTCAATCCCTTGGCTTCAAAGGCAGCTACAATTAGCCTCTCTGGCTTTGGCCTTGGAGGGCCTTTCGGATTTGATGCATTTTCTGAGAAGTGGAAGAATGCAAAGAAGAAAAAATCGAATTCAAAGGTACTTGGCTGCTTACATTTTTACTTTAAATTTAGTAGTATAATATAATAGTTAGCTTCTCTAGTTTCATATGCTGAATTATTTACTGTTTTTGTTTCTAACTAATAGTTTAATAAATCTGTGTTATAAATTATGTTGTTGAGGATTGGCATATTGATTATACATATTGATGAGAGCATATGCCTCAACCGAACACAATACTGGCATATCACATATGATCTCATTGAACACGGATCGATGCTTAGTTTGTTGTTGATGTTATAAACATTGATTTATGCAAAGAGTAACGCTTTGGCGCACTAGTTGCACTGTGCAACTGATGAATTTTGACCCAATTTTGATTAAATTATTTGAACCAAATTGTTTTTTTTCGCAAATCATACAAAAACCGATCGATTTGTATTTTTAGTTCATGTGATGGAAAATATCAACTCATATGATGAAAAATATTAATATTGTTCAACCTACAAACTAAGTAATACTTTTCTTTTGTATGAACTAATACTTTTCAATGTTCACATTATACATTTCAGTTTTGTTTGTGTATGACTCAAACTTTGGTCAAAATTGCACTGTGAAACTGGTGCATACAAGTCTTTGGCTTGTGCAAATAGTTATATTGAAGGGTTAACTGAAGCACTCGTTGTATTCATGTTCGGATTGGTCTTCTTAATTAATGAATCTAATGTTTTAATTCCAGGGAGATGAATCAGCACACGAAGCAATGGGCAACGAGTGGTTGCAAAACGGGAACTGCCCGATTGCAAAGTCTTACCAAGCGGTGAGTCGTGTCCTTCCTCTCGTAGCAAAGGCACTTCAACCCCCACCCGGTGTGAAGTTCGTATGCCCTCCAGCCATAATTGCTGCCAGAGCTGCTATTTCAAAAACCGCATTTGCTAAAAACCTCCGACCACAACCTCTGCCTGCAAAGATACTCGTTATAGGCATGTTAGGGATGGCCGCTAATATACCTTTAGGAATATGGAGAGAACATACAGCAAAATTCTCACTTTCATGGTTTGTGGCGGTCCATGCAGCCGTCCCGTTCATAGGCATGCTTAGGAAATCCGTATTGATGCCTAAAACAGCCATGGCATTCACCATTGCAGCTTCCATTTTAGGACAGGTCATCGGTTCTAGGGCAGAGAGGCATCGAATGAAGACAGTGGATACGAGGAAAGTGGTTCTGAATGAAACATCAACGAGTGGATCGATTGTTAGCGGGCGTTGCAGTGAGATTGCTCTGCAAGTTCCGTCGACATCAACTGATGTGATCTGCTGATTGTGTACTTATGGTTGATCCTGTTGTACTTGGTCCTCTGTTGATTGTGTTCTTTCACGGCTTTGGACATAGATTTATTGTAATAAAGTATGGAGTGAGTTTTGTGGTGCTCATATTTTTGTATTTAATCAAGGAAAACAATGTTTGTTATACTTTTAAGCATCTATTCATATAGTGCTAGACACATGTATAGTATGATGTGTACTCATATAATGAAAATCGACTTTATTTTTTGGTCATTGATACCATTTTATTTATCCATGTTCATGAAACTTTGATTTGGTAAAATTGAAAATGCAAAATATGAGCCTCATACTCATAAACTCTATATCCCTCAAAATTTTACGAAAAAGAAAAGTGAAAAATCTATTTTTTTCCTCTGCATATGCGAACCAAAAATAACTCACCGTTAGTAAGATAGTTTAAGATTATGAATAACTTACTAATTAAGTGAGATAGTTTAAATGATTAAAGCGCCACTATCTATTATCACGAGATCATGAATTTGAGTTACGAGGAGGGGTAAAAAAAAAAAAATATATATATATATATATATATATGTGTGTTTGCCCATGCAAACAAAAAACAACTGTAGCTTAAAAAGGAATAAATACTTTTTTTTTTCATTTTATAAACATATAGGATAAAAAGTTATACTAGATCACGACTTCTAGTATAAATATTTTATAAATAGATATATTTAATTAATACAAGTTTTTTTTTTTTTTTTACAATAATGCATATTTTAAGAAAAGGGTAAAAAGGTCCATGAGCCCTTACAAACACAAAAAAATCAGAAGTACTGTATATGTTATCATGGTTATTGAAAAACTGCATTAATGTATGAACATAAATATATTATTATAAGAAAAAAATGTGTTTATGTATAAATAAAACATCAGAACATGAATAAATTACTAAGATAAAAGAGATGAATAATAAACATAAAATATATTAAAAAGTCATATTTCAAGAACATTTATGGAAAGTGGCAAAAAAACTAATTAAAATAAGGATTAATTCTAAATAAATACACCTATATTGTTATATATATTCAGAAGAGGAGGTGGTGAAGCCCATTATAGCCTACAATTCTACAATTGTAAATGTTTTGTACATTAGACGGTTTAACTATGACTTTTAGTATGCTAAATATATTTTTTCAGAATATTTTCTATTCATCATCAATTGTTGGTCGAATAAAAAAAATGTGTATCTAATCTAATTGCAACACGATAAAAGGTTGGAATTTTTTATAATAATTGTAAAAGTCGTGATTAAATTGATACTGAGATTAAAGGTGATGTATTTATTTAGAATTAACCCTTGAAATAATATAATGTTACATTTTTTTTAATAAGACATAATTGTTACTATATTAATACATATTTATAATTATAGGGTCGAACTCGAGTATATTTTATTAAGAGTACTAATGAGGTTTTTTTTTTTTTTTTTTTGAAGCCAAGAGTACTAATGAGTTATGATAATAATATTTGGTTCGCAATGAAATGACTACCATAACCATTAGTTTTGTTTAATTTACCAAACCCCTAATTAACAACGAAATCAATTTTTTTTTCAAGAAGTAGAAGATTGTCTTCTTATATAAATTAAAAAATAATTATACATAAAAATTAGTGTTTGGATAGAGAATTTGATTTGAGAAAACATTTTAAATGGAAGAATTTTGAAATACATAATTTTAGTGTGAATTTTAAATACTCTCAATTTTAATTCAAATAAATAAAGTGAATTTAAAATCATAAATCATATCCCTCCATCAAATGGAGCCAAAAATAATTGACTAAACTTTTTAGGAGAAATAAATATGTAAGGGTTGGTCTAGTATGCACTCGAGTGCATGTTATGCACCCTAGTCCATGTTGCACTTTTCAGTTTTACTGACTTACACTTTTGGTAAATGGTGTTACCCCACTTTTCAATTATTAAACTGTATAATAATATTTTTAGTAATAATTGAAAAGTGCAACACCATTTACCAAATAGTATAAGTCAATAAAATTGAAAAGTGGGGTGCATGCACTCGAGTGCATTCTAGACTTTACCAATATGTAAATACAAAATTTCGTATGTAAATATTTTAATTGGAATATAAATTGAAAGGTATTTTCACCGAATTTAATGGGATTATATATATTTCAATTCTCTCTATAGACCGTAGTCTCTCTCTCATGTTGTATTGTAAATAGCCTTTAAACAATGCAACTTGTCTACAGTCTTTGTTGTGCAGTATTTTCCAGTTCCTAATGAATCGCGCGATTATATATTTCAGAGCCTATACTACTGCTTCCGCGAACTCTCAACTTTCTGCGACTAAGATGCTCTCATTCGGAGAGCCCTGGCCGGAATTTAACGCCGGCATATATTACCGTGACCTCATCCGCCCCTCCGACGCCGGTAATCTCTTGCATCCGATCCTACACATTCATGCTTGTGTAAACTCTTCCGTTGTTTTTAATTTATTTATTTTTAAATTCAGGTGCGTCACTGATTCAGTTCTACACTAGGAAGTACAAAAATTCAGCGCCCTTACACGGGTAACGGCTAAACCTTATATTGGATTAAAACTTTATTCAGAAAATGTATTGGATTATGTACTGATTATTGAGCAGTTGGTTGCAGAGGATTCACAATAAGCAGATTACGATAGAAGGTTGCGTTGTGATTGATCCGAATACAATTCTCAGGTTTTTTGTTATGAATTCGTATCGCTTGATATCTGATACAGTAATTAACTATTAATGCAATTCATTTGTGAGAAAAAAAAAAAAAAGATAATAGTGCAAGTAAAAAGGGCTGAAATTGTTTCGAGTTGCTGGAAATATACTATTTACTATTGTTGTTCCCTTTTGTGGTAGGGATGGTGAAGAACTAGTTTATCATCGTCTTCCATGGAAAGAGCCTGATGCTCCGCACTTGCTGGAAATTCTTTATGAAGACAATGATGTGGTAAAACCATTAAAGTTGAGCTTGGATGCTTTCTTGTTGATTTTGTAGAAATGATGCATCTTGTTTGTTTTTGTTACTAGAGGCTTTACAACATAAATCCAATTGAATTGTGTATGGAACAGTGCCAAATTTGTAGATCAACTATGAGAAAAAAGTTCCAACTGAGCCTGAAAATATGTTCATTAGCTCTAGTCTCTAGTGTTTAAGTGAAAGATCGATTGTATAATTTCCTTCTCTGCATCTGCCCTCAAAATGTTGTGTAGAAAATTAAGTCAGAGATAACGTAGAAAGGAGATTGTTGCATATCTTATACTAATGAATTATAATTTTAAGCATCCTCAAGGTTGAAAATCTCATCCCACTTAATTTCCTGTATAAAATCCTTTAAATGAAAATGATCTTGCAATTTAATGAAAAAGGAAGCAACTACTGGAAAGAAGTGTCAAGTGTGGCTGCTCAACACATCTCAGTAATTGATGCATCTTTCACGCTCATGCTTAAATATAGTTCAGCTCAGCATCTTAAATTTTGTAAGTGCTTTCAGATTGCCCTTAATAAACCCTCGGGATTACAAGTTCTCCCTGGCGGATTATTCCAGCAGCGAACTGTATTGACACAACTCCAACGGCATGCACACAATCTGGCAGCATCTGGAGGTCAAGAGCCGCATCCTGTTCCAGTTCACCGGCTTGGAAGGGGCACATCAGGTTAGTCTGCATAGCTAGTCCTTTTATCTACTCAAAATTCGTCCTGTATGAAAGCAGTTAAATTGTAGTGTAATGATATTTGACCATTTTAGACTACCCTTGCCTTCTGTTCAGAAAGTTATCTGTGCTGTTTTCCTTTCTCCAAATGATTTTTCTAATAGTTAGAACTCATATCACTTGCTTTACTTATTAATAAAGTGAGGTGTTTCCGACTGGTCCTACATAGATTTTATTCTCTATGCTCTTGTTCAGTGAGAACGTGTTTAGAATGAAAGACAATTACTATAATTGTCTTTTTAAGCATGGAGATTATTTACAAAGTTCTTAATTCTTATAAAAGCCACAATTTACAACTTATTCTCTATGCTCTTTTTCAGTGAGAACGTGTTTGGAATGAAAGATAATTTCTATTATCGTCTTTTTAAGCATGGAAATTATTTACAAAGTTCTTATAAAAGCCACAATGTACTACTTCATAATGGATTTCCATGTTTAGAAATCTCAAATGCAATCACTGAGTCACGTATTTTTCTCAGCCTGTCATGGAAGTTGTATGGAATACCAGGCTTAACCCTGATATCTTTATTTGAAAAGTTGAAAGTTTATGCGTAATATCAGGCATATAACATCCTTAATAAGTGTGCTTATCCTATTCCATGTGTGCCTACAGACAACACACAATTAAAAGGGAAAAATAGCCTCAATAAGGTTAGCAATTAACTCAAGACTCCACATACATAATAATATATATAAAAAAAAAGGTCTTCTTCATTTTGGATCAACAGATTAGGTTGTGGTCGATGTTGCAAAACTAACTGGGGTACCAGTTCAAAAAAAAAAAATTAATAGTTAATCACATGAAACTTTTGTCGTTTTATGGAGTACATTTTACTCTGCTTGTAAAATGCTATCTTAGTGTTCCTGGAACTTTATAGTTTCTCACAATCATGTGAAATTTCACAATTTTCATTTTTTGCAAAACTAGGAATTTTACTTTGTGCAAAAACAAAGCTTGCGAAGTCTCGTCTTGCAGCATTTTTCGCAGATGGGACATCACTTCTTGGGACATCTAAGTAAGTGGAAACATCTCTTTAATTAATCATTTTTCATTTCAATGACTTGTTATAAAATCAATAGAGCAGCTATAATGATTGCATTTTCAATTTCTGCTCGAGGAAGTCTCCACATGAATGCATATATATGTCTTGCATCTTTGTTCTCTATGCACTACAAAAAGTTATTGATGCATCCTTGATATATGAACAGGAAAAATGGTCCACAGCAGAAGGCAGCAAGGAATATAACAAAATTATATCGAGCCCTAGCAAGTGGGGTTATCATTGAGGATGAGGTAGTAAAAATGCACTCCAATTTTCTTTTTCTTTCTGTTGATTCATGGAATTTTCCAAATATAAAACAAATGGTCATATTAATATGACTAGCAAGTGGGCATCGTTCTCTCTTATTCCATTTCGTATATTATTTTCATATTTTACTTTTGTTTCATGACAGGTTGTCATTGATCAACCCATCGGGCTGGTCAAATATCCTGGTGTTGCCCAGGGGTTGTATGTAGCCTCTTCTTCAGGTGCGGAAGATTCTCTCAAATATCAAACATTACTACAACGTTAGTGCTTGGTTGTTTTCCTGTTACCCATTTTCTTATTCACCTTCAACAATAAAATAAAAATATCAGGGAAGACGGCGTTGAGCAAAGTTGTTGTTTTGGAGAGAAACATGTTGAGCAATTCCACGTTGGTCCAGGTTCACTAATTTATCTTTTGTCTTTATTTCCGTTTTGACAAAGAATCTTAAGAATTTCACGTAAGCTTCCTGTTTCGAAAAGGTTGAAATCAAATCTGGGAGGCCACACCAAATTCGCATCCATCTTTCTTTCATTGGGCATCCACTGATAGGTCAGTTCCAAAAGGTTTACATTCGTTATTATATATTTTATTTAGTTCTTCTGTGTTCCTTCCCTCTTGATTTACAGCAGAACCAGACAAAACCTTTTGTTACATATTTTGCATAATCAAGTTCATGGGATATTCAGTCCCTATGGTTGCATTTATTACAGAACCAATCTGTCTTCAACTTATGAGCTTGCAACATTCAGGTTGATTGATTAGACATGGCATATGGCTTTATAAATTCCCCCTGCTGTTCGCTGAAAATTTGCGAACATCAAGGATAGGCAGCTTCTTCACAACAAAAAATGTTCCTTTCCACAATTATCTACTAAATGTATTACTGATATAAAGATTTTTTTTAAGAAAAAATTCCCCAACAATTGTCAATGCGTGTAAAAGAAATAATTCTTCCAGCATGTACTATGTTAAGTTTTTTTTTAATGTATGCTCTTAAAGGGGCTTATGATTTTTGTAGAACCATATGTGCCAACTTTAAAAAGTTTCAACAAGTCAAAAATAATTATCAGTTGTTTGTTTGTAACATTAGAAATCGTCTAATTGCAATTTCTCGCTGCTGAGCAGGTGATCCTCTTTACAGCACAGGCGGGAAACCTCAGTCTTGTGATCTTGAAATTGTAGAACAAAGTTTTGGTCAAGATGGGTATAAATTGATATCCTGAATTCTTTTCATTCTTATTACTATTATCATACATGTGTATCTTCTATTTCAATTTTCTTGATCATTGGCATATCATATCTGGTATGTTCATATGGGGAAATTTTCTCCAACAATTCTTGGAACATGCACTGATGTTCTGTATCAATTTCAATTGCTTTAGTTTGTATAGCAGTCATAGAATAACGGTATTTTCATTTGATCACAGAGGGTATGAGAGGCCCGAAAGACCCGTCCCCGGCGATTGTGGGTACCATCTGCATGCACATCGTGTTGTTTTTCCTCATCCTGTCACAAACGAGGTACGGGTAGAAATACTATTGTGCTTCGTCTTGCTTTCTTCTAAGGTTTCTTGTTCTCAGGCTATCATTGTCTGAGTTGTTTTGGCGCACAATGATCAAATTGCAAACGAAACTTGTCAGAAATTGATCAAATTGTCATCTTGGTTGGTGCAGATACTTGAAATCACTGCTTCTCTCCCACTTCTTCTACAGACAAGGGAAGAATCCAAAGAAAATGATGTAGGTGAGAATGTAGGATAACATAATATTTTGATTGTTGCTTTTAAAATCGACCACTATAGACTGTTTGTTTTTTTAGAGGTATGTTTAAGAGGAATGAGGGTATTATGGCTTGTGAAAATGTTTGGATAGCTCAAGAGGGGTTTTTATCAACTTCTGAACTAAATAAAATCTTCCAAAAAAAAAAAAAATGCAGGAAAGTAGAGCCATCTCTTCACACACCTATCCACATCACATGAAGGAACACGAGGGAAAATAAATTTCCTCTTTCTCCTCCATATCTTTTGACAAATTATTTCTGTATCTTCTTCCATCAAATACAACAAATACATTACATCTGCAACATTACAAGGCCTAGGGGCATCTTATGAGCCAAAAAGAACAGATGGACTTTAATTTAAACTGTTCACTAACCTATGATTTCTGAGTTGGAATACAAAAACTATAATACAACGCGACAGAGAATAAGTCAACTTGTCGCTTCTACTACCTGCCTACATCCCCATTACCCGTTGACGTTTCATCCTCTCTAACTCCATCGCTTCCCTGCATACTAAGATTTTGAGCTTTAGCATAGTGCATTTTGATGGCAGTGACTGGATCTGAAACACCCGAGCACTGGCCTCCAACGAGAAGCCCTCCTCCTCTCCCAACTATGTTGATTCCAACCATCCCTCTTGCTGCTTGCTGTTGCATTACATCAAACCCGTTTCTTTGCATCTCAGAGAAGACAACATCCTGTGGTTGCTTCATATCTAAGGCAAAAGGCTGCTGCAGTTCTCGATTCCTCAATACCTGGTAATCATTGCTGCTACCCATCTCTCTACTGGGGAAAACAGGGACACTGTTCAAGGAATGGTCATTCATTCTAATGGCTCCATGTACCGGTAGTGGTTGACTGGTAGGGGTAGAATGACTGCTAAATGCTGCGGGATATTTGGCCAACAAGACAGTAGAGTCCGGCAAAGTCGGGAAGCCTGTGCTTGTCCTGTTTCCATCCCAGAAACTGAAACTCCTAACGGGTACATTTTCAGAACCGAGAAAACTACTACATTCAAACTTTGACTGAGAAGAATCTAGGTTATTAACCTTTTGATCACCATTGAATCTCAGGTTCAATGTCTTGCAATCAGGTTTCTGCTGGGATGATGTTAATATTTTACCGAACAATTTCACATCTCCATTCCTTGAAGGCTTATCAGCATCAGATGAGCTACCTGATTGTGGTCGCGACCGATCATGGGATGGAAACGGAACCTGAACAACTTCACTTGGCAGTTTCTGGCCAGAACACTTTTGAAGGGAGAAATCTGAAAGCAACTTTACATCTCGCTTGGCTACGTTCTCAAGTGCAGCATTCTTTTTGCAATTAACATCTCCATCAACCTCCCTCAAAGTTTGCACTGAAAGAGGGAATCCCCTGAGAATCTTGGGAAATTCAACAGGATTAGGCAATGAATAACCTGAAAGTTGCTGCTGGCAATCAATTGTTCTAACAATTCTTTGAGGATTCTTTTCACTTGTTGCGTTACTATTAGCACCACCTCGAGCATTACTACCCGGGTGCCTCTGGTACTTAATAGGCACAGAGAACAGCGTTGATGACTCCATGTATGGAAAGTGACCATTCTGATTGGATGAGATCACACAAGGTTTTTCTGTATTACAGATTTGTAAGTCAGCCTCCATACATTGCTGTCCATATTCATTTTGAGTAGTACAGGGCGCATGAACAGAACGATGAACAATATTCACAGCCATCTGAGGATCAGAGGTCATCTCATTTACTGAACAGCTTTCAACAGCAACTTCAGTAGAATTAGTATCCTTGACTTTAACTTTCTTGATTCCCAAGTTATCATCAGGTAAGAACGGTATTCCACCTTCATTACCTTTGTCATGATGCCTGTCAGAATCCTCAGCCACAGCTATTTGATCAGTTGCACTCGCTCCATTGGGCTGGCCATCATTATCTCCTCTTTTAACTCCTACAGATTCGATATTTCCACACACACCATTAGCTCCATCCCCGTTTTTGCTTTCCACATTGAAGTCATTAGCTGGATAATCATCCACAACCGTATCACTTGTTGACAAATTCTTTAAAGCCAGATCAGCAGCCATAGAATCACGAGAACGTGGTGTGATTTTATCCACATGTGTATCAAGATTAGGCTTCATATTGTGTTCTCCAGCTATATCAGATTCATGACTGGACTTCATATCAGGAGGGAGAAGATTCTCCTCAAACTTGCATTCTGAGGCATCATTGCAAACAACGGAGCTAGTCTGCACAACACAAGCATCTTCAGCGTCACTGCTACCTCCATTAACATCACCAGAGACTGCATTTCCAACTCCCAGTTGAATTTGATCTAACCCAAGACGCTTCCGAGATTTGCAAAAGAATACATTGCACTGCTCCCTGGATCTTGTTCTAACACATCGTGAAATCATCGAAAAATCCTTGCCGTAAGATGACATGGCCTGAATGAAGACGGATTTCTCCTCATCGGTCCAATCAGCAGAATCCATTTCCCCACAGCTCTCATCCGAGCACTCATCATCAACATTTTGTGTAACATCAGGGGTTAAAGGCCGCTTAACGCAAGAATTGACTCTCTGAGACTTCCGATCCTGATGCCCATCAATAACATCAACGGAGGTCGTAATGCAAGAACTCATAGCCTCAGATGACAGAGACCCACATATACCAGCTAACACATCAGCCGCAACTGTTTCATTACTGTACATATCCAAACTGCTAGATCTCTGCAATGGTCCGTCGTCACTCCTTGGTGCTTTGTATGAACTGGATGCACCAACAAAGATCCTAGGGGTGCATTTCCGCTGAGTTTCTACTCCTTCATTGATACTAGCAGCAATGGCAGAAGCTTCTCCAAGCATGTCAAGAGAAGCAGCATTCACTTCCCGATTCCATCTTTTCCCAGTTGCAACCAAGTAGGTACTAGATTGAGACTTTCTTTGCTCACCAACATCCGGCTTATTCCTAGCTCTGGCAAAGGGTTCCGATTTGTGATTCTTGTAATAGAACTCTACACAATCTGCTACTGTTTTATGTTCCAGAAAGGATGCAATCTTCACGAATTTTTTTCCAAAAGTAGCAAGTTTGTCAATGAAAAGTTCCCTCTCCTCTGCAGTCCATGGGTTGATCATTGACCTTTGTTTTTCAACAGCACAAGGATCTTCCACTAGAGCATTATTAGAAATAAACCTTGTCCTCCGTACCTCATTGTCCAAAATGAAAGCTGGCATCTTTAAAGTGTTTCGACAGGGCTTCACTGGTAACTCCGAAAGCAGCCCATTAATGAACTGGATTACTTCTTCTGCAGGCACAGTTCGAGACCACCCAGCTGCAACATAGCAAAAATTAAGAAAAAAATTGCAAATCGTCAGCTCACATTGAATGTAAGCTAGTAAGTTAAAGCATGCAAAACATATGGATACCACTGAGAGAAGTCACCACAAATGCATAGAAAGGAATCAAATGAAGGCTTGAAAGATGGGTCAACTATCGATTTAAGGCCTAAAAGAATATTTCTATCGATATAAGGCTTGATTAATATAAAACTATCAATTGAAGGCTTCGATTTTAACACCGTTAACATTTTATTTAACGGAATGCGAATGCAAGTGTGTCTCAATTTTATTTTATTTTTTGATACGGACTCAAAAATAATTTCCTTATAAAATTATGTATCTAGTGATGAAAAAAATTGTATGAAAGAAAACATTTCGCTTACATGGACGCTAGTATTGTATAACTAATTGTTAACGATGTTAAAATCTAAGCCTTCAATTGATAGTTTTATATAAATCGAGCCTTATATCGATAGGAATTTTCTTTTAGGCTTTAAATCGATAGTTGACCCATCTTTCAGGCCTTGAATCGAAAAAAATCCTAAAAACTAGTTCTTATTTACAGACTGTGGGAGCAAGGGTTGTCAATATACAGATGTGGTCATCAGAGATAGAATCTGATTCTCTGAATTAATTTTGTTGCAACAACTAAGAAAAATCTAACCATTTTTTTATCCTAGAGTTTTTCCAGCTAGATCACGTTAGACATCCAATGTACTTAAACTAGGTCTAGTAGCAAGTTCATTGGGAAAATAACCCTTCCCTAACAGGCCGTTTCATTAGTCAATATTTTTTTATATAGTGTAAACTAAAGGAGTTACTAACAACGGAATATTCACATGCCAAAAGAAAGAAGCACGGAGTGATTATATGAAGCAAATAATTGCTTACCAGCATAAGAAAATCGAGAGCGACCAGAAGAACGATTCTTTTTACACACAGTCCGACTTAGATCAAACTTCTTGTGAGACTTCCCTCGAAGTTTCCTAATAGAAACTACGCGGCCTTCTTTCCAGAAATGCTGAATTACCTTAAACTTGAAGGCAATGACCTTCTCCTTGAATTTGAGAGACCTTTTTTTCATTAGAAACTTCTCCTTAATTACAGAGGAATCCCTCTGAAAACAAGAGACACTGGATGCAGTTGAAATATCAAAAAGACTCCGTTGGGCAGGTAGTAAGTTATTTAACACCTCTATTGCCACGTTCATGGAATCTTTATTGGAAGACATTAGAGATACATAAATATGACCTACACCTTCAAGCTTATTGTAAGCACCACCGATAATATCGCAGCTATTCCTCTTAATTAGTTTATGATCATCACTGCCAAAAGTTCCATCCTCACTGCTCCCATCACTGCTCTGATCACTCTCCGAATCTTTCTCCGAGCTCACAAAATCAATACGTAATGGCGTTTCAGAAGGAATGTCATCTTCCCCAAAAGGCAGCACCACATGTAATTTAGATGTAGCACTACCTGGACTATCAACCTCATCATCTTTCACAGCCACATGATTGTCTTCAGGCACTGCAGGCAAATTTTCACTAATCATTGCTCCAGATGTAACAACGGGTCCAAGGGTAGAACTTGAACCGGTAACTCGCTCCTCAGTTTTTAAATGACACTCTCCTGCTAACAAGCTGGAAACAGGTGGATGAGGATCAGAACTTCTTGGTTCAGCTACCAGTGACTTGAGTTCAGTTTCAAGTGAATCTATTTCGGATTCAGTCACCTCAATGGTTTTTAATATGTTGACTTTCCATACCAACAACTTATTCATTGAGGTGGTTCGTGCATAACCTGTTTCCACAGAACTCGGATCATCGGATAGCAAATCATTTATCGAAGAGCTTAAACTGGCAATAGATGCAAGATCCAAGCTTTCTAAACTAAAAGTTGGTCCCTCATAGTGAGTCTGGGACATAGTACTTGGTGAACAGCTCAGATTAGCAGTATCATTATCAACATTTGCTGTCTTGATGGATTCTTTCTCCTCAACACCTGGCAATGTTAAAAAGAATACAGTATGAGTTTTGAAATATTTTCATTTGAGAAAGAAAAAAAAAAGCTTCATCAATGGTTATATACAACCAGCAATTTATTTTAATTATGTGGCATGTCCCAACCAGGTACACTACAAGGGAATCAAGTTCACTGTAAAAAGGAGAGAATTTTCACCCAGACTATACCTACTACTAAGGACAACCTCAATTACTACACAGAATAATGAGGAAACCAACCACCATAAACAAGTACAATGGAAACAAGAACAAAATACTTGAGTGATTCGTAGTCCATCCAGAGCTTCAAAGCATCAACTCATCATTTCAACAACTTGCAACAGCACAGGCATGTGAGCTACAGGACCATGCAGGCATTAAGTATGAAATATTGAAACAAAAAAAATTGTATTTTAATACCACTTCCTCGTACCCTATCACATTTTCTAATACTCATTTCCATCCAAACACTTTTTCTTCATCAGAACTGAATATACAAAGTATAACTGAAATAGCTTGTACAAGCCCCTAGTAATTAAATGATCGCCGATTGGATGCTACTCCATATTGATTAGGTAATTACTACACTATATAGTACTTCCCTTATATGTGAACTACCATGAGAAACTCAACAAACTTATCAAAGCAACTTCAGAAAAAAGCAGATGTGTTCTATAGGGTAAAAAAAATCCCATGAATTGAGCACTTTATTCTTAGATAATTAGTTCTCCAGGTGCACCGTATAAACAGAATTCTAATTCATCACATGCCTCAAATAGTATCAACTTTACTTTGTTACGAGTGAAGGGTCAAATCACACTAACTAGACTTTCAGTTCAAACAGCAAGGGCTGTTAACTCAAACCCATACCAATGCAATTTTTGGGTAAAGGGACAAACTTGAAAGCAACTTATCCAATAGAATTCACATTTTCACTTATGAGATTGCAATCCTGCAAACCAAAGTCATGAGTTCACCCTTATTCTTAAAGCAACTAATATTTGACGGTTTTGCTCAATAACAATAAAGTTGACTAAAGAATTAGTGGAAATACCTACAATTTTTGTGGAAAACATCATATTCAGAAGTCTTAACTCAACAATGTTTTTCAAATTTTGGCTGCTATTTAAGATTGAGGAAAGAATTAGTTGAAGTACTTACAATTACTTACCTAATAGATAGGTGGCATTTGCAAACTCTACAAATTGGGGGAGGATCACTTTTTTCAAAAGCTATTCTCCTCACAGCTTTTGAAAAAACGTGATTCTCAATGTTGTTAGTGGATGTTTGTAAACTCTACTCACATCTCAGAAGCACTTCTCAAAATCCAAAGTTGTGAAGGAGCAGCGTTAATAAAAAGTCATTCCACTCCCCTCCAATTGAATTTGCAAACATTCCCATAGGGTATGGCCATTAATAGCACAAAAAAAAAATTAAAGAATGACCAACAACAACTTGTTTCCAAGACCTTATTGAAGCCAAGCATATAACTGACAAAGAGATCCCTATAATTCAAGTTGCTGCTAAAGTTGCAGTTTCAACAAGAATAATATAGAATTTGGTCAAGTGCAAGCAAGTATTGTGATTTGGCTGCAGATGCATCCCTAAACTATAAAGAAGATGTCATTCATAATTCCAATTGAGTATGATCAGAAGATTTTTCACATCAGTCAACAAATTTACACCAAATAAAATTGATTTCCTCTAGCAGCTAGAGGACTAGATTTTCATCTACCATGTACACCAACTAAATGATAAAAGGTTGGATACGAATGGACTTGGACAAGGGTTCCTTAAGCAAAACGACCTCTAGAAAACAATAAATTATGGAGTATATAAAATGGATAAACAGGTCTAACCATTGAAAGTCTTTAATTGATATACCAATAGATTATATTAACTTCTTTAGGTTACCAATACAAGTATGCAAGACTTTTTGAGGCAACATAAAAAGTACACATGTTCTCAGCTTTTATTGATATACCAAAAGATTCTGTCAAGTTTTTTTTTGTTACCAATAAGAGTATGCAAGAATTTTGAGGCAACAATCACATTTAAAAATATGCATATTAAGAACACGCTAGAATATGAAAGATAACTTCGCTTTTCTCTTAGGTGTGACACCACATTTTAAAAAAATGTCAATGAACTTCTGAATTATCTACAGAAGTCTACTTTACACTCTAAAATATCTGTTTTGTCTCCATTCTTTTTCTGGTGGAAATAAAAAATGGAATGGTTCCTGGAAAAGGAAAGTGACATCCCTCTTATCTTAAAATTAATTTAGTAACACAGCTTAACTAATGAATCCATGTGGGTGTTCTGTTTTAGAATCAATAACAACAGTTAATATAGAAGCAACAGAAGAACTTGCAAAATTAGTATGGGCCATAACAAACTAATAAATTGTTTTTTCAAAGAGGAGAACAACGACCGTTCATATTAAGCATGAGGAATAAATCTATTCTTAGCTAGCTTATAAACAAATGAGATGCTTAAGAGATTAACATGCTAATTTTGTAACATATAGAAAGTACTTTTTTGACAGAAGTAAAATGAAAAACTATAACTCATCAGCATATAAGTCACTAATCAATTAGCAACAAAAAGGAAAATGTATGGTACTCAAACAGTCAGATGTGATGTAATACCTGGGGAAAAACTACAAGCAACCGAAGATGGAGTAGCAGGTGATGTACAACCCGAAAAGCTTGCAACAGCAGGACTCTTACTGACAGAAGGCAACTGAGTCATTTCTGTATCACTGACACTAACTACAGGTACATCTTTTGTTGCACCCTCTTCAGGTCCTTCAACTTTCTTCTTCTCATACTTGGCTAACCCCTCACCCCAGCCAAGACGTGGCTTCTTCCTGGAACTGGTCTCGTCAGATGGAGATGGAGACGGGGACGGAGATGGAGCGGGAGCAGTGGACACAGCACAAACAGCAGCAGGAGACTGCACAGGTGTCACATTCTTTGGCTGCACTTCAACCACAATCTCAGATTCCACCCCCATGCTTTTGGAGCTACTTGTATGGTTGAAACCAGAACCTCTTGAAGATACGCTCACTGAACGGCTCCATTTCAGAGGTTTCCAATCTAATGAAACCAGACCATTCTCTTTCTCAGATTTCTCATCCATGTTTGCTTGCCCCTCAGAAGTTTCAACGTTCTTCTCATGGTTCTCTTTCATGAGAGATGGAGATTGACATGGTAAAGAATCAGGAAGAGGACAAGAAGCATCGTTATTCTTACTGTTGCTCTCGTGGAATATGACGTTATTCTCTACAGACTTCTGATTATTAACCTCATTGGTGGGTCTACCGGGACCACTGGACGATGCAGCAGGTTCCCAAGAGGGAGATCGCCAGTCTTTCTGGCTAACAGATCCTCTATTTTCCCTGTTATTCCTAAAATGCCTTCCATCACCACGATTTGCAAAAGGTCGAAAGTTATCATCTTCTAGATTTCTGTCACAGTACCTTGGCCCAAGAGGCATAAATCCATGGGCACCATCGTCAGGATACATGTGCCAACCACCCTGCTTAGCATGACCTTCAGCAAGAAAATACAAAACCCAAAAGGAGGGTGGAGAAAAAATCAACAAAACAGAAAGCATAACCCATAGAACCAGAACACTAACGTAATATTGAATACCATTTACAAATTCCACATATTATAATACCCATAGAAAAGGAAAGCAGGTATGGATCTATAAAAACACCACCCACAGACCAAACTTTAATTGTTTGAAATAAACATCGCAGATCTGCTAAAAAATCATCCAGAAAAACCTCTACAGGTATTAAAATGGCCAAACCCGTTTCCTTGGACTAATTTGGAAGAACTGTGTGCAAATTAGTAACGAGCAAGGCCTAGAGAAAGCTATAACCTAAAAATGTTCCCAGAACCCACTTTTAATCACAAAATATAAAAAAACCTAAATTCGTCCAATAAACTAGATTGAGAGCCCAATCCTCACTACCTGAATTTTTTTAATTCTACTTAGAAACAAATAATACATCAGATTGAATTGAGAATTGATAACTCACCAGGAGGGATAGGGCGCGAGGAGCGAAAATCGGAATACCAACGCTGTTGCTGCTGTTGATTGTTGTGGTGATAAGGCGGGGGGTGAGGCGGCGGCGCGTGGGGGTGGTGGTGCTGCTCCCGCCATCTATGCGGTCCGCCCCCACCGAATCCTCCACCACCAAAGCGTGGGTCGGAGCCGGATCTCTCGTGCTTTCGAAAATCCCTTCGATCCCAAGGCAATTGCTCCGGAGGCATCAATTTTGACGTTTTCTGTCTCTATTTCTTCTTCTGTTTCTTTCTACTACTCTTGACGGCGTCTCTTCTTAATCTCATCCAGAACAACCTCTTCTGTAAACGGAAAAGCAATGGCCACTAATTTATGGGGATTAAATTTGGGGTTTGAAATTCGAATAATCTTGAATGATGGATTAATTTATGAGGGGTTTTAATTATTTTTTTCTGAGCTTTGTTGAGAAGGGGGGAGGAGGAAGGAAGAAAGAAAGAAGGAAAATCTGGGGTGAGGGAGAAGTGAAATGATAAGAGACAAAGAGGGGAAATGAAGGAGTGAGAGAATTTTCTCTCTCATATGTGTTTTTCATTTTTTTTTTTTTTTTCTGTGGTGAGGTAGGGTGGGTTAAAGGGGGTGGGTTGAGGGGGTTTTAATACGCTGTGTACGCAAGGGTTTTGACACGCTGTTACTGCTTTTATACCGTATTACACTACTTTCAAAATTATTTTGCTTGGGAAAATGTTGTAAAATATTATTGTACTCAATAATTTTTATGGAGGGTTGAACACGTATATTAAGAGTGTATTAATGAGTAAAATATAAAGTGTACCAAAAAAATAAATAAATTGAGGGGTAATAACTTTTATTTACTAAGTCTATAAAATTGAGAAATAAGTTGATTTGTGTGTATAAGTAAGAATAAAAA
This sequence comes from Galeopsis tetrahit, assembly GCA_963675135.1. Lineage (NCBI taxonomy): Eukaryota > Viridiplantae > Streptophyta > Magnoliopsida > Lamiales > Lamiaceae > Galeopsis > Galeopsis tetrahit. Next base: position 62,960,258 of record OY776134.1, on the reverse strand, counting down.
TAATAATATTTTGTGTAAAATTATGAATATGGTAAAGAGTGTAGTTTATAAAATATTTTTAATTTTAAAAATATAAAAGTAATTGTAGAAAGTTTTTGAAAAAAAATATCCAAGTTATTATGAGATGGAGTTGTATTTTTAATGAAATTTAAAAATATTGTCATGACACTTGATTAAGTTTTTTTTTTTTTTTTTGACAGGACAATTGATTAAGATTTAAATATGATTCAACAAGTCAAATCAATAAATTAAAGGAAGGGTGTGAGATATGATTGCTGATAAGATGTACTCCCCCGTTCTACAACAGTTTGCACATTTATCTTATTTGTTCGTTCCAGTTTGCACACTCATAAATTCCACCTTCACAATATTCACATATTTACACAAAATATCATTACATTTATCCTTTTTTCAATCACTTTTTTTACTTTATTCATATAACTTTACAAAATTACCTCTCACACTCCACTTATTACACATTTTTTTAAATAAAAAAATGTGTCCATTTTATAGTACAAACACTTGTGAGACGGAGGGAGTAGTACCTTCTATTAATATATAAAAAATGAAGGATGGGCTAGTAAATGTAGCGGAATGAGGAAATATATGGATAACTTTTGTTATATGGGTGAATAATTAATATATTGTTATTTATTTCTCAACAATTGTCTTTCATAATATATATACACATATTTAAACTCAATGAAAATGTTTTATGATAAAAATGGCTTTGAAGTAATTAATTGTTCATCACACACACCTATCTTATTTGTCCAAGTACACTTAAGGGAGTGTTTGGTTGAATATTTATCGCTCGTAATCTTGTTTTGTCTGTGTTTTCTTGCATTTCTGGTTTATTTTATTCTCCTAATTGTTGTTTAAGATCAAATTGTTGTTTAAATTTGTAAAAAATAAAAGGTAGTCATTTTGGGGTACAACTCAGTTGCATAGTTAGTGAGGTGCAGCAGATCCCCGCTCAGTACATGTACGTGCGCGTGTGGCCTTGCGGAATTCAACTCAACATTCAATTCCCAATTTAATCGCCTCTTGAGTCCAAATTATTGTTTTTTTTATTAATTTATTCGATTAATATTTTCTGAGGAGGCCCCACCCCCCTCGAGTTTCCCTCTTTTTCCAACTTTTACTTTTGCATTCATTTCCGAAAACGCCCTTGCTACTGCCGCAATATTTCAGCAGAGGGGTCACGTGCTGCTGATGCACCAAAGGAAGGGCTTGTCCAATTTCTGTTACTGGATTTATTAACGAACCATTCTTTTTTATGGCAACATTACGTAAATCCCCCAATTAATAAATAATAATTGTTCTTAAAATATCCAAGATTCTCGGGTAATAATTTTGGAATTTGAGAAAAGTAACCCAAAAAATCCCTTCAAAAATTAGGAGGTATTTGGGTCTTGAAGTTGGGGCTCGACTCGGCTTAATTACAATTACGAGCAGAAAAATAAGCTACGAGTCGAACAAGACTAACGAGTGATTATTTGCTATATTTACATCCTATTTCATATTTGATACACATATAATGTCTATCTTTTTTTTTTTTGACAATACATATAATGTCTATCAATACTCTTCTTTACATATTATGATAATTTATAATCTGGGCGTGATTATAATACAGCAAATATCTACTTATTACTTTTGTTGTGGGAATAAAACACAATTAAGATAGGAGATCTTATCCACTAATCGCTCATCAAAATAGCTTTGGGTTAGGGAATTTTTTTGCATGTTTACTTAATTACGTGTATATACAGAGGGCATTTCCATTTTTACGAGATCTTTTTTAAGATGTACTGACTTCGTCCGTCTATAAGCTATCTATTTTGCCATTTTAATTTTTTATTCGTACACTTCACTTTATATCTTTTTTTTATATCTTCTTCATCACTTGTATTATATTTATAATTTAATTATTATTTTCATCTACGTGTACAAAAATAATGAAAAACTTAAAGAAGAACAGAGAAGTAGTAAAAAAAAAATGTGTGATTCAATCTAAAACTGACAATATCATACTAATGTCATTTCTATACCCTAACAAGACAAACAAACAAGTTTTTTTTTAATCAAATGCCTAGAGGAAATAGTCAACCCGAATATTCGATTTTTAAAATTTCAAGACCATAGTACATCTCCTCAGAGATCGGTGACTTGATGTTAGTTATGAGATTTCGGCTTTTAAGGAAATATGATTTTTTTTTTTTAACAACTTTGAAAAAATAAAGAAGTAATATTTGAAACTCAAATTAATTTGTAAAAAAACATTAGGAGCGATGTAATTAGAAAAATTGGAAGTGAAAATGACTACATCCTTCAAGAAATGTAAAAATAAAATATAATTTAACCACAATTATTTCCCCAATGACTTTGATGTAATAGCTCTGGCTACTACCAGCAGCCACGCATGCACAAATCTTTTTAATATTTTCAGTTATTATTTTAATATATACTCACTCTGTATCAATAAAAACTATAAATTAACTTTAAACACCGAAATTAAAAAATATAATAGAACTAATAGTGTGATTGAAATAGAAAAAAATATAATGAATTCTGAATGAGAATAGTTTATAAAAAAGAGTATGAGTAACTTTAATTAGATATATATTAATTTTAATTTTTGTCATGCCAAAAAAATGTGTTTCAGTTTTCCCTTTCTAGTGGGCCCCATTGCCTATTCAAATAAATGGGCCTCCAACATGGTAGGCCCAGATACTTAAATCAAAGATCAAACATCATATATTCCACACAAGGAAAGCAATTCAGTTTTTTTCGAAGAACAAACAATACCTGCAAAATGTTTTTAGGCTATTTTTGTTTTCATTTTATAAGGAGACATGTGTAATTTTTAGCAAATTCTTGTATACAATAATTTGAATATATTTGTAACTGTTTAATTGAATTTTTTACCCAACGAATTAAAATCAGGTCAAAATTATAACTCAATTGCACTAATTGTACCATACAATATATAAAAGAGAAGTATTCGCAAAACTCAGGTTTAATCTTTGAGTCATAATTTTCTCTTAAAAATATAGTTGTACTGGGAGTCCACCCTCTCAATTAATTATTTAATATACTCCTTCGACCCATTACAAGCTACTCAACTTTCTATTTCGTTTGTCTCAATGAAAGCTACCTATTCATTTTTTGCTAAATTATTCCCTCCAACATTTCATTATATTATTCTCTATCAATCACATCACATCTAACTTCTAATACATCTATCATTTTTTGACAAACTATTCCCTCCAAAATTTGGGTAGACTAAGGCTATGTTTGGTAGGGAGTAAACAATTTATATGGATCATTGAGATATTTGTATTTTAATATAATTGAGATAACATTTTATATGTTGTTTGGTAGGAGGTAAAATACACTGTTTAATCCAAATTATTGTAAGGGGATGGTGGCCTTGTTTTATGCCCAAAAAGTGGATATTCTAACGCACCTACCAAACACACCCTCCCTAAAGGTAATGAATGCATCCTAAGGGGAAGATGAAAAACAAGGACAGTTCAATACCAGTGTTACAATGGTCAGTATCATGAAACTAAATACTCCATATGGTAGCAATTTATAATTTGATTTTCAGAAAGAAAAAAAAAAAAACATAATTATTATATTATGCATAATAATATTGGCTATCTATCTGTTTCTCTCTAAATATATACACATGCATATCTCACATTTACAGCATATTCCAGAAAGTAACGAATATACAAGTCACACCAGGTCACTATGAATGAGAAATGGCAGAAGTTCAGGTGAGTTAGAAAGGGATGGTGGTGAAGAAAACGAAACTAACCAAGCAGAACTTGAAGTTGAAATTAGTTCGCGTGATGTATCTTTCAGAAACGAGCAGAATGAATTAAGTGCGTCTTGAAATATTTTATATTTTGTCAACTTATCTGATGATTAAAGTGTTGCTCATAACGTCAAAAGTACGTATTAACGAATTTGTGTACAAGCTTGTAAAGAAAGAGATACATATCTGGAAGCTGATGAGCAAATTAAGATGCATTTTCCAAATTTCTATACGTTTTCTGTTGCATCTTTTTGTGTCTCTTCAGTCCTTACAGATGTAACAAATCTCTCGGCGGCCAATCTTTCTTCAAGTGCCCGAGCACCTCTTTCCCTACAATTTCAACAAACCATATAGGCAATTACTCACAAATCTGTCTATGTTTGGCACATCATGATAAACGTAATGCACGTAAACCTCTTTACACCAGTAATTTGATCTTTAATAAACTAAAACAATCGTTCTCTGGCAAATAGGAGTACAAAAGATTACCTCCTCCTTGATGCTTCAATAGGGTCTGAACTGGGCAATGAATTACCACCTAAAGTATAGCCGCTGGACTCTTCAGAGAGTTCAGATCTTCCGCAAAGCAGCCGCTCAAAAATTGTAGCAACAGGATCAATTACTGGTCTGCACACCATGAGCTAGCATTAAATGCTGAAATGCAGAAAGAAAAAAACAAGAATTTTATTCACAAGTATAAACTACCTCAAAAATTCAGGGAAGAAGGTGGAGAAAGCAAATTCATCACTTGGATCGCCTTTTAGTTTTGTCTCTGTTTTCCTTTGCCAATATCTCAGGTAAATCCAGCCAATATAGGTGCCAAATATTAGAGTAGGAAGATGTGATGCGGAATCTGTTGTGAAAAAACTTAAAACAACAGACAACAATACTGCAAGAGATGGCAACCACTGCAACAAAGTTGAAATAAGTATGGACTTTGTATCAGTAAGGGATAATTCCAGATGAAATGAAAACTTCCAAAAATCGAAAATCATACTTTTGCTTTTATCTTCAACAAAGACAGTTCTTGATCTGGTATTATCTGTTTTATGCCAACTAAGAATCCTGAAAGAACCCCTTGGAAACCAGAAATAGGCGTATAGCTACGAAAGAAAGAAAAGGAAAAAAAAGTCGAGTAAACATCTGGCTGAGAGGGCATCGAAAGAGGGAAAAAGATAAAACACACTTGTACATAGAATATCTCTCCTGCAACACTTACAGGTAGGTTTCCTGTGTTGTAACATAGTACAAAGATATAGCCGTGACAAAAACGCAAACCGATGTAAGAAAGTTGACAATAAAGATGAACATCAAAAATTCCCTAGAACCCCATATAGGCTCAAGTAGCTTTCCAATGAAAAGAAGACCAATTGTGCTGATGATCAGCTGCAAAATAATAATAATTCCTTGAATACACACTAATAAAGATAACAGGTGTAAAAATGGAGATACGTACAAATTACAAAGGCAGTGAAGAAAATAGGTAATGACATACCCCATGTAAAGTCTGTTCAATGTATCCAGCTGTCACGAGATTCCAAGCAAAAGGAATCGTCCTACGGGAAATCAAACAAAATTAATTTGTCATGGTTTTTTGAGGTTTTACGTCTAACTAATGAGTAACGGTGAAATCAATGGTGCTCAATTCTCTCATCATGACTACAAAATTTTAGCAGATGAACCCTCTCCAGAGCATGCCAAAGTCCTCAACAAGAGTGTTTATTTTTTGCCAAATATCATAGCCAACCTACTTTAGATCTTATTTCATCTACAAAACTAGAGTAAATGTACGTTGAAGTCAACTTTCGAAATAAACTAAGCATCACTTTCTCAGCAAAAGTCAACATCCACAACAATAGGAAACAAAATTCTTGTGTATTTTCAATTTTTCATTAGCAATAGCCTATCACCCCAGTTCTGTCTATTTACATAAGGGCATTGATATACTAATCCACCCAAAGTATTACTATAAGCTTCAAATCCAACTGTAGAGCTGCCAATTACTATGTTCTGCCCTCAAAATCTATCCTACGATTCTATGTACATTAAACTTCCAGACAATTAACATAAAATTAATAAGTTTCTTTTAAACACAAATAGTGAAATATTAACCTCTTTTACTGTAATCTCAATTCTCACAGATAAATCAACCAAGAAGAAAATGAACAGATGAACTATCATAGTTAAACCCAGATCAAGCTTAGCAAGTTTAAAGCAAAATGAATAGCATATAAATCAAGAAAATGCACAAAAGGAAAGAAAAGTTACTTTGCAGGGATGAGAGCAAGATAAGATACTAAAGAGGGCAAAATCTGAACAACAATGTGACCCCCTATCAATACCACTGCTAATCCTTTGCACAGCCTTGTAAATCCAGTGTAAATGCTCATCCCGCCCTAATCCACAGAAGAAAAAGAAAATGGAAAAGATGATCACAACCTAGTTCAGATCTGCAGAAGAATCGGTTATTAAACAACTGCTGAAGAGTATAATCCGCAACTAAGAACTCACCCCTGGGAGCTGTTGAGAACTCATTGTAATTGTGCTTGAAGTATGTCTTGGGTTGTATATTAGAAATCGGAATTTGTGATGCGTTTCTTGATTTTGGAGTCTTTCTTTTTAACTCAAAACCGACTTTGGTAATTGGCGAAGACTGAAGACGAGTTTATCTGAATATGAAGAGAATTTAACTTTGTGAAATTTCAGTTTACCCCTCAAAGTCTTGTATTTTTTTCAATTTGGTCTCTTTCTTTTCAAACCCCCTCAACTTAACTTGTACGATACCCTCAAAATTAATTATTACGTATTTAAAAACAAAAATGGCTTTTTGGGAGCTCCATGTTTTTTTTTGTTGGAAACATTCTTGTGAAATTATCACTCTCATAAAACTGTAAGTTTTCCTGAATTCTGAAGTAAAATAAATACTCCGTATATATTTTTTAGCACAATTATAATTTTTAATTTTATCTTTGTACTCATCCTTCAGGGAATGGTTTAATACAAAATCATGTCGAAAATTTTGATATTAAAAATCCGGATAAAAGTCAGAATATGATTCTTATGGGTGGTTTAACAAAACATGTATCGATTACCAAAACCTCGCAGCTACCTTTGTTTTCTTGATTTAATTGGAATGAAATAAGATCGATTCATACAGAAGAAAAGGTTCTCTATACCATATAAAAATTTAGTATACCAAATTTTCGATATAAAAAATTACATACCATATGTATACAGTACAAAAAATTCATAGAAAATATTAAAACACGTTTCTTACCTTTTAAGTTATTTTAATTTAAGAAATAATATACCTAACATACCGAATATATTGAAATTTCAACATTTTTTCAGTACCAAAATTTATCACCACTAATCCTACCCTACCTCAAAAGTCACAAGTCACATGGCAATATTCATCTACATATATGTATGTATACAGTTTGAATTCCAACTCATCTGTCTGTTTAAGGTTTATACATGTACTGATCATATATATATTATGTCAATCATCGAGTTTGCACTTCAAACAGTTGCGACTATTTGCTTTGATTTGTACGATAAACGACTCAAGTAAGACCCAACAAGTGTAGCCAAAACACGCCGACAAGCCATAGCTGATGCTACGAAGAACACGGTGAATGAAGCCCAGCAGAATCTGAGTAGTACTATCGGATCTTTCTTAGCAGAATTTAAGGATTTAAAGAAGATGACTTTAAGTCTACGATCTCTGAGGATGGATTCGTATTCATTGTTCATCCCAGATGCAACAGTCACCTTGGAACCGAGTTTGGTCTCTAAAGCTTTGGACATCCATTTGTAGATTATATCAGCAATGATTTTGGAAAGTTGTTGGCGGAAGGGACTTGCCTCGTGTGAAGCCAGGGCCCGTATCAATGAGACTCCGTCCTGTTTATCATCATAACATAGATTCATTAAACAAAACCTCAAAAGCTGAAATAGATCAAAGCAAGAAAAAAGTGGTCACCGCTGTCATTATAAGTCTTCTTAAGACAAGGCCATTTTTCGATGGTAGAAGTTTCAAAACTAGGTTTGCAAGATTAACTTCAGGAGAAACTCCAGCAGCAGATTGAACTCGAGAATTTAATGGCACTAACGATTGCAGCCCATTCCTGGAAATTAAAAGATGACATTATTAAAAGGACAAGGGAAACAGAATCATGATTCTATTCTCAACAGTTGCCAAAACGCCAGTAGGAATATACCTAGTTGCTCCGATTCTTAAGAAAACAGCAAGCTTTTGCCACTGAAACTCTCTCCTGCTGTTGAAAACAACCTGAATTTTTTAACCAAAGTAAATAAATAAAAACAAGATTTTGATTTATGCATGTATAGAATCATACGACCAATACAAAAATATTCCCCAGGGAAGAGAAAACCTAAAATGAAAGGGACACGTTAGCTAAGACAAGTATTGAGTTATTGGCAAAAAAAGTACCGAATGCAAAATTCTCCTCGTATCAGCAGAATTGTCAACAAGAAGCTTCTGAAGAACATAAGGATATGCAGCTTCAAATGTCTTAAACGTTGGATCTGCAGCTACTGCAAACCCTATGAAACATAAAAAAAGGAAGTAAATGCTAAATAAAATGACAACTATTGCACAATAAATAGGCATGCCTGAAAAGAGTCGTCAATTTCGGTTGTTCGTCTAAAAAAATAAGTTACCTTCCAGAGATGCCAGAGACCGCAAGACAAGTACATAGTACGGTGGCATTCTGCAGTGATACTTTAAAGCTACAGTCCATATATTACTAAGTACCTTCAGGAAAAGTAATTAGGGAAATACTTAGAAAGAAAAAAAACTGAAATAAGCAAGGAACCACATAATAAATCAGAAAGCACTCTTTGAATTTTCAGGTGTCTCCTTATAAAAGTGAATGCCAGAGAAATTTACATGATCTGCACATATGTCGTGATATTTACAAACAAGATAAACCGTAGTGTAAATCATAGGCACGTCTGTGTCCTGGGAAACAGTGATCAAATTATTGCAGATTTGTAGTAACTCCAATATTTATCTATGAATGATTCATATGAATCTGAAATCTCAAAAGGCAGATGCATTCATTAGTCAAATCAATTGAATGTGTATATATTATGCGCCCAACCAAGATATATCCATGCTAAACTGTAAGTGGGACAGTGGCCAGTGGGTGCATTTACTTTTCCCAAAAAATTAGGCACAACCAATTTCGTTCAAAAGCTAAGAGAAAATTAATGCATTACCTCTCAAATAAATAATTGAACTGCACCAAATAAATTGAAGTAGAAATGAATATATTGCACCAAGGAATATTCAACAACTGAGTGAAGAAATTGCCTTGTAGATACATAGTTCAATAACATAGATATGATCCTCACCCGACTAAACTTGACATCTGGCACTCCATTTTTTAATTCCACCTCCCCCAGCGAATCTTCCAGATCCTGCATCATTTCACAAAATGTCAATTATGTCAACATAAATACTTTAAGCAAAATGTCAGGAGATAACAGCCCAAAATTAAGAACCACATTCAACATTAGATGAAAAAGCTCAACGACTGAAAAAAGTAGGCAGTAGAAGAACATAACGATTACTCATGGAAGGAACAAATTAAGTTCTTGATATGGATATTACCATTGTGAAACGCCTTATATTAGTTCCAGGTCTTACAATGTCCATTTCAGTCAAATCATGCACAAGAGATGCCCAGTCACCATTTACAATGTGAACAATGGAAGCAAGCATGGCAAACTGATGCTTCTTCTCCATCCGACAAAGCAAACCAAAATCAAGAAACCTATTAGAATCAATGGAAAAATGCATCCAAATGTTAGACATCTGTTAACCTGTAACAGTAAGTAAACCATGTTAGCCTTATTCTCAGATCTCACGGTGTAATGATAATACATGATAAACATGTGTGCATATTAATAAGTCAATTATCAATAGGTCAATACCCTATTTTCCCAGATGATGTGTAACGCAAATTTCCTGAATGTGGATCAGCATGCATTAGACCAGTCTCAAGCAGTTGGACCAATGATGCCTCAACGCCTTTTTTAACCTAAAATAATTCAGACAGCGTAGTCACGAGCATAAGGAAATAGAAGAGAACAGTTTGCAGAGAGAAATAATGTGACTAGTAGATCTGGAGTAACTCCAATTCCGGTAATGAATTTTAACAAAATTTTTGGTCCATATTCATCAAGTTTCAACCCAAGCAAATGTTCCTATCTAAGTGTTAGCTCCCATATATATATGCAACATTATTTTCTGGTTCAGTTACAATTGTATGCTAAGTGGTAACTTTGGAAAAGATTATGGGCAAAACAGTATATATATAGAGAGAAAAGAGTTTTATCTTGGGTAAATACTTTCGTATCAATGCAAATATTATCTTGGGTAACTACTTTCGTATCAATGCACATCTACAAATTTTCTGTCATAAGCTTTTTATCTAACATTTGGGTAAAGATATTAGAGACCAAAGAAAAAGTTTTGATGGTTCATTTTCTTATAATCTACAGGTTATTGCATTTGAGAAGAAATAATTTGAAGAGGTCTCTGTACCAGATCAAGAAGCTTTCGATTGGACTCCTCAGAAGACACAGACATTAACTCACTTGGACTGTCACCAGCCATCCACTCCATAGTTAAAACTCTTTTCTTGCTCAAATGCTGAAACACTTGTGGTACACTAATAAATGTAAAACGAGAATGAAGTTCCTGCAGAGAAATGAATATAGAACAGTAAAAAACAATAGGTTAAAGATGGACTAGCAAAGTAGCAAATATACTGTTTTAACAGTGTCAGCATACTAGAGTGAAACTCAAAAAATCTCATCCAAGCAAAACATCAAACAGAAAATTACCCTGAATTCTAATGCATTAGCTGCTTCCAAGTTGTAATCTAACTCCCCAATCAAGCCTTTTCCTAATTCATCAGCATACAGGCGGAGGTCATTTTTTCTTTTAGCAATCTTCTGAAGAAGCCCTAGCTGAAATAAATAATCGGTGTTAAATCTCAGCATATTATATAGTTTTGAAAAGAGATACTAAGCACAAGTGTTCAAGACAAACCCCTATATGAAGAATATAAATATCTCGAACAACAACGTGGCGTAAATTAGGGCGCTGAACTTTCACAGCAACATCAAATCCATCATGGGTGGTTGCCTTGTAAACCTGCAAAATATCCCAACGAGTACATCAGACAACATAAATTGTGGCATACATAAACATAGAAAAAATGCCTGATATTTCATCTCTTTTCTTCTATGATATCAATATCTGATTTTCGATATCCTAGGTAGAGTCTATAGGCCATAACATAACATAGAAACCTATTACACCTGCCCAAATGAAGCTGCAGCAACAGGTTTGTCAGAGATATAGCTAAAATATGTGTGCATTGGAGAACCTAATTCTTCCTCGATAATCTTCATTGCTTCAGCCCGTGGGAAAGGAGGGATTTGATCATTCAGCTCTGACAATGCCTGCAATCATAACTTCAACCAGAAAATGAAAAATGAAAGATGACCATTGAATCTAATCAGCGTATGAATTATCCGGTGTATCCATTCTCACACCTTTGAAATTTCTTGACCAATTATATCTGGCCTCGTCGAAAGTGACTGACCAACTGCATGCAAACAAAGGCTTGCATTACAAAACTGGTGATAAATGGGAATCATAAAATAAAATTAGGAAACATTTATAATATGGGAGTAATGATGCAGAACACTTAAATATAACGGCAAACGATGAGCAATATCTTTATCTATCGTGCCTTGTAGCATCATTATGACTGCATTACCTTTTATAAAAGTGGGGCCCAAGTTTAGCATAGTTTCTTTTAATATTATCCCGAAATTGTAATCAGAAACGCTTTCACGAGCATCGTCCTCTGCATCAGAACTAATCCTCGAGATCCTGAATTTGATTGTAGTGGAAGCAAAGGCTGTAAAGACCTTCCACAAGATAAAAGCCAGTAAGGATGTAGAATTCAATGAAATAGCTCATGCTGTGCTCTTGCATACTGATTATAGATGACCCAGACAGTAACCAACAAGATTTTTAATGATAAAGAACTTGAAGATCATAATGACAAGGGTAAGGAGAACACAATCTTCAACTGAGAGAACATGTACTCACACAACATATTTATTACCTCAAGAAGTCGGAGGGCCACCACATGAGGCCTCAACATGAAATACTCTGTTACTACATCTGCATCATACGTTTCAGGAAGAGGCTTTGTCCACATCTTGGAGAGATAGTAAATGTAGCTTGCGTACACCTCCATGGCTTTGAGATCAGCCAGAAACAAATCAACACCAGAGAGCTCTGCAAAATATCAAATAGGCAATACGTAAAACAAAGTAAATAATCACATTGCACAGGGCACGTCAAAACTACAATCCACTTAGCAACTATTGCCTCCAAATTCCAGAAAAAAAAAAAATATATATATATATAGAAAAGAAGCAATGATCAGGCCCATCAGGGTGCTTATACAATGGTAAAAACTACTCCTACATTACAATAAGTATACAAACAAATAAGTACTTATATGCTGTATAGCCTGTATTGATGTTTCGAAACAGCACATTACTGTACATACTACTTTCTAGCATTAAAATCATAAAAAGACATGCATATTCAATTCCTCTCATCTCATTAAAAAAAAACTATACACAATTCAAACATTTATGACTTCGAGTTACCCATCATTCACTACCTGCATAGTAAGGCTGAGGCCAAGACGGAAACCGAAAGGCCGTCGCCTTCGAGTCTTCTATATTCCGTAGCCATATCAAGTCCTCCACCGATTTCGAAACCTCCGGAATCCGAAATGCTTTATTTGCCCATTGCATCCCTTTGCTGAAACCCTCTTTCAAAAACCCTACATCTTTCTGCACCACTTCCACAATATTTCCCAACCCGCCACCGTTTTTACTCGGTTTTTGCTTCTTTTGGGGGCTAAGATTTTTCCGGCTGCTGTTTGGGTGATTCCTCCTCGTTACTGGCCTGGTTTTTGTATAGCAAAGAACGGCGACGGGCGGTGATACTGATGCCATAGATGCCCGAATTACCGGTGAATTTCGTCGTTGTGGGCTGTGGATGTCCACGAAATTGGGAGAATTTGTGATTGAATTATGAGGGAAATGTGGACATAGCTGCGGTGGAGTTGAGAAAGCTTTGATAGTGCTTTTCTGGAGGTTTAATACTTGTTTATTTGGCCATTGATTGAATGAGATGAGATTGATATCAACCATTCAAGATACAACCATGGTGACTGTTGTTTAGGGCAAAGTTAGGTTTAACCGTTTAATAGTGCACAATGAATTACTCCATTGTTTAGTTGATTTCTCGTGTTTCACATTGTACCGTAATGTAATCAATTACTCCTTTATTGTCTTGAATTAAATTTTAATTAAATAGAAGCTACAGTACATTATTATTGCAAGTCGTTGTACCATGTAAGTATGTAATTGAACACAAACAGAAGGTAAGTTGAGCCGCCGCGTCGCTTGCAAAACCACCGTTCAACGGTTGGGCGAAGGGTTTTTTTTAGGGATTAGTTGAGATCAATGGGTGAATCTCCCCGTCGGAGCCACGGTGACCGATCGGGTGAGTCGTCCGTTTGATCCCATTTTATTTCGTTTTTTTTCTTTCTGGATGTTAATTTAGTCTGTTTTTTAGTTTAGATCTGGTGTTTTCTGCTTTCGGTATTTTTCTTGTACCCGTTGTGGGTATTTTCCCTGTACCCGTTGTGGGTATTTTCCCTTTCCCCGTTGGTTTGTCTTCTTCCCTGTTATGATGGGTTTTCTTCCCGGTTTCGGGTTTTCCCATGGTGGCACTTTGTTGTGTCTGTTGGAGCTGGTAGGCCTTGGGTCCGTACTTATGTGGTTTGGGAGGTTTGTAGCACGGTCGTTGCTATCTTCTTAGATCGCGGAGTTTCGAGGTATGCTGGTTGTTCGTTGATCCTTCCACCCTCTCACGATTGAGTCTGGAATTTGTGATCTTTTGGTAGAATTTACTGTTTGGATAGGTGTTTGGCTAGGTGAGGGCAAGTGATATGTAATTTAACCCTATCTGTAATTCTACTACCTTCAAAAAAAAAAAGTATGTAATTGAACACGAAGATATGAAACATGATAATGATTTTAATTAAATTGTATTCCTTTCATTACATAAAGTTTATCGTTGATCTTAAATTTTATTTTAAAAAGTTTATTACTTTTCTTAATTTTATCAATGATCTCTTTAAATTATTCATATTTTTAAAATAATATATTAATAATTTTTTTTGAAAAAGGTTAAAGGAATGATGGAAAAGGATGGTGAAAAAAAAAAAGAGAAAAGATAATGAGGTATAAATATGTTTAAAAAATATGTTCTTAATTCTATACAAAATGAGAAATGCAATAAATTTTAAAACCAAACAATATTAACTTTAAAAAAAAAAAGTGACATATATGAAGTGTATCAGGTGCATGTGACAAACTTTAAAACCAAACAATATTAATTTAAAATATGTTCTTAATTCTATACAAAATGTGAAACGGAGAAAGTATAGTTAGATCTGTTAGAACGGGCTAACGGTGCGGGCCGATCCAAAACCCACCTCAACCCTTCATTTTGCGGATTTTGACGGACCGGTCCACGATGGGGACGAGTTGAAAAATATTCAACACAACCCAATCCATGGCGAGTGGAGGAGTATTTTTTTACATGTATTATTTTTATATTTTAAACACTATATAAACAATTAATTAAAAATTAAAGTTTACATAAACATAAAATTAAAACAATAATTTCTATAAAATAGTCCAAATAAATAAAACATACAAAGTTCATCAACGTAAATACAAATGTATGAAATATCGTCCAAAGTTATCAACATAAAGCATAAGATATCAAAATAGTAATTTAAGTTCAAATACACAAAAACTTTGTAAATTAAAAACCATCTTCCATATCATCATCAAAGTCCTCTTCATTTCATTCTCGTTCATCCTCACAATTTTCAACAACATTAGATAAAGATCCCTCCTTCAATAAAGTTGTCTCAGTACGTGCACAATCCTCATCTACATATAAAAAGCTCACGGGTCGATCCGTTAAAACCCGCGACCCATACGGTCTATACCGTACGATCCCACTCCTAAATGAGTTTTTAAATACTTAGTCCAACCGAGTATATTAATAGGTGGAGACGGGCTGTCTCAATGGGCTCAGCACATTTTGACAGCTCTAAATATAGTATTTCATAACCAAATAATGTTAACTTTAAAAAAGAAACTATTTAACTTCAATTGAAACAACATTAACTTTTATTGACATATATGGATTATATCAGGTGCATATGAGATCGCATGATCATGACTAAGTAGAGTTCGGGGAGTTGAAAATAAGCATAGATCCGGAGATTCCCGAATAGAGCAGCTATGGGGGAGTTGACCATCGCATTACAAATGCGATGCTCTAACCTCTGAGCTAAGCGGGCCCACATAATAGAAATTTTCTATGCATAGGAATTCAATACACTATAGTATAAGTATAGTGTCTATAGAAATATAGATAAAGAATAGAATTTAGAATTCCCAATAAATATTGGATATTATAGAATATCAGATGCATATTAGATCGCATGATCATGACTAAGTAGAGTTAATATGGTTGTATGAGTTCCTGTCAAAAAAAAATATATATGGTTGTATGAGTTAGCATACCATGAAAGAGTTTTTGTTCGATTAGGTTGAATTGATTTTTTTATACCACTTACTTAATTGATTAAAGTCCGAGTTTAGTGTTGGATTTGGGCTATTTTTTAGAATTATCCTCAATTCACATATTTATTAATTAAGGGGAGGGAGTGAGATAATTTGTCCAACATTTTGACAGCCCATGAAATTTGGGTGAAAAACCAATAATGTCCTTGCTTTTTATAAAAGAAAATTATAATGGTAAAAGAAAGTAAGGGTAAAATTGACTTTTGTCATTTTAATCTCATTTATTATTGAACTAGTACAAAAAACAAGAAAAAACAAAAAAAAAAAAAAAAAAATTCTATAAATTAGGAAAACAAAAATAGAGAAAAATTGAGATGTCAGATGGAGTAGATTCAGAATTAGTATATAAGGGTAGATTCAAACACAAATTAAAACTTATCACTCCATAATTAAAAAATGTAATCAATTAAATCAAACCCATATCAAATTTAAAGATTTATAATCTACTCAATCTTATCATAGCTTATATATCTCATCTTACAAAGCAAACGTGACCTAAATTACACACAGCTCATTGCGCATGACCTCCTGTAAAGGAGGGATCAGATCCCATTGTGTTACGTTGCTTAGAGAAATATGTATATAATTAATTAACCAGATTTATTAATTTTTTAAGCTTTATAATTAGGCGTGGGGTATATACCCCTCCAAGAATGTTACATGTACTTCTTCGATATACACATTCTCTCTAAAATAGATATATTATACATGCACTCTCCCTAAATTATCTAAATTGCCCCTTTCCTCGAAAACTCATTTAAATAGATGCACTCCCATAAAACCCTAATTTTATTTTCATCTTCTTCAACATTCTGCTTCCACCCTCAGTCGACAGCGACCGCCGCCCACCACCGCCCACCGTCGGCATTCCACCTGGCCCCGCCGCCGCACCCCACCTGGCCCCCGATCTTCTCCCCCCTCTTTGTTTTCTCTGCTCAACCGCTGCAAATCCGTCGACCATGGCGTGCAGCGTAAGGTAAGCTTACGGCCGTCCCACCCCATGGCCGCCGCCCCACGCGACCGTGTTTTCCTTTTCTATTTTTTTCATTTCTGCATATAGGCAGCAGCGCCGCCCTCCTCCCTCGTCCAGCGCCGTTGTCGCCTCATCCCATGCCGCTAAAGCTGTTATTTGAGCCGAGTATTTGAGGTTCGAGCTCTTATCGAGCTCTTATCGAGTCGAGCCGAGCTCGGCTCGATAACATTACCGAGTTAAAAATTGAGCTCGGCTCGACTCATTAACGAGCCTATCGAGTCGAGCCTAATGGAATTTTTTATAAAAAAATAGTTATCTAGCCTAACAAGTCGAGCTCGAGCCGGCTCGTTAGTAAATCGAGTATTTAACGAGCTCGAGCTCGGCTCATTAAGCTAAACGAGTCGAGCCTTAACGAGTCGAGCCGAGCCGAGTCTCGTTAAGGCTCGGTTCGAATAACAGCACTACCTGCCGCCTCACCGTCTTCCCTCTCTAGCCTTGTTTCTTCGCGTTTACAGGTAAGGTTTGAATTTTTTTTTCGACAAGAAATTGTTGACCCTAACAATTATGGTCGACAAATTGTTGTCGACCATAATGTTTAGGGTCGAAAATTCTAATTTTTTTAAAATTAAATTTCAATCGGTAAAATGTTGTTGACGAGAATGTTTTTCGTCGATAAATTATAGTCGACGATCGACACTGATTTGTCGAAAAAAATGAAAATTTCATTTTTTAAAAAAATTTTGGAATGTTTTTTGCCGGATTCGGTGGCGCCGGCGGCGTCTGACGGAGGACGTGGAGGTGTCGACGGCCGGCTGCTGGAGGGGAGGAGACGGCGGCGGCGACGGCTGCCCTAAGATTAGGGTTAATTCAATTAGGGTTTTGAGATGGGGTGTATGTATTTTTAATATTTTACTAAAAGGATAAATGTGGTATTTTATATGAATATTTAATTAATAAAAGTAGGGGAGTGCATCTAACGTTCTTGGAGGGGTATATACCCACGCCTTATAATTAACATCATAACAAGGGTCTGACTATATGCACCTCCATTTCGGAGAGATGCACCCTCTCGATTGATGCACCCCCTAAAATCAATTTAAGATAGATGCACCCCACTCAATTGTCTTAATTGCCCTTGTCTCATAAAATTCCTATTACTCCCCACACCCCCTCCCAAAATCTAATTTCAACTTCATCCTCTCCACTTCCCCCCACCCACACCAGCCGGCTGTCGCCCCCCTCGTCCAGCCGCCTGACGCCGTGCTCGCCCACCACCGACCGCCTCCTCATCTGGCCGCAAAAGAAAAGGAAAAAAAAATATCCAGCATGTCGATCAAATATACTCTCGTCGACAAATTGTTATCGACGAGGGTGTATTTGGTCGACATTGCATGGTCGATTTTTTTTAAAAATAATTATTTATTTTTTTTCGACCAATATATCAATGTCGACCATATTGTATATGGTCGACACTGGTTGGTCGAAATTTATAAAAAAAAAATATAATTTTTTAAAAATATATTTTAGAATTTATGAATTTCTTTCGGTTTGATAGTAGCTGGAAATGGTGTCGGCGGCGGTCGAAAGTAGTGGTTTAGGTGAGGGGAAAATAAATGACAGTAGGGGGATGCGTTCAGTAGGGGGGTGCATTTAGTATGCTGTATTTTAATGAAGGGTATTTTTTATTTTTTGCCCTATTATTTTATTAATATACTCCTTCCGGTCCAGTGAAAACTACCCAACTTTATTTTTTCGTTTGTGACATGTGACAGTGAAAGCTACCCATTCTTTTTTTTGTAATTATTCCCTCTCACATTTCATTATATTCTTCCCTTGATCTCTCAATCACATCACCTGTAATACATATTATTTATTAACCTCCGTACCCGAAGTTTATGGGGAACTTTCTCCGGGACGGAGGGAGTACTAAAAGGGAGAGTGCAGCTCTACTAGAAATGGAGGAGCATATAGTCAAACCCCATAACAAAAGTGAATAAAAATTCAATACCAGACAGGCCCATTTATCATAGCCCAATGAATGGCCCGACGGTATCCGCACCCAATCAGCATTTACATTGTAAAGAATATCTGGGCACAACTAAATACTCCCACAGATTTCTGATTTTTAATTTGAACGTTTCACATTTTATATTATACTCCCTCCACTTTTAAATAAGTGTCATTTTAACAATTTTCAACATATTAAGATATATAATCATGGACCATTTTACCCTTCATTAATGATAACTAATTTTAATATTAAATTTATGTTTAGTAATGAATGTGGTCAATATTGTAGATGATATTCATGTATACAATAATTAATGTTTATGCATGATTTATGTTATAGTACTGTATTCAAAAGGGAAAAAACTTAAATCAAGGTAAAGAAAATGGAGGGAGTACAATGTACAAGGGTAAAATTGTCAAACTTGAAGAAAAAAAGTGTAGAATGACACTTATTTAAAAAATATTGAAAAAGGCAAAGTGACATTTAATAAAAAACGGAGGGAGTATGATTTTTAATTTGAACGTGTAAACACAAATTCGTGAATTAAATAATAAAACGCGAAAATGCGAACAACTTTATTTAATTTCGGATTAAAAACGAGTATTTGCGGGTTACCATCTCTAATTTCTCCTCTGATTCTCTCTTCTTGAACTTTACTTGGACTTCTTGAGCTTTTGGAGTTGGACCCGCAGCCGAATCCTTTCCGATCTTGTATTTGGGGCTTTTATAACGTTAATCCAAAGGTTTAGCACCGTATTTTTGGATTAAACGTTGAATTTAGGGACTTTTCGGGACTTATTGGGACTTTTCCGTTGAAGATCCACGAAGAACTTTGAAGAAACGCCGAATCGAAGAGGCTTAGCACCTTGATCTCCACTCGAACACTGCTTCTTGCTGCTTTTCACGAAGAACGCCTTGATGCTCCTCCAATTGCTGAAGAACACTCTAAAATCTCTGCAGCTGAAGAACACTCTAAAATCTCTGCAGAGAATTTTAGAGCCTTGAATGCTTCTGTTTTGTTGATTATGAAATGAATGGGCCAGAGAGATATTTGTGCAAGTGGTTAGAGTTTAATTCAAATTTTTGAATTACTTGATGGGCTAAGAATACCCTATTTGGGCTTGATTTGATTTGTTGGACTTTAGAGGCCCATCTTCATTTATGGGACTTTTAGAGGCCCGTCTTCATTTTTCGGACTTTAGAGGACCGACTTCATTTATCGGACTTTAGAGGCCCGATTTGAATTTGTTGGACTTTAGAGGTCCGACTTGATTTGTTGGGCTTTGGAGACCCAAATTAATTAAATTTTGCTTGTCTACAGAACGTTTCACATTTTATATTATATGAACAATCGACATGTGTCATAATAAAAAATTAATTAATATTCTATAATATTAAAAATAACACGTGTTAAAGATTTAGCAAGTAAAACACCGAATAGAACATTAAAAGTGGAACAAATGAATCTAACCAAAAAAAAAAAGTTAGACTAAATATATTGCACAATTTTTATTTTTCTAGTCATTTTGAAAGAATTTCATCTCATCTAAAAGTCCGAACTTGTAGAGAGAATGATAATTAATTCTTGTATATTAATTCCTAACACATTTCTTAGCTGTCTGCGTATGATATAAGAAGAATTAGTTTTTCTTTTTTTAATGGAAATTGTATAATGGTCAAAATAAGAATGTGTTTAGTAAATTTTACTGGAGTATTTTATTTTTACTTCTCAATGAGGTTCTTACAGAAAAATTGGCGGTGCATACTGCGCCCATAATATTATCAATAGAAATATGCAAATTTTCATTAGAAATTGGTTAACAGTAGCTTGTTTTCAAATGAATTTGTAAATCGCCAAAAAAAAAAAAAAAACGGTTCGTTTGTGTTTCAAAGTTTAAAATCATTATTTTTTTTAGCTAAGAATTTTTTTAGACTATTATATTCTTAATAAAGTCAACAATTTTTGTTTGGTGATTAAGTTTGAAGTAAATAGTGGTATGAGATTGACATATATATGTGACCGACACAAGATTAAAAATGAAGTTACATACTGTTGGGAATAAAATGATTTTGATCTAGATACCAAAACCCCTGATTGATGATGTACAAGTTAGTTGAGATATGCTCAAGTTATTGTTCAGGCAAGTTGTCCCAGAACAGTATATGTATAGTATGCTTAAGTTAAAATCTCAGAAATGTTATGAGATATTAGTGATCAGGATAGTTGTCCAAAGCTGGAATGTTAGGCAGCTTGATAGGTCTATAGGACAAAGTGGCTGATCTATTCAAGACAAACTTACCAAATGGACAACCTGGCTGAAGAGTTGAAGTATACTGAAGCTGTGCTCATAAATGCAAAAGTTCTAGGCAGTTGAAGTACAAATGATCAAGAGAATTAAATGACAAAAGCTTACAGAAGATACATTCAATGAAGCATTTATTGCCAATCATGCCTGAACCAAGCATTAAAGACTTAGAGCATTAAAGAGTGAAGCATTGAATGAATGTTGGAACATTCTAAAACTGCAGCAGGAATGTTCAGGGAGCTTGTCCCATCTGACCGTTGGTTGTGTGTAAAGTTTGCCACAAATCAACCTAGGACAATGTGCAAAATTGGAAACTGACACAAGTCTTCTCAGCCGCCCTTGTCAGAAGTCAACACATTCATTCAAGCAACCATTGAAGACCTCTTTTACACAGTGGATAAAAGGATGTCAAGCTTCATAGCCGTTTCAATGGTGCTGCAAATAGACATATTTGAATTGCTAATCCCTCCAACGGTTAGTTGTTCAAATTGCCTATAAATACAGAAGTGATCAAAGGAATTCACTATCCAACAATAAGCTATCAAACTCATATAAAGCTTTCAAAGGAAACCAAGCTATTCTCAAGTATTCCAAGTTTCCTGAATCACTTCAAGTCAGCTAAGCCAATCTTTGTAAACATCCTAGCTTAGCATTGAGATATCCTAAGCCTTTACATCTGTTCTCATTGTAAAGGATATCTCCATTAGTTGGAACCAAACCTCAAACCTTATCTCATTTAGTGAAGAGAGTGTTTGTTGTAGAAGTGAGGAGTTAAGGACTGTTAGAGTGAAACACAGTCTTAACTTAGAGAGATTGAGCACTAGGACTCAGATTATCCTAGGGATCAAAACACTAAGAGAGTGTTGTTGATCAGTGCACCTTGGCACTATAAAACAAGCTAATTCCATTGTGAAGGAATTATCCTGTTCAATCAGGCAAAGTGGATGTAGGAGCTTGAGTCTCTGAACCACTATAAGCTTGTGTGTCTTTTACTTACTGCACTCTTTATTGCATTCATATTCAAACATATTTCAAAGAGTAAAACTTGTAAGTTTAAGGAAAAATTGTTTTGGACAAAGTCCCTGATAACTGTAACTTTTCAGAAATTTACTTGGAGTATTTCTTTAAGTCAAAGGCCAACCACATTCCGCACTTAGCAACTCTTTTAGATATTTAGCCAACTAATCACTCTATAGTAATCAGTAGGACAAGTATCTATCAAAGTTCACTCAGGTCAGTTGTGAGACAACCTGCCTGATAAGACCAGATTTGTCAAAAAGAAAAGAATTTGCATACACAAGTGCATTCCCCCCCCCATACACTTGTGTTATACTCCACCTAGGACCAACACATACTCAATTAAATTATTGGTATATAATAAACATATGGTGGTAGGAACTTAAAAATGATGGTACAAGATGAATTAACTGGTGGTACAAGCTTAATGTAATATTCACTATAAAATTAATGAAACTAAACACTTTGATTAAAAATAGTAACATTTTCAAGTAGGATTAATGATTAAGATCGAATGGGATTTCCACCTAATGATTTATATAGTATAAATTACCTTGTGTTTGGGTACAAAATTGAGCCGCATGCAATCTTGATTCTCTCTTCCAATAAATACCCACCCATAAAAAAAATATTATACATGTTTGAATATGCTTGGCTCCGCATACGCCATCTACATAGGATCGTCGATTTCTCCGACGACTTTGCAAATGGCATACAGGGAGCCAGGCATATATGTATGTATCAAATGAAAATTCAGATCATGCTTCTTTTGACAATTAACCTAATTAATTTGCTGACAACAGATCGATGAGAGAAAGAGGGGGTATAGTTGGGAGAAAAATAGGATGCTGCTTTTACAAACTCACACTAAATCACACACATATATATAGGCCAAACAATGATACTGTCCATGCAATTTCACTGTAGATGAATTTTAAACACCACATGTAAAATATATTTCAATAATTTAATTATTATCTGATCAAATTATTAATGTGAACAAATTAACTTATCATCTCACTATAATAAATACTCCGTAATAAAGTTCCAATTTCAGTTAGAAAGAAATAATTAATGAGATCGTAGGATTAATGTCACCTCTTTTGATATGTTTAAATTAGTAAAGTAAATGAGATTAAAAAAAAATGCGATGATCAATCAGCCGTCATATTTAATTTCAATATCCGTATATACTTTATAATTTAACTAATTTATAATTATAACTAGCTTATTCACAAAACTTATTCTAATGCACACACGTAGCTCGATCGAACATTGAATTTGAATGTTTTCTAAAATCAAATAAATAAAGCATAAGTAGGTAAGTCAAAGAAGTTGGTGTGACAAGAAAGAAAGAAAAAGGTAGAATGATCCTCCCATAAAAAAAAATCTTTTCGTTTAACTGTTTTTTACATTTAAATTGGATATAGTATTTTTTTAAAAATGAATAATGGGTAGAGTATGAAGTAATTTTATGAATTTTTATGAATAAATTTAAAAATTCAATTTGATTGATATTTTGTTTAAATATGTATAATATTATGAGGATAAAGTTTATAAAATAAAATTAAAAAATAAATTATATATATATATCATTTTTAAGAATATATATGTAAATAATTGTTGAAAGAAAAAATAAAATATGTGTGTTAGAAATTGTGGGATGCATAAAATAAAAAATTATGACAACATTAATTCAAGTCAAGGTATATCATCATGAGTCTAACTTTGAAGCTTACTAATCATTATCATAAATTAAGACACACTGTATATTAAAGGTAAAGTAAGTTTTTTTCAAAGACTTTCAAGATGAATTGACATCATAATGGAAAAGGAAATTCGTATACACATTTGTTTATAAGTTTTTCATAAGTTTTTCATTTTACTATTTTAATCCGTCTATAAATTTTTCATATCATTTTTAGTAAATATATATTTTTAATTTTTATATTTTACTTTTTCTTTTCATTACTACTATATCTATTATTTAATTACTTTTCTTAATCTTTGTGTTAAAAAGTAATGAGAGACGTACCAGGTATATAAATAAAATGGTCACGTATGTGAATCTCAGATGGTTTTTATTCCGTATTCATGAACTTAATTATTGAAGTTATTTTGTAGTACTCTACGAACTTATAAGAATCATGATTCCTTCTAGGCTTTCTACATATTTAGTTCCTTTACTTTAACGTAAGGGTAGATTTTTTTAATATAAATAAATTGATTTCATATTTTTTTTATAAGTTCAAATTTTAAAATGTGATATAATTTTTTTATGGACTCCTTTAAATTGACTTTTATTTTTGCTGATTTAACAGATCGACTTCCATTCTTTTTTCTATTTTTCAGGTAGTTCAGTATTTGACAAAGTGGGATAGCTCACGTGTTAGAGCACCACTACCTAGGTCTTAGGTCCTGAGTTCGAGTCATTGGGGAGGGAAAAAAAAAGGGATGGGTATTTAACTTCCATAAAAAAAAAAAAAAAAAGGTAGTTCAGTATTTCCTTGATTTCGAACTATCCACTAGCTATTTGCTAAATTTCATTTTAATCCTTTTTGTATCATCTTTGGTCCTCTTGTTGGTTCGCGTACTGCCACATCATACTTATTATGAAAAAAAAAACTTATAAAAAATATTTAAATACAAAAAAAAAATAAAAAAAATCCACAAGCCAATTAATTAATTTAAAATCCTTAATAATAAACTTTACAAAAATAAAAGTTGGAAATTAAGAACTAAATAAAATTAAAAGACCTAAATATTAACTAAATAAGAAGACCTAAATAAAAAATAGGGTTTAATTTTGGTTGAATTTGTATTTAAAATGTATTTTTTGTATTTTAATACATTACTTTTAAGATATACGAAGTATTTTTTTTTATAATAGCTAGATATGATGTGGAGATTTTATATATATATATATATATATATATATATATATATATATATTTATTGGATCTTAATTAATTAATGTGTTGTTTTGAAAGTTGACATTTTGGATTAATTTAAAACCTATAAATAATGTTTTGCTGCCATGGCTGAGCTTAATTTTCATTCTTTATGATCTTTTAATCTATATATGTTGTGAATACATATTTGTAGGAATGATGCTTGATTGTTCCTTGAGGAAATGTTCAATAAATAGCCCATTGATGGAGTCCCTTGAGGAAATGTTCCTCGGTAATTGTTTCCCTAGGGAATTCGAAAATCCCTCGGGAATACCGAGCACAGTTCCCTCGCCATTTTCCCTCGGGAATACCGAGCATTGATTTCCCTCGACAATTTTCCCGAGGGAATTCCCTAGCTAAATCCCAGAATGCGTAATTTAAAATGACAATTTTCCCGAGGGAATTCCCTCGCCATTTCCCTCGGGAATACCATGGCAATTTCCCCGAGGGAATTCCCTCGCCATTTCCCTCGGGAATACCGAGCATTGATTTCCCCACCATTTCCCTCGGCAATTTCCCAAAATATAAAATGACTTTCGAACCACCTCACCATTTAATTCCCCTAGCTGACAGTTGCCTATTCCACCCAATAAATGTTTTCACTAAAAAGTATAATATACTCATAATATAATATAAATCTGGAAATTTCTCATCTTCATTAATATACAAAGGAAATTCATTACCTGACCCACAATCATAAATGTGGAAAAGACAAAACAACCTTGTACATACATAGGCAGAGAAAAAAAAGGGGCAACCATAAAACTTCTTGCTCAATAAATTTACCAGATTATCAAATTGAAAACACACATATTAACTTGAAAACACTCAAATTAGCTTTAATTCAAATCACAGGGCTCTCTTGGTAATTTGGACAAACCACGTTGGGAGTCTTGGTAATTTACCAAAGAAATTACCAGCAAGAATGTAACAGGTTCTTGATTCAGATTAATTGCCCCATTTGAGCAGCTGCTAATCGTGCATAACGAACTGGAGCAACTGCATGAAGCGACATAATTACCAGCAAGAATGTAACAGGTTCTTGATTCAGATTGAATCAATATATATGAGAGGAATTAGACGTGACGCTCATTACCTTCAGAGATCGCCCTGTTGCTTCTTTGGAAACTGCATGATGTAAAAATTGTTTTGAGTATAAATGTCGATAAGTTTCTACGATGCATAAATAGATTAAACACTTACACATATGATAATGAATGAATAAGTTCTTGCAGATCATCTAATGAGAAACCTATTTCATCCAACAAAACATGGTAATGAGTTGGCCTTGATGTTCCCTGTCAGTATTGGAAGACAAACAAAAACATAAGATTATTACAAGAAGATTCAATTATTGATAATGTTTTTTGCTTTTAATGAAAATGCTACTCACTATCCTGGTAGTATGAGCACACATGTAGAAATTGGTACTTCGAAGATCACAAACTGTTTTATCAACAATAGTTCCTGGAGGGATGTTTGCTCCCAGATTAACATCAAAGAATTTCGTGTGGTGTCGTCTTTGGGACGCAATCACTGTAAATTTGGGACACCAGTTTGCCTCAAGAAAGTTACAGGCCTAGATATATGTACAAACAGAATATTTACACTCTGATCAAACAATCTTGACAATGAATGTTATGATGGTTAAACCAAACAAAGACCACAAACCTTAACAATCTGTTCCATTTCTACATTCAAGAATCTCCCCCGTCCCACCATAAGCATTCTACTTACTTATTTTGGACGACCCATCATAAGTTTCTCATTTTCTTATTTGTCAAAATCCACTATATCTCTCTATCTTTTTTCATTCCTAAATATCTCTCTACCTTTTCTATTTCATACTTGTCTCTACCTCAACTGCTCAATATTTCTTAATCTTTGTACAAAAAGCAAAATGGAAGCTTATGGCAGGACATACAGAGTATAAATATGCAACACATCAGCAAACCTGAATTACATTAACATCAGCTGTAAAGTTTCAGATAAGGACCAAGGCACCTTCATATATATCCTTTATCCTCTCAACCAAATTTAATACATCAGTTTATAATCTATTTTATGAAACAGCTTCTTCAACAACAATCGAAGACAAAATGATTGTTGCAGTGAATAGATATTTATTATGCATATCAAACTACACCTCAATTTCCAAGTCAAACTAAGATTACTATCACTTAGGGCGTTAGTGCAGTATTTTATACTACTGTCATCCAATAGGATATAAAGAACAGTGGCCATTACATCGTATCTCAATGTCTAATTGTTTAATTCAGCCGCCTACCCCATTTTACATTATTGTATTCTTATACGTCTCTGCTTTCACTTTCATCAATTGAGTCAACTCCAACTTAAGGATTAAACTATCAAATCTGAAATCAATTCTCTTAAGAGATATATGTCTATTGAAATATGTAAGAGCTAATGAAATATTTCATAAAAAAAAAACATCAATCAATAATTCATTAAAATGCTAAAAAGATATTTTCTCTAAGTGCCAAACCTGTGTACAGGTACAACAACCAAGCCTGGAATAGGACAACAGGTTCAAGGGTATAAATTTGGGACAATAAATAAGCTGAAGATGCATATTATGAACTGCAAGGAAAGAAAATCAACATGTAATGTAATACCTGGTAAAGTTGAACAAGCAATGCAGGTAGACATCCATACCAAATCCAAGACCTTAATATAAGCAGCAGAGATGGAAAACAGAGGAATAAGTAAGCTGTTCTATATCCTGCCAATAATATGGAGAAATGTTCAAGCATGAGGAAGCAAACACTTTTCATCGATTAATAAAGTAAAAAGTTGCAAAACTCATTACTTTGTGGCCTAACCTCCTAGCTAAGAACACACAATTTCTTACATTAAATTACCCATAAATATCTGATCAAATAGATCACATAATAAGATTAAAAAACAGTAAATAGTACCCCCAATATCTTAAGCAAAAAAGCATAAATTAAGAGTAGGATATGTGATCATACTCTGAAGTTATTGTATTCCTCTTTCACTTTGAACTGCACATCTTTCCTATTTAACAAAGTTTCACATGCCTTTTTAACAAAGTTTCTTTCCAAGGCACATGCATTACTTTTACATAATCTGAATCTATCACCACATACTCCTACAAAGACAAAAGGATGAAAATCATATTCAAAACAACGATTACAAAAAAGGTGTCAAAACTACCAGGATGAAATTCATTCAAAACCTTTCATTAGATTAGTCAATGAGCTACCAAAATATCATTTGTACAATACAGTCAGGAAATTCAATTGCAAACCTCATCATTCCAGACACAAGCAATCACATAGAAAATTCAGTAACAACTGCCCTAAATTGTTCATTCCTCTGTTGTGAAACAGTTCCATGGCGCTTGTAAGCTCTACACAATCAAACAAATCTCATAAAAATTGAGAGAATTACCCCACGGAAGCAGAAGCACACTCGGTATGTCTGCTTCGACATTTTCGATCGAAATTGAAAAAACAATGGAGAATCGAGAAAAAACTTGAAACAAGGACAGCTCACCGCGGATTGCCTACGGTCTCTCTCGAACTCAACGACATAAATGCCTTTTATCTCCAGTTTATTTATCCTTTACAGCTCCTTCGCTTCCTCCGCAAGCCTGGATGCTTCGCCGCCGACTGATAATGATTCCTCCGGCGAGTCCCCCATCGAATGATGCTGTCGTCCAATCAACCGATGCGAGATTTCAGATTGAATTGCTATCTCCAACTGAGATTGTTTGCTATACTGTTCTTCAATTTTTCAAATTAGGATATGACTCTCCTAGAATAAATTGGGATATTTTTGGTAAAATGGAAATTGGGTAAAACGTAGAGTAAGATAATGAGGGGTCAGCTCATAGAGACAAGTGGAGGAGAGATGCTCATACATTTGTACTTCCATAGGGCCAATCCCTCGGCAACATTTTAATTTAATTTCCCTTGGGAAATTGCTCGACATTGCCGAGGAATTTAATTTTCCTCGTCAATTAGCGAGGGATTTTATTTCCCTCGGTGTTTTCTCTCATCCATTGTGCCCCTCGCCTCGTCCCTCGATATTTTTTGAGGGATTTTTTCCCTCGGGAAATTCCTTCGATACATGGGCCAAAATTTGTAGTGATAGACTCTCAATTTGATTTATTTTAGTAGGAATTAATAAATTTCATTTTTTCATTTTCGGAGAGAAAATAAATAAATTGGAATCATATATAGTGTAATTCATTCTATGGCGCATTTGTCATTTAATGAGAACTGCATATAAAAAAGCAAAATAGCACTTTGGGTTATTGAATTTTAATTTCCTCAAATTTAGTGATACTTAAAAGAAGTTATCTTTGAATATTGAGTCATGTTACATCTGATCACTCTTCTAGCTTTTTTATTTGCGATTAATTATGTTCATATGAGTTGGTATTATTTTTAATTATGTTATATATTTAAAGCGTACACCTATGAACTTGAAACTCTAATTTGTCACTTAAACATTATAATTTTTCAATTAGTGTACATTTTAATATATTATATGTGTATATACGTTACGGATAGACAAGGGTCTTCGCTGTGCATATGGCGTTCTCACACTCTTGTGCCATTGCAAGTTTGCAACCTGCAGGCTTTTCCATACTATTATAATTAATGTACGTAGCTTCTCATTCTTGATATATATATATATATTTTTTTATAGCACAAAATAAATGGAAAAATTGCACTTTTAGTCGTGTAGAAATTTTTTAAAATCATTTTGAACCCAAAGTTTCAAAATGGTCCTATTTATTGTAAATTTGGTCCTACATATTAGTTTTTTTTTTTTTTTTTTTTTTTTTTTTTTTTTTTTTTATGAAAACCGTTAATTGACCAAAAAATATTTTTAAAAAAGTAATTATAATTAAAAAAATACAAAAAATATTTTTTTAACTAATAATAAATTATATATAATTAGAAATTAAAATCAATAGAATTTATAATATTAATTTTTTTACTCCATATTATGAAATTTCTTCACACAATTATATAATCTGATTTTTTTTTGATATAGGAGTAAAATCTGAATATAATTAAAAATTACTGAAATAATGCAGTGTAAATTCTAAAATTTAAATAACTTTTGAAGATTTTTTTTTTTTTTTTGTATTAAAACTAAAATATATACAAAAATACAAATTCAAAAAAATCAAATTAAAAAATAAATAATATATATTTAAATATAATCTCAAAAATTATATATATATATATATATATATATATATATATTTATTTGAGATTATTTTAAAATTTAATTAGATAACTTATTTTCCATATTTTATAAAATTGATTGATTTTTTATATATTTTTTTCATTTATTTGAGATTAATTAGTTTTAACTTAATTAAATTAACATATTTTATATATGTTTGGTGTTATTATAATTTTAGTGATATTATCAAAAAATAATTATTTTTTAATATTTTATTAAATTTATTTTATTTTAGATGGTTTTAGTTTTAACTTTGGATTTCATATTTTTTTTATTTATTTTTTTGACCGTTTTCAATTTTATTTTATTTTTGTGAAAAATGTTATTTAGAAGAAAAAAATTATTTAGATTGTATAAATTTGAATTTACATATTTTAAAATGATTCATATTTTCTAGATACAATTAAGATTTGAATTTTGTATTAATTATTAATTTCATAATTGAGTTTAGTTTTAAAATGGATGAAAATTTATTATAGGATTAAAAGTGTATAAAAAAGGATCGAAAGTGATATAAACTCATTTTTATATGATCAAAAGTGAAAATCACGCAAATTTTATGTCGTTAAAACTTTTTTTTTTTTTTTTACAGAATTAAAAATGTATATAAAAGGATCGAAAGTGATTTGACCTTATTTTTATTTATCAAAATGCCATTTCCCCATATGATATGTATATATATATGACATGTTGTTTACTTATTAATTAATTTGAGATGTAATTAGAAATGCATGTGGAATGGAATTAAGAATAAGACTGTAATCTTGATTCCAAGCACTGATCGAAG
Source organism: Galeopsis tetrahit (assembly GCA_963675135.1). Taxonomy (NCBI): domain Eukaryota; kingdom Viridiplantae; phylum Streptophyta; class Magnoliopsida; order Lamiales; family Lamiaceae; genus Galeopsis; species Galeopsis tetrahit. Next base: position 62,929,329 of record OY776134.1, on the reverse strand, counting down.
ACAGGCTCTCAATTTGAATTATTAATATGAGTAGGAATATATATATTTTTTAATATCCCACTTTGTCATATATAGTACTCCATCTGTCCACCAAAAGTGTGCTCACTTTTTTTTTATACACGTTTTTAAAAAAATCATATTTTATTTATAAAGAATATATTTGAGATAACGAGTAAAGAATATATTTGGTAGACACTCAATCTTGTTATTAAAGTAAAAAAAATATTTAAAAGTGAACTATTTAAATAGAATAAACGTATTTTTTGTAGACCTAAAAAAACAAGTGAGCACATTTTTGGTGGACGGAGGGAGTAGTTAGTTATTTTTATTTTATTTTTGAATCCATAGTAGTTAGTTTGTTAAGTATTAGTTATATAGTTATTAACAGTTAATGGTCAACTATATTTACGCTAGCTAGCTGCACGATCATGTATATATACATCTATGACTATGAGTTGGTATTAACCAGTATTTTTAATTGTTTTAGTTAGTGTGTGTTTAATTAAATAGTAAGCCTACCAACGTGTTTGCACTATACTTTGTCCGGAGTGTGGGAGATCAAATTAAGACCTATTTTAATCTTAATCTTAATTAATGTATTAATTGTTATGAAATAAAGATCTCTTGTGAATAAATAATAAGATTGTAATCTTCATTCCAAAGCATTCACAATATCGACCTGATCTGAAGATACAGGCTCTCAACTTGAATTATTTGAGTAGGAACATTTTTTCATTTTTGGAGAGAAAATAAATAAATTGGAATCGTAATCTAATTTTTTTTTTTTTTTTATGGCCCATTCGTCATTTAATTAATAAGAAATTGCCAAGGGGAAATTAATTAGATCAATTGAAGATCTCTTTCGATCTTAATCTTAATTAATGTATTGTCATACTACCATACAAGTTGACATTCTGGAATTACTAATTAATGATCCCCATGTTTAATGAGCTTTATTTCAACCCTTATCTATAATACTTGGGGAGTTTTGTGTGAGATTAATTTCATTTCTAGGATCATTGGGTGGTTATGATGAGTTATTAATGATTAAGTTTGAATATTTTAATCTACTAATATTGAATCGTAGAGTTATTTGATATGCACACAATTAAATGTCTTTTGTGTATAAATTTTATTTGAGTCTGATTCAACATCTATCTTTAAGCGCAATAAATCATATAGGTTAGGGGTTAAAGTTTTTTTTGTTAAAAGCTTACTTAGTAACGCGCGTTAAAGAATAGCAGAGGTGCTACAATCATAATCTTACCCGTTTATAAAATGCAGGCCCGGTGCTAATGTGAGGCCAACGAGACGATCGATTCATGTTTAGAAATATTTCAATTTTTTAGCCATTCATTTTTTAATATATCTTTTATATATATATATAGTGAAGGAGAAGGGAAGGAAACAACTAGGAGAAAAAGTCTCAACAAAAGCGTAATTCAATTTATATCTTTTAAATTTTCACTTTTTCAATTTACGTCTTAAAGTGCCTAATTTACATATTTTTTATCCAATTTACATCATTTTCGTCGAAAATTTGAAATTTTGGACAAATAGTTCAATTTACAACCTTAAAATTTGAAAATTAAAAAAATAATATTGAAATTTTCTAAAAATCTCATTAAAATTAAAAATTACTGTATAAATTTTTTTTAAAAAAAATCTAAATTGTCTAAATAAAAAATTCTAAAAATATAATTAAATTTTCTAAAAATTATAATAATTACATTAAATAACTGAAAAATCTCTTTAAATTAAATAATTTAAAATCTTAAAAAATCTATTAATTAAAAATTAGAAATTCTAAAACGTGTAAAAAAAATCTCTATTGTTAGTCCTTTAAAATTTATATATTGTTAAACCTTTAAAAATTATTTTACATTATGTTTCATAAGTTTGTATAGAATAAAAAATATGAAAGGACATGACTTTTTTAAAAAATTTAATTCAGGCCCAAATATTCCTAAGATCGGATGTGATAAAATGACAATCAATGAGACCATCTCCATTTAATTTATTAACTTATTCACAACTATAGAATCTCATCTAATATTAGACTATTAGTATAGATTTTCATTAATTAAATTTGAATTAAAAAAAATTAACGTTTAGTGAAAATGAAAATATTAAGTGACAAATTAAAGTTTCAAGTTCATAGTTGTAAGCTTTAACTATATTATACGTACATAACAGTAATACTCGTAGTTTTTCTGATAATTGTTTTTTTCCCACAAAAATGCACCATATGATTTATCGAATTGTTTTATGATGTCGTAAATATAAATTTGAAGTTATAAATCTCACCAACATGGCAACATGCTAAAGTCTGATATGCATCTAAATACACCATTTACTTGAGTTGATCGTTTATCGATCAACAATTAACTTTTTTTTTTTTTTTTTTTCATTCTGAAGAGTGTATGTTACTATATTGAAAAGTGCAACATCATTTTTAATGAAAATGGTAAGTTATATTAATAAAAAATATAATTAAGTTATTATAACTAAAAAGTGTAAGTTATAATAATGAAAATTTGTAAGTTATTATAACTGAAAAGTGTAAGTTATATTAATGAAAAATGTAAGGTATTATAACTGAAAAGTGCAATACAATATTATTGTAAAGTGTAAGTTATTAAGTCACTATAAATGAAAATATTATTGTAAAGTGTAAGACACTACAATTGAAAAGTGCAACACCGTATAACTAAAGGTGCAATATAACATTTATCAAAACGTTTAAGTTAATATAGCTGAAAATATTATTGAAAAGTACATCACCAAAAAAAAAAAGTCAATTAACAATTGAAAAGTGCATCAACATATAACTATAAGTGTAATATAATATTAAAAAAAATGTAAATTAATATAGCTGAAAATAGTATTAAAAAGTGTAAATCTTTATAATAATAATAAAATAAAAAAATCAAACGTTTACCGATCAAGTAAACATACCAACCCTACCCCACCAACGTATATATGGGTTCAATTTGAAGTTATAACAAGGATAGGGCCAAAGGGCAGTTTCGGTAATCATATGGGTTTAATTTGTATTTATAAGTTATAACTAATTTTGGGCCAATATCCAATTTCACCAAGCATATGGGTTCAATTTGAAGTTATAACTCGATACTTGCCAACATTCCATTTATATAAGAATAGTATTATTAACATTGTGCATTTAAACAATAGTACGGAGCTAAATAATATTCTCTCTGTCCAGTAAAATTTTGCTCACTTCTTTTTATATATGTTTTTAAAAAAACCATATTTTAATTATAAAAAATATATGTGGGCTAACGAGTAAAGAATATTGTTGGTAGATACTCAACCTTGTTAATAAATTAGAAAAAATACTAAAAAGTTAATTATTTAAATAGAATAAATATGTACTTTGTGAATCCAAAAATTTGTCTGAGCAAAATTTTACAGGACGGAGGGAGTACTAATACTCCCTCCGTCTCATAAGTGTTTGCACTACAAAGTGGGCACGCTTTTTAAGAAAAAAGTGTAATGGATGGAGTGTTGAGGGTAATTTTGTAAAGTTATATTAATAAAGTAAAAAAATGATTGAAAATAGGGTAAAAATAATGACATTTTGTGTAAATACGTGAATATTGTGAGTGTGAGATTTATGAGAGAATTTTCTTCTATAGATGTGCAAACAATTGTGGAATGGATAAATAAGATAAGGTTGTGTTTGGATGGAGGGATTTAATTTGAGGAGATATTTCAAATGAAAGGTTTTGAAAATAGATGGATTTCAAATGACATGGTTTTAGGGAGGATTTAAAATCCTCCCAATTTTAACTAAAAAAATATGCTTAGGATTTTAAATCCATTCATTTCATTTTTAATCCAAATAAGGGGAGTGAATTTGAATGATGGATTTGAAATCCATAGATCAAATCCCTCCATCCAAACGGAGCCTAAGTGTGCAAACAATTGTGGAACGGTGGGAGTATTTGTTCAAAACTCCATTCATCCACTTTATTGTTACTTTAAGATAAATTTTTTTCTCTAAATTATCTATCATTTTTTCCAACTTTGCCCCTTTCTTTATTCCTGTGTTATATAGGTGGATAAAGGATCTTTTACACATGCAAGTAACCATGCATATAGAGCCGGCAATTTGGGCCCGACCCGATGGGCCGGCCCGGTCAACCCGAAGTCCAGTATGGGCTGGGCTCTAAAATTATAGGCCCATATAAAACTGGGCCTATTTGGCCCGACCCGATAGGCCCGATGGGCCTAATGGGCTAGGCTGATTTTGGCCCGGCGGCCCATGGGCAGCCCATTTGGCCCGATCAATTTTTTTTATGGTAAATAAACAATTAAAATTATAACAATACTCTATACTTAAATATTATTATTATGTTATTGATTTTATTTTGACTTTAAAATTTGAACTTATGAATTATTTATAATTCTATTTGAACTTGATATATAGTGTAATGTTATACTCCGTACTAGTTATGTCCGTTTATAAATTATGTATAATTAATGGAGTATATTAGTAATGTATATTTTTAATTGTAATTATTTGTATAAATAAAAAATATATGTGAGAATGTGATCAATACATAATAAATTTATATATACTGAGTATAGTTTTTGCTAGAAATATTTTTTTTATCTCATGGGGTGGGACTTGTAGTGTACATTAATGCAATAATGGTTATGATCGTTTATAAATTATGTGTAGTTACTAGTTACTCCCTTCATCCACCAAATGTAATCCCATAGAGGGTGGACACAAGTTTTAAGAAAAAGGTAGGTCTATTGTGAATAAAGTGATTGTTTGTGAATAAAGTTGATGGCAAATTGAGTAATTAAGTGATGGTTGGGGGTGATGGTTTCCATAGTGTATGGAACTACATTTAGTGGACAAAGAATATGAGGCAAATGAGACTACATTTTATGGACGGAGGGAGTAATATATAATTTTTGCAAGAATTTATTTTTTTTTAAAAAATTATGTAATGGGCTGGGCTGGCCCGCTAGCCCAGTAGCCCAGATGGGCTAGGCTGGGCTCCAATTTTATAGGCCCGACCAGTTCATGGGCCGGCCCGGCCTAGCCCACGAACATCAATTGGCCCGATGGACTGGGCTGGGCCGGGCGGCCCGATTTGCCAGCTCTACATGCATATGCATTATTAGTGCAAAATGAGACTTTCTAAAATATATGTGTGAAAGTTTAAAAACGGTCGCTAAAGTAAAAGATGGAGTAGTAATACATTATCATTGATATGTGGTCCGGGCTATTCAATTGACTTTTCTTTTTTCAGATTTAACAAAATTACGTACCTTTTATTCTTATTTTCCATGTAGTTCAAATGTTTGTTCTTTATATAATAATTGAAAAAAATAAAATGAAACTGCATTTTGATTTTTAACTATCTGCTATCTAGTACTCCCTTCATCCCTTAAAATTTTGCATTTGATGGAATGTTGAAATTTAAGAAAAAAGTGTAATAATTAAAGTCTCGAAGACAATTTTATAATTTTTTATATATAAAGTAAATAAATTAGTTTGATTAAATGTATGATGAACCCCAATAAATATTGTATTTTAATAAATATTGTATAAAGAGTAAATACGTGTATATCGTGAAAGTGACTATGCAAACTTTTCAAGGACGTCGGAGGCAATGCTACGTAAATTGTAACTCATAAATTGTTAAATAGGATAAACTATATTAAACGGCTACTCAAAAATATATATGAGTAAACTTTCTCATTCAAATAATGAAATATTCAATATGCAAACTTGTTATATATATACTCTCTCCATCCGTAAATATAGTCCCATTGAGGTGGAGACGTGGAGTACAAGTTTTAGGGAAAAAATAGATAAAGTAAGGGTATTATAATAGTGTATTGTGGGGTCCATTGTGAATAAAGTGATTATTTGTGAATAAAGTTGATGGCAAATTGAATAATATTTAAGTCACTACAAGAAAAAATGTCTAATACTACATTAATTTTAATACACTTTGAAAAGAGTGCATGTATTGAAAGTTATTCTATTATTACATTAAATTTTCATAACCTAAACCTACACAAATCCATAACCTATTAATACAATATTAACAAAATGTCATAATATAATGATATTAAGACTTATTGAAGAGTGTATTATTAGCTTTATTTTAATTTTAAAGAATTAATAATTTTGTAATAATAATATAATTCATTTTAACTTTCCAAATGAAAAAAAAAAAAGAAAAAAAAAAAAGCGGGAGAGCAAAATTAAAATGTCCTTCCATCAACGTGCAATATCGTTCTTCCCCAAATTCCTGAAATCAACACTCCATTATTTTCTGAATCGCTTCCAATTCAATCGGCAGAATCGTCCTTCCATCAATCGGCCACAGTTCCTATGCTCCTTTCAATTCTTCAATCAAATGTCAACGTTATTCATCTGTTGCTGAATCTTCCTGTACAATGCGTTCAATAATATTATTCCTTAGTCTGTCGTCAACATTCAATTTTCATAGTAAGGGTTTGTAATCTTTCCCTCTCTATTTTTATACCGCTGAAATCACCTTTATTTTTTTTAGGGTTTTGATTTTTGTTAATGTTTTTTTACCCCAATCTCAAAAAATCTAAGACGGAAAATTCAATTTCTTATTTATAAATATTTTCTTGTTCTAATTCTGAAATATGTATGTCTATTAGAGATATTATTAATTTATTGGTTATAGAACTCTTGCCCATGAAATTTGGGATAAATCTTTATTCTAATGTCGTGAACTTTATCATGGGAATTCAACTTATTCATTGTCATCTGATAGCTTTTGGATTTTTTTGACTCATTATAGCAAGTATAAAGTAATTCGATTCAGTGTTCTTGTTCTTGATGGGTTTATAATGGTCGTCACTTAGAGAGCTTGATTCATTGTTCTTATTGATTAGGTCATGAAATAATTTGATTGTTTGTTGATTTGAAATTCTTAATTGTATTCAATTATAAAAAACTAAGATTTAACCACAGAGAAGAAAAACAAAGGATGAACAGTAGAGCCGAACTGAATGTTACGAAATCGGGCCTCGTTTTGCTCCTTGCATCAAATTCAAATTATAATTAGAAAAACTTTTATTTTTATTTTTATGGAAGCTTGATTACTTTGATCCTTGCATGTGGCCATGGATTTATTGTGTGGATTTCGAGCATAACCTTACTCATATATTTTTTTCGTAGTACAGTTGTTATTATCTTACTAAAGTTACTGGTCTGTTTATGTTCATTCATATTTTCTCTCAATTTACATTTTCCAAATTGTGTTTCTGCTGTACTTTGGATCAAGTAATATGCTACAGTACATGTTTTTGCTAAAGATGGACAGTAGTACGTCTGGATATAAAAAGGTGAAGATCGATCGATTTGTTGACCTTCGAAGAAGCTTTTTACCAAAGATCGGAGGATTAGAGAACATGGTCTACTTTATCGGAATAAACTCTATAAAAATTGTGTTGGGTATTTGTATAGAAGAAAAAGTTAGAATAATATGTCTTAGTCATTTTGTTTGGAAAATTTTGGAAGACAATATTGTTTAATTTACAATTGTTAATGAAAATACATGCATGTTTTCAATATTAGAAAAATATTTATTATTAATATCTTTTGTGAATTGCATGATTATTATTATTAATCTAATAAGACATGTTAGTGTCATTTTACAATTGACTATTATAGAATACATATCGCTACAGTCTATATTGTATTATTAACAATTAATTTATAAATTGATTATTAATTGAAAATCGGTAGTTATTTAAGTGTAGTGGAAACTACGTTATCACTCCATTTAATAATGTGGTAATAAGTTAATATCTATCCTTACATTAGATAACATGACATTAAAAGAAAATGTCATATTAAATTAAGTGTACTAACAAGTGACATGTAACTACAATTATAAATGTCTTGAAAAACTATTTTTCTTGTAGTGAGTGATGAGTTGAAAGATGATAATTTCAATAAAGTGTATGGAACTACATTTGGTGGACAAAGAATATGTTGAATCAAATGAGACTACATTTCATTTAATGGATGGAGAGAATAACAAATAAAGATAAAAGTAATTGAAAAAAAAAGACAAAGAAAGACCCAAAAGTGGTCAAAATTCAAATAAACATCAAGACATGGTTCCAAAAGTGAACCAATAATCAAAAGAGGGGATAATTATTTTTTCAGGACCGCAACTTAGGAGGGTTTGCAAAAAGAGGACCGTAACTTTACGGGCTGGCAAAATTAGGCCCGTAACTTCTTTTTTTCTCAATTTCAGGACAAATTAGCCCAATCAACCCAATTTCGGGCTAATTAAAGCCCATTTTTCGGGCCACACTTATTTATGGCAAAAAGAGGACTGTAACTTTTATAATGCAATTTTAAGAAACATGACAAAATAAATAAAAAATACTCGTAAATTTTTAAAAATTAAATTTGAAAGTTGTAGATATAATAATTTGTTATGAATAAGACAACATTATTTATGTTTAAAGAAACATAAATAAATTATAGTGAATTGAAAAGAACAAAATATTATAATTTGGGATGATAAATTTTTAATTGTTAATTAAAAAGATTGTCACAATTTTTAAATATAAATATAATTTTTAAATGTTTAATTAGTACATTTTAGATTGTATTTACATAAATAATGCTTATAAATTTTATTGAAGGAAAAAATTTCATAGATTTATTATTGAGAGAAAAAATAATGCTTATAGTAAACATTAATTACAAAATTTTGATCAAACATTTTTCAGTATTTTTATTTAAACTATTCGATTCGAAATTTTATGAAAAAATTTTGTATAATATTTTAAAAAAATATAAGACATGAGAATAGATCTAATTGATGAAGGGAATATAAACTAGAGTATATTTTAAAAATTATATATTTACCTGTGAAAGACCCGCGTAACACGCGGGATTGAAGATAATTTATTATATTAATATTTTGACAAAAAAATAATAAGACGGACACATACATATTTTTAACACTTATAAATTTTATAAAGTATTATAACCTTATTTAAATCGTATTTTAAAATAAAAACTATATAAAGTAAAATACAAACTCTAGTGTAAAGTTCAATCCCATTCATAAAAGTCAATTTCACACAAGATATTCATTTTTTTAAAGTAACATTAAAAATTAAGATTTTAAAGTTTATTTTATTATAAAAGTTATATTTGATTTTACTTTAAAAAAAAATTCCTCGTGAGATCCAGTTTAGCTCAAAAAGAATGAAAAATAGTTTTTTTTTTTTGAGAGCTATTTTTTATTTTTTAAAGATTATAAAAAATGCATTAAAATACAAACATGATTTTAGAATTTAAATTGTTAAAAATTGGGGAAGATGAGTGGCAGAAGAAGAAGTGGTTAGAGAAAATTTTAAACCTCTTAAAAAAAACTGTTTTAAAAGGGAAAAAAAATAGGGATATTAATTGATCATAAAATTGTATTAAAAAAAGTTGCGGTCCTCTTTTTGCCATAAATAAGTTAGGCCCGAACAATGGGCCTCAATCAGCCCGAAATTGGGTTGATTGGGTTAATTTGGTCTGAAATTGCAAAACAAAAAAGTTACGGGCCTAATTTTACCAGCCCGCAAAGTTACGGTCCTCTTTTTACAAACACCCCTAAGTTGCGGTCCTGAAAAAATAATTTTCCCATCAAAAGAGCCCAAAAGTGACTCGATAGTTATCAATGTTATTAACTTAGTACAAAAAGATCGAGTACGTAGACAAGTGAAGAATCAGATTAAAAACGAACAACTTCTTCCTTTCATTACACCAGCTAGCTAGAGTTGCGTCAATCAGAAAGAAGACCTGAAAATTCAGCAAGTTATGTTAAATTAAAAAAATGTATTTACTATTAATTTTCATTTTCTGCGTATAAAATTATACTCCACTATATAGGTATATATATATATACAAAAATATATAGGGATGGTGCATTTCTTATGAAACTCAATATACATATACGTACGTACAAATAGTTTATGTAGGTGTAAGTGTTGTGGTTGATAAGAAACCCATCATCGATATTGTGGATAAAAATTAGTTATATACGTACCTTCACACGAGCCAGTGTTTGAATTAGTAACGTTGCAGTCTCTAGCGTATTTGATAAGGCTTTTAACAAGCTCGGGAGACTCCTTAACAAGCTCGGGAGACTCTATAATTATACTCCACCATATTGTCACGTTCTACCTATAATGAAAAATAAAATTTTATAAATAATATTTAAATACAAAAATGTATTATTATAAATTTAAAATTTTGGTTCAATTTGTCTTTAGAATGTATTTTTTCAATTGTAATTTAAAATTTTATTTAAATATTACTTTTAAGATTTTTTATAATGTATATATATTTTTTAATTTTATTAGCCAGGATATTTTACTAAATGGCTTTTGCGGGTTTTTAAAATTTATAATGTATTTATATTTAAATACTATTTATTTATTTTTGGGTCATGTTTTGTCTATATGGCCACTCGGCCACTCCAAATCAGCAATTGATACAAAAAAAATATTAAAATGCGTGGGTTATTTGCTCCTTCAGAAATGTTAGATACACTCCTCCCTTCAATTATTAATTAAATATATAGGTAAAAAACCAAATTTACTATTTTACTAAAATATCACACATAGATACACCTCCTAAAATTTAAAAATACAAATCATAACCCTAATTTAAGAGGAGGCATTCGTCGCCGCCACCCCACGTAACTTCAAATTTAGAAATAAAAAAGAAATACATTTTTTTCGATAAATCAGTGTCGATCGACATTGATTTATCGACCATAGAGTATATCGTCGACTATAATTTACCGAAGAAAAAAACTCATGTCGACAACATTTTATCAAAATAAATCATGATTTTTGACAAGAAATTGTCGACTATAATATTTATGGGTGAAAATTTCTCTTGTCAGAAAAAAAAAACACTCCACACCTCTTCTTCTTCCTCCCCAAATTGTCGCCGCCTTCAGTGTTGTTTGCCTCCCTCGCCGCCGCCCCCTTCCTCGTCGCGCGCCGCTTGCCCGGCTCCTCACTTGCCGCTGAAGGTCGAAGGTATGTTTTTTTTTCTTATTTTCTGTTCAGGCGACGCGGTGATGCCCCTTTGCCCAGCGGCGCCCGCCGTTCTCTCTTTCCCCCGCGCGCGTCGCTTGTCGCCGTCGAGCAGGTAAGTTTAGGGCTTTTTTTAAAACAATTAGGTTGTGCGGCGGCGGCGCCGCCCCCTCAATTTTTGACAACTCTTGGTCGATAATATACTCTCTCGTCGACGATAGTGTATATTATCGACCAAGAGTTGTCGAAATTTTTTATTTTTTTTAAAAAATACATTTTTAACACCGGTTTATCCACGAGAAACACTATTGTCGACAAACCAGTGTCGACACGAGTGTTTCTCGTCGATAAACCAGTGTCGAAAATGTATATTTAAAAAAAAAATCTAAGTTTTTTTTTACTTTGTGGGGTGCACCAGCGGCGGCGACGACTAGAGGTGCGCCGACGGCTGCTCTTTAAATTAGGATTAGGTTTAGAGTTTAAAAGTAGAGGGGAGTGTATTATTTATCATGAACATTTTAGTGTAAGGTTAGTGTAAGGGTAGTTTAGATATTTTACATGATTATTAAATTAATAAATTTGAAGGGGGGAGTATTTTTTTTTTTTTTTTGACAAATAAAACAAGGATTACAACGAGAAAAACATATCCTCATTAGAATGAGGAAACCAGAGCAAGATCCTTGAGATATTGTGGACAACCATCTTCATTCCAATCTTGAGGAGATGAAGTGTGTTTACAGAGTTGGGCCAGTTCATGCGCCACCATATTTCTATGTCTCGAAATGAACTGACAATCCCACACCAAGTGTTTTTGCATCAACCAAACAATTTTGAACGGGGGAGTATACTCCACAGAGCTGGAGGGGTATATCAGGGCCATCTTATACCCAAATTCATTAGACTTCAGAAACAATTCGTTGACCCACAACTTTTAGTAATGTTTTTCTCTATAAAAAAAAAAAGGAAAGGGATATTTTTAAGAAAAAAAATCATTATATCAATAAATTTAATTTATGGGTGAATGAGATTATAGGTTAGTAGCAATAATTATATAATTATTTTTATTAATTGCATCAATTTTTTGAGTTTGTTGTCGCTTTTTATTTTAAAAAATATCATTATTAAAAAATGATAAGATTTGGCTGAAAAGTGATAACATTTTTATTAAAAGTAATTAACTATCACTTTTTGCATGAGTTAATGAATGGAATTATATGCTATTGGACATAATTACTAATTTTGTGTTAGTTTTTAGAGTTAATTGTACTCTCTTTTTACTTTTTATAATTATTCATATTCAAAAAGTGATAAAAAAATTAGTTAAAAGTGATAATAATTTTATAAAAACTATCACTTTTTACATAAATATTAACACTTTTTAAATAAACACTATCACTTTTTAGTTCCAAGTTAATGAATGAGATTATAGGATAGTAGACACGAGTATCTTTACTAATTGTTTTCGTTTTTAGAGTTAATTGCATGTTGTCACTTGTTTACTTGATAAAATTATTAATATTTTTAAAAAGTAATAATGTACAAGTTAAAGTGATAAATATAAGTAAAACTTCATATTTAATTGATAAATGTCATTTCTATTTTACATTAGTTCAGTTAATAAGTACATAAAATATTTTTTTATTTTGTTTTTAATAAAATTATTCACTAATTGAGTTTATTTTTCTATAAGATTGACAAAAACTTGTGTGAGACTGTCTCAAGAATCTTTTTTCTCGTAAGACGGATACCTTTCAACTAATATTTTAAATTTTTAGGTTGAACAACCTATTTTTCCCAAAATTTTATATTTTTTTAAAAAATGACAATGTTTAAGCAAAAAGTGAAAATATTTTTAACAAAAGTGATAGACATTTTTATTTAAATATTATCACCTTTTATATTGAATCAAGAAAGACCCGTCTCATCCAAGATCAGCTCTAAGAAGATAATTATTCTTACATTTTATACTTGTTTTATTTGATTGATATATCTTTTAATTTAATAATATAATAATTATGTAAAAAATCAAAAATAAATTTTCAATAAAAGATACTTCCTCCGTCCCAAAAAAAACTTTCACACCTAGTACTTTTTCAGTTTTTTAGAAACTCCACTCATACAATATTTAAAATATTATATTTAATGTCATTATACATGCATACAAGTCAATTCACTTATTTATATTTTATAAAATTATATATCAAAATTCTATTTATTATAATATTTTTAAAAGAAGTGAGTGAACAGTAAGTATGAAAGTTAATTCGGGACGGAGGGAGTATCATACTAGATGCACCCTTTTACTGATCTCACTCCCCACCTATTTTCTTATCTCTTCACCTTCCCCCACTTTCCTTTCCCGGCCACTCCCTTACTTTGTGCAGAAGTGATCGAAAAAAAAAAAACGCCAACTCTGAACAACACCACTACTTACGACATCATACAAACCAAAAAAACTAAAAAATATCTCAGATTTTTTTTTAAATTTCGACACACCTGCTTCGACAATATACATTCTTGTCGACAAATTGTTGTCGACGAGAGTGTATATAATCGATCAGCAATTGCCGAAATAATTAAAAAAAAAATTAAAAAAATTCGACATACCCGAGTCGACTATATACACTCTCGTCGATAACAATATATACATACAATCCACTCTGGTGTGTGGAAATTAAAAAAAAAAAAAAAGACATACCATTGTCTTCTGCTCCAAACTTGCTGACAGAATGATAATAATCACCGTGTAATTTACGGTGCAATCGAGCATTTCAGCTCGTGTGAGAATATCATACGCATACTTTGCTTGGCCAAGGAAAAGGCCAGAAGGATGATGAGTAATCTCAAGACCAAGGAAGTAATTGAGACGACCAAGATCAGTGACAGCGAACTCTTTGTTGACACGAACAATGAACTTTTGTAAAGCAGCAGAGTTGCTTCCTGTAACAATAATATCATCAACGTAGAGTAATAAAAAAATGGTACAAGAGGAACTATGAAAGAAAAATAAAGAGGTGTCAGAACGAGAACGAGTGAATCCTAAGGAGAATAAAAAAACACTAAATCTATCAAACCAAGCACGTGGAGCCTGGCGGAGGCCATAAAGAGACTTCTTCAACCTGCAAACATGATTAGGAAAACGAGGATCAGTAAAACCAGGAGGTTGTGACATAAATACAGGTTTAGGAAGTACGCCATGCAGAAAGGCGTTTTTCACATCTAGTTGATGCAAAGGCCAAGAGCGCTGCACAGCCAAAGACAGTATGACACGAACAGTGGCAGCACGAACAACAGGACTAAAGGTGTGCGAGAAGTCAAAACCTGGAATTTGAGAGAACCCTTGAGCAACTAAGCGAGCTTTATATCGCTCAATGGATCCATCAGATTTGTACTTAGTACGAAAAACCCATTTAGAACCAACAATGTTGACAGAAGGCGGACGAGGGACAAGATCCCATGTCTGATTAGAATGTAAAGCCTCCATTTCGTCACGCATGGCAGAATGCCAATGTGGAAGCTTTAAGGCAGATTTGAACCCTCGAGGTTCTGTGGAGACAGACAGGGAATGTAGCAGCTTAGTGGTAGCAATATCAACCGAATATTTGGGTTTAAAGATACCGGATTTGGCACGGGTTTGCATGGGATGAAGTGAAACGGATGGAGCGGGTGGAGGACTAGCCGGAGGAACGGGAACCGTGGAAGGAGAGCCATGACCAGGGATAAATCCACGAGAAACGAGAAAAATCATCCACAAATAAAGCATAATATCTGAAACCATCGACAGACAAAACAGGAGAAGGACCCCATAAATCACAGTGTATAAGATCTAAAACATGTAAAGCACGTTTATCGTTTAAATCAAACGGTAACCTTTTACTCTTAGCCAATTGGCAAGAAGTACAAGGTGACGGCTTAGGCAAAACAGAAGTAACACTCAAATGGCCTAAAGTTTTTAACAACTGAATAACAGAAATAGAAGCATGTCCCAAACGGGAGTGCCACAACTCAAAAGAAGACTTCAATAGACTAGAATTTAAAGCAGCAACCAGGGCAGATGTGCCCTGCTCTAGAATGTAAAGGCCATCCTTACATGTCCCTCGAGCGAGGATTTTCTTTGACAACCGAGTCTGAACCACAAAAGAGTTGTTAGAGAACATAACATCAACAGGCAAATCATTGGTTAACTTGCTAATAGATAATAAATTTTTAGTAATATGAGGTACTACTAAAACATCTAACAAGGGCAAGGTATTAATAACACGAGAACCAATATGCGAAATGGGAAGAGAGTCACCATTACCGACGATGACTGAACCATTACCAGAATAGGGTTCAAAGGAATCCAGAGCAGTGGAGGAGGACGTCATATGAGCCGAGGCACCAGTGTCAACATACCAATCTGATACAGATGAGGGATTGACGGTACACTGAGTTTGAAACGCCTGGGCAATGTTTGCAGATCTGGACTGGGAATCATGAAAATTATAATCCCGAGAGAACCTGTTCGGGCAATTAGTGGCGTAATGAGCATCGCGACAGATTTGGCAGCGAGGCACACGCTTAGTATCGCCACCTTGGGGACGGCCACCACTGTTGGAGGTATGGCCACCATCGCGACCACCCTGACCACGACCACCGTCGCGGACCTGATTCGAAGTACGATTACCGGAAGACGACGAGCGATGACCTGAGCGATTAGCGTAAAAGGCAGCAGTAGGCGGCTGAGCGTCAGAAGCTTCCATAGCTTTCTCGCGTAACTCAAAATCTCTGGCCTGAGACAACAGATCACGAAAGGAGGGTAAGGGGGCGATGGCTAGGCGAACCTCAGTGAACGCTCGAAATTGCGGGCCAAGTCCGCGAAGGAACCATTGAGCCTTGTCCGCATCAGAAACTGAGTGGCCGATTGCAGCAAGTTGGTGACAGAGATTAGTAAACTTCCTATTGAACTCGACGACGGAAAGTGAACCACGACGGAGGAATTGTAGTTCATCCCGGAGTTGTTGAGCGTGGGATGGGGAGGAGGGATTGAATGCGGCCTCTAGGGCAAGCCAAACATCACGAGCCTTAGAGAGGCCAACGACTTCAGACATAGCTTCTTCCGTGAGAGAGGATAGAAGCAGGCAAAGGACACGATCGTGGCGTTTGCGCCAGAGAAGATAGGTTGGGTTGGGTTCGTCCTTGTCTTCGGACGACTTAATCAGAGGTTCGGGCTCGGGACCAGAACCGGCGACAAAGGGTGCGAGATTATCACATCGAAGCATTGGAAGAACTTGACTCTTCCAAAGAAGGTAGTTTGATGAAGAGAGGCGGATCGTAACCATGTGAATCAGAGTGGCAAGGGGAATGTGATCGGGATCCTTAGGTGTTGCTGGAACAATATCCGACATTGTGAAGGAGAAGGAAGAAACGGATGGGAAAGAAAAAAAAATTGGGCTAGGATTTTCAGCACTTAATTTGCTGATACCATGACAGAATGATAATAATCACCGTGTAATTTACGGTGTATGATATTCTCATTAATATAGGTGAATTACAACTTGTTGTACAAGAAAAGAATCTATATACAAGGAAAGAACTTGTTGTACAAGAAAAGAATCTATATACAAGGAAAGAACTTGTTGTACAAGAAAGGAACCTAATCAATTTATTCATTAATCAAATCTTCTCTATTACTTGCGCATAGAGAGAAGGGTAAGATTTGGATTGGAGAGCTTGAGTGGGTGGGAGAATAACAGAGAAAAAAACAAACAGAGTGAGAGGGAGAGGGAGAGGGTGTGTAGGGGGCTGGGGCCGGTGGGGGTGGGGCAGCAGGGTCGAGGGGGTAGGGTGTGGGTGTGGGTGTGGGTGTGGGGATAGTTGATTTTTTTTTTCTCCTGTGCAGAAGCGTGGGAGAGTGGGAAGGTAGAAGAAAGAATAAACTAGGGTTTGAGTGTTCATTTAATAAAGAGATTGTTCCTTGTAAAATGTGTTAAAATGATAAAAGAAAGGTATTTAGAATAATTTAAAGGGATGCATCTATTCTAATCAAATTTAAGAGAAAGTGCATTAATCGGGAAGTGTCCTTAAACAAATCGGAGGTGGATATAGTCAAACCCTAAATATAGAGTGCGACAATGGTTACCAGTTTTTGGTTTTAGGGTCAAAATTAATAAGATCGTCCCACATATCTACAAACTTAAACTTTTAGATATGAAATACATTTTTTTTTTTTTTTATGAAAATCCATTCATTTGACTTTTATTTTTTCAGATTTAACAAACTTCCATTTCTTTTTTCTAATTTTCAAGTTAGTTTAGGCTCCATTTGTATGGATGAATTTAGGTTTATGAATTTTAAATTTACTACCAATATTCACTTTACCTATTTATATTATAAAGTAAATTAATGAATTTTAAATACTTATATTTTAATATTTTTATTTTTTTAGTTAAAATTGAGAAGATTTCAAATTATCACTAAAACTATGTTATTTGAAATAGATGTATTTTTAACTTCTTACATTAATTTGAAATGTCTTCTCAAATTAAATCCCTACATTCAAACGCAACTTCAATATTGTTTTCTGTTCTTCATATAATAATTATAAAAAAAAGTGAAACTGCATTTTGATTTTGAACTATCTACTAGCTATTTGCTGTATAAATGGCAACTCATACATTGTTAAGGAAAAAAACTATATTAAACGTGGACTACTCGAATATGTAAACTTTTTCATTCAAATAATGAAATATTCAATACATAGACTTGTTATATAGACAAATAAAACTTGCATTATAAATGTAAATGAGAACATAAGAGATCACAATTCAAATAAATATTAAGTCGATCATGGACCTAAAGGTGAATCGATGATCAAAAGAGCCCAAAAGTGACTCGATAATTATCACTATAATTATTCCATGAGCATACATAAAACATAACTTAATACAAAAGAGATTTGAGTATACAAGTGAAGACTCGAATTAAAGGCGAACGACTTCCTTTCATTACACCATAGTTGCGTTAGGTAGGAAGAAGACCTGCAAATTCAGCAAGTATCACCAAAGGAAGAGAGAAATATGTTAAAAAAAATATTAAGTATACTACACCCTTAATTCTATTCAAAATGTATGTCACTATTAAAAAAAATTAATACCTTCTTATTATACCCTTAAATAATTGCTCTAAAATTATACACTTTACATGCATTAAATTAGAAAAAAAATATAATTATCACTACAACATAAAATGATCTAATATAACACTCAAATGCAACATTTTTATGAATGTTACCTTGTGTAACACATTTTTGTATCACTTTTCTAATTTTATTGTCTATGTAACATTTTTGTAACACTTTAGTAATATGTAACACCTAAACGCAACATTTTTAGTTAGGTAACATTTTTTATGTAACTCTTTTTTTTGTATTAGAATTTGTAACACAGATCTGTAACACTTTTATTAAATAGGATTCTTAGGTAACACTTTATATAATTAATATATAACACAAAAAAGAAAATATAGAATACCTCGTAGCATTTAGGGTTGTAATTTGTAAATGAGTCGAGTCGCGCTGAATGCGATGTAGTTACAACTTGTTTGAAATATTATCGAGATTTAAAATTATTGTTTGAGCTTGTTTGATAATTAAACGAGCCGAGCTCGAACGAGCTTTATTCGAGCCGAACACAAGTCGAGCTAGTTTGAGATTTTTACACTAAATTGTTCTTTTTTTTACTTATCGAGCTCGAGTCTAACTTTAAGATCATATTGAACATAAATATATGTTAAAACTTGTTTGATATTTATGTCGAACTGAGCTCAAATGAGCTTTTATCGAACAATTTTCAATCGAATAGCGAATAGCTTGGTTTGATTAGCGTCATAATTCAAGATTTTTTTTTTATTTATAGTTAAACTTAATTATGAGACTTAAATAGGGACTAAAGTAATTTTTTTAAAACTTGGAACCAAATATAAATATGACGGTGACGGAGTACTTGCCTAACTAAGAAAAGTAAATAATGCCTAAAAACTAATACAAGCGTGTTTTTATTAAAAAAAAAAACTATAAAACACTAAAACCTCAATTTTATTCCCATTTCGAAATTATAGTAACAAACATCACCACCGAAAGTCTCCATGATGTGAGCGGATCCAATCTTGTACTACACGATGTTTTATTCTTAATTTCTTTTAAAAAAATTATTATGTAATTTAATTTAATATCTAATTTTATTTAAATTTTAATTATATATATTTTTTTATTTTCTTTATAATGTAATTTTATTTTATTTTGAAAATTTTAATTTTAATTTTATTTAAAATTGTTAGTTATTACTCCTACTACTTATTAGAATACGGGGTATGAATAAGGCCTACAATTTTTTTTGGTCATTCTCTCTCCAATCGTGTAGAAAGAAGCACGTACTATCCCCACCCATTTGTGTACCGTTCTGGAAGAGCGAAGAACAAGGGGCCTCTCCCGCTCGTCACTCTTCTTAGCCGCTCCCCGCCCCCAGCCGTTGATCGTCGTACACCCAGGTAAACTTAATTCCTAATTTTGTATCTCAGCCCTAATTCCTAATTTCGTATCACTTCAATTTCGCCGTGTTTGGTCTTGTTCGTTGTTTCATTTTTTGGTCTTGTTCGTTGTTTCAATTTCTGGAAAATTTGTTTTCAATTCTTGTCGGGCTTGATTATGTGTTAGTAAATTGTTTAAATTTTTGATGAATTTGGATGCCTATTAACTGTTTGTAAAAATGCCTCTTAGAATTTATCTCTTGTGAACAGCATGTGCACTTTTTCTACAGTTTCATTCGTGACTTGAGTGGTACCGTGAAAGATATGGGTACTTGCGTCTCTGTTGGTTGTACTGTGGATGGAAAGGATCCCAAAAATTCGCAGCAGGAGATTATCGATGGCGACGTGGAGGTTCCTCTGGATTGAGGTTTTGTTGCATTTTTTATTTGAAGGTTAAGGTAATTGATTTTCTGTTTAAGCTTTGATCTGTACCTTTTTTTAGTTTTGTTTGATCAAATGCTTGGTGCTTATAATTGTGGTTTAAGTTTATTTACTGTTTTGTTCTATTAAAAGGTTATGTGGTCAAAACACTTTGTAAAGCTTCTTCCATTTTATGTATACTCATAGCTATCAGTCAAGCATGGGAAAGAAGATGGGTCTGAACTGAACTCTTTGTTTTCTTCCTTATCTTTCAAAGAATATTACATTCGAATTAGAGTAAGATGCTCTCTGTTTTTATCTTGAGACCCATTCATATATTATAGAGATATGTATATGTAAATGAAAGCATCCAAGTTGTCAATTATCTTGTATTAGAATCAAAAAGATATAGCAATGAACAATGCCATTTGATCTTTTTCTCTTTGTATACTTTTTTTTTGTCACACAGCAGTTAATGGAATCCTTTGTTGTTGGACATTAGTCTAAATGATTTTATGTGATTTCGCCTACATTTTTGTTATGTTTTCCTTTGTCCTTAGAAATCATATAAATATTCAATTCTTCACTTAATATTATTTTAACAGGATAGTTATGCAGTTGTATCCTAATGTGCTCCTGAATGATAACTACTCACCCATCAACGACGAATGATACACTTACTCTTCCGTTCAACTACCTGAACTGTAAGTCTTGAACTCATAGATAGCAAATATTACTCAATTCATTCATTTTATAATTAATCTAACATAGTTTGAATGCAGTTTAAGATTATCAGTATGAAATTTCTCTATTTATCTTGAAGTAGTAACTAACTCAAGTTGATGTATATTATAAAAACTTATTCTAAAGTAATATTGTTAATTGATTGCTCACATTATTGCATTGCTTTCAATTTTTAACTTGTTGCTTTGTACTAGAAAAAATCTTCAAGTACTAGAGCTTGTAGCAAATGTTCTAGCGTACATAAAAGGCTCAGAGTGTATATTTCAAAGGTGCATAATTCCCAACACCTTTGTTCTTTTGAGTTAACCGGTATTATGTTTTAATCACAGAGCTCTGATTGTTTCTGAATATATTTTGGGTTTCGTGTCATAGTGAGTGTATTGTACTTCAGCTTTCTTGATAAGCTTCAAATAGGCCCGAGAAAGGATCTAAAACAAATCACTTTCCTGCTGTAAAAAAATGTTTTTCTGCTGTAAACAAACTGCTGTAAAAAACTGTTGTTAACCCGAGAGTATCAGGAATCTAGGCAAGATTTGTGTGGATTAATACATAATGAGCCTTAACAAGGTGCATTATAATAGTTATTTTTCTACCAATGTTGACAGATTCTCACTGGAAAGGTGGTCCTATTATGTCAAGTCTTGCGAGGAAAGGAGAAGCACTTGTTGTATCTAGTTTAGTGGAATATGGAGAAGAGAGATTTAATTTTCCCACTAGTAAGTATTCAAACTCTTTAAAATTTCACTTGAACTTTTGAGATTGTGTTGTTGATGCAGCTGAAGTGAACCATGAGATGATCAAGAAAAAAAGGATGTGGAAATGAAAAACAAAGTGCAAGATCTCGTAGACTTCAACGAACCATGTGATCATGAAAGAGGGGATGAAAAAGTGAAAAGCGAAGTGCAAGATCTTGTAGAGTAGTGTTATTAAACCAATTTGTTTCAACAACTTATGTAATTTATAGATTTTTCTGTATTGTATTTATGTTGAATGTATGATTTACCTATTAGTATATTGACATGATTATAAATTTTATAGATTTATTAATATATTTTATTTTTCTATCAATGTGATTAAGTAGAACATGATTTGATGTGTTGTATAATTATTTAATAAGGCAACTTTAAAAATGTAACATTATAAAAATTAAAAGTGTTATTTATTTGTTTAAAAAATGTTACCTTATAAAATTAAAAGTAATAAGTAGTGATACATTTAATAATTAAAAGTGTTACAACTATGGAAAAAAATGTTGCTTTACATTTCAAAAGGGTTACTAAAATAGTGATACATTTAAATAAAAAAGTGGTACATTTAAAGTCAAATATAACATTTTTAAAGTGATACAACAAAGTGTTACAATTATTAATAGAATATTAGTAGTGTTACAATAGACTATTAAAGTGTTACATTAGACTTTAGGTTGCACGGGCAAATGCGACGCTCTTAAAAGTGTTACCTATTTGCTATGACAACACTTTATAGCTATTAGGTAACATTTTTTTGGTGTTTCCATAGACAACTTATGTTGTAGTGTATTTTGAATTGAGAAGTGCAAAACATCATATAATTTGTAAAGAAAATAAAATATCAAAACGTCATATATTAGAAATAGGAGCTAGGAAGTATTAATTTTCATATAGTGTATATATATAGAATCTGATTGTGAGTTAACTTTCTCATGAAATTTGTATAAAACACATGTACATTATAGCGCACATGATACAAGTAGTTTATGCAGGTGTTGTGTTGAATAAAAAATTTATCATTTAGTCCCACATCAAAACCGATATACATATAAGAAATTAAAACTCGTAATCAGATCGATTTGGATCATATGATAGAAAAAAAAAAAAGATCAATTACGTACCATCACAGGCCCCATTTTGTGGATTAGTAATGTTGCACTCAGCAGCGAATTTTAGAAGGCTTCCAACAAGAGAGTCGTTAGATAGGCAGATACATGTAACGTTGAAAGTTTGGAGATTGGAGCAGCAGCTAATTTTTTTGAACTGGGGATCCAAACACCCGTCATTGATAAACTTAAGGATGCCCGATGTGGCGTGCTCACAATTCCGCGGCTGCGCCATTGCAACCTGCAGCAGGCCGCTGCAGCAGCATACTACTATCAATATTAATATTGTACTAACTATGATCCTGCACCCGCTTCTCCTCATTTTTATGATTCTATGTTTCTAGCAAATTAGGATTAATGATGTATCATTTAATTCATTTCACTCACCTTTTATATGATGTTAATTGTTTAAAAAAAAAAAAAAGAATTAGTATTATGTACTCTACTCAATAAATAATAAGATTGTAATCTTAGATGTGAAAAATATTCAACTTCAATTCCAAGTATCCACAATATCTGTAGGCAGCCTCTCAAGTTATCTCCACCCACAAACTTTAAAATGAAAATTTATATTTTAAAAACTTTCTTCAACCATGAAACTCTATATCTTACTCTATTTATTATTTTATTCATTTTCAATATATTACAATCATTAAATAATATATTTATCTTCATATTTAAATTAATTTATATAATTAAATATTCAATTAGTAAATTAAATTATTTTTAATTGTATTTTACGTTTTTTTTTTTGATAATAATAATACACAAAAAAATAAATTACACAACTAAAATCATATTATAAATTAGTATAACAATAGAATTGTAATTATATTTAACAAAAGAACTCTAATTATTAATATAAAATTGTAAATATTAATAAAATAATAGATGATATAGAGTTTTGAATAGTGAACTTAATTCATATATGTTCGGTTGAGAAAAAGGTCAAACAAATGTCCCACATCGGAAAGGCATTAAGGATGATTGGCTATAAAAGGATGGACTAGTATCCCCATTGGTATGAGGCCTTTTGGGGAAACTCAAAAAGTAAAGTCGTGAGGGTTTGGCAAACCCAAAGCGGACAATATCATACCAAGTGTGGGGGATATGGAAGGGTCCAGTCCCGGAAAAACCATAACAATTGGCGCCGTCTGTGGGAAGAACGAACCCAGGGCCATAATCCGGAAGAGTGTGCCCGATGTCAGTAAACAGTTGGACGAACCAGAACCCCTTGGAGGAACGACAGTCTCGATGAGATAGGCAAGATGGTCTAGACAGAGCAAACCCGTCTCTTTGCGGCAGTAGTCTAGCTAGCTAAGTGATCTAGTTAGAGCGGGGTCGTTTGAGGGGAGGCTCGTGGTCCATTGTTTGAAGGGGAGGATTGTTGAGAAAAAGGTCAAACAAATGTCCCACATCGGAAAGGCATTAAGGATGATTGGCTATAAAAGGATGGACTAGTATCCCCATTGGTATGAGGCCTTTTGGGGAAACTCAAAAGTAAAGCCGTGAGTGTGGGGGATACGGAAGGGTCCAGTCCCTGAAAAACCATAATATGTTCACTATTTCAAATCTTCAAAATAGAGTATGGTTGAAGAAAGACAAAACTCATTTTTTTTTAAGTTTAACTTCATTCACCCCTTCAGTTGGAGTTGCTCTCATTTTTTATTATGATCGAGTAGGAATTTAATTTATTTTTTTTCATTTTTCGAGATTTTTTTTCTCTCGAAATTATGGTCTATTTTATTTTATGATCCGGCCATTTGTCATTTAATAAATGAGAATTGCGTATAAGAGAACAAAATTAATAGCACTTTGGGTTATTCCAGGAATAAAATTTCCTCAAAATGAATTGATGTTTAAAAGAAGTTATCGTTTTTTTTTTTTAATAAAAAGGAATTAAGAATTATTTGCAATTAATTATGTTCATGTGGATTGTTATTATTTTTAAATATTTTGGTTTGTTTATATTTTATTTAAATAGTAAGCATATACTAACGTGTTTGCACATTGTTGTAGGTGAGATCATGAAATTAAGATCTCATTTGATCTTAAATAATGTACGTACTATTGTTTTGAAAGTTGACATTTGGATTAATTAATGACCCCATGTTTAGTTTCCAATACGTGTATATAATACTAGATAATTAGTTAGGGTGTTTTGTGGAAGGCATAACTTAATTTTAGCATCTGAATTAATTATATTTATATTTAAATGGAGATTAATTCATAAATAATCATGTAATTTTACCGACTTCAATAACATGCTATACATGGTGCGTGTCCATGTCATATGACGCGAATGAGAGTCGCGGACTCAAAATTATGTACCATCGAAATTCGGGTTGAACACTGGAACGAGCTAGCAGCTGGCGAAAGTTCATTATCGATTACCATCCATTTATTTTAAGTATGATTAGTATGTTGATTTTTGGACTGTTATTAATTATTAGGCCATGAAATTATAATTAACAGTAGGGTAAAATGCAAATATGGTCCCAGGAGAATTAATGCTCACGAAAATGGTTCCATTTTGAGTAAAAATGGTCCCGCGAGATTTTTCCGTAAAAAACTAACGGAATTGTGAGCGTGAGGCACACACGCCGTTAAGTTCAAAAACGGGAAAATGCAGATTTGGTCCCAAGAGATCAGGAAAATGCAGATTTGGTCCCAAGAGATTTGTGCTCACGAAAATGATCCCATTTTGTTCAAAAAAAGTCCCACGAGATTTTACCTTCTAAAATAAAATCTTTAAATGCTCGGTTCCAATCAAATGCTTCAAAATCACATCTAATACTAAAAAAGCCCTAAAAATCTCCCCCCAAATAAAACCACATGAATCCAACTTGAAAATTCAGGAAAAATTGAAGCCGAAACACTCATTAAGCATTCTCAAATTGCAAACCCTTACTTAAATTCCTCAAATCGCAAACACTCACTTAAAACCCCCAAATCGAAGCAGACAAACCACATTCACTAAAATTGCACGTCAAATCGTTCTTGATTTTTTCTCTCTATTTCAATTATTCTTTTCTTTTGTTGGGACTGATGGTCTGTGCCGCTGATCACCATGGGTTCGGGGTGTGGTATTAATTGAATCGAATTTTATAATTTTGAGATATATTCTCAAAAATTTTAAAACCAAATCTAATGATTTGATTTTGAAGGGATGATTATTTTGTTTGAGAGGGTTTAACATGTAAAAGGAATTTTTGGAAGATTGACTTACGATTTTATGTCAATGACGGGGTGAAGATCGAGCCTGGTTAATGGTTAATGATAGATATATGTATACATTTTTTTTAATATCTTTAGTTTAAAATTTTGATGAAATTTTTAATTTGAATTTCTTCAAAATTTATGTTTTAAAAACTATATCTGATATTTTTTAAGAATCTATATGATAAATTTTTATGATTTTATAAATAAAAAAAATAATATCATCAAATTTTAATTATTCAAATTTTACATAAAATATTAATTGGTTTGATTTTTTTTTTCTTTTTAAATGTTGTAGGCTTTCTATAAATTTTTCTTAATTTTTAAATTTGATATAAATTATTATTTATATGTTTTTTTAAATTTGTACACAAATTATAATTTAATTTGAAAAAATGTGCAATGTGTCATTTTTTCTATTTTTTGTTTTGGGACCATTTTTGCAATATCACTTAATGGAAACCGTTAAATATTTAACGGTTGGGACCATTTTTACAAAAAATGGAATCAAAAAAGAACGTGGAACTAAAATTATTTTTAAAAAATTCTCTTGGGATCAAACTTGCATTTTACCCGTTAACAGTAATGTAACTATGCCCGAGCTTCTCATTCTTGATATATATTTGTACCTACGAATATATGGTGCTTCATTTTCATTTGAGTCACCTTTTATAGTATGTGTTTATTTGAGCTAGATGTGGAATATTTAAGAATTATTATGTACTTGTAATATCTTCATTTCAAGCATTGACAATTTCTGGTTTTAATTCACTACAAAAAAAGGGCGTTTTAGAGACGGATTTACCGACGGATTTTCCGTCGGCCGCAGAGGTTACCGACGGATTTACCGACGGAAAGTCGGCCGTCCCCTTTTTCGGCGTCAGCTTTTTTTGCCGACGGATTTTTGAATTCCGTCGGCAATGACGGATTTTCCGTCGGATTTGTCGAGGGAAATACCGAGGGAAATTCCGTCAGTATTTCGGACAACCCGTTTAACAAACCGGGTCAACATTCCGTCGGACATTCCGTCGGTAATTCCGTCGGAAAGAATGAATTAAAATAATTATAAAACAAATTAGCATGAATTAAAATAATTATAAAAGAAATTAATTTTTGAATAAATATTGATTTCGAAATTCATATATCGACGGAATATCCGTCGGCATTTGACCGACGGAATATCCGTCGGCATTTTACCGACGGAATATCCGTCAGTAAAACAAAATATGAATAAAAAAAAATATGATTTCGAAATTCACATATCGACGGAATATCCGTCGGCAATATACCGAGGGAATATCCGTCAGTAAAACAAAATATTAATAAAAAAAATATGGGTGGCCGGGGAGGCCCCGACCAGAATTTTATTTTCCGACCAGAATTTTATTTTCCGACCAGAATTACATTTTCCGAGAGGTTGGGTATGTGAAGAAATTTCGTAAAAAATGTTATTATGTAAAAATTAAAATATTATGTAATGAAACAATAATATTACATGAAATATTATGTTGGGAATGTGAAGAAATTTCCTTGAAAAATACACAAATATAAGATTCATAAAAACTAATGTATGCAATTTGTAAGATGGTTTATACACCTCAAACTTCTAGAATTAATTTAAAATATCAAAACTCCTTGAAAAATTATGAAATTGAAATTGTAAGAGCTCCTTGAAGTTTTTAAAGTGTATAAAATTTGTGTAACAAGTTTTGGTAGTCGAAGGACTCGTTTTTAAAACAGTGCAGTGCAGTTTATGTAAATGAGTCATAGAGTCAACTAACTTTGAGCATTTTTATAAAATACTAAAACATGTTAGAAAATTATGAATTTTAAAAAGTTGGTACATCTTGAAGTATAGAACACATAAAAATTTTGTATCATACAATTTGGGTGCCAGAAAATATTGTTTTGGTTCATTTTCGAAAATCACAGTAGGTAGCTTTTAATTTCAGCTTGAGCAGTTTTGGAAAAGGATTTTATAAAATTATTTATAATAATCAATAAATCATGAAATAAATATAAGTGGTTCATAACTTGATGTAGTATTTTAATATAAATTTTATAAAAGTTGATTTGGAGCCTATTCTTGCCAGAAAATTCTTCAAAGAAACAACTAAAAAATTTAAAAAAAAAATCGATGTTGAAGTTCAAAATTTTTCAATCTAAACTCAAAATCACTTACGTCGGAGTCGGACCACTTATTAAAACGCCGGAGGAGCACAGATTGGGCCGCGGCCATGCTTCACGGTGGAGAGAAATCGGTGCCGAGGGTGGCGGGAATAGGGCCGGTGAGGTAGTTGTCGCCGATTCTGAGGATTTTGAGGTGGTGGAGGGAGGCGAGGTGGGGGGGAATGGGGCCGAAGAGTAGGGCCGAAGAGTGGTGGAGAAGAGGAAAGTTTGGAAAGAGTGAAAGAAAACCCTAGGTTGAGGTTTTATATAAGGGCTTATTTTCCGTCGGCATGTACAAATACCGACGGATATTCCGTCGGTATTTATCAAATGGTGAATGTCGACGGACATATATAAATACCGACGGATAATCCGTCGGTATTTTTCAAAAAGTAAACACGGACGGAAAACTAATTCCGTCAGCATTTTGGCGATTTTTTTTTTTTTTTTTTAAATAATTCAATTTTTTCTATATACTTACTAAATTACCAAAATATTTTTTAAAAAAATCACAAAATTCATTTCTTCCACATATATTAATATATATATTGGTTGTGACTTATATTTATAGTAAATTTAATTTTTATAATTTGTACCTAAATGATAAATAATTAATTAACTTTTATAAAATAAGAAATAAATACATTTCATTAATTGAATTAATTTTCATCTTCATCGTCTTCATCCTCCTCTTCATCCTTATCCTCCTCCTCCTCATCATCATCTTCCTCATCCTCATCCTCCTCCTCATCCTCATCTTCTTCATTCTCCTCTTCATCCTCATCTTCATTCTCCTCTTCATCCTCTTCTTCATCCCCCTCATCTTCACCTTCAATTTCGATTAATTGGGGATTTGCAGCCGTCAAGGGTACAAAAAGATTGAAATCTCCCGTAAAGACTTCAGTTGGAGTCTCTATTTGTTCTGTTTGAAATGGAGATTCATCTTCAGTATTTATGTTCTTTTTAGGGACTTCTACCATTGACCTTGCCTTTACTTTGCAAACAACGTGCCATTCATAACCACGTGGAGCTCCCGGATATGTGCAGTAGTATACTTGAGATACTTGATGGGCAAATACAAATGGATCATCCCCAACATACGTCCTTTTCGAACTAACATCAACGAGCTTGTACTCCGGGTGAATTCTTGTTCCTAGATGGCCTGAATCAAACCAATGACACTTAAACAACACTACAGTCTTTGCTGGATATTCTGGATATTCTACTTCGACGACTTCCTGTAACACCCCAAAGTAATCACTTGCATCTGCATTGTAATTCGCACTGCTAACGCAGACGCCACTGTTGGTAGTCCCCTTTGTCGATGCATACCCAGACGTATGAAATCTGTAGCCCTTCACAATATAACTGTTGTAAGTCTTTACACGACGTAGTGGTCCCTTGCTGAGATCTCGTAAGAATCGACTGTCTAAAGCGTTATCCCGTCCCTATACGGCTCAATTAAAAATTAATTAAAATAAATATTAATTTATTTACGTAAAACATAATTAATTAAATGATACTCACATAACGTTCGAACCATCGGGAAAATTCACGTTGAATACGAGCATCTATATATGCATCTGAGATGTTTGGTTCTGCTCGTCGTAGTTCTTGAGTGTACATCCTAATTCACAACATTCAAAAACTTGGTTAATATTAAATGACATAAATGAAGTGGTAGTTAAATAGACGATTTATATATGAAATACTTACTCAATGTATGGCTGAACTTCATCACAATTCAATAACACATACGTTTGTGCTATTTCCGCCTCCGAGTTCGTCTCCCAAAATCGTTCAATGGGTTTTCCTATTGGCCGTCCCTTAGACTTGAATATGGAGAGCATTCCATCGACCTCTTCACTGATATCGTCAGCGGATGTACCACCGAAGTTACGTGGAGCACTTCTTAACTTTGTGTTGACGTGGTCTTCAAAGTAATAAGAACAAAACATGCCAACCTCTTCATTCAAATAAGCATTCACAATCGATGCTTCAACGTTTGCCTTTTGTTTAGCATTACGTTTCAAGTTGTGGAGATACCTGATATACACACACATATATATATATATATATATATATATATATATAAAACTTATAAGAATGCATGTGTAATTGTAATGAAATAAAAAAAAGTAAGATTTTACCTTTCAAATGGGTAACATCCACCTGTATTGCACCGGACCACAAATTCTCGCTTCATACGCTAAGTGAACGGGTAAGTGTTCCATCGAGTTAAAGAAGTTAGGTGGAAAAATTTGTTCCAACTTACACAAAATCACTGGAATGTCTTCATCTAAACGAATCATATCATCGATCGTGATCGTTGTAGCCGTTAAATCTCTAAAAAATAGACTTAATTCAGTGATAGCCCTCCACACATTGAGAGGAAGAAGTTTCTTGAACGCAATCGGTATCAAGCGTTGCATAAATACATGACAATCATGACTCTTCATCCTTGCAACCTTACCCGTTGTTGTGTCTACGCATCGACTCAAGTTCGACACGTAGCCGTCCGGAAAGTTCAACTCCTTTATCCACCTACACAATCTTTGTTTTTGTGGCTTATCCAGTGTGTAGCTAGCCTTTGGAAATTTACCTGTACGCTCATCCTTTTTCAACTCTGGACGGCGACAAAGAGTGTCCAAATCCTCCCGAGACTTTGGAGTGTCTTTCGTCTTGCCTTCGGTGTTCATGATTGTGTGGAACACATTGTCAAACACATTCTTTTCAATGTGCATCACATCCAAATTGTGTCGTATCAATAGTGAACTCCAGTATGGTAAGTCCCAAAAAATACTCCTTTTGTTCCAACCACCCTCAATTCCTCTGTTGTGTTCCGCTGCATTTTCCTCAGTACTTTTTTTCAACCCCGTCCACTGAATCTCATATAACAACCTACGTCCTGTACGGAGAGTAAATTATAAGTGACACTAAAAGCAATAGATAAATATACGTTTAATACTCATTAAATAAATGTATAAAATACCATCTCGAATTGGAGGTCGATTGTTTGTGACTGCTCTGTTCTTTACGAAGTTCTTCTTATTTCTTCGAAACGGGTGACCTTGAGGTAAGAACCTACGGTGATTATCGAACCATGAAACTTTTCTACTCACCGGGAGACTGAAAGCTTCAGAATTCTCCATACAATACGGACATGCTTTCTTTCCGGCCGTACTCCACCCGGACAACATACCATATGCAGGAAAGTCGCTAATGGTCCATAAAAGAGCAGCACGCATCGTGAAGTTCTGCTTTCTAAAAACAACGTACGTTTGGACTCCATTCTCCCATAAGAAGATCAAGTCTTTTATAAGAGGTTGGAGATAAACATCCAGTTTGTCCTTTGGATTCGTTGGTCCAGGCACCAATACAGTCAGAAACATTGTTTGAGGTTTCATGCACATCCACGGAGGAAGATTATACGGAGTCAGTATCACCGGCCACAAAGAATACTGCTTCCCATGCATCCCAAACGGTGCAAAACCATCAGTACACAAACCTAATCTCACATTCCTCGGTTCACAAGCAAAATCTGGAAACACGTTGTCAAGATGTTTCCAGGCCTCTGAGTCTGCCGGATGTCGCATCTCCCTCGACTCAGCCGAAGAGGAATCTGTAGCATGCCACGTCATGTGTTGTGCAGTGGCACTTGATTGATATAATCTCATCAAACGAGGAATGATAGGAAGGTAGTACATCTTCTTATATGGCACTTTCTTCTTTGTCTTCTTCGATTGACCACCAGGTCCCTTTCGACGTGCCTCTTTGTACCGGGGATGGCCACACAATTTACACATGTTCAGACTGCTATCTTCGTCACCCCAATATAACATGCAACCCTTCACACAACAATCAATCTTCTCAACCGGCAAACCAACATTCTTCAACATTTGTTTGCTTTGATGAAACGTCGTAGGCACCTTATTATTTTGAGGACAAATTTCACTGCATAACTGTGTCACTTGCTCATATGCCCTGTTAGAAAGCTTGTTCTCGGTCTTAATGTTCATGAGTCGTGCATTAAATGACAACTGTGAGTGAGATTCACAACCCGGATATAAATCTTCTTCGACTAATTTGAGCATCTCATAAAACCGAAATGCCTCATTCGTCGGGTCCTCTTCCATGTTTGAAAAACCAGCTTCCCTGATCATTGTTTGATACATATTCGGTTCTTCGTCCCCAAACTGTTGTTCTTCGTCCCCAAACTGTTGTTCTTCGTCCCCAAACTGTTGTTCTTCGTCCCCAAACCGTTGTTCTACCTCGTTACTAGTGCCAACATGATCGAAATTTGCTTCTTGTTGATAGATTCCAGCAGTGTAATAGTAAAACACTTCATCAAATCTATAAGGCCAACGTGTTTCGCCATGACTAGTCCAATTATAATAATTATCAACGAAACCATTCTTCACAATATGCACTAGGACCTCATCAATCTCTTTATATTGCTTTTATTCTGACATTTCTTAGCATTACACGGACACCTAATGCAATTTCCACTCATGTAATGTGGCTGACTTTTTGCAAATTCAACAAATAACACGAGTTCATTATAAAATTCCACATTCACATTTCCTCTAATCATTCTAGGAGTACAATACATCCAACGACGGTCAGGCAAATCCATCTGCTAAACATTTAAGTGGAGCAACACATTACTAAACTAAACTTATAATAAATTCAAACAAAACTTATGATATATATAAAACATATAATTACATTATATTGAATTTTATATATAGAGTAAATTAAAAATGGTAGAAAATGTACCGTAATTTGATGTTTCTGAATACCCGAGCATGAGCATAAAAAATTAGACAGTAGAAAGCTTTGGTGTAAATTTGCAATACGAAAGTGAAGTGGAAAAAAAGAAAGTTTTAGGGAAACATTTCCCGACGGAAATGCCGACGGACTTATCTTTCCGTCGGCATTTCACCCGCCCAAATTTCCGTCGGTCAAGATAAATGCCGACGGATTATCCGTCGGCATTTATCAAATGGTGAATTCCGACGGAAAGCTAATTCCGTCGGCATTTCACCGCCCAAATTGCCGTCAGTAAAGATAAATGCCGACGGATATTCCGTCGGCATTTATCAAATTCTGAATTCCGACGGAAAATATATTCCGTCGGCATTTGACGGGTTTTTTTTTTTTTATTAATTAATTCAATTTTTTGTATATATAGCAACACAAAGCTCACACACACCATATTCGATTTTTTCTATTTTACAAAGAAATATCATGTCTTCTTCCTCTTCTATTCGATTTCAGCAAGGCCTTGTTTGTTATTGTGGAAAGGCATGTCGTACATATGCTTCTAAACAACCTAGAAGTAAAGGGAGAATATTTCATAATTGTCCTGACTCCCTAAGTGATGGTGGATGTGGTTTCTTTGTATGGGCTTATACTCTAGAAAACTGTGGTGTTGACAAGAATCAAGGATCTAATCAAAGTGACCAAGAAACTGAAGACATGAAGAAAATGACTCAAGAGATGAAGAAATTGGTTACAGAAATCAAGAATTTGGCTGAAGAAATCAAGGATTTAATCAAAGTGAACAAAATCATTTTGATTGTGCTAGTTGTCATGGTTGCATCTACCACCTTCAAGTGGTTTGGTTAAATATATGTATAATGCACTCTATATGAGGCTATTTTAATTTGTACTAAAATTCACTTCCACCTTCAAGTGGTTTAAATCTATATCTAGAATGCACCCTATTTTCATCTATACACCAATAAACTACACAAATAAACTGCAATATATAGTTCAACATATTTTTCAACATAAACATAAATATATACATAAAGATAGTTCAACAGAAAATTAAATAAGTTCAACAGAAAAATAAATTAGTTCAACACAAAATTAAATTGTTCAAATTGTTCAACCAGGATAGTTGCCAGGATAGTTTCCAGGATAGTTGCCAGTGCCCGGAAAGTTAAAAAATTGTTCCACATCCTCATTCAAGTTGACGTCGGCACCGTCGGCCTGACCTGCATCTTGACCTGCAGTTTGATCTGGAGCTGGAGCTGGCGGTGGTTGCCCCATCGTCTGTTGATAGATGGCCTCGATCTGCTCAGCAGACATCCCCAACGTCCGACCCGCATTGGTACTCCAGAGACGGAAGTAGTTCTCGAACGTTGCCATGACGTTCGGATCCGGGACGGCAGTGGAGGATACAGACGGCTGCGATGCACTCCGGGCCGACCGACCACTTGGTGTCCTCACAGCGTTGCTCATCCCACCAAGGCCAAGGACCCTTCCCTTGGAGGTCGGGGCAACGTCAAGGTAACACCGGTCCACGTCAACAGCCGGAGGGGTACCGCTGCTTCCGGATTCAGCAGTAGTCGTGGCGGTGACTTGCGTCTCGGCCTCTTCAATCCTCTGTCGGACGCTCAACTACATAATTAAAAAATTAAAATTAATTTAATTATATATATATATAATATAATTAATACATAAATTTAATTAAACTTACGTGGAGGTCAGTAGTGCGCCCGTAGGTGGACGTCTGTGTATCGGCATTAAACGGATGAAGAAGACTCATCCGATCCAAGTGGGTGTGTGGACGTCCAGTCTCCCGCTCCTATTACGTATCAAATAAAGATATACAAATTAATTTAGATAACTAATATAAAATAATTAACTATAATTATTTATTTTTTAAAAATTAATGAAAACTTACGATAGCAAGTGATTGCTCGAGGACGGACCGAGCTCCCCCCCGATGCACTGCCATCCCGCCTCCAACGTCGGTTCTGCGGTTGGTCCGAGCTTTGTTACACTTCTCTTGGTAAGCCGGGTCCGACCACTTCTCAACCAACGACTCCCACAGGTCAACACCATCCTCTACCCCCAGAACAAGATTTACGTCTTTATCACGCCAGGCCGTTCTCCAGTCGTACATCATGTTCGTGTACCGAGTAGAACAAAGACCGTACCACTTCTCGTAAATATCGGCGTCCGAGTAGATCGTCGTATCCCAACGGGCCTTTTTCTATACAAATAAATATTCAACATATTTATCAAATAATATGAATAATTAGTTATTTAATAAACTTTAAATATTGTAATTATATACCTAGAACTCCTCGAAATATTCATCCTTTTTAGATTGTGGCACCGTCGACCAAGTGATAGCACCCTTAGAAATCTTGCAATTCTTAAAGGATTTTGTGCAGATCCTGGACACCTCATTACCGGGCACCAACCTGTAAAATTATTAACAAATTTATAAACTAACACATTATAAATAAATAAATAAATAAAGTTAATCGTTATTGAATACTGTTAAACATTAGAATTATTGACTTACGCCCCAAAAATGATTTCAATGGGTTTCCTTTTGTCTCGAACAGGATGCGTACGAGAAGAGGATGACGAACCAACCGACATCGTAGTCGGCGGCGGCGGCGACACTGCCACATGAGGAGGAGGAGGAGCCGTCACAGGAACTGATTCATCCCGAGACCTCCTTGAACGACGTGACCAAAATGACGACCTACGTGAACCCGAACCCTGATTCGGTACTTGTTCACTCATCTGTTTCAATCAATAAAAAATACATAATTTTACTAATTATCAATTTAATGAACATATTGCTAATTTAAATTTTTTACTAATATAGCATATTCCTAATTTAATCAACATATTCCTAATTTAAATCAAAACAATATATATATAACCTAATTACAACGTGATACCACCGTCGAACCATCTAATTAACTAATAATTTAAACAATTGATTGAAACATGCATCACCTACATTAAAAATATTTCTAAATTAACATATTCCTAAATTAACAAATCTAAACATAATTAAAATAATACTTTTCTAATTGGAGTTTTCTAATTATCAATTTAATGAACATATTCCTAATTTAATTTTTTTACTAATATAGCATATTCCTAATTTAATTAATCAACATATTCCTAATTTAATCAACAACAACCTAATTTAATTATTATTTTTCTACCTAACTTAATCAATAATAAAAAATTGAACATATATATTCCTAAATTAACGAACCTAAAACTAATTAAAATAATAATTTTCTAATTGGGTCAATAATTATCAATTTACTGAACATATTCCTAATTTAAAATTTTTACTAATATAGCGTATTCCTAATTTAATCAACATATTCCTAATTACAACGTGATCCAACGGTCGAACCACTATATCTAAACTAATTTAAACAATTGATTGAAACATGCACTACCTACATTAAAAATATTCTATATCAAAATTACACCATTAAATTAAACTAGTAATTAACTATATAACAATTAATTAATGTATACATATAACAATTAATTAATTAATTAACCTTAAAAAACTACTCGATCTATCAAAATTATTCTTAATCAACAAATTAAATTAACTAACGTACATACTAACATGATCATAATATTTTAACAACTAACTAAATCAATATAACATGCAAATCAACATTAAATTATTCATATTTACATATATCCATTCATAAACATATATAAGTATTAAAATTAAGTAATAGAACTAATTAAGAAAACGTACCGTATCAATGTAATCGGAGAAATTTGCTTCAATAGCCTCGTCCTCGTCTTCGTCTTCCCCACCGAATCCTCACTCACGCACGCCCTTTTTTTTTTTTTTTCTAAAACGAACTGATCTGATTGATTTGAGGCCCTTATATATAAAAAAATAAAAATTACCACGGATATTCCGTCGGCATTTCCCTCGGTAACCGCCGACTTTAATGCCAACGGTTACCTTATTGGAAAACGAGGCGGTGCGAATTCAACGTGTCATTTGCCGACGGATAATCCGTCGGCATTTCCGTCGGCATACATATTTCAAAACTTCCGTCAGCATTTTCCCTCGGTAAATGCTGACGGAACGGAAATCCGTCAGCATTTCCCTCGGTAAATGCTGACGGAACGGAAATCCGTCAGCATTGACGTTGACTTTTCAATCCGTTAGCATTCCGTCAGCATATCCGTCGGAAATGCTGACGGACTATAATCCGTCGGCATTTGTCCGTCCCTGTAGCGCGCGTTTTTTGTAGTGATTATTTGAGTATGAATATAATTATTTGAGTAATGGAATCATATATAGTCTGATTTATTTTATGGCCCATTTGTCATTTAATTAATAAGGCCAGATTGCTTCATTCCAAATTTGGTCCTGCAAAGGGCATCTCCATTGGAGATGGAGATTACTCTAATTGCCTTCAAAGCTCGTCTCCAACGCTGCAGCAAAGTTGGTGGTTAATTTGCCACAATTTAC
Organism: Galeopsis tetrahit; assembly: GCA_963675135.1. Lineage (NCBI taxonomy): Eukaryota > Viridiplantae > Streptophyta > Magnoliopsida > Lamiales > Lamiaceae > Galeopsis > Galeopsis tetrahit. The sequence continues at coordinate 62,892,043 of OY776134.1, read as the reverse complement.
TTTTTGGTGACAAATTTATCACCAACTCAATTCTGTACCCAATTTACTTTTATCTATTTGCCTTTTGTTGTCCAGTTGTCCTCTTATTTATATTTTTTTCATTTTCTTTATTAATCTATTATTTAATTTATTTAGAATTTATTATTTTATAATTATTATTTAAATTAAATAATGAAACAATTTTGAATTTTATGATTAACAATTATAGAATATTTAAAAATTGAAAACATATAATTTAATTGTAAAACAACGTTAATAATTTAAATTATAAAATACATATTATAAATTTAAAATACAAAAGGATAAAAACATACATAGTACGAATTTAAATTACAAAATACAATAGGAAATTAACAAAGAAAATAGAAATGCTAAATTTAATACAACATACGCTAAACATATATAAGTAATCAAATGAAATACAAATTAAATATAAATCGGTGATGATTTTAATTAAAAAATTGGTGATTTGTGTTAAAATTTGAGTTTGATGATTGGAGATAATTTTATTGTTTGACTTAAATTTGGTGGTAATTTGAGTTCGAGTATTGGAGATGGCATAAGAGCACTGCTGCACATTTTTTGCAGTTTGTGGGCGTGTTTGGATGTTGAACGAAGAAGAATGCCTTTGGTCCTGTGTTGTTCCGTACATTTGGAAAGCTAGAAACTTCAGGATTTTTGAAGATGTAGAGTTTAGACTTCATAATTTTTTTTGAGAAAATTAAGATTAAGATTTGGTGCCTTCTCTCACTAAAAATAAGAACCTTTTGAAATTATGTTTATGCAATAGGCGTTGAACGTGCTGAGCCCCTGTTATTGCTCTATCTTTTATTAATGTAATTTGATTTCTTGGGTATTTCTGGTACACGTTAATGTTAATTTTTTTTATATAAAAAATAATAATAATAAGGATTGTGCATATAATAAAAGAACAAAACAGCACTTTGGGTTATTCCAGGAATAAAATTTCATCATATTAATTGATATTTAAAAGAAATTGTCTTTTTTTTTTTTAATAAATAAAATAGTACTAAGTTATCATTGAATATTGATATATTTTATGTGCATCGACCATGCATACATCTGATCACGTCGTATTATTTTTAATTATGTCGGTTTGTAGGAGGGGTAGATCAAATTAAGATCTCTTTTGACCTTATATGAAGTTGACATTTCGGAATAATGTCCCCATGTTTAGTTTCAAGTTCGGCCTAACTCCAATGGGATGATGGGTCTTTAAACAACTCTCAGAGTTGATGGTTGCTGCATTGTTGGAGCCGTTTCCTTACGATGATCTTGATCTTACGCTTGCGATTACATTCCGCTCTTTAGAAAGGTCTCATTCAATGGCGGACTATAGACTTGGCTGGGGTGGACCGTAGTCGGTAGCCCACCCAACCATTTTTTTATATGTATTTTAAAAAATAAAAATGTATACTCCCTTCGTCCCAAAATTATTTACACGGTTTGATTGACACACTTTTTAAGAAAAGTAAATTTAGTGATTGATGACGTAAGATAAAATAGGGGTATTTTGGGTGGTTTGATGAGGTGTAAAGTAAAATATATGTAAAAAAGGAATGACAATTTTGAAAATAAAATGATATTGAAAGGTATTAATTTTATTGTGTATTTTTATATTAAGAGTGTGCAAATAATTTTGGGACGTCCCAATAAGAAAAATGTGCAAGTAATCACGGGACGGATGGAGTACTAATCAACTTAAAAATACAATTATTTGTAAAATAAAAATACTTAATTATTTAATAGACGTCTAATTAGGTTTGAAATATTTTTTTTTTACTCAATTAATATGCAAAAAAACATTCGATTGTGTACATATCAAATTAAAAAATAAAAAATACATTTTCTACGATTTAATGTGAATCAGTTGAGATGTCTAAATTAATCATAGATAACTCAACATATCTACCAAATGAGACCTAAAATGACTAAAATTTCAGTTAAATTAAAAGCCACAACATTATGATTTAAGAAAAAAAAACCTCTCAAACAAAAATAGATCATGGGAAATGTGATAAATAATAAAATCTAAAGCCATAACCTCCTAATTTATTATCCAAGAATTATATCATATAAAATTTGTAGAACACAATTTATATATGTAAAAAAAAAAAAAACGCATAGCTCGTCCTATTTTTTTATCCGGGCCGAAAAACACTATCAATAAATTTGAGGGAATCGCCTATAAGGTCTTTATTATTGATCCATCAGTAAATTTTACATAAGAGTTGGACATTGTCGCCTCGTACCGAGACGAACCCACATACCCCCACCCCATACCCAATGCATATATATATATATATATATGTTAGATTTTATTTTAAAATTAATTAAAATTAGTGATATAATTAATGATAAATTAATTTAATAAATTGTTTTAGTAGTGAATGTATTGTAAAAGTTAGCTCATATTTTTTTTATTCACTTTTAGTACTTACATATAAAATGATAATTTTATACGTATTTTAATTGTAGACTGATTTTAAAATAAATATATTTATCATGTTTGAAACTATTATAGATAAAAAATTAATTAATTTTATATTATTTTAGTGTTAAAACATGTTTGCAATTAACTTTATTGTAGCTAGTATTATATAAATAAAAAATACTTAGCCATTAAAAAATGAATTAATATTATAATTTATTAATTTCTTTAATTTGAGCCTTTTTTTTCAATTATCAATGCTAGATAACAAAAACATTTTTTTTTACATATACAACATAATCATTTCACATATACAACATTTCTAAAATATATATATATATATATATATATATATATTTAATTACTTAGTCTAATAAATTAAATATATAATGATATACATTTGAGAATCTAATCATAAAAAAAATAAAATTAGACCCCTCCTAACATTGAATCTTGGGTCCGCCCCTGGTCTTGTATGCGGGACAATGGGGCGATGATTTTAATCCCTCGTGAGTCCTTTTTCTTGTAATGGTCATTTTGAGTTTTGTTAGTTTTTTCGAATTTTATTTGTGGTTGTTTTAGAGGGGTATACCTAGGGGTGGTTCGGTACGGTATACCGAACCATACCGTTATTTAAGATTTATTTTATTTAAGTTTTAATAATTAAAATTATTTTAATTTAAAAATAATATAAAAATATTATTTTATTAAGGTTTCGGTATATCGATATACCGTTTCATATTGAATACCGAAAAAATTTAGGTATACCGAAATACCGCGGTATGATCATTTTTCATACCGTTATCGTACCGAAAATTTCGATATTTTTTCGGTACGAAAAGCTCGGTATACTTACTCACCCCTAGGTATACCTTTTTTTTCTGATTCGAGTTTTGTTTCTAAGGAGGATTTTCTCTGACAATGTTTTAATGACACTTTGACCACATTCAACTTGTGAACTTATGACTCTATTTTTTTTTTTAATATAAATTTTTTATTTGCCAATTAATGTATAGTTCGAGTTCGGCCCAACTCCCAACTCCAATTGTATAGGAGTACCCATCCCCTATTATACTAATAGGAAGTTTAATATGATGATGTGTCGACTTCAGATTAATTTGGATGATGTGTCGTCTTTAGATTAATTTGGATGATGTGTCGCATTCTCATGAAGTGTGTATATATGTGTAATAATTGATTGTATTAATGTGTCATTTTTCTATTGATCCATGTGGCATTTTAATATTAAGTGTAATTTAAGGAAAAAAAAAACATTAATTAAGGTATGTTGTTTACTAACTAAATCAATTTATAAATCTTTTAATATTTTGAATACCAATTTTATTGAACATTTCTCTGTATTGATATTTAAAAATAATTACCTAATATATATTTCTTTTAATTTTCTTTTAATTATTTATTTATTTAAGGTGTTGTGGTTGGTATGAAATATTTCAATATATTCTTATAATATTAATATTGATTAATTACATTATAATATAGAATAACATCTTTATATCATATACTAGTGCAGTACCCGCGTACTACACGGGATTAACAAAAAAACAATAATCAAATAGTAATAATAATAAAAAAAAAAATTTAACATTAAAATTCATTATTTTCAAATCAACATTTAAAGTAATTTGTGATATTGTATCATGTTAAAAAAAAAAAAAGCATTTCACTAAATGGTGTCAATTAACCATTCATAATATTATGAATTATTTGATACCCTAAATTTTAAGAGTCATAAAATTTTCAATTCTTAAGTTTTAGATCCTTGCAATAGAACATTATCAAAATTTCAATTACTATTTTTTTAGAATATAAATAATTGTAAATTAATACAACCTTTAAATAATAAGCCCAGCAGTCAAACAATAGAAAAAATAACTAATAGTTATTAATGTGGAAGTTACATAAAAATTAAAGATAATTGTAATTTATTAAAAAGGATAAAGAATCAAGGTATATCTCAAATGATTTCGGGTGGTAAAGATTAAACCAAGAAAAAAAAACGAACAAAGAGAATTGCAATTTATTAAAAAGGATAAACAACCAAGATATATCTCAAAACGGTAGGTTCAATTGCAATTTATAACTACACAAACAATCAAACTTTCATGTTAACAATACAGTTCAAAAAGTAAGCATGTGAAATATCCTCACAAATATAAAAATTAACTTTATAACTATATATGAAAATGAAGCGAATAAAGAAAAACACTATCATTTGTACACAAAACAAATTTAAGACCGTTGACAGAATATCAAAAGTGGGTCTAAAAATAACTTCATATTCATATATAAAATAAATCTATTTAAGTGAAAAAAAAAAAACAATCATTTGCATTCATAACAAATTTAGACAATTGAGAAAATATTAAAAGAAGATCCAAAATATACTAACAATGTGAAATAAAGAGAATTGAAAAAAAAAAATTGCACTTAGAAAATCATAGATGGAATTATGGGGAAAAAATCAAAATGTTTATATTTAAATAATGTACCATTAGACTGTGTCTATTGTAAATGTAAATGAGGAAGAACCAAATTATTCCAAATCTAAAAAAAAACGTGAATGTGGAGGGGAAGAAAGAGAGAATAAAAAATGAGGGGAAAATACTAATGGTAAATGTAAAAGTTAAAAGTTCAGAAAAAAAAAAAGAGAAAATAGAACATCAAATACTGGCCTTAGATTAAAGACTTGAATAGATAAACAAAATAGTCAGTCACACAAAATTACAAATGAAATCGATTAAGTTTTCTCTTATTACAAAAAAAAAAAAAATACAAATACGCTGCAAGATCAAATCACTGGGTGGAAGCAAATATATATATTTTTTTAAATAGTAAAAAACTTATCATAAAAGATTACAAAAATTACCACACAAATTGTAGAAATCACAAGTTTATAAACATCAGAATGCAACAAAAAAAAGAGAACTGAGAATTTTTTTTGCAAAGGGGGTGAGAAAGTTAGATTGAATTACAACACAAATTGTAGAAATCACATGTATTCTAGTTAAATAAAAGTACAATGAAAAAAGAAATTAAAAAATCCACAACTTGAAATTAAAAAAGAAATTAAATAAAAAAGACTTAAAAAATTGAGGATGTTAAGAGTTTTTGTAGAGAAGGCTCAAGAATTTACCATGAAGATAAAGACGGAAATTTGCAACGGAGGTTGAGAAGAAAACTAAATAAAAGATTTTAAAAAAACTGTCAAAAGCATTTTAAAATAAATTTAAAAAAAAACTGTAAAAAAACTGACTCACCAAAATTGAGGATTTCAAAATCTTTACATCGTATATTTGAGAGTTTTTATCTCTCCTACGTGGCATTCTCCTTTGCCCTTTATTTTAAAGAGAAAATTTATAAAAAAGGTCATTTAGACACCTAGCTTCTTAAATAAGGACAACTTTTATAATCTTTTTAAAAAATGACAAAAACATATGTAAATAACCATTTATGCCCTTACATTTAAATTTGAAGAATAACTATTTAATTTATATAATAATGGAACAAGTCATACATTCCATATATTTCGCCAGCATTCTGTTTAATATCACGCTGTAGACAAGCAAAATTTAATTAATTTGGGCCTCCAAAGCCCAACAAATCAAGTCGGACCTCTAAAGTCCAACAAATTCAAATCGGGTCTCTAAAGTCCGATAAATGTAGTCGGGCCTCTAAAGTCCGATAAATGAAGACGGGCCTCTAAAAGTCCCATAAATGAAGATGGGCCTCTAAAGTCCAACAAATCAAATCAAGCCCAAATAGGGTATTCTTAGCCCATCAAGTAATTCAAAATTTGAATTAAGCCCTAACCACTTGCACAAATATCTCCAAACCTACACCTATAAATAGAGGCCTCATTTCATTCTTTTTAGAATGAACAAATCAGAAGCATTGAAGGCTCTAAAATTCTCTGCAGAGATTTTAGAGTGTTCTTCAGCAAGCGGAGGAGCTTCAAAGGCGTTCTTCGTGCAAAGCGGCGAGAAGCAGCGTTCGAGTGGAGATCAAGGTACTAAGCCCCTTCGATTCGGCGTTTCTTCAAGGCGTTCTTCGTGCAAAGCGGCAAGAATCAGCGTTCGAGTGGAGATCAAGGTGCTAAGCCCCTTCGATTCGGTGTTTCTTCAAGGTTCTTCGTGTATCTTCAACGGAAAAGTCCCGATAAGTCCCGAAAAAGTCCCGAATAAGTCCCAAAAAAGTCCCGAAAATCAACGTTTAATCCAAAATACGGCGTCAAGCCCTTGAATTAACGTTAAAAAGTCTCAAGTTCAAGAACGATCTTCAACGACGTTCATCCAAAAAAGTTCCTAAATTCGGCGTTTAATCCAAAATACGGTGCTAAGCCTTTGGATTAACGTTATAAAGCCCCAAATACAAGATCGGAAAGGATTCGGCTGCGGATCCAGCTCCAAAAGCTCAAGAAATTCAAGAAGAGAGAATCAGAGGAAGAAATTAGAGATTGTAACCCGCAATATTCATCGGTTTAATCCGAAATTAAATAAAATCGTTTCGCATTTTCGCGTTTTTATATTTAATTCACGAATTTGTGTTTACAAATTGGCACGCCCGGTGGGACTATCTCTACCTCTCATCTCTACTCTTCAAGCAAATCAAGTCTCGACGATGACACCAATCAAGATTAAGATCAAGAGAGGCGTTGCATCCGGATCAGCTGGTCTTGACTTTGAAGACGTGAACGTAGTCACGAGGAGTATGTCAAGAAGCTCCAAGTCATCGTCTTCTTCAGAGAAGGCTACTACAGAGGGTCCACCACCCAACACTGCGAATGAGGAGAACAATCCAGCATGTTCCCCTACTCGTTCTACAGCGAGCTCATCACATTCAAGCACAGCCTCAGCAATGGCGACAGACACTACGACTGTTGAGGAGCAATTAACAAGCTTAACAAGAGCTATAGAAGGACTCACGAAACACGTTGTTGGTCCTGAAAGGAGTATATAACAAGTGTATGGGGGGGGGGGGGAATACACTTGTATGCAATTCTTTTCAACTTTGATCAAACCAGAGCTCAGCAAGGTTGTCTTGGACAACTCTGCTGAAGATAATTAACTCTTCTAAGATAATCAATCTACTAAGTACTATTGAGTACTTAGTTGAATAACTATCTAAAGGAGTTATATGTGCGGAATAGTGGTTGGCCCTTTAAGTTTAGACTCCTTAAGATTCTGAAATCACTTTGTCAATCCAAAACAGTCCAGTTAAGCTTCAGGGAACTTGTCCAAATCAGTTTTGCACAGTCTTTGAATAGATATCTTTGAAAGATCAGTTTTGTGTGCAGTGTTGAATGAATGTAAGTACTTGTAAGGTAAATCAACACAGGAGATTTATAGTGGTTCAGAGACTCAAGCTCCTACATCCACTTTCCCTGATTTAACAGGATAATTCCTTCTCTCTTGGAATTAGCTTGTTTTATAGTGCCAAGGTGCACTTGATCAAGAACACCACTCCTTGGTGAATTGATCCCTAGGATGTCTAGAGTCCTAGTACCCTCTTCTCAACTCAGAACTGAACTGTTCTTCTCTCAACAGTCAGCTCCTACCACTTCTGCTACTACAACCTTCTCACTTTCACTCTTGAAAGATATGAGGATTGAAGTAAGGTTCCAACTAATGAGATATCCTTTACAATGAAGATCAGTGTATAAGGATAGGATATCTCTCTAAGCTTGTGTATGGATATACAATGTAGTACAGCTTAGATGAAGTGTTTGAAGACTAAGATAGTCTTTGAAAGCTTTGAAAGCACTCTAGCTTGTAAGAACTTAAGGTTGGATGTGCTTTTTTTGAGGTTCTAGTTGGATGCTATCAAATGGTCTTCACACTTCTGTATTTATAGACAAATGAAGGATTTGCCCGTTGGAGAGGCAGCCTCCAATGTCCATAAATGTCTTCTTTTAGTTCTTCAAACTGGAAGACAGATTCTTGATAGTGACATGTCCTCATTTGGGTAATAAACGGCTTGTAAGACTTTGTCTTCATTCTCCAGCACTTTTCCCAATGTTTGACTTCTTGTTAGGACTTGGACATGGCTTCTGAAGGTTGATCCAATGATAGGACAACATTCCTTATCAAGTGGACAACTCTTCTTATCACTATCAGCAGTCTTGCTTATCAGCAAGGTTGGCTTGCTCTTCTTCAGATGACTTGGCTCTTTCCCTTTAGTTCACTTCACAATGATCTTAGCATGTTGCATTGCATTTCTTTAGGATATGGTTGTCTCTAAATCTTCAGCATAGTTGACCTTCAACCTTTAGAGCATCTGTTCTGATTCACTCATGCTGAGATAACTTTTCTGGACAACTCTTCTGATCAGCATATTTGGTCTTTTAGCATCAGAGCACTTATCACATAGATTTGGCTTCTCTGGACAACTCTCCTGATCAGAGCATCTTATTGGACTTGTCCTTTTGAGCTTTACAATCTTGTTTTTGCATAAGGACATCTTCTCTGGACAACTCTCCTGATCAGAGCATTTGATGTTTCATAGAGTGTCCTTGATCATAAGTGATAGTTCCAGAATTTGAGCCTCGAGGGGACTTGATCTTGGTCATCTTCAAAGCATAGGTTCCACCTCAAATTGTGCATCTAATTGTTTAAGAGCTGCCTAACATTTCAGCTTCTCATCTAGCCTTATGCTATGTGTTCTAATATTTTTAGAACACTATCAATTTGACTTAGGCATGTCTCAGGGGGTTTTGGTATTTAATCAAAACATGTATCATTTTATTCCCAACAATTTCCCCCTTTTTGATGATGCCAAAACCTACATATTCTATGCAAAAGTGACTTGTCTACACCTATTACATATGTCTTCAGTAGATATGACTAAGGTCAATATTCCTGAAAAGATAATGTGTTAGTGTATTCACTATTTTTTGTGTTGCAAGTAGGTTTCACAGATAGGCATAGAGAGATTTCTTGTTAAGAATGTATCTTGATTCAAAAGTGGTTCAACTATCATTCATAAATAAAATCATTACAAGTATGTTGATAGTTGAAGATAACTTATCAGAGCATGGAATCATTACAAATCAAGATATACATACTAAACATAAGATCAGAGCAAAATAGACTATTTCAGGTATCAGAGCTTTAACACCTAGAGCTAACTAATACAAGATATTCCAGATATTAAAGTAGAATGCATCAATTCTTGTATCAGATCATTCTAAACCATATCAGAGCAAACAGCATGTCAATGCACATATCAGCAGGCTTGTCCAATTTCAGCAGATTTGACCACATAGCAAAAATATCTTCAGATAAGATAATTTTTCACCCAGAAAAAAAATCAGAAGACTTAGCCATTCAAAGATCATCCTCAGGAGGTGGCAGCATCCCATATTTTGCCCACACTCTCCTCTTGAGTGCCATGGCTTCCTGGTTGGTTCCTTTAGGTCCAAGGGTCATCTTGTTCAGCTTCAGAATTTCTGTGAACTCCCTTAGGATCCTTGCTTGGTCAATCCATCCTTCAAGCTTTGGAGGCATATAGATGATAGGCTTGGGAGCATTGAGTTCAATTCTTGCAATGTCAGCAGCTGCAAGTAGTTGTTGATACAATTCTCTGTAGTATTCTAGCATGAACTCAGTGAAGGCAGAGCTTGCATCTCCTCCATTCCATCTGTCAATGACATAGTAGTCATAGACAAACTCCATTTTAGCCTCTTCCCATGTATCATTCAGTTGAATTGGCACCCATTTATCCAAGTGTGGATATTTGGTGTCCATTGGGATTAGAAGCTGAGGCTTCATCTTGCTGTAAGTTGCTCTCCTCCTTCTTGGTTTCTGAAAGTTTGCTCTTCTCTTATCTCTTGCTCTGTTAGCTTCTTCCATCAAGTCCATTTTCTCTTGGGCCCTCATCATGGCCAGTTTCTGTTGTGTTTCAGGGTCTTTGCCATACCCTTCATGAAACAGCTTTGATGGATCATGGGCTAGGACAGTTATCTTCTTTTTGGGTTTAGGTCCAAATCCTTCAGCAAATAACTCTTCAATGTCTTCAGTGGACTTGAGACCTTCAGCACTTTTGTCAGATTCAGAAGACTTGTCCTTTTCAGCAGCTTTGGGCTCTTCAGCAGTTTTGGCTTTCTTGGATGTAGGCTCATCCTCATCAATTCTGAATTCAGGTGGGAGATCAAGGCTGCTAGGAAAGTCAGTGAATGTTTCAACTTGTCTTTTCTTTCCTTTTGCCCTCTTGATCTTTCCTCTAGTTTGGACACCTTCATCACCTTTGTCCATACCAGACACTTCACCACCTGGTCTCTGCTGTAACCTCATCCTTTCTTCTTGAACTGAGGCCATAGAGTTCTTTAATGCAAGTGCTAATTGCTCTTCTTCATCCAATTCTTCCAAGTTTAGCACTTCAGGCTCTTTTCCTTTTCCTTCAGCAGCTTTGTCTTTTCCTTTGACTAGGCTTCCAATCACCAAAGCACCTTTTGCTCTAGCTCTTTCCCTTTCCCCCTTTTTGGCAGCATCAAAACACTGGGGCTTGAGGTCACTCATTGTTGAGGCCATCAGGGATTGGGCCTGGTTTAGGGACTTCATCTCTTCCAACAAATATACATTTTCATCATGTATATTTTGCATTCTATCACTGCTCAAGCTAAGAAAAGCTAGAACAGGCTTCATCTTTTGTTGGACAACCTCCTCCAAGGTTGCTTTTAGAGATGCATCCAGTTGGGCTTTAAGAAGCTCAGTGAGGTTGGCCACTGCACCTTCAGCAATGTTGGCCAATACCTCTTGAGAAAACTTTTCAGAGGCTGCTTTTACCATAGCTACCCTTTGCTCTTCAGCTCTTTTCTTTTGTAGTGCTGTCTTCTTTCCAAGAGCTTGCTTGACAGTGAGCCTGAGAGCTTTGACATTGGCATTGTGATTGTCTCTCAGCAGCTTTTGCTCTTTCTTGACCTCCTCTGAGATGGCTTCCATGGTTGATTTGGCATTTTGAACTTCAGTGGAAATGGTTTGGAGACCAGATTCCACACCACTGATCCTTGCTTCAAGGGTTGGTAGCACAACATCTTCAGAGCCAGTGAGCCTCATCTCCACAGATGCTAGAGTCCTGCCTTGCTCATTCAATGCTCCTGAAGTTTCAGTATGAGCAGATTGAACTTGATGAGCCAAGGAGTCCAACTTCTCTGATTGCATCCCAAGTAAGGCTTGAGCTGAGCCTGTGTCTACTTGGATAGGTGCATCTGTTAAGAACTCATCTGCAAAAATTTGGTCAAGAGAGATACCTGCAATATTAGACAGATCAAACAAGTTAGGAAATAAGCACTCATCTCCCTCAGTTTCTTTTGTATAAGACTCTGATACATCAGCAGTCTTCTTCTCATTTTCAACTTGTTCTTTTCTCCCTTCTTTAATAATGTTCTCACTCAAGGAATCAGGCCTCCTTTCATCAAGGGATTCTTGAAGTTCAGATTTGACTTCAAGAATAACCTGTCCTTCCTCACTTATTCCACCCTCATATGGTGGTACACTCACAATCTTAGTGATGACTACCTCTCTTTCCTCCACAACACCCTCTGATTTTTCAACTATCCTCTCCTTTTCAACTCCTGCAACATCTTCACCTTCAACAAGGTTCAAAGATGGCAGTTGTGAGGAGATCACAGTGCTTATCTCAGCAGCCACTGAGTCATCCTGAATGATTAAGGGCTGATCAGTGTCCAACTCCTCTGACACTGAATAGGCCTTAATCAAACTAGCCTCTAATATAGGAACCTCAACATCTTTAGGCTGTGCCTTGGGTTCAGAAGAACCTTCATTGGCAGATGTGTCTTTGGTTGTGTTACCACCCTTGGTCAACACCTCTGATGACACAGAGCCTTTCCTATGGTAGGTTCTAGGAGGGTTGGAAAGTCTATCTGCTACAGAAGACTTAGGTTGAGAGGGTTCAGGGAGGTTGGCTTGAGGGGTTTCAGGAGGGTTGGGGTTTGAAGGATCTGATGGATCATCAGGGGAATCATCATCATTGGAGCTACTGTCAGGGTGTTTGATTCCCTTGTCTTTTCTTTCTTTCTCCTCCTCAATCTTATCAGCTACTAGCTTTGCAAAAATCTCCTCATCAATGAGAAATCTTGTCTTTGAAACTCCAGCAAAGTGTAGCAATCTGTTCTCCTCTATTTGCCACCAATTTGCACCCTTATCTTGGATGACTTGTGATATCTCCATCATAGACTTGTCTTTTACATCAACAAGCATCCTTAGATCATGAAAGGTTTTCTGAATTCTTGGAAATTCAGCAAGTTGTGGATACAAACTGTCCACAGTAGCCTTTGCTCCTCCTCTGAGCATACTTTCATAAGTATACTCCTCCTCATCTCCACTTGAATGGGGACTTTGGGTTATAGGGGAGTTGGCTCTGGGTTCTCTTAGAGTGGCTTCAGGCAGGTTAAGTTCAGGGATGTTGGCTTCAGAAGGGTTAGGCTCAAATGAAGGTACTTCAGTTGCTTTAGAGAGCAATGAATCTGAAGGAACTTTACTTAGGGGGGTTGGCTCATTGAGTGCATGTTCTAAGAGCTTTGAATAATTGAGCATGGATGAGTCAAGGGGAGACAGGAGTCTTGTCTCATCTACAGCTAAGTCTGCAAGCACATCTATGCCACTTCTTTGCACATTCCCTTCAGGAGAATATCTCTTAGTGAGATTTACAGGGGTAATGGGTTGGTTGGAAGGGGTAACATGGGTTTCAGGGGAGTTGGGCTCAAGGTACTGAGTTTCAGGGATGTTGGCCTCTATAGGTTGAACTTCAGGGACTTTGGATTCTGGAGTTCCAGAACCAGATGAATTAGTCCTTGACATGGATTTGGTCCTGCTTTCAGCTCTGCTCTCCCTTAGAGCCAATTGAAGAGACTTTTCTTCTTGCAGCTCCAACACCTTCTCAGTAGGTTTGGCCCTTCTCTTGCTGGCCCTACTGCTTCCACTTCCTTCCTTTTCAGGGACATCTACCCTGATTCTCTTATCACCCTTCTTCTTTTGCCTAGTCTCATTGTACTTCCTCCTCAACTCTTCTGAGTGGTCAGAAGGCACACTCACTCCCTCTTCTGCCACTGCATCAACTTCAGCTGATGCTCCTGAGGCTTCTCTTGAGGACAATTTAGATATTTTCCTTGTTTTGATAGCCCTGGCCTTTGTTCTCTTTTTCATCTTAGGCTTCTCTTCCTCCTGTTCTTCAGCAGGTTTGGCCATGAGCATCCTTCTTTGTTCAGTTTTCTTGCTAAGCTTTCTGAACAAGATCTTTTGAGTTGGGAGGGGTTTTGCAAAGGTCTGCATTTGAGAATAGTGGGAAAACCTCTCAATCAACAAGCTTGCCCTGGTGCAATACTTGATTTTCCCTTCTAGCACAACCTTGTTGTGGGTTTTCACCTTGAATTTTGCCTTTTCCTTCATCATCTCAGACATGATGAAGGTCCTCCAATCAAACTTGATGCCCTTGTCACTGGCATCAATAATGGCAGCCATGATTCTGATTCTTGGATGGCTGACCTGCTCTAAGCTTCCAGTGTTGCTTAAGAGGCTCTTAGCAACCACCTCAAAGAGATTGAGAAACTCTGGCTTGAGAGTCTTCTTGTTCTGTGTTGAAGAGATGGGGCCTGGAACTAATAGCCATTCTTGAGCTATTTCATCTTCATGGCCAGTGCCATAAACTTCTGGATTCCTTCCCTCATTAGGCAATCCAAAGGTTCCTTCCAGATCTTCTGAGGAGAATTTTACTCTGTGGAATCTCTCTTCTTCCTCTCCTTCTGCAGTATATGACAACCTTGTGGACACTTCACCATCTGCCGGTTGACCTCTCCACTTGAGGAAGGCAAATAATTCAGCCATGTAACCTTCCAAGCATGAACTTGGTCTTTCCTCCATGAACTTTTGCAAACCAGCTCTTCTCAGCCATCTTAGAGTTGGTTTAATCTCAGGATCCTCACTCTCAAAGGATACTATGGGCTCAAAATGAAGGTTGTTTCTGTTGCTTAGGTAGCCAAAGTCAAGGTCTAGAGCCTTGTTGGAGAAATCAACAATCATCTCTGGTTTAACTTTGGGAGCCATTGAAATTTGCAGAGAAAGCTTTGAGAGAGTTTGAAGAAAATTTGAGCTAGGGTTTCGAATACTTGGGGAAGAAGTGTTTGTGGGGATCTTAAGGCTTGTGAATATTCTAAAAAGAATGTTTGTCAATGAGTTGGTAAGGTCTTGATGCAATTCAAAGGTGAGCAAAAATGGAAATCCAAAATGGACGGCTAAGATTGATTTCAGGGGAGTTGTCCATTTTTGATCCAATGGTCAAAAACCAATGTAACAGTGAAAGAACTGTTTTATTCAAAACGTGGGTGGTTTTTAATGTTGTTTAAGGCTGGGGGTTTTTCGAGATAGATCATGTCTCAAAAAGTTTAATGCAAACAAGAGTTAAATCTTAGCATTTAATGCATGGAAAGTGACCTTTTGAGTAGGAGACAAATTAAATCCCAGAAAGGTGAAAACTGTATTTCAATGGGACAGATTTCGAAATAGGCATTGATCACCAAAAATAGGTGCTTATCATACCAAAATTTGGTTTGATAGTTAGGACAACTTATCTGATCCTACATGGACAAGTGTCCTGAAAGGCTGTGGACAAGTGTCCTGAATTTCAAGGGACAAGTGTCCTGAAGAGGTAATGTCATCTTTTCTGAGTTTCAGTAGACTTGACCAAGTCTGCTGAAGTTTGAGTTTATTTCCCCCTTAGTCAATGAACTTCTTTGGACTCATTTGTCCAACTTCCCTGGATCAAGAAGACCCAACTCTGGTGATAATTCCAGGAACCTTGCCTCTGCAAGTGGTTTAGTTAGTATATCAGCTTTTTGATGGTCTGTGTGAATTTTCACCAACTTGACATCCTTCTTCTCCACATGATCTCTAATGAAGTGATGCTTGATGTCCACATGTTTGCATCTTGTGTGCAAGACAGGATTTTGTGATATAGCAATGGCACTATTGTTATCACAGAAAATTTGCACTTCAGTAGAGTTGACTTTGTAGTCTCTGAGTTGTTGTCTTAGCCAAAGAATTTGAGCACAACAACTTCCAGCAGCAACATATTCAGCTTCAGTGGTGGAGGTGGCCACTGTATTCTGTTTCTTGGAGAACCAAGATATGAGTTTGTTGCCCAAGAATTGACAAGTCCCTGAGGTGGACTTTCTGTCAATCCTACATCCTCCATAATCAGCATCTGAGTAGCCAGTTAGCTCAATGTTGTCATCAGTAGGGTACCAAAGGCCTAGATTCTCAGTGCCTTTTAGATACCTCAAGATCCTCTTTGCAGCCTCAAGGTGGCTTTTCTTAGGATTTGCTTGAAACCTTGCACAAACACCTACTGCAAAGGTGATGTCAGGTCTGCTGGCAGTGAGATAGAGGAGTGATCCAATGATTCCTCTATACTCAGTGGAGTTGGTTGGAACACCATTTTCATCAGGATCCATCTTCCAATTAGCATTCATTGGAATCCTTATTGGCTTGCTTGATGTACACCCAAATTTCTTGATCATTTCTCTGGTGTACTTAGCTTGGTTGATGAAGATTCCTTCTTTTGTTTGCTTGACTTGTAGACCTAAAAAGAAGTTCATCAACCCCATCATGGACATCTCAAACTTGCTTTGCATGAGCTTGGAGAATTTCTCACACAGCTTCTCATTAGGGGATCCAAAAATTATGTCATCTACATAAATTTGGACAAGCAAGATGTCCTCTCCTTCAGAGATTCTGAAGAGAGTTCTGTCCACAGTTCCCTTGGTGAATCCATGATCTAAGAGGAATTGTGACAGTGTGTCATACCAAGCCCTAGGGGCTTGCTTGAGTCCATATAGAGCTTTCTTCAGTCTGTAAACTTGGTTTCCAACTTCAAAACCTGGTGGTTGCTCCACATAAACTTCTTCTTTCAACACTCCATTTAGAAAGGCACTCTTGACATCCATTTGGTACACTTTGAACCTCTTGTGGGCTGCATAGGCTAGGAAGAGTCTTATTGCTTCCAGCCTTGCCACAGGTGCAAATGTCTCATCATAGTCAATGCCTTCATGTTGGCAGTAGCCTTTTGCCACTAGTCTTGCTTTGTTTCTGACAATCACATCATTCTCATTCTTTTTGTTCTTGAATACCCACTTGGTTCCAATAACATCTTGATGTGAAGGTCTATCAACCAGCTCCCATACTTCATTTCTGGTGAATTGGTTGAGTTCTTCCTGCATGGCTGTGATCCAATTTGCATCTTGAAGAGCTTCCTCAATGTCACTTGGTTCTTGTTCTGATAAGAAACAACAGAATAGAGCACTTTCACCATGAAATCTTCTAGTTTTGACCCCAATACTTGGATCACCAAGTATTAGATCAGCAGGATGGTCAGATAACCAAGTCCTTCTTTTTCTGATCTCTTCAGTAGAGTTGTCCTCTACTGAAGGTGAGTCATTTTGATCATAGAATTCAGGATAATTTAATGCAGGATCATAATCAGGGGTGTTGTCCTCAATGTCAGGGACATTGGCATTTTCAACATTTTGAGTTCCCCCTTGATTATTTGACCCATTAACTACCTCAGCAGGAATTGCTTCTTCATTGGTAGTTGTTACCTGGATGTGAACTGGGATTGGATCATTCAGTTCACCATTTCCATCAGTGAGGTTTGTCTCAGGAAGGTTGCCTTCAGGGTTGTTGTCCAATGTGAGCTTTTCAGGTAAGTTTGCTTGAACAACATCTATGAATTCAGTGTTTTTGTCTTTTAGGCTTAATCTGGTTGTCCTCTGTGTGATTTCTTCAGGTTCCAAGTGATCATTCCTGATCTCAAATATAGATTCATCAAACACAACATGAGGGGTTTCTTCCACAATAAGGGTTTTCTTGTTGTAGACTCTGAAAGCTCTACTGATTTGAGAGTATCCAAGGAATACTCCCTCATCAGCTTTGCTGTCAAAAGCTTTCAATTGTTCTTTCCCATTATTGTGAATGAAACATTTACAACCAAATATATGAAAATATGACACTTTAGGCATTCTTCCTTTCCAGAGTTCATAGGGGGTTTTGCCTTGCCCCTTTGTAATCAAACATCTATTCTGAGTATGACATGCAGTATTTATAGCTTCAGCCCAAAACCTCTTAGGTAGGTTTGAATCAGCAATTAAGGTTCTAGCAGCTTCTTTTAAGGTCCTATTCCTTCTTTCTGCAACTCCATTTTGTTGAGGAGTTCTAGCTGCTGAGGTTTCATGAGCTATCCCATTTGATGAGCAGTACTCATTGATGTATGAATTTATGAACTCAGTGCCTTTATCAGATCTTATCTTGATAATATTAAGGCTTTTCTCATTTGACAATCTCTTAAGAAGTTCAGGTAGCTTGACTTGTGTTTCCTTCTTATTAAGGAGAAATACTACCCATGTGAACCTAGAGAAGTCATCTACTACCACCAATGTGTATTTTCTACCATTTATGCTTGAAGGGGTAATTGGTCCAAACAAATCCATATGTAGAAGTTCAAGTACCCTTTCAGTGGAGATGACTGGTTTACCTTTGAATGAGGCTTTAATCTGTTTTCCTTCTTGACATGGCTTACACACATGTTCTTTAATGAAAACCTCATTAGGCAGTCCTTTAACTAATGCATTTCTAGCAAGTTTATTCATAGATTTGAAGTTCAGGTGGTTTAGCCTCTTGTGCCATAACCAACTTTGTTCACTAGAACTTTTAGCAATAAAACATGCAGCATCAGTAGACTTGTCCCAGTCTGCAAAATACACATTTCCTTTCCTAGTTCCAGTCAATAGAATTTGTTGAGTCTTATCTTTGATTAGACATTTTCCACTTGAGAACTCAACATTAAAATCTTTATCACAGAATTGACTGATACTTAGGAGATTATATTTGAGACCAGCTACATAAGATACATTGGTTACTTTGATGTTACCAATCATCAAAGTACCATAACCTTTTGTTGTTGCTTGTGAGCTGTCTCCAAAGGTGACATTTGGGCCTTCTTTTTCAATGAAGTCAGTGAGGAGTTCCTTATTTCCAGTCATGTGCCTTGAGCATCCACTGTCAAGGTACCATGCTGTCTTTTTGTTCATGCTCCTCTTCTTGTGGCCCACTGGTACCTGCATTTAGATAGGTTTAGGTACCCTTTGAGTTTTGGGTCCTGAGAGGTTAGCTGTACCTTTGGGAACCCAAACTTGCCTAATAACCCTGATTGATTCAAGGTGGCTAAGTTGATTTCCTTGTGCATCAACATACACTGTCTTTCCCTTAAATGCCTTTGGGAAAGTATGTGTGAATGTGTTAACTCTGTAAGTTTCAGGGGAGTTGTCAATTCTCCTGAACTTATGAGTTCTTTGTGCAACTTGATGAAATCTTTGAGGAAAGGCCTTTTTATGACCATTACCCTTTGGCATGAAGGGTTTTGGTTGTCTCATTTTATTCTGCCTTTGAGGATAGTTGTCCTTAGGTCTATTCAGCTGAGGCTTTCTCAGATGAGTTGGCCTAGGCTGATTATACCTTGGATAACTCCTTTGAACATTGTTCAGGAGAGTTGCCCTTCCATTGGGTCTACTCTGCTGACCAACATTCCTCTTGTGTTCAGGAGCCTTGACCTTTTCCAAGGGTTTGAGTCTAGTCTCCTGAAGCACTTGAGTAGGCATTTCATTCAATTTGCCCTTTCCTTTGTTCAGTGGCTGAATTATTTCATTTTCAGCTTGTTGTGCCACTGATTTAACAAAGATTTTCTTAGTGTTACTTGTAGAAGCAACACTAAGACAAGGTGAAGATTCAAATGGATCAAAACCTAATCCACTTCTTTGAGCCATAGGTCTTTGATAACTCTGAATTTCCTCTATTGCTCTAGAGGATTTCTTCAGAGCAGACATCTTTAATTTTAGGCTCTCTTCACTTGATTTAAGAATATCATATTCATGTGAGAGGTTTTCAAATTTGGCATTGAGAATTTTAAGTTCAAAATCTTTTCTCTTCTGAGAGAGAAGTTGATCATCAATCTCCTTTTGTTGGTCAACTATCCTGAGATTTGCTTCCTCAAGCTCTCTCAAGACTTGTAGATACAACTCAGTAGACTTGACATCAACAACTACCTCAGAGTTTTTGGCAAGTTCAATGGCCAATCTTTCATTTTCTCTCACACAGTTATCATGAAATTCTTGTAACAAAGTGAAGTCTTCCATCAACTTTCCAAGGGAAAGCTTCAAGTTGACCTCACTATTGTTCTGTGAGATGAATGATGGTGAACTAGAAGTAGAGGATACCTCATCATCCTCAAGAGCCATGTTGCAAACATCATCATCATCTTCACTGTTGGAGAATAGTCCATCAGAAGAGTTGAAGCTCTCAGTACTATCAGATTCTTCACCAGCCATCATGGCCTTTCTGTTGGTGAACTTTCTGTCTCTTTTAGCTTGCCTTTCTCTTCTTTCTTTAGAGCTCAATTCAGGGCAGTCATACTGAAAGTGCCCTTTCTTTTTGCAATTATAGCACAGGTCTTCATCATCATCCTTCTTGGATTCTTCTCTTCTCTTAGATGAAGAAGGATCAGCTCTACTGGATCTTCTCCTATCAGAGGACTTGTCCTCTGATCTTTTCTCTTCAGGCTTTTTGTCCTCAGCCTGATCTTCAGGGGAGTTGTATCTTCTCCTGAATTTGTTGTCTTGGTAGAATTTCTTGTATCTACCAAACCTTGTGTTGAGCTTGTCAAACCTTCTAGCCATCAAGGCTAGTTCTTCCTTCATTTCAGTCTTAGAGACTGTCTTTGATGATCTGGGAGTGGGTTGCATTTCAGGTTCAGCAACTTTGGCTTTGAATGCCACTCCCTTAGTAGGATTTGAAGATTCCTCAACAGGTTTTCTTCTATTGAGGTCAAACTCATAGGCTTTGAGTTCTGAGAATATTTGTTGCATGGGCATGGTGGAGAGATCTTTGGTATTCTGCATCATTACAGCATAGACATCCCACTTTTGAGTGAGACTTCTCAGGATTTTCAATCCAACCTCTCTCTTGGTGTAGACCTTGCCCAATGAGTTAATCTCATTCATCACATCAGTGAATCTACCAGCAAATTTGTCAATGGTCTCATCAGACTCCATTGAAAATTGTTCAAACTTCTGCACAGCAACTTGGAGCTTGTTCTCCTTGATCTTTTCAGTGCCCTCACACATTTCAGCAAGGGTATCCCAAATTTCTTTGGCTGTGGTGCAGTGGTAGACTCTACCCATAACTGCATCTGGAATTGTTTGATAGAGGGTGTTCATGGCAAGATAATTCAAATTATCTTTCCTCTTTTCATCAGCAGTGAAGTCATCCTCATCTTTGGGAATCAATTCCCTTATATCTGCTCTTTGCTCATCTGTCAATCTGGGGTTAGTTTGAGTAAACACAAAAGGTCCTCTTGTGATTACTCTAAGCATATCAGTATGAAGAGATGCAAGATGAGCCCTCATTCTAATTTTCCAGAAATCATAATTGTCTATGGAAAACATGGGCAGTTTGTGATGAGAAATGTGGTTGACTGGATTTGTGGCCATATTGTCCAATCCTTGAACAGCAGGTGGAGGAACAGCATTGTTGTTGGCCATATTTCAATAATAATCAGTCAGTCAATAAGTGATGGATTACAGATAGAGATCAGTTCAGTGACCACACCAAATATGTGAGTTTTGAAAATCAAGATGGATTTTCAGAAGCAGTGGTCTTTGAACCCCTGCTCTGATACCACTTGTTGGTCCTGAAAGGAGTATATAACAAGTGTATGGGGGGGGGGAATACACTTGTATGCAATTCTTTTCAACTTTGATCAAACCAGAGCTCAGCAAGGTTGTCTTGGACAACTCTGCTGAAGATAAATAACTCTTCTAAGATAATCAATCTACTAAGTACTATTGAGTACTTAGTTGAATAACTATCTAAAGGAGTTATATGTGCGGAATAGTGGTTGGCCCTTTAAGTTTAGACTCCTTAAGATTCTGAAATCACTTTGTCAATCCAAAACAGTCCAGTTAAGCTTCAGGGAACTTGTCCAAATCAGTTTTGCACAGTCTTTGAATAGATATCTTTGAAAGATCAGTTTTGTGTGCAGTGTTGAAAGAATGTAAGTACTTGTAAGGTAAATCAACACAGGAGATTTATAGTGGTTCAGAGACTCAAGCTCCTACATCCACTTTCCCTGATTTAACAGGATAATTCCTTCTCTCTTGGAATTAGCTTGTTTTATAGTGCCAAGGTGCACTTGATCAAGAACACCACTCCTTGGTGAATTGATCCCTAGGATGTCTAGAGTCCTAGTACCCTCTTCTCAACTCAGAACTGAACTGTTCTTCTCTCAACAGTCAGCTCCTACCACTTCTGCTACTACAACCTTCTCACTTTCACTCTTGAAAGATATGAGGATTGAAGTAAGGTTCCAACTAATGAGATATCCTTTACAATGAAGATCAGTGTATAAGGATAGGATATCTCTCTAAGCTTGTGTATGGATATACAATGTAGTACAGCTTAGATGAAGTGTTTGAAGACTAAGATAGTCTTTGAAAGCTTTGAAAGCACTCTAGCTTGTAAGAACTTAAGGTTGGATGTGCTTTTTTTGAGGTTCTAGTTGGATGCTATCAAATGGTCTTCACACTTCTGTATTTATAGACAAATGAAGGATTTGCCCGTTGGAGAGGCAGCCTCCAATGTCCATAAATGTCTTCTTTTAGTTCTTCAAACTGGAAGACAGATTCTTGATAGTGACATGTCCTCATTTGGGTAATAAACGGCTTGTAAGACTTTGTCTTCATTCTCCAGCACTTTTCCCAATGTTTGACTTCTTGTTAGGACTTGGACATGGCTTCTGAAGGTTGATCCAATGATAGGACAACATTCCTTATCAAGTGGACAACTCTTCTTATCACTATCAGCAGTCTTGCTTATCAGCAAGGTTGGCTTGCTCTTCTTCAGATGACTTGGCTCTTTCCCTTTAGTTCACTTCACAGTGATCTTAGCATGTTGCATTGCATTTCTTTAGGATATGGTTGTCTCTAAATCTTCAGCATAGTTGACCTTCAACCTTTAGAGCATCTGTTCTGATTCACTCATGCTGAGATAACTTTTCTGGACAACTCTTCTGATCAGCATATTTGGTCTTTTAGCATCAGAGCACTTATCACATAGATTTGGCTTCTCTGGACAACTCTCCTGATCAGAGCATCTTATTGGACTTGTCCTTTTGAGCTTTACAATCTTGTTTTTGCATAAGGACATCTTCTCTGGACAACTCTCCTGATCAGAGCATTTGATGTTTCATAGAGTGTCCTTGATCATAAGTGATAGTTCCAGAATTTGAGCCTCGAGGGGACTTGATCTTGGTCATCTTCAAAGCATAGGTTCCCCCTCAAATTGTGCATCTAATTGTTTAAGAGCTGCCTAACATTTCAGCTTCTCATCTAGCCTTATGCTATGTGTTCTAATATTTTTAGAACACTATCAATTTGACTTAGGCATGTGTCAGGGGGTTTTGGTATTTAATCAAAACATGTATCATTTTATTCCCAACACACGTCCATGAACAAGATGCCCAGATTGCTAAACTGATGAGCAATGCAGATAAAGGAAAGCAAATCGAAGGGCATGATGCTGAGATGTCTGGTGAACGTCAACAAATGGAAATTGACCCAGCTCTTAAGGAGTTACAAGTTTCTCCCGATGGTTTGGTGCCCGTTGACCGGCTAAAAGAAATCATACTCGGGGCGATCAAAGATAAGTTCGAGGAAAGTCCTAAGTCTTCATTCACCTACATCAAGTCTTACACGAAGAGGATTGACAGTTTGAAGATGCCAGCTGGTTATCAACCTCCAAAGTTGCAGCAGTTCGATGGGAAGGGTAATCCAAAGCAACATATTGCTCACTTCGTGGAGACCTGCAACAATGCCGGCACGTACGGAGATCACTTGGTAAAGCAATTTGTACGCTCTTTAAAGGGCAATGCATTCGATTGGTATACCGATTTGGAAGCTAGCTCGATTGACAGTTGGGAGCAAATGGAGCAGGAATTTCTCAACCGATTTTACAGCACTCGTAGAACGGTTAGCATGCTTGAATTGACGAACACTCGTCAATCAAAGGAAGAGCCGGTGATCGATTACATAAATCGATGGAGAAATCTAAGTCTAAATTGCAAGGATAGATTGACTGAAGCTTCAGCTATCGAGATGTGCATCCAAGGAATGCAGTGGGGTCTTCGATATATCCTTCAAGTAATTCGACTAAGATCATTCGAGGATTTGGCTACTAAGGCTCATGACATGGAGTTGAGCATGTCTACAAGTGGATTTGAAGGGCCGTTATCTCAAGAGTGGGGGCAAAGGAAAACGAGTTTGAAGGAGTTGCAACGAAAGCAATATCCATTTCTAGACTCAGACATCCCCGAAATTTTCGATGACTTGATCAAGAATGATCTCATTGAACTACCACAAATGAAACGACCCGATGAGGCTGGGCGAACGGACGACCCCAAATATTGCAAGTACCATCGATTGGTAGGACATCCAACCCAAGACTGTTTTATACTTAAAGAGAAAATTATGCGGCTAGCCAAAGAAGGGAAGATCTTGCTAGAAGAAACGGAAACAACGGCGAATTACGCGTAAAGAAAACAAGTATGCTCCATAAACGCACGAGCCTAAACTGCTTGTTGCTCCAAGAACGCATGAGTCTAAACTGCTTGTTGCTCCATAAACGCACGAGCCTAAACTGCTTGTTACTCCAAGAACGCACGAGTCTAAACTGCTTGTTGCTCCATAATGCACGAGTCTAAACTACTTATTACTCCTGGTCCGCATGAGTCTAAACTGTGTACGACAACCACCAAAGGTAAACACATGTGGTTAAACTGTTAACTAACTCCACTAAAGGCGTTTTAAGTGGTTAAATAATTAAATCTCTACTTTGTCAAAAGTAGTTAAAGAATAGTCACTTCTGGCCCGCATGTGGAAAATCATTTGAAAGTAATTCACAATTCGTCCACATCAAAGACAAACGTTCTCGTGAACGAAATGCGAGGGGGCAATTTGTAGACAAGCAAAATTTAATTAATTTGGGCCTCCAAAGCCCAACAAATCAAGTCGGACCTCTAAAGTCCAACAAATTCAAATCGGGTCTCTAAAGTCCGATAAATGTAGTCGGGCCTCTAAAGTCCGATAAATGAAGACGGGCCTCTAAAAGTCCCATAAATGAAGATGGGCCTCTAAAGTCCAACAAATCAAATCAATCCCAAATAGGGTATTCTTAGCCCATCAAGTAATTCAAAATTTGAATTAAGCCCTAACCACTTGCACAAATATCTCCAAACCTACACCTATAAATAGAGGCCTCATTTCAATCATTTTAGAATGAATAAATCAGAAGCATTGAAGGCTCTAAAATTCTCTGCAGAGATTTTAGAGTGTTCTTCAGCAAGCGGAGGAGCTTCAAAGGCGTTCTTCGTGCAAAGCGGCGAGAAGCAGCGTTCGAGTGGAGATCAAGGTGCTAAGCCCCTTCGATTCGGCGTTTCTTCAAGGCGTTCTTCGTGCAAAGCGGCAAGAATCAGCGTTCGAGTGGAGATCAAGGTGCTAAGCCCCTTCGATTCGGTGTTTCTTCAAGGTTCTTCGTGTATCTTCAACGGAAAAGTCCCGAAAAAGTCCCGAATAAGTCCCAAAAAAGTCCCGAAAATCAACGTTTAATCCAAAATACGGCGTCAAGCCCTTGAATTAACGTTAAAAAGTCCCAAGTTCAAGAACGATCTTCAACGACGTTCATCCAAAAAAGTCCCTAAATTCGGCGTTTAATCCAAAATACGGTGCTAAGCCTTTGGATTAACGTTATAAAGCCCCAAATACAAGATCGGAAAGGATTCGGCTGCGGATCCAGCTCCAAAAGCTCAAGAAATTCAAGAAGAGAGAATCAGAGGAAGAAATTAGAGATTGTAACCCGCAATATTCATCGGTTTAATCCGAAATTAAATAAAATTGTTTCGCATTTTCGCGTTTTTATATTTAATTCACGAATTTGTGTTTACACACGCATATGGAAATAAGAATCTCACCTTCCTTATTTCGTTTGCAATCTGCACGATTCATACGAATTTTCAATTAAAGCAATCCTAATTTCCCAAAAACCGCCTTAATTCAGAATTCCTCGTCCCTCAGATTCTGTTTATCGTGTTCTACATTTTTTCTAGTTTATTGCATCGCCTTCTTCACAACGAAATCGTCTATTGCCTCAACGAACCCTTCCTTTTGATAATTAATTGCACTCTCAGAATCCAAATCAATGTTTAGATTTCTTGCACAGTCAGATTCTTCGATCGGCTGCTTGTTGCTTTTAGGGATTGGAATCGAGATTAGGGCTTCACGATCGGCAGGGTGATGCTTAGAGACTTGTTCCTCTCTTTCAACGACGGCCATGGCTATAAGGTCTCGTCTCCTTTGCTCTTCCATAATTGTTTCCTCAATCTATTCTTTCGACTGCACATGATCAAGAGACTTTCCACGCGATCGTTTCTTTATATTCCTAGGGGATTCAAACTTCACCGATTTCTTCATTATGGATGACGGACGCGAAGCCGTCGGAGATACAGTAGAAACTTTTAATTCCAAGGGTCAGATGAAGAGTTTTGCCAAGGGTATGATTTTTAATTCCACACGTACACACATAATTTGCAAATAATTTAGGATTTTTTGAGATGGTTTTAATTTAGGTTCAATTTGCTCTGTTTTCGTGTAATTGTGATGATTTACGTGCGCGTTGCTGAAATGTAGTTCATGATTATTTGTTATTGGTTTGGTCAAGGGATAATGCAGATCTTATTTTGCATATGTATACGTATTTTTGCATAATCACATTCTAATATGAAGACACCGTACTATTTTTTCTGCATTATTCATTTTATTATGCAGTTTTTGATTTCATTGTTCTGCATTATTCATTTTATTATGCAGTTTTAGATTTCATTGTTCTACATTATTCATTTTATTATGCAGATTTAGCTTTTATATTACTTTTCCAACCATGGTCTAGGGAGCAAAATGTTCTTCTCACTTCTCACTTCGTCTTCTTCCGTACTTCACGGTTTCCTTTCTTCACAAATTGAAAAACCCCAAAATTCTGCACAAAATTAAGCTCTTCTGACCGGTGTTAATTAATTTTAGGAAGGTTTTAATTAATTGCGTAATTCTTGGAATTAATGAGTTGATAGAGTCAGCTTTAAATTTCAAACATAAGGTTTTAATTAATTGCGTAATTCTTGGAATTAATGAGCTGATAGAGTCAGCTTTAAATTTCAAACATTTAAAGAATTTCTCCATATTAATTCCGAATTTTATGTATTAAGGGCATGATGGTACATTTATGTGCCATTTTGTCCTTATTCTGAAACTATTTTGAATCATGTCTTTATTTAAAAAAACACTAGGTGAAATGACCTTTTATGTGAAATCCCCTATTTTAAAATACTGCAATTCTGTGAGTTAGTTTTTTCTATTTTTAAATTTACTATTTGAAATTTATCATAAATCATTTTTTTTCTCAAATAAACATAACTTCTCTAAACCGTTTTTTTTTCTCACACATAAATTAATGATAAAAATAACTTCTTATTCTCATAAATTGTTTTTCTTTCTCATTAACACATTTCTCTCTTTCTTTTCATTTCATGCTCTTATTCTCACTATTTCCTTCTCGCGTTTCTGCACATTTGGATTCATTTGGGTTCATCCTCTCGTATAAATGGGCGGTTAATCTAATCTATGTAAGTATATTATTTTCGAAATTTTATCTCAATTAATTTATTACTAAAATTTACTTTTATTTAAGAGGTCTATAATAATGCAGTATATATATGTTTTTTTTATAAAATATTATAATTTCAGGATAAGTGGTGTCTTCAATATAAATTGAGTCTGTTTTCTCATCTCAATTTTTTTCGTTACCAACTCCTATGATTTCTGGTATTTTTATATGTAATTTTTTTTGTAACCATTTTAATTTTGATAAGAATCCGTCCATTCCTAATATTCCTCACTTTTTTTCGCCCTCTTTCTCTTCTCTCAGTTAGTCCCCTCTTCTTCTTCGTTATATTCTCATCTCTTCTTCTGATGCATTTTTTTTCAAGGGGTGATGTGATTTTTTGGATAATGAGTTTTACAAATTGTTGAGTTTGGTTCTCTCTCAATTTATATATTTTTTATTATTATTCAATTTCACAATATAAATAGTGTTTGACGTATTTATTAATGTTGTGTTCTTTTTTAGTTTCTGTTTTATAATGTTGATATGTACACTATTTGTGATGATTTTTTTTTTTAGTAATTCAATATATGATTTTTATAAGTACATAAATGTTTTATAATGTTGATATGTACACTATTTGTGATGATTTTTTTTAGTAATTCAATATATGATTTTTATAAGTACATAAATTTCAAAATCTTATTTTTCTTTTCAGTTTCGATTTTCTTTTTACGGTGCTTGCATTTTTTTAACCTATATATAATTTTTATTTTTATTGGTTTAAAATTGTTGAAATGCTCGAAGTAATGGATCGAACAATTTCGGGCGCGCAGAAATTTGGGTGAGTTGGTTACGTTTCAGAATTCCAAAACTGAACTTTATTCATTTCTTTACCAACAATAACAATAACATGTCTTTTTTTTCTTGGTTCTATGGTTATTAATTCCACATTTTCCTTTCTTTACCAACAATAACATGTCTTTTTTTTTTCTTGGTTCTATGGTTATTAATTCCACATTTTTTTACAACTTAGATATGAAAAGTTTTACTTACTTATAAAATCAAAATCAAGGGTATCAACAAGTTACTTATAAAATCAAAATCAAGGGTATCAACAACGAGAAGAAAAAACATTAGTTGTCCTATTGAATTTTTTTAATTGTTGAGATTTGCAATTTCTATGAACCTAAATTTTTTATGAAAAATTTCTAAAGTCTAATTTTTTTTTAATCCCGCGTATTACGCGGGTACTGTGCTAGTATAAAAATAAAAGAAAGCCACGTAGGCAAAATGAAGACTGTGAAATATATGTATTAAAGATTTGAGAGTTTTTATCTCTCCTATGTGGCATTCTCCTTTGGCCTTTAATTTAAAATACTGCAATTATGTGAGTCAGTTTTATTATGTTTTATTTAAATTTTTTGATAAACGGTTATGATCAGTTTTCTTCTTCTTATCTACAAGATTAAGTTTAAGCGTTCTTTTTTTTATTATTATTCTTTCTCCATTTTTGTTTTTCTCTCTCATTTGTGGTCTATTTCTATTCTAACTCTCATTTGTATTCTATTTCTTCTGTTCTAATTACATATCTACATTTTTTTTAATATTGAGAATTATCTTCACTACACTATATTTGTCTGACAAAATATGTTTGTGGATTTGCGTTCTATTTCCGCTCAAATTTCAATTGAACGTCACTTCTGCAGAAATCATCTATTAACAAATCTTCATATATATTGGTATGTACATTATTTTAGAAATGTTATCTTAATTATTTTATTAAAATATATTTATTCCATCTTTCATAGTATATGATTTATAGAATTGTAATTTTTCACTTGAGTTTAATTTGATTTTTTTTTTGTTAAAGGTGAATCTCTCTTATCCAAAAAAAAAAAAATTAAATACTCTGATGGAATTGGAATATTTAAAAATTGTAGAGTAATTTTTTTTTTCAATTCTTATTAGTGTTCTGCAATTTCTGGCTTCCATTTTTTTTTTCTCCAATTTTCATAAAAAAAAAATAAATTAGAATCATCATATATTTTTGGTACGTACATTATTTTTAAATGATTTGAAGATGTTTATGTTGCAGTATTTTTTGTTTTATTTTTAATTTGTAACTTCAGTATTTCTGCAATTTCATATAATAGAAAAAAAATTCTCATTCTTTTTTTTTTTTTGACGAGAAAATTCTCATTCTTTATCCTCTTATGTTTTTTGGTTTTTCCTGCCATATTCACTTTTTGTTAATCTTTTTTCTTTGTTTCTATTTTTTTTTTTTTCAATTTTATCAAATAGGTTCTCAATTTCATTTTATAGAGAAACAGAGTTTCTCATTTTTTTATCACTTTCTTTTTTTACTTCCATTTTTTTCTTTACAATTTTTTCCCATTCTTTCACAATTTTTCTTTACAATTTTTTCTCCTACGTGACATTTTCCTTTGACCTTTAATTTAAAATACTTCAATTTTGTGAGTCAGTTTATTATGTTTTTTTTTTAATTTTTTGACAAACGGTTATGATCAATTTTCTTCTTCTTATCTACAAGATTAAGTTTAAGCGTTTTTTTTTTTATTCTTTCTCCATTTTTCTTTTTCTCTCTCATTTGTGGTCTGTTTCTATTCTAACTTTCTGTTCTAATTACATATCTACATTTTTTTTTAATATTGAGAACTATCTTCACTACACTATATTTGTCTGACAAAATATGTTTGTAGATTTGCGTTCTATTTCCGCTCAATTTCAATTGAACGTCACTTCTGCAGAAATCATCTATTAACAAATCTTCATATATATTGGTATGTACATTATTTTAGAAATGTTATCTTAATTATTTTATTAAAATATATTTATTCCACTTTCATATATGATTTATAGAATTATAATTTTTCACTTAGTTTAATTTGCTTTTTTTTTGTTAAAGGTGAATCTCTCTTATCCAAAAAAAAATTAGATACTGTGATGGAATTGGAATATTTAAAAATTGATTTAGTCTAGTATACACTTGATTTCATGTTATACACCCTAGTTGAATTTATTATTATTATAAAAATAATTACATGACCTATAAAATAGCTCTTTTTATTTCATTTTTTTCTTCAATTTATTTTATTTTTTGCTTTTTTTTTTGTTTCTTTTTATTTAATTTATTTTTTTACCGTTTTTTTTAACTTAAAAATATACACATTCTCCATTTAAATTAAATTTTTAAGAAAAAATTTTATTCAATAAAAAGTGCAACACAAAATTACTAAAAAATGTAAGTCGATATAACAAAAAAATGCAACACCATATTTACTAAAAGTATAAGTTAGTATAACTAAAAGTGAAATACGATAGTCCTGAAATGTGCAAGTCGGTATTACTGAAAAGAGCATCACAATATTAATGAAAAGTGTAAGTCAATATAACTGAAAAGTGTAAGAGTCTATAACGGAAAAATGCAATAAATATTTTTACTGAAAAGTGCAACACAATATTATTAAAAAGTGCAAGTCAGTATCACAAATTTTAATGAAAATTGTAAGTTATTAAACTGAAAAGTGCAACACAATATTACTAAAAATTGTAAGTCACTATAAATAAAAATATTATTATAAAGTTTAATAATTGAAAAGTGCAACACCATTTTATCAAAAAGTGTAAGTAATGAAAAACTGCAAGTCAGTACAACTGAAAAGTGCAACATGGACTAGAGTGCACAATATGCACTCGAGTCCACAGCAGACCAACTCTTAAAAATTGGAGAGTAATTTTTTTTTTCAATTCTTATTAGTGTTCTGCAATTTCTGGCTTCCATTTTTTTTTTCTGCAATTTTCATAGAAAAAATTAGAATCATCATATATTTTTGGTACGTACATTATTTTTAAATGATTTGAAAATGTTTATGTTGCAGTATTTTTTGTTTTATTTTTAATTTGTAACAAAAAATTCTCATTCTTTATCCTCTTATGTTTTTTGGTTTTTCCTGCAATATTCACTATTTGTTAATCTTTTTTTTTTCAATTTTATCTCATAGGTTCTCAATTTCATTTTATAGAGAAACAGAGTTTCTCATTTTTTTATCACTTTCTTTTTTTACAATTTTTTCTCATTCTTTCACAATTTATTAACAGATTGTTTTGTTTTTTTTAATCAATGCATTTTATTTAAATGGGAGTGTTTAGAATTTATATTTTATTAACTTTAAAACGAAGAAAATTTGTATTCAATTCACACGTAATACGTGGGCCGTGCACTAGTTATATATAAAAGTAAGTCTATCCATGTGAATCTATAATGTGTCATGTGTGACATAAATATTATGCAAGCGTAGTTGAAATTTAATTTAAAATATATGTGATATAAATTTTTCTTTAAAATTGTTTTCATATTTACTAAATATTGTTTTAAGAATTTTTTTTGTTGCAAACTTTTTTATTTAAATATTATTTTATAAAATTATTTAAATACATAAATATTATGAATATTTATTTAGTTAACACTTCGTATAATACGTGGGTGCTCATCTAGTTATATACAGATAAGAGAAAAAACTAAAAGTGACACAAGTAAACATCAAATCGTGGTCAAAAAAATGATCAAAAAAGTTTCATAGTTATCATTATTATTACATGAACACATATATACATATTTAGTGTTAAAAAAAAGGGAAAATATCAATTTTGGTCATCCAGTTTTACCTCTTTTCATATTTGATCACCCACATTTGATCACTATCAAAATTGGTCACTCACTTATTATATTCTATCAAAATTGATAATTCCGTTAGTCAATCTGTTATTGACTAACGGAGAAAGAGTTTTGAGCTCAAAATTTTCAAAACATTAAAAACTTCTGATGCATCTTCTACAAACTAATGAAACAAACGCAGTAGCAAGAATGAAACATGTGGAACCTACCGGAGCGTGAATACCCATTGAAGAATCTTAGTTTTATCTTATAGATTAGAAGGAATTCTCATTATATTTATCCGTAATAGGTCAAAAGAATTCTCATGCATCTTGAAATTTTCATTATATTTATTCTTTATTAGAAAGAATTCTCATGCATCTTCTGGAACGTGATTCAATCAACTTGCTGGGTAGTCAAAAAGACCAAAATTGATATTTTTCCAAATTTATATCTCCAATTATTATACAAATTCAATATGAAACCAAGAATTGAAAAACAGAGTACAATTGTTAAAAAAAACAAGAGTACAAAGTTTCATTCTATCTTGAGTTTCTCATTTTCCTGTAAAATAAAAAGTAAAGTTTCTCATTTTCCTGTAAAATAAAAAGTAAACCAACAACAAATGAATTCATAATTGAGTTAAATAATTATTAAAAACTTACTGAAATTTTTTGACTACCAGCAAAGTTGATTGAATCACGTTCTAAAAAGTAAACCAACAACAAATGAATTCATAATTGAGTTAAATAATTATTAAAAATTTATTGAAATTTTTTTGACTACCCAGCAAGTTGATTGAATCACGTTTGAGAATTCTTTCTAATCAAGGATAAATATAATGAAAATTCCGCATGTGAACGCGTTTCACATGTTTCATTCTTACTACTGCGTTTGTTTCATTAGTTTCTAGAAGATGCATCAAAAGTTTTTAATGTTTTGAAAATTTTGAGCTCAAAACTCTTTCTTCGTTAGTCAATGACAGATTGACTAACGGAATGATCAATTTTGATAGAATATAATAAGTGAGTGACCAATTTTGATAGTGATCAAATGTGGGTGACCAAATATGAAAAGAAGTAAAACTCGGTGACCAAAATTGATATTTTCCCTAAAAAAAATCATGACGTATATCAGTATATGTATAGTCAAATAATTTGATTGTTTAGTGCTGCTGATGCGTGTGTATGATAATGAAATGTATTTTGAAAGCTTGTTTGTATGATATTTTTGTGTTACGCATTAAGGAGACTATATTCAATTGAGATTCTGTTGGATTTTTTTGGACTTTAAAAGGTCAGTGGATTTAGAAAATTCATAGACTTTATGCAGAGTTTGACTGACTTTTATATTGATTTATATGGATTTTCATACATTTGACAGAATTCTAAAATACACATTTTTTTATTAATTTACATGAATTTCCATAAACCAAGCCCCTAAAACTATGGATGCAAACGTATATTAAACACACTTTATATAAAAAAAAAATTATCTAAATTATTTTAACAAAATACCAAAAATATATTAGTTCAAAAAAAAAAAAATTATTATTCATCATTATTATTCTCATCTTCATTTTCACGGTTATACCTCGGCTTCAGTTCTGTGTTATAATTGGCTTTGAGAAAGCAATTCCAACGGCTTCAGTTCTGTGTTATAATTGGCTTTGAGAAAGCAATTCCAAATTTTTCTCTTCCATGTCGAGAGATGTGGTGAATCTTGATCTTCTTCATATTCGATTGGAAATTCATGACATTCTTTTCGAAGAAAGTTATGTAATCCAGCCAATACTAACTTTGATTGTGTTTGAAATGGGAACAGAGGTGGGTTTTGAAAATTGTGAATGACTGTTGGGAATAAAATGATACATGTTTTGATTAAATACCAAAACCCCCTGAGACATGCCTAAGTCAAATTGATAGTGTTCTAAAAATGTTAGAACACATAGCATAAGGCTAGATGAGAAGCTGAAATGTTAGGCAGCTCTTAAACAATTAGATGCACAATTTGAGGGGGAACCTATGCTTTGAAGATAACCAAGATCAAGTCCCCTCAAGGCTCAAATTCTGGAACTATCACTTATGATCAAGGACACTCTATGAAATATCAAATGCTTTGATCAGGAGAGTTGTCCAGAGAAGATGTCCTTATGCAAAAACAAGATTGTAAAGCTCAAAAGGACAAGTCCAATAAGATGCTCTGATCAGGAGAGTTGTCCAGAGAAGCCAAATCTATGTGATAAGTGCTCTGATGCTAAAAGACCAAATATGCTTATCAGAAGAGTTGTCCAGAAAAGTTATCTCAGCATGAGTGAATCAGAACAGATGCTCTAAAGGTTGAAGGTCAACTATGCTGAAGATTTAGAGACAACCATATCCTAAAGAAATGCAATGCAACATGCTAAGATCACTGTGAAGTGAAATAAAGGGAAAGAGCCAAGTCATCTGAAGAAGAGCAAGCCAACCTTGCTGATAAGCAAGACTGCTGATAGTGATAAGAAGAGTTGTCCACTTGATAAGGAATGTTGTCCTATCATTGGATCAACCTTCAGAAGCCATGTCCAAGTCCTAACAAGAAGTCAAACATTGGGAAAAGTGCTGGAGAATGAAGACAAAGTCTTACAAGCCGTTTATTACCCAAATGAGGACATGTCACTATCAAGAATCTGTTTTCCAGTTTGAAGAACTAAAAGAAGACATTTATGGACATTGGAGGCTGCCTCTCCAACGGGCAAATCCTTCATTTGTCTATAAATACAGAAGTGTGAAGACCATTTGAAAGCATCCAACTAGAACCTCAACAAAGCACATCCAACCTTAAGTTCTTACAAGCTAGAGTGCTTTCAAAGCTTTCAAAGACTATCTTAGTCTTCAAACACTTCATCTAAGCTGTACTACATTGTATATCCATACACAAGCTTAGAGAGATATCCTATCCTTATACACTGATCTTCATTGTAAAGGATATCTCATTAGTTGGAACCTTACTTCAATCCTCATATCTTTCAAGAGTGAAAGTGAGAAGGTTGTAGTAGCAGAAGTGGTAGGAGCTGACTGTTGAGAGAAGAACAGTTCAGTTCTGAGTTGAGAAGAGGGTACTAGGACTCTAAACATCCTAGGGATCAATTCACCAAGGAGTGGTGTTCTTGATCAA
Source organism: Galeopsis tetrahit (assembly GCA_963675135.1). NCBI lineage: Eukaryota > Viridiplantae > Streptophyta > Magnoliopsida > Lamiales > Lamiaceae > Galeopsis > Galeopsis tetrahit. The sequence continues at coordinate 62,856,972 of OY776134.1, read as the reverse complement.
GTGCACCTTGGCACTATAAAACAAGCTAATTCCAAGAGAGAAGGAATTATCCTGTTAAATCAGGGAAAGTGGATGTAGGAGCTTGAGTCTCTGAACCACTATAAATCTCCTGTGTTGATTTACCTTACAAGTACTTACATTCATTCAACACTGCACACAAAACTGATCTTTCAAAGATATCTATTCAAAGACTGTGCAAAACTGATTTGGACAAGTTCCCTGAAGCTTAACTGGACTGTTTTGGATTGACAAAGTGATTTCAGAATCTTAAGGAGTCTAAACTTAAAGGGCCAACCACTATTCTGCACATATAACTCCTTTAGATAGTTATTCAACTAAGTACTCAATAGTACTTAGTAGATTGATTATCTTAGAAGAGTTAATTATCTTCAGCAGAGTTGTCCAAGACAACCTTGCTGAGCTCTGGTTTGATCAAAGTTGAAAAGAATTGCATACAAGTGTATTCCCCCCCCCCATACACTTGTTATATACTCCTTTCAGGACCAACAAGTGGTATCAGAGCAGGGGTTCAAAGACCACTGCTTCTGAAAATCCATCTTGATTTTCAAAACTCACATATTTGGTGTGGTCACTGAACTGATCTCTATCTGAAATCCATCACTTATTGACTGACTGATTATTATTGAAATATGGCCAACAACAATGCTGTTCCTCCACCTGCTGTTCAAGGATTGGACAATATGGCCACAAATCCAGTCAACCACATCTCTCATCAAAAACTGCCCATGTTTTCCATAGACAATTATGATTTCTGGAAAATTAGAATGAGGGCTCATCTTGCATCTCTTCATACTGATATGCTTAGAGTAATCACAAGAGGACCTTTTGTGTTTACTCAAACTAACCCCAGATTGACAGATGAGCAAAGAGCAGATATAAGGGAATTGATTCCCAAAGATGAGGATGACTTCACTGCTGATGAAAAGAGGAAAGATAATTTGAATTATCTTGCCATGAACACCCTCTATCAAACAATTCCAGATGCAGTTATGGGTAGAGTCTACCACTGCACCACAGCCAAAGAAATTTGGGATACCCTTGCTGAAATGTGTGAGGGCACTGAAAAGATCAAGGAGAACAAGCTCCAAGTTGCTGTGCAGAAGTTTGAACAATTTTCAATGGAGTCTGATGAGACCATTGACAAATTTGCTGGTAGATTCACTGATGTGATGAATGAGATTAACTCATTGGGCAAGGTCTACACCAAGAGAGAGGTTGGATTGAAAATCCTGAGAAGTCTCACTCAAAAGTGGGATGTCTATGCTGTAATGATGCAGAATACCAAAGATCTCTCCACCATGCCCATGCAACAAATATTCTCAGAACTCAAAGCCTATGAGTTTGACCTCAATAGAAGAAAACCTGTTGAGGAATCTTCAAATCCTACTAAGGGAGTGGCATTCAAAGCCAAAGTTGCTGAACCTGAAATGCAACCCACTCCCAGATCATCAAAGACAGTCTCTAAGACTGAAATGAAGGAAGAACTAGCCTTGATGGCTAGAAGGTTTGACAAGCTCAACACAAGGTTTGGTAGATACAAGAAATTCTACCAAGACAACAAATTCAGGAGAAGATACAACTCCCCTGAAGATCAGGCTGAGGACAAAAAGCCTGAAGAGAAAAGATCAGAGGACAAGTCCTCTGATAGGAGAAGATCCAGTAGAGCTGATCCTTCTTCATCTAAGAGAAGAGAAGAATCCAAGAAGGATGATGATGAAGACCTGTGCTATAATTGCAAAAAGAAAGGGCACTTTCAGTATGACTGCCCTGAATTGAGCTCTAAAGAAAGAAGAGAAAGGCAAGCTAAAAGAGACAGAAAGTTCACCAATAGAAAGGCCATGATGGCTGGTGAAGAATCTGATAATGCTGAGAGCTTCAACTCTTCTGATGGACTATTCTCCAACAGTGAAGATGATGATGATGTTTGCAACATGGCTCTTGAGGATGATGAGGTATCCTCTACTTCTAGTTCACCATCATTCATCTCACAGAACAATAGTGAGGTCAACTTGAAGCTTTCCCTTGGAAAGTTGATGGAAGACTTCACTTTGTTACAAGAATTTCATGATAACTGTGTGAGAGAAAATGAAAGATTGGCCATTGAACTTGCCAAAAACTCTGAGGTAGTTGTTGATGTCAAGTCTACTGAGTTGTATCAACAAGTCTTGAGAGAGCTTGAGGAAGCAAATCTCAGGATAGTTGACCAACAAAAGGAGATTGATGATCAACTTCTCTCTCAGAAGAGAAAAGATTTTGAACTTAAAATTCTCAATGCCAAATTTGAAAACCTCTCACATGAATATGATGTTCTTAAATCAAGTGAAGAGAGCCTAAAATTAAAGATGTCTGCTCTGAAGAAATCCTCTAGAGCATTAGAGGAAATTCAGAGTTATCAAAGACCTATGGCTCAGAGAAGTGGATTAGGTTTTGATCCATTTGAATCTTCACCTTGTCTTAGTGTTGCTTCTACAAGTAACACTAAGAAAATCTTTGTTAAATCAGTGGCACAACAAGCTGAAAATGAAATAATTCAGCCACTGAACAAAGGAAAGGGCAAATTGAATGAAATGCCTACTCAAGTGCTTCAGGAGACTAGACTCAAACCCTTGGAAAAGGTCAAGGCTCCTGAACACAAGAGGAATGTTGGTCAGCAGAGTAGACCCAATGGAAGGGCAACTCTCCTGAACAATGTTCAGAGGAGTTATCCAAGGTATAATCAGCCTAGGCCAACTCATCTGAGAAAGCCTCAGCTGAATAGACCTAAGGACAACTATCCTCAAAGGCAGAATAAAATGAGACAACCAAAACCCTTCATGCCAAAGGGTAATGGTCATAAAAAGGCCTTTCCTCAAAGATTTCATCAAGTTGCGCAAAGAACTCATAAGTTCAGGAGAATTGACAACTCCCCTGAAACTTACAGAGTTAACACATTCACACATACTTTCCCAAAGGCATTTAAGGGAAAGACAGTGTATGTTGATGCACAAGGAAATCAACTTAGCCACCTTGAATCAATCAGGGTTATTAGGCAAGTTTGGGTTCCCAAAGGTACAGCTAACCTCTCAGGACCCAAAACTCAAAGGGTACCTAAACCTATCTAAATGCAGGTACCAGTGGGCCACAAGAAGAGGAGCATGAACAAAAAGACAGCATGGTACCTTGACAGTGGATGCTCAAGGCACATGACTGGAAATAAGGAACTCCTCACTGACTTCATTGAAAAAGAAGGCCCAAATGTCACCTTTGGAGACAGCTCACAAGCAACAACAAAAGGTTATGGTACTTTGATGATTGGTAACATCAAAGTAACCAATGTATCTTATGTAGCTGGTCTCAAATATAATCTCCTAAGTATCAGTCAATTCTGTGATAAAGATTTTAATGTTGAGTTCTCAAGTGGAAAATGTCTAATCAAAGATAAGACTCAACAAATTCTATTGACTGGAACTAGGAAAGGAAATGTGTATTTTGCAGACTGGGACAAGTCTACTGATGCTGCATGTTTTATTGCTAAAAGTTCTAGTGAACAAAGTTGGTTATGGCACAAGAGGCTAAACCACCTGAACTTCAAATCTATGAATAAACTTGCTAGAAATGCATTAGTTAAAGGACTGCCTAATGAGGTTTTCATTAAAGAACATGTGTGTAAGCCATGTCAAGAAGGAAAACAGATTAAAGCCTCATTCAAAGGTAAACCAGTCATCTCCACTGAAAGGGTACTTGAACTTCTACATATGGATTTGTTTGGACCAATTACCCCTTCAAGCATAAATGGTAGAAAATACACATTGGTGGTAGTAGATGACTTCTCTAGGTTCACATGGGTAGTATTTCTCCTTAATAAGAAGGAAACACAAGTCAAGCTACCTGAACTTCTTAAGAGATTGTCAAATGAGAAAAGCCTTAATATTATCAAGATAAGATCTGATAAAGGCACTGAGTTCATAAATTCATACATCAATGAGTACTGCTCATCAAATGGGATAGCTCATGAAACCTCAGCAGCTAGAACTCCTCAACAAAATGGAGTTGCAGAAAGAAGGAATAGGACCTTAAAAGAAGCTGCTAGAACCTTAATTGCTGATTCAAACCTACCTAAGAGGTTTTGGGCTGAAGCTATAAATACTGCATGTCATACTCAGAATAGATGTTTGATTACAAAGGGGCAAGGCAAAACCCCCTATGAACTCTGGAAAGGAAGAATGCCTAAAGTGTCATATTTTCATATATTTGGTTGTAAATGTTTCATTCACAATAATGGGAAAGAACAATTGAAAGCTTTTGACAGCAAAGCTGATGAGGGAGTATTCCTTGGATACTCTCAAATCAGTAGAGCTTTCAGAGTCTACAACAAGAAAACCCTTATTGTGGAAGAAACCCCTCATGTTGTGTTTGATGAATCTATATTTGAGATCAGGAATGATCACTTGGAACCTGAAGAAATCACACAGAGGACAACCAGATTAAGCCTAAAAGACAAAGACACTGAATTCATAGATGTTGTTCAAGCAAACTTACCTGAAAAGCTCACATTGGACAACAACCCTGAAGGCAACCTTCCTGAGACAAACCTCACTGATGGAAATGGTGAACTGAATGATCCAATCCCAGTTCACATCCAGGTAACAACTACCAATGAAGAAGCAATTCCTGCTGAGGTAGTTAATGGGTCAAATAATCAAGGGGGAACTCAAAATGTTGAAAATGCCAATGTCCCTGACATTGAGGACAACACCCCTGATTATGATCCTGAATTAGATCCTGCATTAAATTATCCTGAATTCTATGATCAAAATGACTCACCTTCAGTAGAGGACAACTCTACTGAAGAGATCAGAAAAAGAAGGACTTGGTTATCTGACCATCCTGCTGATCTAATACTTGGTGATCCAAGTATTGGGGTCAAAACTAGAAGATTTCATGGTGAAAGTGCTCTATTCTGTTGTTTCTTATCAGAACAAGAACCAAGTGACATTGAGGAAGCTCTTCAAGATGCAAATTGGATCACAGCCATGCAGGAAGAACTCAACCAATTCACCAGAAATGAAGTATGGGAGCTGGTTGATAGACCTTCACATCAAGATGTTATTGGAACCAAGTGGGTATTCAAGAACAAAAAGAATGAGAATGATGTGATTGTCAGAAACAAAGCAAGACTAGTGGCAAAAGGCTACTGCCAACATGAAGGCATTGACTATGATGAGACATTTGCACCTGTGGCAAGGCTGGAAGCAATAAGACTCTTCCTAGCCTATGCAGCCCACAAGAGGTTCAAAGTGTACCAAATGGATGTCAAGAGTGCCTTTCTAAATGGAGTGTTGAAAGAAGAAGTTTATGTGGAGCAACCACCAGGTTTTGAAGTTGGAAACCAAGTTTACAGACTGAAGAAAGCTCTATATGGACTCAAGCAAGCCCCTAGGGCTTGGTATGACACACTGTCACAATTCCTCTTAGATCATGGATTCACCAAGGGAACTGTGGACAGAACTCTCTTCAGAATCTCTGAAGGAGAGGACATCTTGCTTGTCCAAATTTATGTAGATGACATAATTTTTGGATCCCCTAATGAGAAGCTGTGTGAGAAATTCTCCAAGCTCATGCAAAGCAAGTTTGAGATGTCCATGATGGGGTTGATGAACTTCTTTTTAGGTCTACAAGTCAAGCAAACAAAAGAAGGAATCTTCATCAACCAAGCTAAGTACACCAGAGAAATGATCAAGAAATTTGGGTGTACATCAAGCAAGCCAGTAAGGATTCCAATGAATGCTAATTGGAAGATGGATCCTGATGAAAATGGTGTTCCAACCAACTCCACTAAGTATAGAGGAATCATTGGATCACTCCTCTATCTCACTGCCAGCAGACCTGACATCACCTTTGCAGTAGGTGTTTGTGCAAGGTTTCAAGCAAATCCTAAGAAAAGCCACCTTGAGGCTGCAAAGAGGATCTTGAGGTATCTAAAAGGCACTGAGAATCTAGGCCTTTGGTACCCTGCTGATGACAACATTGAGCTAACTGGCTACTCAGATGCTGATTATGGAGGATGTAGGATTGACAGAAAGTCCACCTCAGGGACTTGTCAATTCTTGGGCAACAAACTCATATCTTGGTTCTCCAAGAAACAGAATACAGTGGCCACCTCCACCACTGAAGCTGAATATGTTGCTGCTGGAAGTTGTTGTGCTCAAATTCTTTGGCTAAGACAACAACTCAGAGACTACAAAGTCAACTCTACTGAAGTGCAAATTTTCTGTGATAACAATAGTGCCATTGCTATATCACAAAATCCTGTCTTGCACACAAGATGCAAACATGTGGACATCAAGCATCACTTCATTAGAGATCATGTGGAGAAGAAGGATGTCAAGTTGGTGAAAATTCACACAGACCATCAAAAAGCTGATATACTAACTAAACCACTTGCAGAGGTAAGGTTCCTGGAATTATCAGCAGAGTTGGGTCTTCTTGATCCAGGGAAGTTGGACAAATGAGTCCAAAGAAGTTCATTGACTAAGGGGGAAATAAACTCAAACTTCAGCAGACTTGGTCAAGTCTACTGAAACTCAGAAAAGATGACATTATCTCTTCAGGACACTTGTCCCTTGAAATTCAGGACACTTGTCCACAGCCTTTCAGGACACTTGTCCATGTAGGGTCAGATAAGTTGTCCTAACTATCAAACCAAATTTTGGTATGATAAGCACCTATTTTTGGTGATCAATGCCTATTTCGACACATCTCTTCAACACAGAACAAGAAGACTCTCAAGCCAGTGTTTCTCAATCTCTTTGAGGTGGTTGCTAAGAGCCTCTTAAGCAACACTGGAAGCTTAGAGCAGGTCAGCCATCCAAGAATCAGAATCATGGCTGCCATTATTGATGCCAGTGACAAGGGCATCAAGTTTGATTGGAGGACCTTCATCATGTCTGAGATGATGAAGGAAAAGGCAAAATTCAAGGTGAAAACCCACAACAAGGTTGTGCTAGAAGGGAAAATCAAGTATTGCACCAGGGCAAGCTTGTTGATTGAGAGGTTTTCCCACTATTCTCAAATGCAGACCTTTGCAAAACCCCTCCCAGCTCAAAAGATCTTGTTCAGAAAGCTTAGCAAGAAAACTGAACAAAGAAGGATGCTCATGGCCAAACCTGCTGAAGAACAGGAGGAAGAGAAGCCTAAGATGAAAAAGAGAACAAAGGCCAGGGCTATCAAAACAAGGAAAATGTCTAAATTGTCCTCAAGAGAAGCCTCAGGAGCATCGGCTGAAGTTGATGCAGTGGCAGAAGAGGGAGTGAGTGTGCCTTCTGACCACTCAGAAGAGTTGAGGAGGAAGTACAATGAGACTAGGCAAAAGAAGAAGGGTGATAAGAGAATCAGGGTAGATGTCCCTGAAAAGGAAGGAAGTGGAAGCAGTAGGGCCAGCAAGAGAAGAGCCAAACCTACTGAGAAGGTGTTGGAGCTGCAAGAAGAAAAGTCTCTTCAATTGGCTCTAAGGGAGAGCAGAGCTGAAAGCAGGACCAAATCCATGTCAAGGACTAATTCATCTGGTTCTGGAACTCCAGAATCCAAAGTCCCTGAAGTTCAACCTATAGAGGCCAACATCCCTGAAACTCAGTACCTTGAGCCCAACTCCCCTGAAACCCATGTTACCCCTTCCAACCAACCCATTACCCCTGTAAATCTCACTAAGAGATATTCTCCTGAAGGGAATGTGCAAAGAAGTGGCATAGATGTGCTTGCAGACTTAGCTGTAGATGAGACAAGACTCCTGTCTCCCCTTGACTCATCCATGCTCAATTATTCAAAGCTCTTAGAACATGCACTCAATGAGCCAACCCCCCTAAGTAAAGTTCCTTCAGATTCATTGCTCTCTAAAGCAACTGAAGTACCTTCATTCGAGCCTAACCCTTCTGAAGCCAACATCCCTGAACTTAACCTGCCTGAAGCCACTCTAAGAGAACCCAGAGCCAACTCCCCTATAACCCAAAGTCCCCATTCAAGTGGAGATGAGGAGGAGTATACTTATGAAAGTATGCTCAGAGGAGGAGCAAAGGCTACTGTGGACAGTTTGTATCCACAACTTGCTGAATTTCCAAGAATTCAGAAAACCTTTCATGATCTAAGGATGCTTGTTGATGTAAAAGACAAGTCTATGATGGAGATATCACAAGTCATCCAAGATAAGGGTGCAAACTGGTGGCAAATAGAGGAGAACAGATTGCTACACTTTGCTGGAGTTTCAAAGACAAGATTTCTCATTGATGAGGAGATTTTTGCAAAGCTAGTAGCTGATAAGATTGAGGAGGAGAAAGAAAGAAAAACCAAGGGAATCAAACACCCTGACAGTAGCTCCAATGATGGTGATTCCCCAGATGATCCATCAGATCCTTCAAACCCCAACCCTCCTGAAACCCCTCAAGCCAACCTCCCTGAACCCTCTCAACCTAAGTCTTCTGTAGCAGATAGACTTTCCAACCCTCCTAGAACCTACCATAGGAAAGGCTCTGTGTCATCAGAGGTGTTGACCAAGGGTGGTAACACAACCAAAGACACATCTGCCAATGAAGGTTCTTCTGAACCCAAGGCACAGCCTAAAGATGTTGAGGTTCCTATATTAGAGGCTAGTTTGATTAAGGCCTATTCAGTGTCAGAGGAGTTGGACAATGATCAGCCCTTAATCATTCAGGATGACTCAGTGGCTGCTGAGATAAGCACTGTGATCTCCTCACAACTGCCATTTTTGAACCTTGTTGAAGGTGAAGATGTTGCAGGTTTAAGAGAAGGAGTTGAAAAGGAGAGGATAGTTGAAAAATCAGAGGGTGTTGTGGATGAAAGAGAGGTAGTCATCACTAAGATTGTGAGTGTACCACCATATGAGGGTGGAATAAGTGAGGAAGGACAGGTTATTCTTGAAGTCAAATCTGAACTTCAAGAATCCCTTGATGAAAGGAGGCCTGATTCCTTGAGTGAGAACATTATTAAAGAAGGGAGAAAAGAACAAGTTGAAAATGAGAAGAAGACTGCTGATGTATCAGAGTCTTATACAAAAGAAACTGAGGGAGATGAGTGCTTATTTCCTAACTTGTTTGATCTGTCTAATATTGCAGGTATCTCTCTTGACCAAATTTTTGCAGATGAGTTCTTAACAGATGCACCTATCCAAGTAGACACAGGCTCAGCTCAAGCCTTACTTGGGATGCAATCAGAGAAGTTGGACTCCTTGGCTCATCAAGTTCAATCTGCTCATACTGAAACTTCAGGAGCATTGAATGAGCAAGGCAGGACTCTAGCATCTGTGGAGATGAGGCTCACTGGCTCTGAAGATGTTGTGCTACCAACCCTTGAAGCAAGGATCAGTGGTGTGGAATCTGGTCTCCAAACCATTTCCACTGAAGTTCAAAATGCCAAATCAACCATGGAAGCCATCTCAGAGGAGGTCAAGAAAGAGCAAAAGCTGCTGAGAGACAATCACAATGCCAATGTCAAAGCTCTCAGGCTCACTGTCAAGCAAGCTCTTGGAAAGAAGACAGCACTACAAAAGAAAAGGGCTGAAGAGCAAAGGGTAGCTATGGTAAAAGCAGCCTCTGAAAAGTTTTCTCAAGAGGTATTGGCCAACATTGCTGAAGGTGCAGTGGCCAACCTCACTGAGCTTCTTAAAGCCCAACTGGATGCATCTCTAAAAGCAACCTTGGAGGAGGTTGTCCAACAAAAGATGAAGCCTGTTCTAGCTTTTCTTAGCTTGAGCAGTGATAGAATGCAAAATATACATGATGAAAATGTATATTTGTTGGAAGAGATGAAGTCCCTAAACCAGGCCCAATCCCTGATGGCCTCAACAATGAGTGACCTCAAGCCCCAGTGTTTTGATGCTGCCAAAAAGGGGGAAAGGGAAAGAGCTAGAGCAAAAGGTGCCTTGGTGATTGGAAGCCCAGTCAAAGGAAAAGACAAAGCTGCTGAAGGAAAAGGAAAAGAGCCTGAAGTGTTAAACTTGGAAGAATTGGATGAAGAAGAGCAATTAGCACTTGCATTAAAGAACTCTATGGCCTCAGCTCAAGAAGAAAGGATGAGGTTACAGCAGAGACCAGGTGGTGAAGTGTCTGGTATGGACAAAGGTGATGAAGGTGTCCAAACTAGAGGAAAGATCAAGAGGGCAAAAGGAAAGAAAAGACAAGTTGAAACATTCACTGACTTTCCTAGCAGCCTTGATCTCCCACCTGAATTCAGAATTGATGAGGATGAGCCTACATCCAAGAAAGCCAAAACTGCTGAAGAGCCCAAAGCTGCTGAAAAGGACAAGTCTTCTGAATCTGACAAAAGTGCTGAAGGTCCCAAGTCCACTGAAGACATTGAAGAGTTATTTGCTGAAGGATTTGGACCTAAACCCAAAAAGAAGACAACTGTCCTAGCCCATGATCCATCAAAGCTGTTTCATGAAGGGTATGGCAAAGACCCTGAAACACAACAGAAACTGGCCATGATGAGGGCCCAAGAGAAAATGGACTTGATGGAAGAAGCTAACAGAGCAAGAGATAAGAGAAGAGCAAACTTTCAGAAACCAAGAAGGAGGAGAGCAACTTACAGCAAGATGAAGCCTCAGCTTCTAATCCCAATGGACACCAAATATCCACACTTGGATAAATGGGTGCCAATTCAACTGAATGATACATGGGAAGAGGCTAAAAGGGAGTTTGTCTATGACTACTATGTCATTGACAGATGGAATGGAGGAGATGCAAACTCTGCCTTCACTGAGTTCATGCTAGAATACTACAGAGAATTGTATCAACAACTACTTGCAGCTGCTGACATTGCAAGAATTGAACTCAATGCTCCCAAGCCTATTATCTATATGCCTCCAAAGCTTGAAGGATGGATTGACCAAGCAAGGATCCTAAGGGAGTTCACAGAAATTCTGAAGCTGAACAAGATGACCCTTGGACCTAAAGGAACCAACCAGGAAGCCATGGCACTCAAGAGGAGAGTGTGGGCACAATATGGGATGCTGCCACCTCCTGAGGATGATCTTTGAATGGCTAAGTCTTCTGATTTTTTTTTTCTGGGTGAAAAAATTATCTTATCTGAAGATATTTTTTCTATGTGGTCAAATCTGCTGAAATTGGACAAGCCTGCTGATATGTGCATTGACATGCCGTTTGCTCTGATATGGTTTAGAATGATCTGATACAAGAATTGATGCATTCTACTTTAATATCTGGAATATCTTGTATTAGTTAGCTCTAGGTGTTAAAGCTCTGATACCTGAAATAGTCTATTTTGCTCTGATCTTATGTTTAGTATGTATATCTTGATTTGTAATGATTCCATGCTCTGATAAGTTATCTTCAACTATCAACATACTTGTAATGATTTTATTTATGAATGATAGTTGAACCACTTTTGAATCAAGATACATTCTTAACAAGAAATCTCTCTATGCCTATCTGTGAAACCTACTTGCAACAAAAAACAGTGAATACACTAACACATTATCTTTTCAGGAATATTGACCTTAGTCATATCTACTGAAGACATATGTAATAGGTGTAGACAAGTCACTTTTGCATAGAATATGTAGGTTTTGGCATCATCAAAAAGGGGGAAATTGTTGGGAATAAAATGATACATGTTTTGATTAAATACCAAAACCCCCTGAGACATGCCTAAGTCAAATTGATAGTGTTCTAAAAATGTTAGAACACATAGCATAAGGCTAGATGAGAAGCTGAAATGTTAGGCAGCTCTTAAACAATTAGATGCACAATTTGAGGGGGAACCTATGCTTTGAAGATAACCAAGATCAAGTCCCCTCAAGGCTCAAATTCTGGAACTATCACTTATGATCAAGGACACTCTATGAAATATCAAATGCTTTGATCAGGAGAGTTGTCCAGAGAAGATGTCCTTATGCAAAAACAAGATTGTAAAGCTCAAAAGGACAAGTCCAATAAGATGCTCTGATCAGGAGAGTTGTCCATAGAAGCCAAATCTATGTGATAAGTGCTCTGATGCTAAAAGACCAAATATGCTTATCAGAAGAGTTGTCCAGAAAAGTTATCTCAGCATGAGTGAATCAGAACAGATGCTCTAAAGGTTGAAGGTCAACTATGCTGAAGATTTAGAGACAACCATATCCTAAAGAAATGCAATGCAACATGCTAAGATCACTGTGAAGTGAAATAAAGGGAAAGAGCCAAGTCATCTGAAGAAGAGCAAGCCAACCTTGCTGATAAGCAAGACTGCTGATAGTGATAAGAAGAGTTGTCCACTTGATAAGGAATGTTGTCCTATCATTGGATCAACCTTCAGAAGCCATGTCCAAGTCCTAACAAGAAGTCAAACATTGGGAAAAGTGCTGGAGAATGAAGACAAAGTCTTACAAGCCGTTTATTACCCAAATGAGGACATGTCACTATCAAGAATCTGTTTTCCAGTTTGAAGAACTAAAAGAAGACATTTATGGACATTGGAGGCTGCCTCTCCAACGGGCAAATCCTTCATTTGTCTATAAATACAGAAGTGTGAAGACCATTTGAAAGCATCCAACTAGAACCTCAACAAAGCACATCCAACCTTAAGTTCTTACAAGCTAGAGTGCTTTCAAAGCTTTCAAAGACTATCTTAGTCTTCAAACACTTCATCTAAGCTGTACTACATTGTATATCCATACACAAGCTTAGAGAGATATCCTATCCTTATACACTGATCTTCATTATAAAGGATATCTCATTAGTTGGAACCTTACTTCAATCCTCATATCTTTCAAGAGTGAAAGTGAGAAGGTTGTAGTAGCAGAAGTGGTAGGAGCTGACTGTTGAGAGAAGAACAGTTCAGTTCTGAGTTGAGAAGAGGGTACTAGGACTCTAAACATCCTAGGGATCAATTCACCAAGGAGTGGTGTTCTTGATCAAGTGCACCTTGGCACTATAAAACAAGCTAATTCCAAGAGAGAAGGAATTATCCTGTTAAATCAGGGAAAGTGGATGTAGGAGCTTGAGTCTCTGAACCACTATAAATCTCCTGTGTTGATTTACCTTACAAGTACTTACATTCATTCAACACTGCACACAAAACTGATCTTTCAAAGATATCTATTCAAAGACTGTGCAAAACTGATTTGGACAAGTTCCCTGAAGCTTAACTGGACTGTTTTGGATTGACAAAGTGATTTCAGAATCTTAAGGAGTCTAAACTTAAAGGGCCAACCACTATTCCGCACATATAACTCCTTTAGATAGTTATTCAACTAAGTACTCAATAGTACTTAGTAGATTGATTATCTTAGAAGAGTTAATTATCTTCAGCAGAGTTGTCCAAGACAACCTTGCTGAGCTCTGGTTTGATCAAAGTTGAAAAGAATTGCATACAAGTGTATTCCCCCCCCTCACCCCCCCCCCCCATACACTTGTTATATACTCCTTTCAGGACCAACAATGACGATTTGAAAATACTAAAAAAAATCTCTCGCGAAGATTGAATAACTCAATTGCATTTTTGGGTAACGACCTTGACCACCAAAATCTTTTAGATGATATCGAACACCATCTGAATAAATGTTCTTGAGATCTTAACGATATACTGTAATTTTTAAAGAGAGAAAATAATTTTATACTGTAATTTTTAAAGAGAGAAAATAATTTTAAAATACAGAGATATAATCTTTTTCACGATAATAATGATGGTGAAGAATCTGTGATGCTTATTGAAGAACATAGTTACGTTTCTTGATATTATTTTGTTTGAAGAAGAGGGCTGTGTAGGATTTTGTGGTTCGAATTACAGCAAGAATGTATGTATGTGCTTTGGAAGGAGACTTTGAAATTTTGTTAGAAGAACAACAAAGTTTTTTTTTTTCTTCTCTTTACGGACCTTCTGATTTTTAGAAGAGATTTTGAATAGTGAAATTTATTTATATTTTTTTAAGGAGAATTGAATACCTAAAAATTTCTAAAGACTTTTTAAAATCCATATTGAATACCTCAAAATTTGAAAGACTTTTAAAAATGAATACACCCAGATTTTACCCCCAGATTTTAAAAGTCCAAAAAAATCCAACAGAATCTCAATTGAATACCCTCCCTACATTTATATTTCATTATCTCCGATTTACGTCCTTTTTTTAAAGAAAAATTTCAAATGTGTTGCTTGCGGTTTACACGTGCAGAACAAATTGAAAATTCCAACAAAATTTTCAATTTACGTCAATAAGTAATAAATTAAAAAATTCTAAAATCTCATTAAAAAAAAAATTAAAGATTATAAATTACTAAATATGTAAAATAAATAAAATTTAAAATTCTCATTAAATTTCTAAAATTACATAAAAATTTGGGATTCACTATTTACACCTCCATTTGCGTTGGATGCACTCCCCCATCACTTTATTAATTTAATAATTGTGTGAAAATCTCAAAATACCCTTTAGTAATATTACACTACTAAATACACCCCCACTATTAACTACACCCTTTGTTCAACCTTTAAACACTAAACTTAATTTCTGCAGCAACAGCCATCGCCGCCGCCACCAACATTTCTGGTGGCCACCAAACAAAAAAATTCAGAAATTTCAGGAAAAACTTAGAAAAATCTAAAAAAAAAATCGACAAACTAGTGTCGACTATATACACTCTCGTCGACAACAATTTATCGACGAGAGTATATATGATCGACCTAAAAAGGTGATGCAGCAGCGAGAGCGTATAAACGAAGAATATACGAAGAACACACAAAAACACACAAATCCGTTGATTCTACGACTATCCGGAAAGGTGATAAAACTCATATACGTTGATTCACGAAGAATACCGTAAAAGAGATACCGAGATAAGCTCTCATATTTTATTACTCAATTCAACTCCCTAATAACAATCTAAAACTATCTATTTATAATATGAGATACTTGGAGATTAAGAAACATATAAATCCTAAATATAATGAAATCAAAACAAATTTCCTAAATATAAGCATAAATATCTAATCAAATATTAATATTCATTCTCATCAATATCTGCATCATTCTCCTCTTCTTGAAGATGATTTGCCCTCGAATCATGTTGGTTCTCATCGAAAAGGTACGAATACGAGCGAGAACATCTTTGTATTCTTTTGACCATAAGACGAAAAGAACCTTCATCGTTAAGTCAGAAATATTGAGATGAACACGAACATTCTTAACTACAAAAATATTTCCCTTCTCTTTTTCCTCATAAAAAATTGGAGGGCCACAATAACCATCATCAACACCATCAACCAACCTATCAACAAACTCATCGAAAACTGGTGGTACATCATAACCACAATCTTTATCAAATTATTTATCGAAAATTGGTGGTCCATCATAACCACAATCTTCGTCAAAATAGTTATCAAAAATTGGTGGTCCATCATAACTACAATCTTCATCAAAATATTGATCGAAAATTGGTGGTCCATTATATTCACCATGACAGATCTGCATATTATCATCTTCATACGTTGATTGCTCATCACGAATAGTATCGTAAACCGGTTGAAATCTCGGAACCATCATCGAGAATCGTACCTAGGCACACACAAATCCGTTGATTCTACGACTATCCGGAAAGGTGATAAAACTCGTATACGTTGATTCACGAAGAATACCGTAAAAGAGATACCGAGATAAGCTCTCATATTTTATTACTCAATTCAACTCCCTAATAACAATCTAAAACTATCTATTTATAATATGAGATACTTGGAGATTAAGAAACATATAAATTCTAAATATAATGAAATCAAAACAAATTTCCTAAATATAAGCATAAATATCTAATCAAATATTAATATTCATTCTCATCAATATCTGCATCAAAAGGTTGAAAAAAATCGACAATGTAATGTCGACCATATACACTCTCGTCGACGAAATTGTATATGGTCGACATTACATTGTCGAAAAAAAAAAAAAAAGGTTTTTGCAGAAACCCTAAAAAAAAAACCGCAGACGGCCGATGCATATACCTTGGGTGGGGTGGCCGACATCTTTGATCGAGCGGCGGCGACGAGGTTGATCGGGAACGGCGGCGATGGGTTGAACAAATTTTTTTTGCAGAAAATCGGAGAGGGTTGGGGTGGTCGTCGCGACAGGTGAATCGAGGGAGGGGGAGGGCTGTCGGCGAGGGAGATGTAATGGAAGGGCGTCACCATTGCTCGTTAGTAAATATGTATTTTATAGAGAAAATAGAGAAATGTGGTATTTAGGATAATTCGATGGGTGCATCTAGCGTGACAATTTTTTTAGGGTGTATCAATCGGGGTGTGTTCTCAAAGCAAATGGAGGTGTAAGTAGTCAACCCCTTAAAAATTCTAAAATATCTAAAAACGGCGCAGTTATACACACACACCAACCTATTGAGTACACCCACCTGACAAAATTTTCATCTTATAGGACATGTAAAATGTCCTTTATACCCTTTCTGTAAAAAAAAAACGAAGATGAGTACACCCACCCTTTTCATTTTGTCAGAATCATCCCCACCATCACCATAGTCTTCAAAAAAAATTCTTAATGAACAGAAAAAAAAAAAAAGATGTTCGAGATTATTTTTCGGACAAATCAACATTGTGTGGAAAAAAAGAGTTGTTAGGGATTTTTTTCGGACAAATCCACATTGTCGGAAAAAAATGAGTTGTTCGACATTTTTTTTCGAACAAATCAACCATGTTCGAAAAAAATTAGTTGTTCGAAAAT
Source organism: Galeopsis tetrahit (assembly GCA_963675135.1). NCBI lineage: Eukaryota > Viridiplantae > Streptophyta > Magnoliopsida > Lamiales > Lamiaceae > Galeopsis > Galeopsis tetrahit. Next base: position 62,840,243 of record OY776134.1, on the reverse strand, counting down.
TTTACAGTAACAAAATTAAAATGTCCGAAAAAAATTACTCCCTTGTCCCATGATTTTGTGCATGGTTTGACCGGCACGAAAATTAAGAAAATGGAATATAGTGATGTATATGGTAGAATAAATGAGGGGTATTATTGGTAATTCATTGACTAAAGTGGCTGAAGATTTGATTAAAGTTATAAATTGAGTTAAGTTGTGGGCCTAAGTAAAATAAAGGAGGGGTAATATTGGTAAAAATAATGTGAGTTATTTCCTTTTTCAGAGTGTGCAAATAATCACGGGACGGAGGGAGTACAAAACAACTATCATTCGTACGAAAAAAAAATCGAACACAAATTTGTTTACTCTAAACCCTAAACCCTAATTAGATCAAAAAATTAAAAGGCCTAAACTTACCTTATCGGAAGGCACGACAAGGGGCGACGGGAAGGCGCGGCGCGGAGTGTGCGACGGGAAGGGGGGCGGCGTGTGCGACGGGGAGGGGTGGCGTGTGCGAACGGCGGTGAGGAGGGGCGGCGGCCGCGAAGGAGAGGTGGGAAACGGGCGGTGGCGGCCGCTGCGAACGTGGGAGGCCGGCATCGCCGTCGTGTCGGCTGGGGAGGCCGGCCGCGAACGTGGGCTTGCCGGCGCCGTTTGTGGAGAAGAGAGGTGGGTGAGCCGTTTTGTGAAGTAAGAAATGAAGGGAAGGGGGTTTAATTAGGGTTTGAAATAGAAAGGGTATTCTTGAGATTTTCACTTTGTTGTCCTTAACTTATGGTAACTTATGGTGTGTACTCATCCCGTGGGTGTCCTCAGTAGGTCGGTGTGTGTATAACCGCGCCCATCTAAAAATTCCAATTAGAACTGAACTGGGCCTACATATAATTGTATGGGCCTACCCCGTTTGGTAAGTTGGTGCTGGTGGGCCAGGGTGGATGGCCTTTATTGGTTGGAACCTTTTTTTTATTTGACCAGAATTTCACTTTTTCATTATTTTTGTTCTGGTAATAACTAATTTTTTGCGCACACATAAAAACCCGCGCCGACTCTACACTTCGAAAAAAGAGGTGGCTCACAGACGCCTCATCCCCCAGAAATACTCGCAAAATTCAAAAAAATTAAAAAAAAAAAAGAAAAAAAGAAAAGAACGACAGTAGCGGGTTGCCTCTTTAAGGTACTTGTTCTTACCTAATGTTGATGATCTGTTCGTTGTTTTGTTAATATTTGCAGAGTATTGATTCCTGGATCTGTTGATGTTTCCATGCTTGCGTTTTCTATTGTCATGAACCATTTTCATTTTATTTCTTTTTTTTTCGGATTTACGGTTAGCCAATATAATGGATTGCTGGAGAAGTTAAAGTTGTGATGCTTTCGTTTTTTGGCTTGTGTTTTGCAGGGGAGTTGAGGGTTTGCAGAATAGATTGATTCTTTTGTTCTGTTGAACAAGTGAAGAATAATAGGATGGGTTTTAGTTTGATTTCATCTTCAACTGAGATTTCGTTTTCTTGTTTAGAGAATATTTCCCAGATTAAGAATTTGAAACAGGATGTTCCAAAAGCTTTCACTAGAATTGGTGGTTTCAACAGGACAGGCAAGGAGGATGGGGTTGTGAAAAAGGTGTTTGTTTCGAGCCATTTAGAGCCGGGGCACTTGGAAGGTTCTTATGTAGGGAAGAAACAGCTGAATGAACCTTGTTCGAAGTTGGAATTTGTGCGCACGCTTTTGATTGATAATTATGATAGTTACACTTATAATATTTACCAGGAGCTTTCTGTCATTAATGGATGTAAGGTTTCTTTCATGTTGCCACTACTGCAGTTTTTTTGCATGCGTGCTTAGTTATAAATTCATTTTAATGCTTTATTTTAATTACCTTAGTTAACAACATTTTGTGCAATTATATCATAAAATCTACTTGATTATGAAATAGGTTCATATCTTAGTTGATGGAAATTGCTTTTATGCACTGAAGAATGTTATAAGCTTTTAAAGGAATCGTTTGTGCACTGAAGAATGTTATAAGCTTTTAAATGAATCGTTTGACAAATTTCTCCTGTACCAGTGCCTCCAGTGGTGATTCGTAATGATGAGTGGTCTTGGGAAGAAGTTTGCTATTATTTGTATGAAGAAAAGGCATTTGATAATATTGTGATATCTCCTGGTCCTGGTTCTCCATCATGTGCTGCTGATATAGGTTAGAACTGAAAACTGCTTTAAAATTATTACTAATTTCTTTTCTATATTTTTATAACTTCTTATTGTTTTAATTAGCAGTTACTGTTGTCTCCTATACTTAGGATGTTGAACATGAACTGGCCGTGGTTGGAAGAACTAGGCTTATTTCTACAGTTTCTTTTCCCAAAGCATACTGTAGGCTGTAGCAAAAAGCACCAAAAGTGATGATGCTAGATGGAAAGTAGAGTTTGTTGGATGTTCACTACGGCCTTAGTGTTGGTAGAAAAACTGACTAAAAGATTTTTGTAGTGTTCCGTGAACAAATTATGGAGTTCATAAATATAATAGAACCAAAAGCTGATATTTCATTCATCACATTCAAGATTAATTGCTTTTATAGCCTCAGAAGCTTACTAATCAATATTTGGTGGTTCAAATAGTTTGAGAAACAAGGAGGTTTCAGTTAGTGTTTGTAACTACAGTTTTGCTGGGTACAGAAAGGGTGTCTATTAGTCCAAACATCTATCCGAAACAAAAAGAGTTTTTCTTTGTAGCACTCATGTTATTGTGTCTATTATAACCTTCTGTTGCCCTAGATTTATTTTATTTTTAATGTTATAAATGGTTAAGCTATCTTGATTCCCGACTTTTACTTGTTGTACGTCTCAGGAATATGCCCCAGGCTGCTGCTTGAGTGTAGGGACATCCCTATTTTAGGTGTTTGCCTTGGCCATCAGGTATCTTTAGTGCCATATATGTTTGTAGTACTCATATAATTGCTTCTACCTTTTGACTTTCTATATAATCAATTAGCATTTGAGCCGTTGATTGATGCTTTCATGAAACTGCTTGTATATCGGCTATTTCCTTCTGATCCATGTTCTGATGTTTAACTGACAAGTCAAATTATCTACAGGCTTTAGGTTATGTGCATGGTGCTCAGGTCATCCATGCTCCTGAACCTATTCATGGAAGGCTGAGGTAAGATATGTTCATTTCCCTTTTGACCCTTTTAGCATGCACAATTTACAAGGTCTTGCAGTTTTGTATGCAGACTTTGGTGTATGGTTTGCGCACAAGGTCTCTAGAACTTAATAGATTATAACCAAACTTTTCTTTAATGTGGAAAGAATGTTCATAATAGTCAAATATGAGATACCTAATATATTTCTATCTTGATTCTAAATTCTATAACCATAAATCTATATTTCCGTTGCATTGGTCAATTAGCTGTCCATAATCTAGTCAAATCTCAACACTTTTTTTTTTTAACCTTTTCAGTGATATTGAGCATAATGATTGTGGATTATTCCATGGGATTCCCTCTGGAAAAAATTCAGGATTTAAGGTCAGGTCAACGCCGTGAGGTTCATATGTCTTATCTATACGCATTTATTGATTGTTAGGACTCCATGTAGTATTTATACATGGCTCTGCTGAAAAGAAGTACTTTGGCTGATTGTTTAGATACAAACCTTGCTTTTTCAATGTCAATTCACGTGGCTAGTATTCCCTGCCACATTGTGGATATTATATATATTTGTTTTGTTCTGTATGGTATTGTAGCAGAAGGCATGATTATATCTGAAGCCAGATTGAGTTACTTATGTTTTTTAAACTTGAAGAAACTTGGGTTAGGGTGCACTTTATCTTCTCTCTCTCTCTCTCTCTCTCTCTCTCTCTCTCTCTTGTCTTGTTGTTTTCTTTTCTTATTATGTATTTCCTTAACAAGATTTGAATAGTTAGTATTTTTTTATTTCTCACCACTTTCTTTGCACGCTTCAAATGCCAAGAGCTCACGTGACCATTCATCTTTCTACTCATGCCAACTTTGATTGAATGTATACTTTAGAACCTTAGGTGGGAGACAAAATCCAGGTATACACGAGAGAACCATGGTGTTATATATATGTGATCTAAACAGAGTGAATTTAGGAATTTTGTTTTCTTGTCAAGCACCATGATACATCAGAAAAAATATGACGATGATATGGCTGAAAGTGAAATTGTCTGGTGTTCTTATTTGGTATCTCGGTTCCTATTTCTGATGTGTATGGTACTGTGCTACCACAAAGAACAAAAGCGATCAACTTGAAATTTTGTGTATTAACCTGATGCAGGTGGTCAGATATCATTCCCTTGTGATAGATCCGGACTCACTTCCTAAGGAACTCATACCTATAGCCTGGACGTCCTCTCATGAAACGAGACCCTTCCTTGGAATCCAAAATTTCGATTCTTACTTACATGATTCTGAAAGACAATCTTGCCAAGAAATTTTTGCTAAATCTTTATCTACTAAATCAGAGAATGGATTACAGTGGCATTCTTCGAACTCATGTGAGATGCAGACTAAAAATATTCTGATGGGAATTATGCACTGCAGTAGACCTCATTATGGATTGCAGGTCAATTTTATCCTATTTTTTTAGGTTTCATTAATTACTTTGCTATTCTATACCGAAATTGATTGGTTTTTGCTTTTATTGCAGTTTCATCCAGAGAGCATTGCTACTTGCCATGGAAGGCAAATATTCCATAATTTTGCAGAAATCACTAAGGACTACTGGTTTAGGTTTAGATCTTCATTGGATAGCAAGAGGAAGGCTCAGTATTCTGGTAATAAACGTGATAAAATATGATGAGTTTATCTTTTTTGTTTGTTTTCTCTTTTTGTTTGGGTTGTTCTCGTAAACAATCTGGATATGCTATATTGCATGTAAGTGGAGTAATTTATATTGACGACATTGTGCTCCATTCAGTTGCTCTGAGCAGTGATCTTTACTTAGCATGCATGCAGGTGCCTAATATTACTCGACTATTCCAAGATGCTGTAAGAAGTAAACATTTGGTGAATGGATTTGATAACCAGAAACATACCAATGCCAGCCTCTCTAAGTTGATGAAGCCATCACACTTGAGAAATGCAAAAAAATTGAAGCTGAAATGGAGAAAAGTTGAGTGTTCTGTCGACCAAGTTGGTGGAGCAGAAAATATATTCTGTGAGCTGTTTGGAGATCATACTGCAGGAAACACATTTTGGCTGGATAGTTCCTCGACTGAGATGGTTCACTTCTTCTTCTGATTTCATGTTCTGCATGTTAAATTGACAAATTCTCTTATGTGGACCCATATGATTGCCGTGCATTTTGATGAATTTCTGCCTCTGTTTTATGTTATCCTACCCTACAAATACCTATATTTCTTACAAAAGTCAACTATAAATACTTACAAACCCTATATAGATACCTAAAAATCCTATATAAACACCTGTAAATCCTTTAACATAAAGTTAAATCCACCCCTACTTAAATCTCAAAATAAACACAAAACCTACAAGTTATTAGGAATTTGAAATCCATTGGATTTTAAAATCCGGTTTTCAAAATTGAAAATCCTCAAAATCCCAAAACAAACATACCCTTAAATATTAGGATAACAATTGAATCTTTTCTGTGCAAAGTTCTGGTGGTGATGTAGAAGGCATTTGTTGGGTTCATATTTAAAGAATAAAAGGAAACAGAAGATTTGAAGTTCTTCCCTTGTTGCAAATTGTGTTACCCCATTCCTTCACATTTCATTCTGTTTTATGCATAGTATTTTTCTGGGAAAATAATAATTTCATTTGTTTTCTCTGTGATTTTTGATGTTGGACAATCTTGTCTTTGTAGAGCAGAGCTCGCTTTTCATTTATGGGGGGTAAAGGTGGGTCCCTGTGGAGACAAGTGACATTTAGAATGTCGAACAAGAGGTTAGAGTATGGTCTTGTGTAGTTATAAGCTGTACTCTTCTAACTTGGATGCGCTTTACTCATGCGAGTTGTTTAAATTATGATATCTCAGTCTTAAGAAGCTCTATCGATTGACATGTATTTGCAGTGATAATCTTGGAGGTCTGCTATCAATTGAAGATGCTGAGGGCTCTATTAAAAGTACTTATCTAGAAGACGGATTTTTTGACTTTTTGAATCAGGTAAATATTGAGAATGTGATGTATAAATACGTAGTCTGTGCTGACCTTGTGAGTGTTTTCCATAATACTACAAGAGTTCCTCTACTTTTTGAGGGAATTTATGCAATACCTTCTTTAGTTTTTTAGGGAATTAATGCAATATTTCTTGTCGTCTCCTTGCTTCAGGAGCTACAGTCATTTTGCTATGATGCGGCAGATTATGAAGGGCTGCCTTTCGATTTTTATGGTGGCTATATTGGATACATTGGGTATGGAAGCTATCTCTTAGGAAACACACACGGAAAGAAAAAAAAGATAGGAGCTGCTAAAGATTCTTTAATTACATCATAATTTACAAACTATAGTTTTGTCGTTATAAACTCTTTCTTGGGTTTGTAATTTCTCACACACAATGAAATGGTTAAATAGTCATGATGATTTATCGCTTGAATGCAGATATGATCTAAAAGTTGAATGTGGGGCATCATCGAATTGTCACAAATCGAGCACCCCTGATGCTTGTCTTTTCTTTACGGATAATCTTGTGGCGGTAGATCATCATATGGGTGATGTTTACACCTTGTCTATACTTGATGAAAACACAAGTGCGACTCCATGGTTGGATGATGTTGAGCGGAGGCTTCTGGATATGAAACTTCGTCCTCTAAAAAAGTCTAGCTCTCCAGCATCAAGAGTTTCTTTGGTAAATTATCCTGGAGAAGGATTTGCTGCCGAGAAATCAAGGGAGGAATATATTAGAGACATTGAGAAATGTCAGAAATTTATAAAAAACGGTGAAAGCTACGAGTTATGTCTTACAACACAGATGAAAACACGAGTAGAGGAGATAGATCCGCTCGGACTTTATCTAAATCTTCGAGAAAGAAATCCAGCTCCCTATGCTGCCTGGCTTAATTTTCCGAAACAAAATTTATGTATTTGCTGTTCTTCGCCTGAAAGGTTCTTACGGCTGGACAAGAACGGCATTCTAGAAGCGAAGCCCATTAAGGGTACTATAGCTCGTGGAGCATCTCCTGAGGAAGATGAATTGCACAAGCAACAACTGCAGTACAGGCAAGTTTACTTAGAAACACAATGCAATTTTCTCTTGATTACAAATATTTGTACAGTTTTTTAGTTTAATCTTTTATTCTTTATACATTCATGTCTGTATGTATATAGCATAGCCACAAGATAAGACCAGTTATTCTTTATGCATCAGAGTGCGGACATGAAGTGAGAATAATGGTTGCAAAAATAAGAATGTTGAGAGATGAATATTGAGAGACGCTTAATTGGGTAGAATGAGAAATTAATGCATTAGAAGAAGCGGTAGGAGCAGCCTTTAAATTTTTTAAAAATTGGAGGAACACACGTAAAATGGTTTGATACATGTGCATAGAAGACCTTTAGATTTAGATGCACCATTACGGTTTAAGGCAGGTGAAGAAACTATAAAGATAGACGTGTTATTAATAAGAGCATGTGTTTCGACTCAGCACCATGTCCAGATATGATCCATAAATGCTTAGTGGATTCCTTTAGGTGACGAGTTTTCTCTAATCTCTTTGGTGGATTCCATTTAGTGAAGATTTTCTTTGACTGTTTACTTGTATTATCTCCTCATTTCACCAATTTTGAATCACTCGTGCTTTTACACATTTCATCCAACACAACATAATTTACTCTCCTGATTGCAGATCTGTATTTTTATAATAGAGGCGAGTTGTCCTAATCAAGAATCAATACAAACGATTCCCTTCTCTCTGCTAATTATTCGCCCGCTAACTTGTTATTCCTTGTGCAGTGAGAAGGACCAAGCTGAGAATTTAATGATTGTGGATCTTCTGAGAAACGATCTGGGACGCGTATGTGAGCCAGGCTCTGTTCACGTGCCTCATCTTATGGAAGTAGAGTCATATGCTACTGTTCACACCATGGTCAGCACAATACGAGGAAAAAAACGGTCAAATGTCAGCGCAGTGGACTCAGTCCAGGCTGCATTTCCTGGTGGCTCAATGACAGGTGCACCAAAGTTGAGATCAATGGAAATTCTCGACTCCCTCGAAACGAGCTCCCGAGGGATCTACTCTGGATGCATTGGATATTTCTCCTACAACCAAACCTTTGATCTCAATATCGTAATCAGAACTATCGTTATACACAAAGGCGAGGCTTCAATAGGCGCAGGAGGCGCCATCACAGCTCTCTCAAATCCCAACGACGAATACGATGAAATGGTACTCAAAACCAGAGCACCATCAAAGGCTGTTTTGGAATATCAAAGTATTTCTCCAGGTGATCGTTCTTCTAAATAATTCGGTTTTATGTATTCTTTCCACAGCTCGTTGAACTGAAAATGGTGTCACGGTAAGAGGCGGGAGGACCCGTGGAGAACAAATCGTGTTTTATAGCATTCTTCTTAAGTACACCATTTACTTGTTTTCTTTATTTTAACTAATTATATGAAAAATATTGTGTGTAATATTCATTTGATAGTTTTAAAACCAAATTTAGTTGTATCTAATTTGAGTTTGGATATACACTTTAAAAACAATCTATGTTGTTCGATATTAAATTCGTACTCGCTCATTAGGACCTTGTTTACCTAAAAAAAAATCATTGATGAGGGTGTTTGTTTATGGATTGTAGTGAATTTCAAATTCAGTTGATTAGATTGAAGAACAGTAAAAAAATATTTGAATTTTGTAGTATATGTTTAAAAGTGCAGATTTATACTAACTTTATAGGGTATGATTTTAAATAAAGGTGATAGATGATTGATTGTGTATTGAAAATTGAACGTAAAGTAAAGAAGAGAGTGGGTAAAGAATGGATTTTCGAGTTGAGCTGAGCTCTTCTTCGATTATCTTTTCCTATTATGTGTAGAATTTAGAATTCAAAGAAATTAAAGGTGGAAACATATGTAATAATTGAATGAATTTAATATTTTTTAAGCTGTCTAATTATGCAGATGAAAATATATTTGAAATAAAAGTCGATTAAAGGTGGAAATATATGTAACAATAGAATGAATTTAATATTCTTTTAAGTTATCTAATTATGTAGATGGAAAAATATTTGAAAATTTATTGTCCATATAAATTATGCTGGTTTTTCTTTTCTGAGTGCTTGTTTTCCTTTTCTTTTTTTGGTTTACTCCCACCACAATTATGTTATTATCTCTCCATCTTATCTATTTTATCTATGAATAAATAATAATTTTTTAAAATTTGTGAAAAAAGAAACTAGCACATTATATATAATAATTACAAATTTAATAATGGTTCCATTAATTATACTTTGATTTATTTAAGCATATTTTAGCCGCCATTTGATGTTGACCCTTACCACGTGAAATCCCTCAAATATGTTTCAATCATTATGGAAATCAAAATTTTATTTTTACATAATTCATGGGATGCAATAAGTGGTGGGAGATTGTTGGCATGATTCTTATCTTATCAATCTTACATAATTCAGTTGCACATAAAATTTTATATTCACCCTCCTAAACCTTTTAACATTTGTTGTCTCCATTATTTTGACACTTATAATTTTTTATCAAAACACGTATTAATAAATCAGATAGTGACATACAAAGTGAAGCACTAAAAGTCTAAAACTGATACGAGTGATCTCATATCGTGCAACATGTGGACTATAGCAAAACGAACGAAATCATCTATTCCATATTTGATGTTCCACTTTATATTTTAATTATAGTGTGGATGAATGACATGTGAAGAACAATTTTTTTAATGAATTATTATGTACACCATAACGACATGTGTTAATGATTTAACAGATACAATACTAAATAAAATACGAAAAAGTGAAACAAATGAATCGCGGTGGGGCAAGCTCCTAGTACTATATATATCCATCCTAATTCACCTCATACATACAACACTCGAACTCACTCAACAATACAAACTTTCTCTCGATCATCTTTTCTTACTTTAACTATGTTTACACTCGGCTATAACTTGCCCGAATTTCCCGACGCTTTCCCGTTCAAGTAATAATATCTTCCTAATTCTACTTATTACAATTTTTTTAATTTTAATACGTATGTCTAATTGTTTGGAAGCATTCATATTAATTATTTCATGTCCATTACTGTAATTATCTGATTAGCTTATAACTTTTGATTACCATCAGTATTTTTTCAATATATTTTTAGTTAATATATGTAAGTATGATTTTTATAACCATTTTAATTAATTATTTCAATGCAATTATTTGGTTAATTTTAGTTTGATAATTGATATGTAATTAGTAATTACTAGAGTTTATACTTGAATGAAGATGTAACGATGCTTATTCATTTATATGTTGAACTTGATTGAAGTCGATCATTATCTTTTAGTTTATACTGATTGCTTGTAATAATGGAACGAACTTAAATTTTTTAAATCTATTTAATTATGCAGATGGAAGCGTGCTTGAAGTGTCATTGTTCATGGAGGATGAGGAGGGTATTATATTGAACCAATAAAAGTTGATTCATTTTACTTTATTGGAACGATACCATGGAAGGATTGTCTTAAATACATCAATTATGCTAAGAAATTCACTTTTCACCTCATCCTCTAGTTCAGTGTCGATCGTTTTTTAAATTATCATGTTGTATGTTTCAAAGTTCTGGTTTTTTTTTTCGTTGTTGTTGGCTAAGAAAGTTTGTTTATTCTCTTATTGTCGTTGGTGTTCTTAGCCATATGAATAAATATATAACATAGAGGTTCACCTCTATGCGTTTGTATTGACTTTTTATTTGTGTTATTGTTTTCATCACTATTATTTTCTTGTTTACACTAATAGCATTATATTAAGATTTGGAATTTGTATTTTAAATAGTTTTACGGTTTGTATCTTTAGTTCTTGTTTTGGTAATCTTTCAGTTGATTTTCCCCAACATGTTTAGGTTCTTCGATTTTTTGGTATCTATTTTCTTCAATTTTATAATTTATAAATGTTTCGTATTGCCCTTTGTACGTTTGTGTTACATGGAAGTTCTGAAACACATTTTGATTACCTTTGAATGGATTGTATGATTTGTGATGATTTTTTTGTCCAATTACGGATCTATACACAATTTGCTTCTATTTTACATTGTATAGATTAATTATTCAATTTTTTTTTAAGTTTATAACTTTAACTTTATTTCAATGTGGTGAATTTAGATTCTATGCAAATAAGAGCATTCAGGTGCTAAACACTCAAAAGATAGGACGAAAAAATTAGTGAAAAATAAAGATATTAGTGTTACATTAGCAATTTTTTTTAACAAGAATAGAACATCTTTGTCGTTGAGCCTCTAACGTATTCCTGTATCTGAAAATAATTATTTGAATTAACCATTTACTATAAAAAATTATATTTCTTATAAGTTATAAATTAAAAATATTTTATAAAGTTAAAAAATATAAAATTAAAAGAAATTATGTAAAAAGATCAAATTACAATTTTAATTTAATTGTATTAAAACACCATTTATTTGTGGAGGACAAAGTGGGATAGCTCAAGTGGTTAGAGCACCACTACCTAAGCCTTAGGTCCTGGGTTCGAGTCATGGGGAGGGAAAAATGGATGGGTATTTAGGTTTGACTATATGCACCTCCATTTCGGAGGGATTGCACTCCCCAATTAATTTATTAATAAAATAATAGGGCGAAAAATAAAAAATATTCTTAGTAAATTGTTGGGCACTAAATGCACCCTTTTAATGGACGCATCCCCTATTATCATTCCTTCTCCTTTTCCCCTAAACCACCACTTTCGGTCGCGCCGTAGGCACCATTTCCGGTGACCAAGCCAAAAAAATTCAGAAATTACAATATATACTTAAAAAAATCACAAATATTTTTTTTATAAATTTCGATCAACCAGTGTCGATCATATACACTCCCGTCGACAACAATTCGTCGACGAAGACAACAATTCGTCGACGAAAGTATATACGGTTGACACTGATTAGTCGGAAAAAAAAATCGACAGCTTAATGTCGATCAAACACACTCTTGTTGATAACAATTTATCGACAAGAGTGTGTTCGGTCGACATTAAGCTATCGAAAATAAAAGGGGGGGGGGGGTTTCTGCAGAAAACCCTAACTAAAAAAATGCAGAATCGAGATCGAGGGAGAATGAATGAACAAACCTGAATGGAGTGGCCGACCCGACATCCTGGACAAAGAAGGAGGCGGCGGCGAGCGGGAGGCCGCTGAACGGGGAAGGAAGAAGACAAATACAGAAAAGAAAAAAAAAAAAAAAGGTTGAGGACGGGTCGCGACCGCCCAAGGTAGTGGCTGGGACGCCGCGGCGAAGGCGGGGCCAACGACGTCGGCTGGATGGGGGAGGGGCGGTCGGACGGGTTGCGGAGAGGGGGGAAATTTACAGAAATTTGGGGAAGAGGGAGGGGCGGTCGGACGGGTTGCGGAGAGGGGGGAAATTTACAGAAATTTGGGGAAGAGGGAGGGGGCGCGTCGGCTGGGGTTGCGGCGGTCGGGAGAGGGCGGCAACTGGTGTGGGTGGTGGGGGAAAGGGGGGAAGAGGGAGGCGGTGGCAACTGGTGTGAGATTGGGGAAGAAAATGAGAGAAATGAAGATGAAGGGAGGAATTAGGGTTTTGATGCGGAAATTAGGTTTGGGGGTGTGGGTAGTAATATAAATTTTATGAAGACAAGGACAATTAAGATAATTGGGGGTGCATCTATCTTAAACTGATTTTGGGAGGAGCATCAATCGGGGGAGTGCATCTCTCCAAAATGGAGGTGCATTTAGCCAAACCCCTTTTTTATTTGATTATTCATTTTTCAGATTTCAGGATGAGCCCGTCAATCTGGGCCGTGAAGGCTCTATAATAAAGGCCAATTTAAGTTTGTGTATATATAAAGGCGTGGGTTATATGCCTCTCCAACAACAATGTTAAGATACACTTCCCTTTCATTTATTAGTTAAATATGTATGTAAAATACCATATTTATCCTTATAATAAAATATTACCATATTTATTCTTATAATAAAATATTACAGATGCATACATCCCCTCTCAAAACTCTAACCCTAACTTTACAGCCGCCGTCATCGCCTACCTCCTCCGACAGTCACCGTCACCCAATCCAAAACATATTCAGAAAACTCAAAAAAAAAAAAAAAAAAAAAAAAGATCAACTAGTGTCAATCGACTCTGATTGGTCGACCATATAATATATGGTCGACTATAATTTGTCGACAAAAATCACCCTTATCGACAACATTTTATCGATTTTTTTAAAAAAAAAAATCATTATTTTCGACAAGAAATTGTCGACCATATTATTTATGGTTGAAATTTCTTGTCGAATTTTTTTTAGAGAACCCTACCTGCGTGCGAGTGGAGGAGAAATGGCAAAATGGAGACGGTGCGAACGGCATCATGGGATGGGGTGGTGGTCGGCGGGAGTGGGGTGGGGGTCGACGGGAGGTGCTGGTTGGGCAGAAGATGGAAAAAAAAGGAAGGGGGCGGCGTCGACGTGGAAGTAAGGTGGCGGAGGAGGAGGGACTGTCCTATTTGTAGAAGAAAAAAAGAGGGGACAACGTAGGGTGGAAGGGGGCGGCGGAGGTCTACGTACGACAGTAAGTTGGAGTGGTGGGGGTGTTGGTGAGGAAGAAGAAGGTGGGAGTAATGAGGTTGAAATTAGAGTTTAGAATGTATATGTATCCAAATAAATTATAGAAATATGTAATTTAGAGGGAGTGCATTTATGTTACGTGTATTTTAGGGAGGAGTACGTATATCGGGGGAGTGTATTTGATATACCTGAAGGGGCATATATCCCATGCCATATATAAATTCAGAGGTTTAAGATATGAATTTTAATATTTTTGAATTTTTTATTGATTTGATATTTTTTATTTTTTTAAAGAAATCTCTTTTATTCTATATTCTTTTTGGGTTGGGCACTCAAGTACACGGTGTACTTGGTCCAGCCATATAAAAAATATCTTGTATATACTATAATAAATAACACAATAATTAACAAAAGTTATTGTAGCCTAGTGGTTGTCCTTGGATTGCCTCGCCACAATCTCATAGGTTTGAAATCTTTATTAATAGTACTCCTAATAAATAATAAAATTTGTAAAATTAATAATAATTAAAAAAAAAATAGCACCAATTTTTTTATAAATTATAAAAAAAAAGTGCAAGTACTAATAATATCATAGTAATAAAAGTGAAAGTAAAAAAAAAATAATAAAACGTGTAAAATTAATAATAATTTTTTAAAAAAAATTTAGCACCAATTTTTCTAGATTATGAAAGTGTGCAAATAACCAAAAGGTGTATCATTAGCATACACTTTTCAATTATAATATCATACACTTTTCAATTATAATAACATACATTTTTCATTAATATATAACTTACATTTTTCATTAATAGAACATACACTTTTTAGTTATAATAACATACACTTTTCATTAAATAGATCATACATTTTGCACTTATAATAACATACATTTTTCATTAATATATAACTTACAATTTTCATTAATAGTTAATACACTTTTCAGTTATAATATCATACACTTTCCAGTTATAATAATGTTTCACTTTTCAATATAGTAACATACATTTTTCATTAAAAAAACAACGATACACTTTTTAGTTATAATAACATACATTTTTTCAAAAAAAAAAAAAAAAAATCAAAAATCGAAAAATATATATATCCTCTCGTCTCATAAAGTTAGTCATTTTTGCTATTTTGTATAAAATTAAGAAACATAATTTTTTTTTGACATATTAACTCCTTATTAAAAAAAAAATTCATTAGGACAATTTATTTATTTTTTGACAAATTTTTTTTTGTATGATGTACTAAAAAAATAAAAAATACATTAATATAATTTTAATAAAAAGAGATATTGTAGAAATTAAATTAGAGTAGTTTATAGAAATTCGTGATAAAAGTAATGAATACTTTTTAATAAAATTTAAGACAAAAGTGACAAACTTTTTAAAATAGCAGATTTTTTTTAAAGCCGTTAAAACGCAAAGGAATGAAAAAGGAAAAAAAAAAAAAAAAACCCTTTAAACCCCGTAGCCGCGTGTTTCAAACCTATGCAACAACCATGGAAAGCGCCACAGTGACTTACTGACTTGGCTAGGGAGCATAATTGAAATTTTATTACATCAGCTTCATCACTCCATTAAAGTACAGTTGGCTTGTCTTTTTTATAAGTTTTAAAAAATATTATTTATTTATAAATAAAGTAGATAATAAAATAAATAAAGTAAAGTAAAAATAAAATAAATGTGATACGCTAAGATTTAAAAAAAATAAAAATATGATACACTTTATATAAATAATTTAGTTGACTAGAAAATATTGATTATCTCATTAGAAGTTAGAAGGTATTGATTTGATAATATTAATTGTTTCATTATTAAAAGGTATTTGTTGTATTTAATTGGATAGTTAATGAGGATAATAAGATGATACTTAATTTGTCTCATGTTTTCATTTATATGTAAAGAGACACGCAAAATAAAAAAAAAGTGAATTTAGTGAGAATTTTAAGGGGTAATTTTGTAAATTTTTATGTATAAAGTAAAGAAATTAGTTGACTTTTGTGTATGTGTAAAGAAAAAGTAATAACATTTTTGTAAAATTGAGAATATTATGGGAATGGAGTTTATAAATAATTTTCATTTTAAAGGTGTGAAAGCTATATTGCATAACGTTCCAAAAAGAAAAATGTAAAAAATATTATGGGTTGAAGGAAGTAAAATAAAATATTGAAGATAATAATTTTTTTTTTTTGACAGCATATTGAAGATAATAATTGAGTGAGAGAAAAGTATGAAAAATAAAGGACAAGAAAAAAGTACTCCCTTCCGTCAAAAAAGAAAAAAAAAGAAAAAAGTATTCCGGCTAGAGCGAGGGAGAATATGGAGAAGGAGTGACAGAAGTGCTGAACAGTAGTGGAAGACATCGGTGGTGGTGTTTGGTGTTAGGAGGCTAAAGAAGAAGATTGTAATTTTTGGTAATTTTGTTAGTTTTGATTTATTATTGAAAAGTGTAATTTTTATTATTGAAAAGTGGTGGATATTTTAACTGAAAAGTGGAATTTTTATTATTGAAAAGTGGTGGATATTTTAACTGAAAAGTGAAAAATTTATTATTGAAAAGTGGTGGATATTTTAACTGAAAAGTGGAAAATTTATTATTGAAAAGTGGTGGATATTTTAACTGAAAAGTGTAATTTTTATTATTGAAAAGTGGTGGATCCGTTTCCAAGTATCGTAACCGACAGTCCAGCGGTTACTTTGTTGTTGAAAATCCGCGTTTTTGTGTCTTATAGTTGGTCACTGGTCGCATAGAGACCAACTCATACTTTATCTATTATTTTATCATATATATTTCTTAATCAAAATATCCAAAAGAAAGAGGAAGTTTATAGCAGGACGAAGGGAGTAGTACAATTCCACAAAGATAATCATATTTTAAATTTTACACAGATTAAATAAAGCATCAATTAATGTGCTTGAAATTTTAGATTTTTCCTATAAACTTTATAATATCCCTTATTTGTTGAATAAAGACATAATAATGACAAAAAAATAGAGTATTAAATAGAAACGTTTTAAACAATTTACAAAATTTGAATATAGATGTAACTATAATTTGAGATAAATTAAAAAGAAAACTAACATAGATAAAATAGTATTCCATAAAACAATATTGTTCACACAATCACATTGCTTTGCATTCATCTTTTAATTATTAATTATTTATTTAAATTGTAATTCACTTTAATATAAATGAAGCCCACAATATTTCAACATGCTTCTACTCCCTTCGTTACAAGCGAATTTGCAATCTTGTGATGACACGCATTTTAAGAAATGTTTAAAAAAAGTGTAATGAGTGATGTTTTGAGAAGTAATTTTGTAAATTTTTATAAATAAAGTAAAGAAAAAAGTAGATTGAGTGTGAAAAAGTAATGACATATGATTAAATATATGTATATTTTGAGGGTGAAAGTTATGAAAATATTTTCTTTTATAAAGTGTGCAAATTGATATGAAATATCCAAATATGACAAGTGTGTAAATTCATGTGGAACGGAAGGACTAATTAATGTAGTCTCATACACTTTATAGAAACCATACCCCCTTCAATCCATCACTTAATTACTCAATTTGTCATCAACTTTAGGTGTGTTTGCAAACAATAATGATTGATTCAAAGTGATTAAAATTGATTTTTGAAATAAATTTAAAGATGGATAGTGTTTTAAAATTAAGCATTTTTAATCAATTTTGTATATGTGGTGATGTTTGCAAAACAAATAGCTTCTTTATAATTTTATAAAAATACCCTTATTACATTTGAATAAGTAATGGGTAAACATAAAATATTATTTAAATTGTTAGGGCAAAAATGTAAAATTGGTTACTACAATGATGAGAAGCACATAGAAGCTATTAAAAGTAGGTGGAGGGGTGCTTCACCAAAATCACTTTAAACTACTTAATTTAATCACTTAGTGGGTGTTTGCAAGCACTAGTATGTGCTTAAAAGCACTTCCTTTTTAAAATATAATCACTTTTGGAGTGTTTGACAACACAATTAAGTGATTAAATTAAATAGTTTAAAGTGATTTTGGTGAAGCACTCCTCCACCCACTTTTAATAGCTTTTATGTGCTTCTCATCATTGTAGTAACCAATTTTACATTTTTGCCCCCACAATTTAAATAATATTTTTTGTTTACCCATTATTTATTCAAATGTAATAAGGGTATTTTTGTAAAATTATAAAGAAGCTATTTGTTTTGCAACCATCACAACATATACAAAATTGATTAAAAGTGCTTAATTTTAAAACACTATCCACTTTAAAATTTATTTCAAAAATCAATTTTAATCACTTTGAATCAATCACTATTATTTGCAAACACACCCTTAGTTGTGTTGTCAAACACTTTAAAAGTGATTATATTTTAAAAAACAAGTGCTTTTAAGCACATACTAGTGCTTGTAAACACTCACTTTATTCACAAACAATTACTTTATTCATAGACCCCACAATACCGTATAATATTCTTACTTTATCCACTTTATTTACCTTTTCCTTAAAACTTGTACCCCATCCCAATATGACTTACATTTAGTGAATGAAAAAAGTACTCTACCTTGTATATAAACTAATTAATATTTATTAAAATTTTACCAAAAAAAGATTACTAAAGATTGATATGTATTTAAATAAAGAATATAATGTGCAAATCTGAAAAGCAAGGTTCCAAAATTACACACATCCGCAGTGAAGAGGGAAAAAGAGGTAGGTGCAAGTGCAAGCCATCTGGTGGGACCCACCCAGCATTCACCCACCCATATTTTGTATGCCAAAAGACCAAACTACCCCCAGCATTCCCCAACCAACCCCCAGCCCATATATATATACACATTTCTTCAATTTCTCAATCTTAACCACTGAAAATTTCCCCCTTCCCTCTCTCTCTTCTCACCAAACCAGAGAGAGAATACACCAACCCCAATGGCGTCAAATCTTTGCACCAAACACTTCCTCGGAGCTCCATCCTCTTCTGATGGACCTGCCCGCCTTGGATCCCTCCACTCGACAACGAAGCTGCAGTTGCCGAGCATCCAGCTGCCTTCTCGCCGATCGCAGCCCAAACGCCTCGGTCCGAATCTCCCCAATTTTTTTATCTGTTCTATTTTAGTGATTTGAGTTATCCTTGGTAAATAATTATAGTTGGTAGATTGTTTTCTGAATGTTGTCTTCAACTGAGAAGGTGAAATAATTTGAATACATGTGTATGTTATATCTGATTGAGTGCTGATTGGGTCGTTGGGATGAATTGGATGTTTATGGAATTTATAAAGATAAATGCAGAGGTGTACTTGCGCAGGATTCAGTTTTCTTCTGGTTAAATTCAAGAATATTCCGAATGAGATCGTCTGAGCTGTGATTGAATGTTTGTTTAGGACTTAGGAGGACTACGTTATTGATTGTTTATTTATCAACTGTGTTTTAACTTGTTTGTAACACTAGTGACTTATAAGCTGAGGTTGGATGATTTTGAGTGGAATGTGCCGAGTATTGGAGTAGTAGTTATTGATAGTAGTATTTTGGTCATGTGGAAACTATGTTTGACTGTTTCTGGAGACATGTGTTATTTCTAAAGCATTGACTTAGCAATTATTTTTTAGGAAAAATCCTGGAGAAGGAATAATGTAGAAGAATTAAAGCTTTATCTTCTGGTCTTAATGTTATCGTCTAGAGTCTTTCTTTTTTTGACAAAATTGAATACCTTTTGTGCCTTACCTAAAAACTTCTAACCCGTGCTAATTGTTTCTAGGGAGGTCTGAAATGGTAATGATGTTTAATATTATTTAAAGCAACGTATGGGGCACTATAGATACTTAAATTCTTTCTGTGAACAGAAATACAGGCTGCTGGTAGCTCCTATGGTACTTACTTCCGTGTTACAACCTTTGGAGAATCTCATGGTGGTGGTGTGGGCTGTGTGATTGATGGATGCCCTCCAAGACTTCCCCTCTCAGAAGCTGATATGCAAGTAGATCTTGACAGAAGGTGTTTACAAAGCCACTGTATTATTCTCTCTTGGGTTGTTTAAACCTTCTATTATCTGAGTGCATTCAAGAAGTATTTTCTATCTGGTATCAACGGTCCTGCTTATTAATAAATACTTAAAGTATTGGTTGTGATATCTGAAAGCTGTAAATTTCTATCAAAATGTTGCGTTTTGTTTGCAAAAGAATGAGTTAGTTTAGTGCATTAGGCTGATCATGAATATTTGATTTATTTGCATATAGACGTCCAGGTCAGAGCAGAATAACCACCCCAAGAAAGGAGACCGACACATGTAAAATAGCTTCAGGGATTGCTGATGGTCAGTCAAACCTTCGTTACACTAGAATCTTTTTTCTTGTCTTGCACATTCACTTTGATTGCTGGTCATTGTGATTTTAAAGTTGGCTGATGATTATCTGTTTATTGTAGGATTGACCACGGGATCTCCAATCAAGGTAGAAGTGCCCAATACAGACCAGAGAGGAAATGTAAGTACCTGAGCTCTTGTACCTGTTTTCTGCTCTAAGAGGTGGATGCTTGATATAAAGATTTGTCCATATAGCTCATTTTTTGTTATGGAAATTTTCCAGGACTACAGTGAGATGTCACAAGCTTACCGGCCATCTCATGCAGATGCAACTTATGATTTCAAGTATGGTGTTAGATCAGTACAGGTACTATCCTATTACATTTAGTTACACAGCCATGATATCATTTGTATCTTTGGATCAAAAATTTAATTGTTCTCTTACTAGCTTCATCCTTCATGAAATTCTGTTGCATCTTCTTCAAGATCAACCTTTTGGTTTATTTTAATGTTCTTTCGAAATCCAGGGTGGTGGTAGATCTTCTGCGAGAGAAACTATTGGTAGAGTTGCTGCTGGAGCTGTTGCCAAGAAGATTCTAAAGCAATATGCCGGAACTGAAGTAAGTTCTGCTATGGAAGATTAATTGTACACTTTTAAATGCTATTAATGATCATACTAAAAAATAAAAATAGCAACAATCAGTTGTGCACTGAATATCTGTTCCTATAAGTATACAACTATACACTCTCATACATCATTCTTTTTATGGAGCATTTGACACTTAAAGAGTGTGTGATTACTCTTTTGCTTCATCAATGCTTACAATTTGGTCTTTGTACTGAATGAGATGCTTTGGTGATACCTAATAGTGTTAACATAATCGTTAATCGTTATACTTAATAAAATCTTTGGGAACTCTTCTCTTTCATCATGGAAATCTTAGTTGGAGATCAGAAAGCATGGTTTATTAATAAAATAAACTATTGGTGGCTAGAAATTTCATTTACTATTTTCTCTTAAATTCGAGTATTTTTTGTTTTAGATATTGCTCACCCTGTAAACATGGCTAGTGGCTATGGATTTTCTGCGGCTTCCTGACTCTATTCCCTCATGCTTTCTGTTACAGATTCTTGCTTACGTCTCACAAGTGCATAATGTTGTCCTTCCTGAAAATTTGGTTGATCATGATACTGTGAACCTTGATCAGGTACATATAATATGATCTTCTTGTTTTGCACTTCATATTGTCATGGTAATGTCTCATGTATATTGCAGAAGTATTGACCAGTTATAGCAGTTAGATATTAGTGTTTTAAAAACTTGTTAATTACTGTGCATCATCCATGTTAAGCAGATAACCACTGCTTTGTTTTATCGCGATCTAGTAGCTGTTAAGTAACCACCATCTGATAAATGGAATCATTGTTATTATCTATAGTGTACGCATCCATACTTACGTGTAAGAGAAAAGGCAAGATGCTGGTCGTATTTTAACCTCAGTATCTAACGCGTGTGCAGAATTGAAATTTACACACTTAATCCATACTTCTGAATCCTCAAATTTCCTTTTCTTTTGGTCTTTAATTTTCTTGTACCATACTTTAACAGGTCTCTTTTCTTTTTCTATTTTGAGTGGCAATGCACACTTGCCCAGCCTTATGAAGGCAATAATATATATTTTTTTTCCAGATAGAGAGCAATATTGTAAGGTGCCCCGATCCTGAGTATGCTGAAAAAATGATTGCTGCTATTGATGCTGTTCGAGTGAGAGGTGACTCTGTCGGAGGGGTTGTTACCTGCATTGTTCGGAATGTCCCACGGGTAAATTTACCTGTTCTTTCTAGTTTATATCCCTATCTTAGGCTCTCAGCACCAACCCCCTGCAACCCACCTTTGGCTTTTGTAAATTGGGAAATTCTGTGGGGTAAAAAAGAGAAACATAATTATCAATTTGTAACATTTTAGGGACTTGGCTCTCCGGTCTTTGATAAACTTGAAGCAGAGTTGGCAAAAGCTGCTCTGTCATTACCTGCAACCAAGGGATTTGAGTTTGGAAGTGGATTTGCAGGTATAGAAGCACACATGGTTCTGATTTACTATTCTTATTTTGCCAACCCAATATTCATACTAAACTTCTAATCTCCTTTCAATGAAATATCAATTAGGTTCATTTATGACTGGAAGTGAGCACAATGATGAATTTTACATGGATGGGCATGGGCGAGTTAGAACAAAAACCAACAGATCTGGTGGAATTCAGGTATAAAGTATTTTTTTTCAGAAAGCTGGTATGGACAAGTATGCGATGGTTCTGTTCATCAATTTTAAATGTATTGTTATATCATGTATCATATCCATTTTCAGGGTGGGATATCAAATGGAGAAACCATCAACATGAGAATAGCTTTCAAGCCAACATCTACAATCTCCGTATGCTCTCCTCTCTTACCTCCAGCTCTCTTGTTTATGTCTTGTTTGCCTGTCGACTCAAACTTATCCAATATGAAATGAATTCTGATCCATTGAAGGTTATGCATCAGTTTCTGTTAGTATGAATTATACCCCCATGTTTTAGATGTAAGTGTACCAGTTAAAGGCTGCTGAATGCCTAATTTCTTTGTTTATTGTTCAGCTGTCTTGGATAAGGTTTGATAAAAACTAGCTAATATATGGGCCCTCATTATTTTTTATGCTTATTAGACAGCTGTCCATAGCTCATATAGTTCATTATGTTATAATCCATACAGCAGACATGTTTCTACCTGTAAAGACAGTTAATATGTAGTTGCCTTCTCGAGCATCATTCTGAGCTTATATAGACTACCATGGCTGAACCTACAAACAAAGGTTTATAGCTATAGCAGCCATGTTATGCCAAACATATGTAAACATTTTTTATATCTATGCAGAGGAAGCAGAATACCGTGACCAGAGACAAACATGATACTGAGCTCATTGCTCGAGGTCGTCATGATCCTTGTGTTGTTCCGCGAGGTATGACCCTGCCTTTTGTTCTTTTTTTTTTTTTTATGTTGAATTGCTTTTATCCTAATAAAACCTGACCATTTTAGCTACTTCCTTGGACTATTCCTCTATTTATATATACCACCAAATGCCCATTTTCAACCTGTCAGTATAATTTATTTCGCCCACATCAACTTCAAAAAATCTTTTATACCCATTTCATAATATGAGATCTAAATTCCCCTTCAAAGTGAGTATAAAAGAGTTTGTAAAATACTAATAATAATCAACAATTCATTTAAAATTAACATCAATTAACTAAATTATCATTAGTTATAATTGCATTATAGTAATTAGTGCTCCGTAATAATTTGACAACTAATAAATTTTTTATTTTTTTTTTGATCAGTCAAGACAACTAATAAATAATTATTTGTATTCTTTTAAATGATTTGATTTTCTTATTCAAATTCAACAATAATTAAATAATTATCATAATATTACACATAGATAATAAAAAATTAGTATCATTCATTATTAAATCCATCAATAACTAATAAAATTATCATTTATATTTAACCTTTTGTTGTTGTGGACCATTTGGGTGAAATAATTTTTTAACAGGGGTGGTAATATGGTATTTTTCATATTAAAATGGTAAGTTTTTTAAAGTTGAAAGTGGGTGTTTCAAGTTTTCTCCCATTTTACAGGGCCTTGTTTTCCAAAAAAAATCCAAATCATTGCAGCATTTTGCACTTTTGGCCAATTCTAGTAACACTGTCAATTTAGCTATGATTTGTTTTTAAGTCAAAATTAGCTGACATGTGTACTGCCACGAAGGACTAATAGATTTGTTTTTTAAAATCTAATTTGTATGCCATCTAAAATGAACCCAATTTAGACACGCAACTCATTAGGCCACTAATGTGCTCGATTCTTGCCATGCAGCTGTTCCGATGGTGGAAGCTGTGGTAGCGCTAGTGCTTGTCGATCAATTAATGGCACAATACGCACAGTGTATGCTTTTCCCGATTAATCCAGCCCTACAGGAACCCCTTGAACTGCCCCAAAACGAGCAAGCACAGATTCCCCTTTAGAGGTATAAACCTCTCTCATCGAGGCAATTTTTCGTAAAAAGTTATGGGTTGGGTGTATTTTAATCTGATAGTTGAGTCTCTGAATTATTAAAATAAATGAGTCAAGGCAAAAGTTCTTCGGATTCTTCTGTTGCTGTTGTACCAGATTTTGTCTGTGTTTGCTTCTATATTCTTCTAGCTGGATTGGGTTTTGTTTTTGAATTATTCACAATAAATTTGATTTTACTGTTAGTTGTTAAATTGTTATTCATATAATGGAGTATTGTACAGTTGATGTTTTTTATGTATGGTTTAGTTAGAATTTGCCATAATATATATTATTTGGAATTTTATTAACATTTTAAATGCTTATTATGTATTGATAATACAATCATTAAAATTATATATGTAACCTTAACATTTTTTTATTATTTTTTTCATTTTACGAATATTTGTCTACTAATGGGCACACTTCTAAAAGGAGAACAATTTCGAATAATAAAACATAGTTGTATCATGTACAATGATCCGTTGATTCTTTATCATAGGAGGGTAGCCTAAAGAAGGTAGGCAATTAACTTATATAAATTCGGAATTGTGTTTAGAATTATCGAGTCCTTGAAACTCGACAAATTTCTCTATCACAAATTGTTTTTAGAGAAGCACATATACTCAATCTTGAATTCTTGATGACACGTTCACTATGTAAAAGTGGTATTAGACTATGTTTGGGGTGGATAATTTAGATAGGAATTTTATATTAAGAAGTAAAACAGATTGTTTAATTCAAATTGTTGTAGACTAGAGAATGTGGTACCATTTTATACCCAAAAATGGGTTTTCTACCTAGCGACCACATAGTTCGGTTTGATTTGACTGAAAATACATAACAAACAACATACAAAATTGTAAATTGTGCACCCAACTTACACCCCTGCCAAACACACACTTATAATATAAAATACCGTTTTATATCAGATTTCATCCAACAACGATAAACAAAAGGAAAAGCCCCATCAATAATATCTCCACCACATATATATAGGCGTGTGTGTATATATATAAATAATTAACTACAAACAAATGAAGAACTTGAGTTGAGCCCAAATATTAAATGGTTGGCAGCCCACGGCCACCACCCTTTCACACACTAGGGGAAAAGTCAAAAAGAAGAAAGAGAGAGAGAGAGAACTAACAAGAATTGTTGAAAAAAAGACAGTTTCCCCATACATAGAGAAATTACAAATGCAGGGAATTACTCAATAGTTTGTTTGACCATCATAAGCGTGGTGGCTACCAAGAATCCACCACTTGTCCTTTTTCTTTTTCACACTTGTAGTTCCTACTAGTACTACTTCCCCTCAAAAAAAGTTTCTTCCCCCCATTGTTCCTTTTCTCTTCATGAATATTTCACTTTGTTCATACATCTTTACCTGCACAAAAAAAGATATAAATAAACATGTTTAAAAAGAGAAAAACCATCTTAATTTTTTACAAAAATGGTACACTTAATAAAGGATATTTAATTCTTGTCCCTCAGGCAAAGCAATTTTGCACCAAGAAACTAATTGATTCTTGCATTGCTAATGCTTTTATCTCTCATTAGAAACATTTCTCTAAGAAATTGATTACAAGAATAAGATATGTGTTGTATTGTATGAAAAGATGGACCAAATTAACATCCATCGTCATTTGACAAAACACTATACGAATTAGAAACCAGGTATATTTATGATTCAAGAGTAAAAAATCTATCCACTAGGACCCCTACCAATCCCAAATGACTAATATGCCCTTCATATCCTACAAGAATCAGTGTCGGTAGGCAGACAACAAGGTTACGCTTCTTATTCCTACATCACCCAATTGAGCTTTAAATTTTAGTATCTGAAAACCAGAACTGTTGCAACAACCGGGGGTTGTTGTTAGCTTCTCTGTTTCTTAAATAGGTAGAAAATGACAACACAGAGAGCCCAGGGGGACCATAAACAGACAACATTGATATCATCTTACCATTAAGATTCTTCACAAATTCTTGATGCATTTTTGACCCTCAAACATTATGTACCAATTATTAGTACCATAAAATGGGGCCTAGTTGACATTATCAACAGTCAAATTTCATTCAACATAAGTGATTCATTACTTGCTAATGAAATGGACCTTACCGTTTTCTCTTCTTTCTCCAAACGCACGGCCAGGCCTAGTTTGGGCGGTTTATATTTGATGGTTTTGACGTAGCCTGTTTCAGTGCAACAGTGGGAGCTATACGGCAACTCCTCCTCTGATGCTCGAGCACGAGTTGCTCAGCAAACCAATCGAGTCTCTCAGAATTGCTTTGTTCACCGATCCTCTTCCCTCCGAAGAGAACCGACTCAACGGTCTTCTGTTTCAGCATATCATCTGCTTTTCCAGTTAGCATTTTTACGTTGCTAGGCCGGGGATCGGTGTCGACATTTTCCCCACACCTACTGAAGCTGGATCCATTTGCCTGTTTGTGGAAGGTTATAATCAATCTTATCATTCAACAGAATACTCATATAACCATAGTATTAATAGCTAAATTTCAAGATTCTATCCACCACAGATTCCAGGCTAATTAATTAAATCATCCAACTCTATAACGAATCATATGCCTCATTGCTTCCATTTAATTCACCTATATATGGCACGAAGAGTTAGAATCATCACCCTGGATGTGCATGCACAAATTAAATGATCAACATGATTGAGAGTATAGTTAGGAAACAACAACAACGATTCACATTGTGTGATTTCGTGTATGATCCTGAGCACATTCCACATAGCTGTGTATACTATGATTTCGTGTAAGTTAATGGTGGGTGGGTAGGACCTACAAATGAAATACAAGATCTATGTGAAAAATAAGGAAATAAAACAAGCTTGACCAAGTCGTGGGTGATATACATGAATGGCAACTGAAGAGTGACCCTACTGCTCCATTCCAGCAAATATTTTGCATCAGAAAAGATGCACTCATGATGTTATAATCTTGATTGTTATGGAAAACTGCAATTTGCTGTTGAGCCACTCTCTTTACTAGCATCATACATTCCACTTATAGCCCATGCAATCGATTTTTTTGGTAGGCATGGAAAAAGGACTGTATAAATCAAAATCACCCCACCCCAACCCACCCTGTTTTTTTAGTATCTATATATGGTTATGAATGGGTGTGGGTAAAATGCGTACCCCACCCTACCAGGAGAGGGGTTTCAGAAAACAAACAAGATTGCAAGCTGTATACAGTCCAACACTATTCATTTTCCTAGTACTAATTTTAACAAGAAATGGTGCCAGGCCAGGATATCAACAGGGTGCTGTGAAAACTACATTTAACAGCTGACATACTTTGAAAATACAGTACCACAACCTACAAAACAGTGCAAGGGAAAACCATCTTTTAAAGAAATAACCACTTTTAAGGAAGGGTAAAAAAATCTTATTTATCCAGTTATAAACAACATCATAGAAAACAGTGAAGGGGAGCAAACATATTAAAGTCAGTTGTACAAAGAACAGCTGGGATTAATAAATATCATTATCACTGTCGCCACAGACGCGCAACAAAGAGTTACAGCAATCCATGTCAATTTCCAAATTAACACACTTGTCCTCTACTCCACTTCAAGTGTGTGTATTCAAAAGTTTATTAGCAGATATGGGATACTAATGTAAATGAAATCACCAGTATACCATATATTATACTACTACTCAAGTAGATACAGAATTAAATTTCATGGCCCAGAAAATCCACCTACACCACAGAATTTCCAAGAAAAGACTCTTAAACAGCATTAAAGAAAAGATTTCTGTTAAATGAGCACAGATAATGCAATTAATATTCACCTGAATTCGAACATAGTTACTACTCCGGCTCTCTCCAAACGCCATAGCCACCGCATGATCAACCATCTCCGCCGACCCCTCGCCGGAAATCCGAGCCAATGGTCTCGCCCAATCCTTGGCCGTCCATTTCTTCACCTGATCATAGTCAAAGCTTCCCTCCAGCAACTGCCCCCCTGCCCCAAGTGAAAGTACCAAAATATCCTCGACCCCCCTCACGGACGGAAACTCCTGTTTGTTATGCAGAACATGAGTTATCGCCGCCGCCGTCGGATTGTTCATCGTCAACCCACCGTCGACCCCGACACACCGGGTCAACCCGTCTACCGACTTCATGCAAACCGGGTTGAAAACACCCGGTTCAGCTGAGGTTGCTAAACATACCTCCCACAGATTGAAATCGAAGCTATCCGATTCTAAGGCGTCGGCTCTGGAGAACAAAAATGGTGCCGCACTGGATAAATCGTAGCACGGAATCAGAACCGGTTTTAACGTGTTTTTCAACGTTAATCTCCGCCCAGTTTTTTCATCCGTGAACGCCTCCTTCATTGTCTTTTCCAACCCGGCGGAGACGGAGTCACCGCGGGTTTTGCTGAAAACCCGGTTTAAGAAACTGTTTTTTCGAGAGCGGTAAAAGTTGTCGCCATCAGCAGCGAGGAATTTCCACGTGTCGTCAGCGTGAAAAATTGGGCGACTCTGATCGTTCGCGGCGAAAAGCATCGCCGTGAATATTCCTCCCATGCCGGTACCGGCTGCGACGTCGAAATAATCGGCTATTCTGGCGTCGGAATTTCCCGATTTGTTCTTCAACGCGGTTTCCAAATACGACAGCGCTTTGCCCGATGAAATGTTCTGCATCCCGCCTCCGTCGACGCTGAGGACACAGATTTTCCCCCTCTGGTTCTTCATCGCCGGAACTCCGATCTCATCGATGGCGATTACGCTATTTGTGGGCTCAGAAATTTGCTTGGGAATCCAAAGCTTGTGATCATCGTAACCGAACAAAAAGTTGCTCTCTAAAATGGAGAAAATCTCGTAGCTCAATTTATCGGTATCGATACTTGGCTCGTGCATTTCCCCCGTGGTGTGATCAATTAAATCGGCATGAATATCAAAACACGCCATTTGTGACCGACGTTTCTTCACATTATTATATACAACCGCTCTCTAAATTCGATCGTAGAACATAAAGAGCCTGAAATTGAACCAGAAAAATGGGGCTACAAATATCGTCGGGATTGCAAGCTTCTGAAAGTTGAGCAGGCGTCAAAAGATTATGAGGTATGGCCAACGAGAGAGGAGAGAGAAAGAGAGAGAGAGAGAGAGAGAGAGAGAGAGAGAGAGACGTGGTGGAGGGAGGCAAAAAACCAAAGCGGTTTTTTCTGCAGAGCATGTCTCTTCTCATTTTGGCTTTATAAAAGGATTTTAATTCCCTATATATTTTCATCTAAAAATTAAATCGAAATAAAAGTATCCAAGAAAGAAAATTCTTGTTTAAAATATTTTGGTTTAATTGATTTTTTTTTAACTTATGGAAATTGGGTTGTTTAAAATATATCCAATTTGAATTATGTTTATACATAATTTTCTAATAAAATAGATTTAGTCTCATACAAATTAATTTTATTGATTTAGTCTCAATTTTTCATATGTACAAAACACATTAAACATGTGTAAAATATTCGTGCAACAAAATTGAAATTGATGTCAACATAGAAAACTTAAAAGAAAAAAAAAACTGAAATTTCCTTTGCAAGTTTTTTTCTTTGTATTTTGATACATTCTTTAAAGGCAAATCAATTCAAGTATAAATTGACCGATTAACAAAATTTGGGCTATTGATTTGTGCATGGTCAAAATGGCCACGTGTCACTGCACATGGTATGCATAACCCAAATATTGAGGATATATATTTATGTTGAACTTTTGGCTTCATTACTACCGAAGAGGATCTATGGGAGGAAGCCCACCACCACCACCTCCTCCTTTAATTCAACTCGGATTGCCGCCGGCTCAGCCCTAATTTTGTCGGAGAAGGAGGCAGAAACCACTGGCATCGAGAAAATCAAGGTGGCTACGTTTCTCTGTAATTGATTCGTTTGCATTTTACACTGATTTTAAAATGATATTGAATTAGTGAAAAGTGATAAAATATATGTAAAAGAGATATATGAAAGAAAAAAAAATAATAAGAAAACGTCAAGGGTTATAATAAGAGATTAGGTGGCCTGCAAAGGAATTGGCGCAAGTATGCAAGGGGCCGCTCTTTAGATTAATGACACATGTAAAATAAAAAAATAATCAACGTATCAACTTAACTTTATTTACTGTTCATTCACTTTTTTTTAAATATTATAATAAATATAATTTTATAAAAAAAAAAAGTGAATAGACTTATATATATATATAGACCATAAAAATAATTACATTAAATGTAATATTGTAGATATTGTACGGGTGAAGTTTTTAAAGAACCGGTGTGAAAGTTAAGTTGGAACAGAGGGAGGGAGGGAGGGAGTATAAAATAGTGAAACATATAATGAAATATAAAAAAATAAGACATATGAATGAAACGTTTTTGAACGGGCAAGGGGATAGTTTGTGAGAATTTGTATAGTAAAATCAAAACCGTTTGGAGGGTGTGGATTGATTACCCGTGATTGGATAGTGTTACTGTAAATGACGCGTGGGGTAGTATATATGTAGTAAGATGGGATCCACTCAGACGCAATCGTCGGCAACATGATCAAAATGCACTAATCAATTCTTTAAATTATTGGTTTATTTTTCAAGTAATTTATTTTACTCCTCTTTTAAATATTTTCTTTTTATATGAAATTCAGATAAATTGTAAACTAGAACTTTTGTCCATGATCGATATTCATAAATAAATATACTCATATATATTGGCATGGTGTTTTAGTGTAGTAAATTTTGATTTTAATATGAAAATTATTTTAGAATAAAGTTTAACCTATTTTTTAGCATAACATCATCGACTTGAATTTCGTACTTCTTGTCCACCTATTATAGCTAAAAATGTACACACATTTATAAGCGATCTTTGGCATTGGGACAAAAATATTCCTAATTTTCAGCTTAGCACTCATGTACACTTAATTTGGTAGTAGATATTGTTGCTAGTCAGTAGTCAAAGATGTTCTTGTGTGGCTAAATTAAAGATTTTGTCAAACAAACAAACAAGAAATGTATGATTAATGTATTTAAGGTCTTCTTCATTAAATGTTCCAAAGAGTGTGAATTTAAGATAGAAAGTGCAATTGTTTATTAATTTGATTATTGCCTTTTAAATTAGTACATGCAAGTATGAATTACATTTGTTAAATTAATCATTCTTATGAGGCACTTTACCTTTTAAACTTAATGACTAAGTATTTTATAGTCAACTTAGGTAGAAAGTCTTTCGAACCGAAGTGGTTTTGGTTGATCGTGGGCTAACCTTTGAGGTGGGCAATTAGAGTTGTCGAGATGATGCTGACGAGCAACCTTCAAACAATTGACAATTGATTGGTCTTTGTTGACTTTGAAGTATCACATCTCTATTCGTCGGTGTCCGTATGATTATGATAAAAAGGTTGGACTTCTGTATAACTTGAACAAAATTAAAGGCTTGAACTTTATTTATGAAGATTGAATACAATACTCTCTTGAATTAAGACAAAAACATCCTTATCCCAATTATATTTAATATGAAGACACTAGAAAATAGAAATAATGGTAGGAGGAGTTGAGACTTTGGTAGTGGATTGATTGCATCAGGTCGTGGTGAAAATGACTTTGCAAATTAAACGTGGCTAAGGCTATTATTATACCTAAATCTTCACCCACCCACCCAACCTTCCTAACTATTTATATGTAAGTTTAGTATTTTTCACATTATTTAAAAGTTAGGTATAGTATTAATATATTATTATTATTCGAGAATGATTTTTACACACCGATTTGATTAATAATAAAATCACGTTTCATCAACAAGTTTTAATTATATCTTGAACTTGTTTAAGTTTTATTTTGGAAAATGATGTATAAATTTATTTATTATTTTTATCCAATCAAACGGGTTAAAAAAAAAAAGAAAAAAAAAGAGCCAATTATGGCAGGCCAAGAAAAGGGCCCAGCAGTATCCCAAGATTTATGGGACAAAGAATATATACAAAGATTTAAAGGTGACAAATTTGGCGCTCATTATGTCATTATGACTAAATTGGTCAAACACAATTGCACTTTATGGTCAAAATTTTAAACTTGAGTTGAGTTTATTGGATAATTTTATTCACTTATTTTAGAACAAGTGAAATTTACTACTGCACATCAATTTTCGAATTAGTTAAAAAAAAATCCAACTGTAATTTTTTCTTTTTTGACAAGAACTGTGATTTATTCTTTAAGTCTTGTCCACAGTATTAAAATACTGCTCACTTACTTTTTTTACTGTAAACATTAGTGGAAATTATTTAAAGTCATCATAGTTAATCATATGTTTAACAAGTTCAACTTAGAAATACATAATTAATTTTATTATTTTTTCACCTTTATTATACATTAGTAGCTTATCAAATTTCATTATTCTGACTTTGTTGTTCAATTTTATTATTTTCATTTAAAATTTTAAAATAATATTATTTACACTGTTTTATCTTTATTTTTCAAGCCTCACTTATTTTTAAAATTTTCATTTACTTTATATATCAACAATGATTTTATTTATAAGAAAATTCTACAATACTTTATATATCTACTTAATATATAAACTGATGTATTATTTATTAAAACGGAATGTGCACTACAAACTACTCCCTCCGTCCTTATATAAGTTTCCCCTTTCTTTTTGTTGTTTTGATTAAGAAATATGATTAAATAATAGATATAGTACAAGTGATGTGATGGTGAGAGAGAAAATAATACTCCCTCCGTTTTTTAATAAGTGTCACTTTGGCTTTTTAACTAATTTTAAAATAAGTGTCATTCTGAGTTTTTTTATTTAATTTTGACTATTTTACCCTTATTCATTTACCATATATATTGTTCATAAATAAATTCCATAAACATTGTTTATACCAAAATTAATTTGGTTTATGAATACTAGCTACATTCTTGACCACATTCTTTATCAAACAAAACTTCTATATCAAAATTAACTATAATTAATGAAGGGTAATATGGACCACACTTTATAATCTTAATTTGTTGAAAAATGTCAAAATGACACTTATTAAAAAATGGAGGGAGTAGATGAGAGTGAGATGAGATGTGATAAAATAATAGATAAAATGTAAGTGATGTGATTGAGAGAGAGAAAATCATATGCTAAAAATGGAAAAAAATGAAATGGAAAACTTATTGTGGAACATTTATAAAAGGAAAGTGGGAAACTTATAGAGGGACGGAGGGAGTATAATGGAGTGAGTATTTTATATGGTTTAAAAATGCATTACAATTAATAAAGTGTATGCAATCACTTCATTTTATAATTGCTCCCCCACAATAAACTTATGATGAGCTGCTACCCTCCTATTGTTGTTTAGGTCAATTTTTTAATTACTTATAGGCGTAAGCTTCTACCTCTCAATCCAATTTTATGATATACTACTTTAATGGTTAATTATTAGTATTAAATATTTCCAATACCTTGAAAGTAGTTCATTTATTTTTTACACATGTATTAAATGAGTAGTAAATTATTAAAATAAAAAAAAGGTGGAGAGATATAAAAAAAATAATAAGTACTCCATCAAAATATATAAAAAAAGAAAAGGAGAGAAAAAAAGTAAAATGAATATAGTAAAAAAAATAAAAAATTTAAGTGAAACGTTCAAAAGATAAAATAGTTTACTTTTGAATGTACGAGGAAGTATAATTTAATTACTCTAATTATTTATTTTGAAAATATGTTTCCAATAGTATAAACCACATACACACACAGTGATGAATTATACTCTAATTATTTATTTTGAAAATATGTTTCCAATAGTATAAACCACATACACACACAGTGATGTCATTTCAACGGCCAACACCACATTGCAATAATAACATTATAGAAATTGGCCCCTCAAAAAAAAAAAAAAAATTTTTTTTTATAGAAATTGGAATGTGAGCATAAAGGAAACCTATCATATACTCCCTTCATTAATTTATTTTAGTATTCTGGTACACAATTAAACAATGTTTAAATATATTTTTTTCACAGTTTTTTTCCCATACTTAAGTTGAAGAGTAAGTGAGTAACTAAAAAAACAAAGGTATAAAAAAACGTGGGGAATATTCAAAGTGTATCTAATGCTTATAAAAGGGTAGCACTTTCATTAGTTCACTTGTAGGAGCGTAAAAACTCAAGTCTCAAAACTCTATCGTACATAACATTAAATAAATATTTTTATTTTATTTATAATTAAAGTATATTTATATATAATTAACATATTAGGAGGATAAAATTGTAAAAAATATGTGATCATGATTAAAATTGTTAACTTCGAACTCAAGTTCGAGAACTACTCCAGTAACTCAAGCTCGATTCCATTAAATTTGAATCGATTTTAAATTTTACTTAAATCGAACATGAATAACTCATGGGTCGACTCAACTCACTCGCGACTGTTTATAATTAGAAGTATTTTTTGCTCTACATTATGTTGGCAACCTGGTTAAATGGAGTGGGTGAATTATTTCTTGCCATAAATCCAAAATGAATCCTTGCCTTTTCGTTAAAGAAAAAAAAACAGAAGAAAATATCTTGTTTTGTTGTTAACTGTACTACACATAAAATAATTGCAGGGCAGAAGGACTCTTCTCTTCCCAGATTTTTGGAGAAAATTCAACTTTATTAGTGTGCAGTTTGATGAATTTCCATCCCCTGATTGCGTATTCTCCCCATCATTCAACAACATACAACCCTCCATCACTGCAAAGATTTCATCACCACCACATGTATGATCGCAACTTAAACATTTTCTCGAATTACAATTTGAATTCTTTGTTCTGAATCGTTCTATCTTTCAATAGTGCCCTGTTTGGCCGTGGCTTCACTTTTCCTCGCCAAAAGCAATCACATGTTTGGGAAATTTCTAAATCAAAGAGGAAGAAATTCCTCACTGTGAGCTTGAAGAATGGGCCTGTGAAAGTTTCAAAGAAAAAGGGCAGCATTGCTGGTGCAGTTGCCCTAATTATTGGCACGAGTATTGGCTCAGGGATCCTTGCTCTTCCAAAGAAAACTTCCCCTGCGGTAACTTTCCTGCTTTTTTTGTACACAGAGTTTAGGGTTTTGTGTATTTTGGGGGATATGAAAAACATTCGATTGTAACCTGATAATGATTTGGATTATCCATTGACTCTTTTCAATGTCTGATTGCTCTTGTTAGAGACAGATTCTCATGGTATATAGGAGTATAATATATGTAGAGCTGAAAATCAAACCAAGCTAGTATCGATTCGAGATCATTAGTTAAAAGTTCATTTGAGCTCGTTTCGACATATATATCAAGCTTGAACATATATTTATATTTGGTACAATATGAAGCTCTCAATGAGTAAAGAAAAAAATAGTGTAAAAATGTCAAACGGCTCGATTATAGCTCGTTCGAGCTTGACTCGTTTATTATCAAACAATAATTTTAAAGTTCAATAATATTTCAAACAAGCTTGAACTATATATATGAAGTGTACTTTTTTATAGGTTTGTTTATTATCTGCACAACTGTTGAACACACTTCATTTGCTAGATAATTTTTCATTTTGTTTTGTAGGGATTAGTTCCAAGTTCAATAACAATAACAATATGTTGGGCATTTTTGTTAATTGAGGCTCTTTTGCTGGTCGAGATTAACGTTGGTCTGCAAAGGAAGAAGAAAACGAAAGTAGACGATAATGAATTAAAGGTGATGTCTATAAGAACCATGGCTCAAGAGACACTAGGAGAATGGGGTGGAGCTTTAGCCACTGTGACGTATGTGTTCTTAGGTTACACTTCTGTCATAGCTTATTGTTCCAAATCGGGGGAGATCCTTCATCATTTAACCGATATTCCAGAATCAATTTCGGGATTTTTCTTCACGCTCTTCTTCACCGTTCTAGTCTCTGTAGGAGGAACTCGAGGCACTGATCAAGTGAACCAATGGCTAACTGCTTCCATGATAGGTAGTTGTTGGTATGATTCTAAGCAAACTTATACATTAAGTAATAGTTTTCAAGTTTGAATGAAACAGGTTTACTTGTATCAATTGAGGTTCTTGCTGTTGTGTTCGGAGGGTGGTCGGGATTTGAGGGCGAGGGTGACTGGAATAAAGTTCCGGAAACTCTTCCAATAATGATATTTGCTTTGGTTTATCATGATATAGCCCCAGGTGGATATCACTCGAATTCTTGCTTCTTTATCATCGTCATCATAAACATTTGTGCTGATTCTTGGATGTTTTTGTCATTTCAGTTGTATGTGCTTATCTAGAAGGGGATCTTGCACGTATACGTGCATCAATTTTACTTGGCAGTATCGTGCCATTATTAGTATTGCTCGTTTGGGAGGCAATAGCGCTAGGCCTCTCCAACCAGGCCGACCAAGTTTCTGATCCTGTCGAATTGCTTTTAAGGTCCATAAATTTGTGAGTTTTAACATTTAGGAATCAGAAAGTTTAACTGATGGTTTATTTAATTAATTTACAGAGTAAACTGGGGTGGAGTCCCGTTTATGGTCGAGGCGTTCTCACTTATGGCTGTTGGAACATCACTAATTGGCACTCTTTTAGGTTTCTCAGAGTTCTTTAAGGAGCAACTTAATAATATGTCCTCTGATTTCCCATCTGCACAAGTTTTTCAGGTGACCTATTTGAGTTGTTGCTAATATGCAACTAAGAAGGACAATCTAGCTAATTGAATTGAACTGAGTTAATATTCTTTGTAGAAATCAAAGCTGCTATACTTGATCAATAGTTGGTGGGAGAAGAACAAGACGAGCATCACAGCATCAGCTATGGTTATCGTTCCTTCCCTCGTCGTCTCAACAACAATACCAGATGCATTTTCTGCTGCAACAGATTTTGCGGTAATGAAACTTGGTTAAGTACCTCGTATTGATTTAGAATTTTGTTGATTGGTACTGATGAGTTGAAAGTTGAACAGGGGGGGTACTGCATGACCATGCTGTATGGAGTTCTTCCTCCGGCAATGGCGTGGGCCGTAAATAAGAAGGAAGAAGAAGGGCAAGAAACTAGCGTAACAGGGCCTGCTCTTGTTGGTGTAGGATTATTTGCTAGTGGGATTGTGGTGGAACAGATTTTTCATGATTTCTCTCCCTTGCTCCCTTAATTACACATATTTTAAGCCGTTTGTAACTAATTATTTTAGCTATTTTTAGTTTTATACAATAATTATCCTTAGTACCTCATTGATGCTGCCTTGTGTCATATAGCTATTATATTCTTTTTGTGAATCAATCTAAGATGACAAAGATTTGCTTGAACAAATCAACACACATTCTTTCTAAAGTGTTAAAACTTTATGTTCAAATTATATATCGTCTCAGCGTGAGACAATGTCGCGCAAAACTTCTTCAATTGAGATTAGGGTTTACAAGACCTTCCGTTGTTCAACTCTAACTGGATCAACTTCAGAATATCATAAACCTGCAGTAAACATACAGATCAATATCAATTACTCAGTTATATTAATTTCATGATCATATTTAATCGAACCCAATTAACATGGTTAAATTATAATTTATAACTATATATACTTGTCATTATTGTTCACATATAAATAAATTACCTCAAAGTATCCTGACAAAACTGTTGCATTTCGATTGAGTAGGGCATATATCCTCTCAAGCAAGTAGAGAAGGGAATCCACTTGATCCCCAAGTGCATCAACCTGCAGATACAAGATTTGTTAGTTTCTTTTTATGATTACGCCCCGTAGCTCTGAAACGTGAACTCTTCTTAAGATCTGTAAACCGTAATACTTTGTATGATGAACAGTATTATCAAGTTCAGCATAAGAAGTACCTCAGTTTCAGCTAATCTTAGGTTGTGACATCTTGAAATGAAAGCCTTCTTATATATCAACTTCCTCGTTCTGATCAAAGACATAGGTTGCATTAGTCCATCAACTTTACGCTTCAACATCTCCACCCTGGATTAAGATACAATACAAATCAAATCACCATTGATAACTCGTGCAAATTGATGATGACATAACGAATCAAGTACCTCAAGGTTTTCGTCTCCAGACTCTGAAGCAGCATGTGCTCAACATTGTTGAACAGTCTCTGGGATTCCACGATGATTGCCAAAACGTTATCAGTTTCTTGATCATCATCATTGCTGTTTTCGTGTTCAATAAAATCATCGGAGACCTCAAGAGTCTGTTCCAACTCGACTAACAACTCCTTGCTTGTATACAGCTGCTGCAGAGCCCTTTCAAGCTTCTCACTCACTGAACTGAAGGTACTTTCGTCGTCTGTTATCAACCATTCGATGGCATCACGCTCGTCCAACTCCTCGCAGTTTAAGATTATTAAGCTATTACTTTCACTGTGTTCTTTTATAATGGAGCTTGCTTTCAGCATCAGATCTTCCTCTGCTTCGAAACATCTTAGCAGAGAATCGAGCTTTTCAATCAAACTTTCGTCTCCATCTGTTTCCTTTTTCCTCGAGCGAGGCGTGCCTTCTCGAGAATTATCACCGTGCAATCTCCTAGAACGAGGGGTGCGTTCTTGAAAACTGACATGTTTTACTAATCTTGATTCCGCCTTATCTTTCATGGCCTCGACAACAACAAACTGATGAACACTTTCCCTAATGGAACTCTCCATTTCACAAGCAACCATTTCTGATTTGTGTGTAAATATCTCGTTCCATTGCTTAAACGTTTCTGACAAGAAGACGACGAACAGATCCTCCCTTATCGTACTTTCCAAGTAAGTTGAACTTTGCAATTCATCAACGCTTGTATGATCATCAGTAGACTTGCTATCAACCTTCATTAGTCCCTCGTCGTCGTCCTTACAATACAAAACAGGGCTAACATCTTGCATCATACTATGAAAAAGAAGCATGTAAATGTCTTCCAACATGGAAATCTGAAGACACAACCCATCTCTTTCTTCTTCTTCTTGTTCTTGTTTAGACGTATCAGCTGTAGTTTTCGTGTCGTTAAGACAACACGTTTCATCTGCAAATAACTGGTGATTCCTTTCCTTAAAACTGTCCAACCTTGTGATAGCATCTTGTATTCTTCTTTTCTGTCTATTTCTGTCCTTCTCTTTCTTGACCATAGACGATCTCTCCTTTTTCAACCACGTGTCCTGCTCGCGTTGTTTACATATAATCGACTCGTGATTCTTTATCATCTTCGCCACAAGGTGGCTTCCATTAACTTCAGAATCATCCTCAAGCAGACTCTCTGTGCAACTAAAATCGAGAAAAGGAAAGTCTTTCTCACGCGCAGCGTCTCTACCAATGGAATCTTTCAGCTCATAAAACAAGGCTCTCATTTCATCCATGAACTGAAGCCAATTATCCTTCAAAAGGCCAACTTTCTTCTTCACTCCAACATCAAAGTTTCGAGGCAGATCGTTCATGAAGCCTTTCACCAAAATCGACTCTATATCTTTCTCAATACCCCACCTCCATTGTTTCTCCAATGGGAGCCCCTCACCACTCTGCATCTTCCAAAACGCAAGATCCAGAGTCTCTTTCAAAATGTCAATGTCTGAACTCATCCGCTTAATCAACACATTTTGATTAAGCCTCGATAACTCACTCCCTGGCTTCACGTGATCAAATTTATCAACACCATCTTCATTCAAAACTATACCCCCACTCCTTTCCTTATCCAAGAAATCAAAGCTGATATTCGGGCTAGAAATACGAGCCCTTCTCGTCCTTCTTTCCGAAACCAAGATTTTCCTCTCGTCCTCTAGTTTCTGCTTTATGTTCAGCATCTGCTGATCAACCGAACTTTTCAATTTGGATATATCACCATCTGTACTCCCATCATAAAATCCTTGGCTCTTCATTCGCCCCGGTTCTATCTTCCCATGCAAATAAACTAACTCTCCATCTTTCTGATCAAGTGCCTGCCACAGCTTGGCCTCATTCTCTAACCTCTCTGCCAATTCGCCATCTTTCGCAACGATCAGTTGCTTCATATCTTGGATTCGCCCCTTGAGCCACTGCCTGATTTCCATCAAGTCAGAGAGAATATCATTGCCGCCACCTTCTAGAATGTCGGTCTCCTCTTGAATAATATTCAGACCACCCTCCACTAGTATTGCTGCAAGTTTGTAAAAGAGTGTTCTTTCATGTAAGAACTCAATAGGCCCATCTTTGAACTGCAACTTTTCATGAGTTTTATCCATTGCAGATCTCAATATTCTCATTACTATAGAATCTGATCTTGATCTGCATTCGATTTGACCGAATAAATCTTCCATGATAACAACAAATTCAGAGTACTAATTTAGTCTGTTTTTTTTACACCAATACTGCCACTTCCATTCATCCCATGCAGATATTAAACAAATCTATTTGATCTATTTCAAACGTATATTGACTTGATTTAATTCAATTTGACCAAACATAAGAATTTTTCTCCAGATGCTATAATAAAACAACCCTGAAATGATGGAGAATAATTGGAGGAACAATTCTAAGCTAGAAAGATCCGAAGATTCACGTGAAATGATTAAAATCACACATCTTATTTCCAATACAATTCTTAACAGCAACGCACGAGTCTACAATCTTTCTCGAAATAACAGTTTCTTCTTTCGTCAGAA
Source organism: Galeopsis tetrahit (assembly GCA_963675135.1). NCBI lineage: Eukaryota > Viridiplantae > Streptophyta > Magnoliopsida > Lamiales > Lamiaceae > Galeopsis > Galeopsis tetrahit. The sequence goes on along the minus strand of OY776134.1, from coordinate 62,799,520 downwards.
CGGAACTGGAACAGAAACCGAACACATAAACACGAACAAAAACAGGAGCAAAGTATTAGATTAGAAAAATAGGAGGGTGAAAAGGGTATGAGATTACGTGTGTCAGCTTAGTGCTTCATTAGGTGACTTATTGACATGTCATGTTAAAAAAAATCAACACGAGAGTGGAATTAGTGGGTGAAAAGGGTGTCGTAATAAAACTTATGTTTCAATCAATGTTGATTTACTTTTTATTTTATAAATAATGAGAATTCTTTCTTATTTATCTGATAGTAAGTTTTTAATAATTATTTAACTCAATTATAAATTCATTTTTGTTGATTTACTTTTTATTTTACAGAAAATAAGAAACTCAAAGAGATAGAATGAAACTTTGTACTCTGGTTTTTTTTTTAACAATTGTACTCTGTTTTTCAATTCTTGGTTTCATATTGAATTTGTATAATAATTGAAGATATAAACTTATTTCAATTCATTTCCCTATTTATAATTATTGGAGCATAATTTGTGGTGAAGATTAATTGTAAAGAATTTTCTAAAATTATGCATTCAAGAAAATTTCATAAACTTATTTTTCATTATAAATATTTTTCTATTAAGATCATTATTGCAGATTTTTTAAAATGTTAGTCAAATAATTGGGCATTCTAAATTAATTCTATCTCATGAGTTTCTCATTTCCTAATTATCTATAAAATAAAAATAAAACAGCAACATGATTGATTGAATCACGTTCTAGAAGATGAATCAGAATTCCTTCTGGCCTATTATAAATATAATGTAAATATTAGTAATTTTTGCACATGTTTATTCTTGCTTCTGCGTTTGTTTCATTAGTTCTGGAAGGAGTGAACAAAGGTGACCAAATAGATAAAACTGGGTGACAAAATTGATATTATCCCTTTAATTTCTTATTTTCAAGCATAAAAAATAATATTATCCTTATTTATTCTAAATTATAATTTTATATTGTTAAGTAAATAAAAAAAGAAAGTTAGTATTAAATTTCACCTTATTATCATTTAAAAAAATTAAGCATAATTGCCAAAATATTTTCATTTGTTTGTCGGATTTGTGGGAAGTGAGAGATTTTAGGCATACCTATTGTTCCCCTCTCTTCAATGGTTCTTAACGTATCTCTTACAACAAACTTTCAAAATTGAGGAAAGAAACATAAAAACCTTTTTTTTTTTGTTTCAAGAGAGAGAGAGAGAAACTTTTTATCTTTTAACATTCCTGCAAAAGATGTAGGGAAATGTGGGAATGAAAGAAAGAAGAAAGGGGTTGTGTGAATGAGAAAATGTGGCTATCAAATTCAAAGGGGAGTAATTTGGGAAGAAAAGGTGGTGGGAGAAACGGCCTTGTTGCAGTAGCCATAGATAAGGATAAAGGAAGCCAACATGCACTCAAATGGGCCACAGAGAATCTCATCACCAAAGGCCAAACCATCATTCTCATTCACGTCGTCCATAAGTCAACCCCAGCTCCATGTACGTACCAACGACTTCTCCTTCGTCCTTCCTTTTTTCTCGTTTTCGTGCCTTTAGACGAAACCCCAAACTTGTTTATGGTGTGTCTATAAAACAAATGTATTTGATAATATGTTGATGCAGTTAGCAACAACTACCAGATCTATGATTTCAGCGGGCCTTCAAATGGGCGGAAGAGAGTACTTGAGAAGCATACGAAAGAGTTGTTCCTCACCTACCATTGCTTCTGTACTCGAAAAGAAGTAAGATGAATATGATCCTTATAATAATAATAATAATAATAATAATAATTCAATTCAAACAACTTACATTCTATTCTTTTTCATGATCAGATCCCTTGCTTTGATGTGGTGTTAGAGGATACAGACATAGCAAAGGCCATAACAGAATATGTTGCTCATGCTGCAATCGAAAACCTAGTCCTTGGGGGCTCCCGTGGTGGCTTTATCAAGTGAAGCTTCACTCCTTTCTATACATAGTACCTGCATAAATCTAATTTTTCAACTAGTTTTTTAATGAATGGTTCTTGTTTGTTTGTTGAAAGATTGAAGATGGTGGATGTGCCTATGAGTGTATCAAAAACAGCACCTGATTTCTGTAGTGTGTATGTGATATCGAAAACAAAGATCTCTTCTGTGAAGAATGCTTCTCGTGCAGCGCCATTTGAGTCTCCTCTCTTGGCTCGAATTCAGCAGACTAAAGCCAATTCCTCGCCTGCAGATGCACTTCTCAGGGCAACAACACCAAGTATGAGATACTCTTACAATTTGAGTATCATAAAAACATACAAGAGTATCAAGTTTCATACAAGTTTTTGTTTTCCAAACTCGTGTGATTTATGATGCTTTCTTGTCGAGCAGGGGGAGAAAGAACACCACCAAAGACAACAGTGGATGACTCTGATTTATTCAAGTTAGTCCATCACTGTAATGAATAATGTCTTCACCTAATTTCAGACAAAAGATAAAGTGATGAAAACACTAGTAAAATTAGGCCTCTTACCATTTAAAAATGCTGCACAGGTCTCCATTTTCAAGAGGAAGAGGGTTCAATGGGAGGATGTATGCTGAACTCTCAGACGCTGATACTGATATATCATCGGAGAGGGGAAGCACGGATCGTATCCCTGGTGTGCTCTTTGACAGCACAAATTCTAGTCGAACCCAACCAGTTTCAACCAGCTCGGAGAGTAGCTTCGGCTCAACGCACTCGAGGACAATGGGGAGTAGTGAATCCAGTTGTTTTACTGATTTTTCATCCTCATCATTTGAAAGTCAGGTAAGGAAATATTTCTTTTTTTGTTCTAATGTAACATAATTTTTTATTGATGTTTTAGAATTGAACACCTGTTGGGACAACATAATATATGTAATAGCAGGATGATGTGGAAGCTGAAATGAGAAGGCTGAAGCTTGAGTTGCAGAGGACAATGGGTATTTACAGCTCAGCATGTAAGGAAGCTGACTCTGCAAAACAAAAGGTAAGGATCAAATGACCATCTGATTTCATTTTGTGTCATTTCTCTATAATCAAGAATCAGAAAGTCATATTAACTATTGTTTGTTTAAGACAGGCCGTGGAGCTCAAACGGTGGCGTATTGAAGAAGAACGAAGACTTCAAGAGGCTCAACTTGCTGAGGAATCAGCGCGATTGACAGCAGAACAAGAGAGAGCTAAGTTTAGAGCAGCCATGGAAAATGCTCAGGCAGCTCTAAGGATAGCAGAAAACGATTCCCAAAAAAGATTAAGTGTTGAAATGAAATCCCTTCAAGAGTCTGATGAGAAGGGAAAGGCAATGTGCAGATCACCGGTGAATTATAGACGATACACCATTGAACAAATCGAAGAAGCAACACAGTATTTCACTAAATCTCTTAAAGTTGGTGAAGGCGGATATGGTCCTGTATATAAGTGTTTCCTCGACCATACAGAAGTGGCCGTGAAGGTCTTGCGCCCTGATGCTGCCCAAGGAAGATCACAATTTCAGCAAGAGGTAAAAGACAGAAATATTACCAATTCAAATATATGATTTCGAGAAAGATTTATACCTACTTAATCTGTGAATTCAGGTTCAAATCCTGAGTAGCATGAGACATCCCAATATGGTCCTACTCCTTGGAGCATGTCCCGAATATGGTTGTTTAGTCTACGAGTACATGTCTAACGGAAGCCTAGAAGACTGTCTCTTCAGAAAAGGGAACACACGAGCTCTCTCATGGCAACTTCGGTTCAGAATAGCTGCAGAGATCGCCACAGGCCTAAATTTTCTTCACCAGATGAAGCCAGAGCCACTAGTCCATCGTGACCTAAAGCCGGGAAACATTCTACTTGATCAAAACTACGTGAGCAAGATAAGTGATGTGGGATTAGCAAGGCTCGTCCCTCCCAATGTAGCAGATGATGTGACACAGTACTTAATGACATCAACAGCTGGAACTTTCTGCTACATAGATCCTGAATATCAACAAACGGGAATGCTTGGGGTGAAATCGGATGTTTATTCTTTTGGGGTCGTTCTTCTGCAAATAATAACAGCTAAACCACCAATGGGGTTGACTCACTCTATATCTCAGGCGATTGAAAAGGATAGACTGGTGGAAATGTTGGATCCTGATGTACCTGATTGGCCTATTGAAGAAGCTACCGTTTTTGCAAATCTGGCTCTCCAATGCGCTGAGCTAAGGCGGAAAGACAGGCCTGATCTTGGGAAGATCGTCTTGCCAGAGCTTAATCGGTTGAGGGAGTTTGGAGACAAAAGGATGAGACAGTTTCTGGTGGGTTGATCAACATTTTACAGCTCTTCTCCAGATAACCAGGATAGTACCTGAGAACACATAAGATTTCCAACTTTTTCGTACATAAATTATAGCTGGATATAAGGAAGTTCATCACTCTACAGTACGTTTTGTTAGTTATAAAGTAGAAGTGTAACTATCTGGATGTATTCTGGAAACACAGCATGATGTAAGAACTTCTGAGATTGACTTAAACCTAATGTTCTTTATCTCTGGTAGTGCCTACCAGTGCACTCTACTAAATCTTCACTTGCCCTTTTTTGCTTCTCTCAAGAGATTATGTAATCTGCATACAATGTCATTTTTACAATCTGCAACCTCTGTCCCACTATTTTGACAAACACAAACAAACTGCAAAAGCCATCTATTTGTCCAAACAAACTCATCTGGACAATAGGAGAACATAGATCGCCTTAAACATCATCATGTTACAAAATAAACAAGGTACATTGTCACAAGTTACCGGTAAAACTAAAAGGGGAAAACAAAAAACAGTTATTTGAATCCAAGTTCACATCAGCTAGCAGTGCCGATAAAAGTGAAAAATGGAACTACAATTGTTCTTTGGAATGTTTACTTCTTTCAGAAATTATCTTCTCCTTGAGAGCATCCCAAAAGGCAGGGATTGCGATATCATCAGGAACCTCCTTGAAAGATGGTAGGTAATTCACATCCACAATGACATGGTCACCGGTGCCTTCTTGAACCTGGTATTCACGAATTAGGAGACAATATAAGAAATTCACATTATACTACCTAATTTAGAGCTATTCAGCTAATGTTTATATGATAGTTCTGTTATCTAGTATTTCAGGACATTCTTTTATGTTCTATCTGGAAAAGCTAATACTTTCATTCAGAGACAAAATCGGAAAATTTAATATTAAAATATTAAAGGATTCCAAAAATTACTCACAACAACATCAAACCCGAAAATAGTAAGGTTGAGCGTTCTTCTAAGCCAATCTGCAGCACTTTTGACAAGCTCAAAATCAATCACATGACCATCAGCATTGAGTTGTTCTTTAGCTACAGGCAGAGATTTTAGGCTGCAAAATGAAGATTTTCAAATAAGACCAAATGAGTATTACTTATGTGAATGAAAGCTCAGGAAAACGGAATGTAGAATGAATACCTGTCAAAGTGCAAGGGCTTTAGTCCCTTCTCTGCAAATAAGTTCATTAAGGAATCTGCATTGGGAATAGATTTCTTCACTGCATGAAACATCTTGCCACCCAAGGCATAGAATTTGTAAAGCAAAGAGGAATGATCAACATATTCCTGCAGATAATTTTGTTTTAACGGTTAATTTTCCAAGGGAAGCCAATATAAAAAATCAGAAGATAACCCAGTATATGAACAAAAACTAAGCCATTCCCAGAAGATAAGGGCCATATTATGATACAAGTACTTCAAAATTGCATAGTTTAAGGTTCAGTAGCACCAAAGACACACACCTCAGTATCAATAAGGGCACACCAACATTGTTTGCAACTTTATTGTTAACAGATAAAACCTACTTTGCAGCAATTTTATTTATAAATGAATAAGTATATGGAAACAGGTAACCCTTTTTTTCACCGACCGAACATTAAATAGTACATGGCGTCCTAACCTAACATCAGAACACAAGCAAAGAACCTGTGAAACAATTTATGCAAAGTCTCTGACCTGCACAACTGCTGGAAGAGGAACATTGAGATCCTTGTAATGATCTACTTTAAAAACAATTGCCTGCAACCAAATATTTTCAAAGCTTTATTAGAAAGTGAATCTCAGTAAACTTATTTTGGGTGATCACTTATGTTTGAAACATCATTCTCTCTTCTGTCTTGTTTGCAAAGCAAATCTGTACTTGTTCCTATTGCTAAATAATCGCTACTGCCTGTGTACCATAATTATATTGAGTTCTCCCTTTGTTCAAAGAGAAAATTGAGAATTAAAAATTAATCGACACTACGGAATTACTTCAATTCAGAACTAATTACAAACCTGTACCAGCTGAATTTTAAAAGAGGGTGTAAACAAACTACTGGAGAAGAATGACCAAAATAACTTGGACTAAATGGCTCCAAAGGCAATGACTATGATCGATTTTAGGGCAGGTTCCCAATGCAAAGAACAGCATCAAAGTTAAAATTGGGAAAAAAATAGTAAAGAAGGGGAATGGGAAAAGCCAAGTGAGAGAATGAAACAATCACACTGAAATAATTGATTTAAAAGCGATAAATAATACAGCTTATCCTTTAGACTTTAGTTTCTGAAAGGTTGGAAACTAAAACTTTCAAAAGAGCTGACATGAATTCAGATATTATCAAAATGAGCATACCATACTATGAGCATCAGATACACCGCATGCAACTTGAGGTTTCACTATATTTGGTAAAGTCATCTTTGCTTCTGCTAGCCTTTTGTCCAAATTGGGCTCATCAAAGCTATCAAGCTGCATTTTAACATTCAACACTAACTTAAATGTTTATAAAGATTTACAAAATATAAGAAGACACCATAATTATTTTGTTGTTTCACCATAAGAAATATTTCATTTTTGACCCCTTCGGCTCTCTTTAAAATTGGATAAAAGAGCCAATTGTGAGGTATTTAGATTTTGAATTCTGAAATCCAAAATATTTTAAATAGTATCCCACTTATGGAGAACTTTCATCGAAAACAACTCCCGAGGAATCAGGGTAGATAATAAACTAAGTGTTTACATAATGTCTGAAGTTCTATTCTGAAGTGGCAGGATCATAATGTAAAATGCAATTTGTGATGATTGACCTTGACAAAATGAGGAGCCCTGATTTTACAACGGCCTTCGATGTTGACAGTTTCCAAGCCAATTAGGATCTGCTGTATCTTCAGTCTATCTAATATAGGGAATATGTTGTTAAATGGATCAATTACACAGCAATCCACCTGACTCTTGATATACCTGTGAAGCGACAATAGATTTCAGATCAAAGCATCTGGTTATATTAGAGGAGATATTTCCAATAAAGATGTCTGTTATCTTCTTCGAGTGCATTTTTCAAGACTAACAATAACCTATACTGCTATAGCAGATTAAACACCATGTCCAAACACAATCATAAGTTCCCAAGAATTACACATTCAACATCCATAGGACTAAATAACAAAATGATGATGATGAAGTAGACAGTTCAGTTTTACCCTTGCAAATCCTGCAGATTTCTTGTAAAGGTAACTCGATCACTGAACTCTGAAGGACTACTCATGTCAACGGCCAAAATCTCATCAGTTGCCTTATGAAGAACTGCATCAACTAGTTGCAACTGAGATGATAAGGGAAGCTCATAGTTAAGGGGCAAAAAGATCAATCCATTTTGCGTTGGACACAGAGGAAAGGCACCTCTCTGCAAAATGTAAGGTGAAGTCAGAATCCGGTTCTGGTAAGGATAAAAAATTCATGAATTTAGACAAACACAAAAACATAGAAAACAATAGTAGCAGTACACTCAACGAGCCATAAGGTTTATAATGCATGTGAGACGCTAAATACAGTTATGAATGTGATTAAGACTTAAGAGAACATACACGCATACACTATTCATCACTCCCACAATATCTGCTACATTAATCCAGAAATAATTACCTTCGCAAAATCTTCTTCACGAGAAGGCTTCATTACATAGCCCACTGTCAAGGTGTCTTTACCCATTGCCTATGACAAAGAAACACTAATAGAATAAACATATGATGATCGAGTGCAAGAACAAATAACATGGTACACCTGTTGTATCATGAATCACACAAACCCCGAATTAGTTTTAGTAAACAGCATATAGAAGAAAACCAGGTCCAAACAAGTGTTGAAGCTTCATCCAGTATTAATCTAGATCTTAAAGCTTTGGCCTTTTGGTAAAAGGATGTAGTATGCTCCTTTAGATAAACCTCATGTCAGGGTTAAAAGCAATTACAGATGAATTCAATTACAATTTACCTAGCAGCTATGAAACTCCAAATCCTACTACACTGGAAGGCAGAGTTTATACCATATTATAAAGGAACAATCACAAATACCTCTCTATTCATATTGCAGATCAGCAAAGGTAGTTCTTCAAGTTTGTGTATAGATACAGTTGGCATCCCAATTGCAACAGCATAGTCAGCATCTGTGATGAAAGGACAACTCATTTTAGCAGAGAACAAATCTTCTACAGCTTGATGAAGTCAAGATTTCCCAAACCGACATCCTAAACAAATAGCATTACAAAGAGAATAAATAATCTTAGAAAGTCAAAAATACTTTCAGAGATTTTGAATGTGGTAAGCCTACCATTGGAAGGTTTTCTGTCAGCAGATCCTGTGGAAGAAAGTGAAGCATATAAGATGGTTAAGCATGACTCTTCAACAACAGAGATGGTTACATACATATAGTTATTTCTTTCTATAAATTCAACAAACCTAGAATGACATCAACCTTCTATTTCCTTTTTTGCATAGCAAATTCCTTATCAATAGGAAACTAAATGCAGCATTAACAAAGAAATTGAGTTTAACAATCGTCTTCTATTAATTAACCTCAAATCTATCATAACTCAATACGTCTTAAAACAGGGTCATGCTCTCAAATGAAAATATGAATTATAATATGGATTAGTTTTTCCTTTTCCTTTGAATAGGATAACCAACTAGTAAAGCTTACCAACTATAACCTTCAACCAGTCAGAACCATTCTCTTTCTGACAGAGGTCATCTCTGCAACAGGAAACTACATGAATAAACTTTCCTCCTTTTCCCTCCCAAAACCGAGCAACCTTACTTGATATATCATCCTCCGGTGACAAGCAGAAGATACTACATAAGTAGGTAGTGGCCACCTCTTGAAGAAGACACTCCTGTAGCAATCAGAAACAACTTTACAATCCCATTCACCAAATCATATTATAGCAATAGTATTTAAAGGAATAATATTTCAGAAAAAAATTCACCTTGGGACTTGAAAGACCCCGTTCATGAGATATGCCCTGCAAATTACCTTGGATTGTCAAACCTAATAAATATCATAATAAAATAATAAAATTTGGGGGGTGGGGGGTGGGTGGAATGATCATAAAAATTTGTTAGCTATATAATATATGAAAGGAAAGCTGCAACTTTCCTATAGCAAAGCCAACAAATGTGAACGCGAATAAAAAAATTACGAACTCTTTCTTCAACTCTTTATGCAGTGAACTATAAACAATTCAAAAACTAAATGTCCACCATTTCAAGATTAAAATCCAACGATGATTACCCGATAGTGCAGGAAACTGCATCAAACTCAGCTTCAGTCAAGGCTAGTACTTACGATTTTAAGATCTAACAAAATCTAATGTTTAAATCTCACTTTAACCTAATGAAGTTTTTTCCTGTTTTCATAATTGAGAGAATGAAAATCAAAGGTACTAATTTGAATGGTACAACATGAAGTACAATTAGCTCAACATACAAGAAAAAAGGACTTCCAGCTCTTTTTTTTTTTTTTTGCTTCAGAAGAATCAACCAATATGCTCCTCGTTGCATGTGATTTGGGGTCTCAAAATTAAAGAAGTGCTTGGTTCAAAATTCTTAAATAGGCATGTGCATGAGGTAATTGTGGTGATTAATGAGCATAAAAAAGGGTCAATTCACATTCGTACACATTGTACAGGGAAATGCGTCTCAAAATAAGTTAATCATTACCTAGTTTTGATTAACTACATCATCTCCTATAATCGATACTCCTTAACCATTCCTCTATTCCTCAATCAACAATCATTTCGTCTCCACCTATACCAGAATTAGAGTCAAATCACTAACAATGTAATCATAACTCTCATTGTAAATCGTCGAAGAATTTGAATAGGCGCCCCTAAGATCTCAATTATTCTTATTACCATTACCAAATGTCATACTCCCTACAAAATAATTCATAATTTTCAAAATCTAGACATTACTACCAGTTGATCATTACATATCAAAGCTTACTACTCCAATAACAAAGCAATTTAATGGACAAATCAAACTCGGAGCCAGTACCTCAAAATCCCAGACACTGAACGAATGCACGCGCAACAAGCAATTCGAAACACGGAATAATAATGAAAGGTTAACCACAAAACTACAGCGATGCTGACTAAAAAAAGGAGGGAAGAATATTACAATTGGGATTTTGGAGTAACGCAGTTTGCGAAGCAGAAAATCAGCGCTGGAGTGAAGAACGATTTCTCCATTCTGATTATCAAACAGTACGGACGAGTCCAGCAGAATCCCTCTCACTCCACCCATTTTCTCTTTTTTCAGATTGTGTATCCTCGCGCGATCATGCAGAGGAATTTATCTCACAACACAGACGCCGCGTTCTTCTCAAGCAGAAGAAGTTGGTGTCGATGGTGTACAGATGTAATTTTATTTCCGTTTCTTTTTTTTTTTTGGTTTACACTCCCACTGTATTCTTATTTCCTTTTTAAAATATAAATAAATAAATAATCTTTTTTACCTTTTTTTTTTCATTTTAGTCCTCTAAAATTTTTGGTCTACACACCATCACTGTAAATAATTTTCGTTGACCTTCAATTTAGTCAATTATATTTACAAAATTTCAAAATCGCGACCTTTTGTTTTCTTGATATGACACTTTTTAATTGTTGCAATTTTCTATATGGCTCAGCCATGTAATAATTCCGACTGAATTTTTAGACCAAACAAAAAATTTAAAAGCATATATTTTGTGCGCCAACTGTATCGGGCAATTTAAACACATTTTAAAATAGTATCAATTGGTTTAACAGTTATTTTCACTTAATAACACTACTTCTATGCACATTATGTTAGAATTCCAATTTAAATGGATTTGCCCTCACACATTGTTTTGTTTAAAAAAGTGTGGATACTGTCAATTTAAAAAAATATACAATATAAGTATTTATTCAATCATAAGGGTATTATTCAAAATTAATTATTAATCTTTTTTCAAATAGGATTTTTTGAGAAAAAATAATTTAGACACTTTTTATTTTATTTTATCAAGAGGTTTATATTAAGGGTCTGACTATATGCACCTCCATTTCGGTTTGATACACTCCCCCTTTCAGTTTTATTAATAAAATAATAGGTAAAAAACCTAAAATACCCTTCATTAAATATAGACCATACTAGATGCACCCCACCTCATTTCTTTCACCTTCCCCTAACACACAACTTCCGGTCACCGGCGACACCATTTCCGGCGACCATCAACTCAAAAAAAAAATAGAAATGGTCGACCATATACTCCAAAAAATCACAATTTTTTTTCAACTTTCGACCAACCAGTGTCGACCATATACACTCTCGTCGACAACGATTTGTCGACGGGAATGTATATGGTCGAAACGGTTGGTCGAAAATTAAAAAAAAACAATTTTTTTTAAAATTCGATTATGTAAGGTCGATCAAATACACTCTCGTCGACAACAATTTGTCGACGAAGGAGTATGTAATCGACCTTATACGGTCGAAAATTGAAAAAAAAAAAAAAAAAACTAGGGTTTTCTGCAAAAATGCAGAAAACCCTAACATTGGGAAAGGGGGAAAACCTGGTGGGGGTGGGGTACGGGGCGACGGGCTCGTCGACGAGAGAGAGAGGAGGAGGGGACGGCCGCGGCGGCAGCGCGCGGCCAAGATCTGTTCTTTTTTTTTTTTTTTTTTACAGGCGGTGGGGGTTGGGGGAAGGCGACGGGCTTGGCGAGCGAGGGAGGGAGGGCGGGGGGGGGCGACGGGCTCGGCGAGGGAGGGGACGGCCGCGGCGGCCGCGCGCGGCCAAGATCTCCTTTTTTTTTTTTTTTTTTTTTACAGGGGGTGGGGGGGGCGACGGGCTCGGCGAGGGAGGGAGGGGCTGGCGTCGCCGGCGACGGGTGGTGGAGGGGCAGGTCGCCGGCGGTGGTGGTGAGGGGTGGGGGAGAAGATGAAAGAAGAAATGGAGGAGGAAGAAAGATGGAGGATTTGGAGGGTGTGGGTAGTAAAAGGATTTTAATGAAGGAGGGGTATTTATGACATTTGAGGGGAGGTGTGACCTAAAATTCGGGGAGTGTATAAATCGGGGGAGTGATGGGGGAGTGCATCAAACTGAAATGGAGGTGCATATAGTCAGACCCTTATATTAATTTTGATTTTACCCAAATTCAAGATGGGCTTCACTACAGTTTGGGTTCAGTGTTTGGGGCCCAAGACATTAATGTCACATGTTTTTATATAGCCTCTCTGTAAAGTCAACGTGGGCATATGTGTAAACAAAAAAACTAAGTTTATAGAAGGGTTAATTGCACCAAATCCACTCGTTTTAAGATGTTTCACCAAATTTATCTGTGGTTTGAAAATTGTTCAAAATTGACATGTGATTTATTAAGTGAATGTATTCCTTTAAAAAAAAAATGAATTAACGATTTTACTTTTTCACCTACCTTTTTAAATATTGAATTTTTAAAACTATATGGTAAGATTTCACGTGAAATTAAAAAATATATAAAACTAGTAACTCCGTTTTTTGAAAAAAAGAGAGAATTTGATGTATTAATCCTCTCCAGTTCTACAATAACTTTTACATATAGGTGAACACACATATTAAAAAAAATTATATAAAAGTTGATATGTTAGTGAGCCTAAAAGTAATGATATTTTATGTAAAATTGTAGATATTATGAGGGTGTAATTTATATAAGTTTTCAATTTTAAATACGTAAAAGTTATTGTGAAGCACAAAAAATAAAATGTGAAAATTATTGTGAACTGATAGAGTAAATTATAAGAAAACTCGGTACAATTTTTAAACCACAAGATAATACTGTATCATGCAACAAAAGGGAGCGTGGGGCAATTAATCCATTTATAAAAAGTTATCCACCACCAAATTTGGCATGAGTTAGGCAAAAGGGCTACAATTAAATATCAGGGACCATATCACAAAATTTCTATAAATCTAACTTAATATGCCATTTTACAAGTACATATTTTCATTAATCGCGTTATCAATTTTCGTATGATAATTAAAATAGCAGTTGTTAATTACTTAATTATAGTACAAAAAATGATTTTATATACTACAAGATATTAATTATGGAACACAAAATATTTATTTTATATTAGATTGAAAAGTCGTTGTATATATGCGTTTGAAAGCGTATACGATAATTTAAGCGGAAGAGATGAGGAAATTTAGGCTAAAAGAGAGCTTTACTGTTGATAAAGCGAGAGAATTAGGCAACTATTTTTGTTTTGGGTATAAAGATGTAATTTTCGGAAGTAAAGTTGCATAATAATAATAAGCGTGTTTTACAAGTGTTAAGTTGCAATTAGTGCAAAAGCAAGCCAATTTTATAAAAAATCCAAAACCCAAGCCAGAAAAGGGAAGCCCATTGAAAGTTGGTTATATAAACCACTCTCTCTCTCTCTACCTTTCTCTCTCTTGATCTATCCCTTTTCCCATTATTATTAAAAAGAAAGGGGGGAAAAAGACACAATCCTTGCCCTTTTTTCTGCCTTGGCATCTAATTCATTATTGTAATGGGTTGTTCTTTTGTTGCCCCTCGATTGAAAAGCTTCGGTTCTAGGTAAATTTTGCAATTCTTTTGTCTCCTTGATAATTAAATGTGCTTTGGAGTTTCTGGGTTAGATACATTCTCCTTTGACTATGTTCATTGCATTTTATCTGCACCCATTAATGTTTTTTTGTACATTTTTGGGATTATGTTTTTTTAATTTTGGCGGCTTCTTTTTTGTCCTCTGTACAGATTGATGGTTCAAGTTTAGAATTCGTGACGTGACGTGGGGGAAACCACATTCGTTAATTTATGATAATTTACGACGATTGCTGGTATTAAGTTTTATGGTTCATCTGAGTGGTTATTAGAGAATTGTGAGTACTGGTATGGGAGGTATGGGGACCCCTACGTGGAGAAGGTTTGTATCCCCTTGTTGGAGTTCGAAAGAGGAGGGGGAAAACAGTAGAGAAGGTGAGAATATTGGCCGCCTCGACGGATTGTGGTGGTACAAAGATCATGGATCACATGTTAATGGGGAATTTTCTATGGCAATTATTCAAGCCAATATAGTAATAGAAGATCATAGCCAGCTTGAATCAGGACCCTTGAGTTTCTCTGAGTCAGGCCCCCATGGTACATTTGTTGGAATTTACGACGGCCATGGTGGTCCGGAAACTTCAAGGTTTATAAGAGATCGCCTTTTTCGCAATATTAAGAGTATGTTTAAATGAACCTTGTTCATATTTTATATTCATTTTTGAATTATGATTGTCCTGCTTTGGAGCTTCACTTAGTTCCGTACATGGTTCAAGTGGATATGTTGCACATGTTATTCTCGGAGCACATATTTGTGTAGGAACATTAGTTCAGAATCAAACAATTATAGGAGTGAGAGAATCTAGAGTCAGAGTTTAGATACTGGAATACTGCATGATTAAGAGTTTTTTTACATGGAAGATGCTTAATGATTTAAATAGTTGTGCAAAGATTATTCCGTAATATAATATTGGAAATTATATTGCCTTTTTTCTTTATAAGGGAATAATTTGCATTGAGGATAATGTTCTGAACTACTAGTTGAGATGGATGCTGACATTTTCACATTGGTTGTACTTGTATCAGTCCATAAGCGTCTGAAAAGCAAGTTTTTATATTGATTAAGTTCCGCGTAAGCTAAGTTCATTCAATGAAACCTTTGATCGTTCTTTTTTTTAATTAATTATTATTGATAAGCTCCTGCGTAAGCTAAGTTCATTAAATGGAAACTTTGACTGCTCATTTTCTAATTTGAGAGTGTTATCTCCTCATGCTTAACAGTTACATGTGCGAGGAGGACACGTGACGTGCGTACTATCTGTTGAAGTAATGATCTTGTCTTAATAAAACAATTTGAATGTCGGTTATGGTTAGGATGACATGTGGCGTAACATGCTTAATTGCTAAGAAGAAGCGATATCACATGCCTCGTTGATTTTATATTTGAGGCATCTTGAAATCAGATGACGATTCATATCAATTGTAAATAGATTCACTTTGATATTTAGTATTAATGCCTATGTTTACTCACTGGACAGCTGTTCGTTATGCAGAATTTACGTCAGAGAATGAGGAAATGTCGGCTGATGTAATAAAAAATGCATATTTGGCAACAGAGGAAGAATTTCTTTCCATGGTAAAAAAGCAATGGGAAATCAAACCGCAAATGGCTTCCGTGGGATCTTGTTGTTTGGTTGGCGTTATATGCAATGGACTGTTGTACATTGCGAATGCCGGAGATTCTAGGGTGGTTTTGGGGAGATTAAGTTTGATTGATAAAGAGGTCAAAGCTGTTCAATTATCATCTGAACATAATGCAAATTTGGAATCTGTTCGACAGGAGTTGCATTCGTTGCATCCTGATGATCCTCAGATTGTTGTTCTGAAGCACAATGTTTGGCGTGTAAAGGGTATCATTCAGGTGAGTTTAAACCTAACTGCCAAAACATAACTGCTACTTTCCATGTGTTGAGACAAGATTTACAGCCCATTTGGCTAAACTTTTTTTTAAACTTCTTTACAAGTTCTAACCTCTTATCAGTTGTTTCAAGAGCTTATAAGAGGTAATTTTTAAGTGGCTTATAAGTTGTTATCAGTTGTTTCAAGAGCTTATAAGAGGTAATTTTTAAGTGGCTTATAAGTTGTTAAAGTGTTTGGCTAATAAAACTTATAAGTTACTATTTGATAATTTGTGAGAAATATTTTTAATTTCAATATAAATAATTACTCACTTCGTCTTTGAATTGATTTCCCATTTGCCAAAACACCATCTTTTATTAATTAGATTTCCCATACCAAAAAAGTCAGTAAAGTTCTCCACCCTTTCTAACTACCTCTTCGAACATCTCTAAATTGCATCTCATGTGACTTTACTCGCAATAATTACACATAAAAGCTTTTTTTTTTTTCTCATTCTCTTCAATTGACTAAAACATCTCATAATGGTACTCTCTCTCCTTTAATACTACAAACAAGTTCACCACTAAATACCGTGCCGAAGTCAAATGGGAAGTCAATTCAAAGATGGAGAGAGTATTTTATTTTTTGATATTAAGGTGGTTGGGATAGGTGGGATGACTTTTTTTTTTTGTTAATTTTTTTAAATCTTTTATTTAAGAATAGCATAAAAGATTTAGAAAAATGAGTTGGGGTGTTGGGTACTTTTTTTTAAGCTCATAAGCTGTTAAAATCATTTTAACACTTTTTGAGAGTTTATAAACTTCCAAACATCTTATAAGGTGTTTTAAGGAGCTTGCAGGCTCAGCCAAATACCCTCTTACTCCAGTAGAGAAGAAATTTTCATAACCTAAGCGAATAGAGAAGGAATAATAATATTAATAATGGCTTTTTAGGTATCCCATTTTCTGTTTGGGAGAATTGCTTCTGATCCACTACGTGTAAGTGGGTGGATCCCATCATGCCGAATCGCCTCATTTCGTGTCAATCATACAATCAATATGGGTGGACGTGTCGTCCATTTACCATGGTTGACATAAAATGGAAGACAACACGAGTGGTTGTAAGGTTGACACGAAATGGAGGTCAGTTAAAAAAACAGTGGAGAGGGCATTATTGTAATCCTCTTTGTCTCCTCAAAAGGAAGTGAGTTACAAGAGGGTAGAAAAGTTTAGACTCTTAAGCTAAAAGTGGGAGGGTTTGGTACAAAGTGCCTAACACAATGGTTTTGTTACCATAGTGGCTAAAAAGCCATGATTTCACCTTTTTTTCTTTGTTTTCAACAGATGGCCAACCCATTCTAAACGTCTAGTTTATGGTAAGTGTTAATGTTGAAAATTTGGTGACCTCTGTAGCTAGTTTAATAAAAACTAATCACATCCGAGTAATAATAAATGCCCATAATTTTAGTTGTGACGAGCATGACTATCTCTGGATTGCGTTTCTGATACAGAATTAATTCCATCTCAGGTTTCAAGATCACTTGGCGATGCTTACTTGAAAAGAAACGAATTTAATAGACCGCCTTTGTTGCCTAAATTCAGAGTGCCAACAGCATTCCATAAACCAATCCTTTTGGCAGAACCATCGATAGTCGTTCAGGAACTCCATTCTCAAGATCTATTTCTCATATTTGCTTCTGATGGCTTATGGGAGCACATCAGCAATCAGGAGGCAGTTGACCTTGTCAACTCCTCGCCACGTAATGTAAGATTTCTATGAAAATTGTCATAAGTAAAAAAAAAATTGTAAGATTTTTATCTTGGAAATTAACTTATTTATGATTGTTAACTCCTTGAATATTCTTTTCATGGGGTTGATCTCTCCCTTGCAGGGAATTGCAAGAAAACTTGTGAAAGCTGCATTGCACGAAGCAGCGAAGAAACGAGAAATGAGATATTCAGACCTGAAGAAAATCGACGGTGGAGTGAGAAGACATTTCCATGATGACATCACGGTTATAGTTCTCTTCCTAGACTCCAATTTAATTAGTAGCAGTTCGTTTCATGGGCCGATAGTTTCATTAAAAAGTAGTGGATTTTCTTAGTCGGGGCACCACTACTTAGTATAGCTTCCTATAACGTCCAAGGGACCCGCTCTGGATCTCCGTTGGACTCACACTCTGATCAATGAGAAAGGGAAAGACATGCAAGAATGTGCACCGTAAGTTGTTATATGGCATCTCAAGAAGCTCGATATAACGTTGATGACTATGCCAGGAAGATGCATATGGCGGCTTCAAGATTTTGGCTTACTGGCATATGAAACCGAGGATAGTGATGATATATTCTACTGTAATAATTAAGGTTTAAGCAAACAGGTTTTTGGTTCCTTTTTTCTTCAATGATGATCATCCAGATATCAAGTGACTGAAAGGTCTGGTTATAAGAATAGGCCTCTCTAACATCATGGTGTGGCTTTTTGTCGACTGTATTCAAGACCAAAACAAACGACTTCTGCATAAGTCTGTAATTGGCACCTGGGTCGAGCTTTTGATAGTTTGAATTAAACTTGAGTTTAATTTATTGAATTTATTTGTGCCTCACTGGTTTAATAAAAATAAATTGTTCACATTTTTACTAAATTCTATATTTTTCTCCATAGAACGTCTAATTTTATTATGCCCACTTCTTAGTCTACATTTGAGGAATGTTGCTTTGGCTCACTCAAGTTAAATAATGTCAAATTTTAAAAAATTGATAAGTTAATTTTAGTAGGCCTGAGAAAACATGTTATAATTAAATTTTATCTAGTAGGAGTTTTTTTTTTTTCCAATACCAACACAACTCATGTATAATGTGAATTAAGAATAATCAAGCTTAGGGTGTGAAGGTAAATTCAATATAGAAGAATAGACATACACATCAAACTTTATATCAATGGAATAAACAGAAACCTGTGTATACTTTTCTTACAGGTAATAAAAGAACTACCGGTCTTCCTATGTATACAAAAACAGATAAATGTGCAGCTGCTAAATTATGCAAGAAAGACATAATAAACCAGACTCTTTATGAACAATTGCAGTTAATAAAAGTAATATCTACCAAAACTATCACGGTAACTATAGGAACCGATAAATGAGCATCTAGACCGTCTTTATGTCCAAGCAAATCATTACCCGAGGATGTCGTTTAGAAATTAAGCTGAAGAATCTCCATAAAGGATGACTTGTGTCTCAGCTATATATGACGATGTGATGGTCGATGTCACTACACCATCACTCTCCATATCTTTCTCAAGTAAACAACCAATGACCACACGGAAAGCCAAGCTGAAAAATAGAGTAAAACTACCCCAGAAGAAGCAAGGGCTCCTGACCCTACAAGACTGCAGCAAAAGAAAGTCGAGACCAAGGAAGTTGCATCAGAATCATAAGTGTGATTTCCAAAAGGCATAATAGCCACACACACAAAGAGGTACTTGGTTATTTTGGCCAATTCTTTTAAAATGGTCAATTTAGCCAAGATTCGACAAATTTAAATCAATTTTACTCACTTCATCAGGATGGTTTTGAAAATGCTACACAAGGTATGTACATCCAATATAGCATCCACTATCATACCAAAGTATAGTTTTATGAATAGACTATAGATACTGCACCCTATGTATTTTGCCAGGTGTGGCATTTACAACTACAAGATGGGTCTTGGTGTTTTAGATGAATATAAAGGGATCCTTAAAATCAGGCCTACGTGTCTTTCATGTCAATACACATTTCAGCCAATTTTGAGTGCAAAATAGCACCCAATTAATCAAATCATATCTAATTAGTTAATGCAAAAAGAATTAGCCAAAATAGCAAAATTTCGCTGAGTGCTGGATTTTTTTTTTTTTTTTTTTGGCTATTAGGCCTTTCTAGAACCTCAATGTGCTGAAATTACATTAAAAAAAGATGAGAGAAAACCTTTCATCTCTGGCAGCCAGAAGGATAATTAATGCAGTCATCTGTGCAGCAGTTTTCCATTTCCCCAAATTGTTAACTGCAACAGCCTGAGAATGAAGGGTGGGGGAAGAGTTTTTATTGGATCAGCTAATGGAATCAACAAATTTTCCAGGTTAGGCAACACATATATAATTGGAAATTATGTGTTGAGATTTGAACCTCTAAAAGCTTTCTGTCCCGAGAAGCAGCCCATTCCCTGACTGCAGACATGGTTATCTGCAAGGAGATAATTTAGACAGACATATAAAGCACATACAAGTAAATAAACAAAAATAAGCAATTTCAAAAAGTATAGATTATTCAAGGGAGCATAGAAACTGAGTTCAACTAAGCATTTTGCACTGACAATAAAAGATCAAGCCACACAATATTACACGTTATTTGCAAAGAAAACAGTAAGACCAACCAAAATGTTATTAATATAGGGATCATCATTATACCATGTAAATACTATTTTGAGTAAAAAGATGAAACCATGCAATCACATGTTATAAGTTCTCAAAATCCAAAAAAAAAAAAAAAAAATTAGAAACAGTGCAATTTAGAAACTTATTATACATTCCACTACTCCTAAGAGTGGAGCACATGTTGCACTACAGCCAGCTAAAAATCTCTACTAACATTTGTTCTACTTTCAATTATTCACACTTGCAAGCAATATCTTCCTTCTCTTAACACAAAATGCCTGCAAACTGAGGAGTCGGGCTCATGGGTTGCATTTAACCAATAGTGATACCAAAGTAAGTCTCGTTCATTCCCTGGGTTGACTTTTTGTTAAAGCTAGATAAAATAGTAAACCACTCTATCCAATCTGGAGCCTTCACTAACAAAGAGGAACACAAGGCTGAAAAGTAATGTTAACTAACACATGCAAACAAAATCAAGACCTTCACATCACTTGTAAAAAGAAGCATATATCATCCTAGTTACTTTTGCTGGCATCTAACCAAATTGATCTAAGAAATTACGTGAACCACTGGCTAGACAGAATTATTCAATTAGGTAGACAATAGGTGTTTAGCAAATTAAAAGGCAAATTCATGAGGAAGGTTAGTCTCACTTCAATATACAGACATTTTAATAAATGAGTGAAGCAGATAGGCGATGCCACAGCACAACCCAGACAAGGACACGGTATAATTCTGTGCACGAATGCTTAGCAGTTCTGCTATATATTCCAAAAGGTTTGAACATTAGATTGTGCTTCATCAACTTGAAAATATTGTAAGCACTCAAGTAATCAGTTGGTGAAAAATACTTAAAATCTTACCTCTCTACAAATTATTGTAGTTGCAGGCAAAGTCAATAGCCAAGGTGCTTGACCAAACATACCAGCATCAAAGGGTTTGGTACACAACAAGATCAAGGTGGTAGCTACCATAAGCTGCATAAAAATAATGTTTTTAAGCTTCTAAAAAGAAAGAAAAAATAAATTATTTGGTGTCAGTTCCTCCCTCATAAGAGGGTCCACCCCCTGAAGTTCATCAGAGAGAACCCTAGAATTCAAGGTTTGGGCTTGCACTCAACCCTATATCAACCTAAAATACTAAAACCTTTCCTTAAAATGGGCACCTTAAAGAATACTTTATATTGTGTGTGCGTGCACATTATTAGCATACTAGGAGACCAAAAATCCATTTGAAAGATTATACTCATGCAAATAGATCGAGTCTGTCAAAAAAGCCATCGTTAATGATACCTTATCAGCCACTGGATCTAAAAATGCACCAAATGGAGTACCCAGTTTCATCTGTTACACCAAAACTGTAGTATGTAAGTCAGGAAATAAAGAAAACAAATATTTCCAAGAAATTTGATGGTTGAAAAGCAGCACCTTTCGAGCAAGGTATCCATCAAGCCAATCTGTAGTGGCAGCTGCAATGAATATTCCAACTGTAGCCCCTGGACCCCACCAGTTCTCAACATAAAAGGCTAGTGAAACAAATATTAACAAAGTCAATTTCTTGCACTCTGAAACTTTAAACATAGAAATAGCCAAAACCAAATATGCTGAGCAGGAAATCATATCTAATTTAGAATAGATGCAACTGCAAAGAAGCTAAATCCATCATAATAGATGCATTGATCTGTCCTCATGTAAAACTACAAAGAACTTTACACATGAGAAGATTTGGGTGCACTTCTTACTTTTCTAGCAATAAAATTATCTACAAACTTAACCAAAACAAGAAAATAGAAGTGTAGAACACCTTTTGGCAGTCAAATTTCATATCAAGGTGCAAACTACTTAAACATTAACGTACAAGATCATCCAATTTGCCCATTGTCCGATGCATTTTAAACCAAATTAAGCAAAAAAAGAAAATAAATATAAAATCAAATACATACTGCATACGAGGAACGGAATGGCGGCAACGCGGCCCATTGTCAAGATCGTGGGCAATGTAAGCAATTTAGTCGATTCCACTGGTTGTCTCACACCGTGGCTTTGCGGCGGTGGCACATCAGATTGGGTTCGTTGGCTCTCGACCCTACCATTGACAGCGGCCCCCATTTGAGTTCCGAGATTATTTTTCGTGTTGCGATTGGAATTACCGGTTTTCCCTTTCTTCGTAGAATCGGATGTGTAGAAGCAATAATCTCCGCCGTAATTGCGGCGATGGAAGAAATTGGACGTGATATTAACGTGCGCGGGGGGTTCGAACGGGGTTATCCTACACCACCAGCCGGCAAAATTCCTGATTGGCAGAATTGTTCTCGAATCGACGGTGGCGGTAACGGAGGCGACGGAGGCGGAAGGGGAGAAACTGCTGAAAATTTTGTAGGGTTTATGGGCGTGGAGAATGGTTAAATTTGTGAGTTTGAGGGCGCCGGGCATGGTAGGAGGGTGGTGGTTATAGGTTAAATTGCGCACGGGGCTCAGGTTAGCGAGGGATGCTTATTTTAGCAGCGGTGTACAGGTGGAGAAGGAGATTTGCCAATTAAAGTGTCCGTCTTTCTTTGCCTTCCGGATGTAAAATATCTACCAACTTACGATTTAGTCCACAAACTTTTGCATAATTATAAAACTACTGACTATACTTTCTCAAAATTGGTTAAAAAAATATTTTTAATAACATTTTATATACTTACTACAATATTGCAAGGATTTTTATTACTTATAAGGTCATTTATTTTATGCCTAGTCTAAACCATGGGAATATTTGCAAATTACTAAAAATAATTTATAAATTCAGGGACAATTCACTACTTTGTTCTTTTCTTTATTTGTTTGTAAATTTTGTAAATAATAAATTGCCTAAATAAATGATGAATATTACACAATGTATAATGTTATATACTCCTTCATATCCTATTCATAATATATGTCATTTTGATCTTACGTGTTCTTTGCAAATTGTTTGACGTCTTCACTTTTCAATGCAAATTAATTGTATTTATTCCACATTTACCCTTAAGATCAATTAACATTTACATAAATGTATTCTTTTTTAATAAGATGTATAAACATTAATGAAGGGTAATATGAGAAGTCAATTATTATTTTTAATATATGTGTTATCATCCGAAATGACTTATATTTTGAATAGATAAGAGTATATATAAGAGTACTTGTTTACCTTAAAAACATGTTTAATTGAAAAAAAAAATCATCTTTTAGTGTATTTCTTTAATTACAACATTTTTTTTACAATTTTATACCCCACTTCTTTATGTTTTACAATTCGATAAATTAATATATTTTTCGACCAATTTTAATATGATGTGTCGCTATAAAAGGCGAACCCAATACGTAGACTGCTAGTTAATGCTTCCTATGTCCCTTATCTATATACTCATAACTTTTAAGCACGAGTTTTAATCTATGGATTATGTTACGATTGTCAATGATAATTCGACTCCGATTAGACGTCTCCAATCACAAGCAAAATAATCGGCCGATAATCAATCCAACGAAAGTATGGCAATTCACAAATATAAACGAAAACGAAAAATAGAGCACAAGAAGATTTAAGTGGTTCGATCAACGTGATCTACATCCACTGGACACACGACTTCAATTTGATTAGTATAAGAGATGTTTACAAACACTCATCACTCGGAAAGGGATTTATCCTCACTTCACTCGTGAACTCTCAACTCTCAAAACGAATGCTCGCAGGCGTCAAGAATTACAATTACAAGTAATGGGGTATTTATAGGTTGTCAAGGGTGATTGCAGCGTGTGTTGAAAGCGTGCTCTGTTGCCACGTGGATTCTGTTACAACCGTGTAACAAACTCACACCTTCAGCGTGACCCAATCTGAATTGACCTCCTTGCCCTTCACTTGTCTTCGCAAGACAAGACGACTCCATACTTAGCCAAAAATTAACCCTGCTAACAGAACTCAACTAATCTGGTCAGACCTCTACTTGTCTGGTCTTCCCAACTCGTCTTGCCCTTCGCAACACCCATCTCATCTGTTTGGACTCCTCCAACTCATCTGATCTGGTCTGAGTTAACTTGTCTGACTCCACCAGCTGATACGCCCAACAGCTGAGTCCTTCAGAAGACTTCTATCAACTAAGTACCTCGACTGATCTGCCCAACAGACGAGTACAGTAGTAGAGTAGAATCTACCTGATCTTCACAAGACGAGTAGCACTCGTCTAGTCTAGGAGGATTTGAGATAAACCTCACAATTCTCCACCTTTAGCTCAAAATCTCCACCTTGAACTAAACAGCTCCGATCTATCCTTCTCAAAGGACAGACTCTACTACTAATCTGCCGCCACCAGACTAGTAGCCTTCTCCGCAGAGGTCACTAATGCAAACCAACTGACCTAAGACATAAACCAAACTTCTCCTTTGGTAACGCCTTAGTAAATGCATCAGCAGGGTTCTCCTCAGTAGCTATCTTAACCACTTGGACGCTCCCCTTCTCCACAATGTCTCTCACAAAGTACAGTTTCACATCAATGTGCTTGGTTCTCTCGTGATACCCCTGATGCTTTGCGAGATGAATTGCGCTTTGATTATCACAGAAGACAGTCACACTGTTCTGAGATAAACCAAATTCCTTAAGAATCCCTTTCAGCCACATGCTTTCCTTAACTGCCTCAGTCAAGGCCACGTACTCCGCTTCAGTAGTAGACAATGCAACTACAGATTGATGAATAGACCTCCACGACACTGCCGTACCAAATAGAGTGAACACATATCCTGTTAAGGATTTCCGAGTGTCAACATTGGCTGCGTAATCTGCATCCACGTATCCCACAAGTGCATCCCCCTCACTTGGCATCTGCTGAAATTTCAGACCCGTCTGTGCTGATCCCAGAACATATCTCATAACCCACTTAACCGTTTCCCAATGGCTTAAGCCTGGATCACTCATATATCTGCTGATCACACTCATAGCATGCGTCAAGTCTGGTCTACAACACACCATAGCATACATTAGACTCCCTACAGCACTGGCATAAGGTATCTTGCTCATCTGAGTTCCCTCTTGGCTGTTCCTGGGACTCATCTGATTGGACAAACGATGATGTTGGCCAATAGGAGTAGAGACAGTCTTTGTCTTATGCATTCTGAACCTCTCTAACACCTTCTGAAGATAAGTAGGTTGACTCAGCAGAATAGACCCATCTAGTCTACTGATCTCCATCCCAAGAATCATTTTGGCTTCACCAAGATCTTTCATCTCAAACTCCCGTTTGAGGATCTCCTTAACTTGATTAACACTGTCAATAGACTCGCCTGCTATTAACATGTCATCAACATACAACAGAAGATAGGTAACACCAGTCCCAACCCGTCTGAAATAGACACAGCTGTCGTACAAGCTCCTTGTAAAACCAGTTGAGCAAATGTACTCATCAAATCTCAAGTACCATTGTCTAGGGCTTTGTTTGAGGCCATAGAGGGACTTCTTCAATAGACAGACCTTGTCTTCCCCTTCTTCTATGTTCAACCCTTCTGGTAGCTTCATGTAGATCCTCTCGTCTAGAGATCCATGTAAGAAAGTTGTGGTCACATCCATCTGATGTAGCTCTAATTCGAATTGAGCAACCATAGCTAACAAGATTCTGATGCTACAATGCTTCACAACAGGTGAGAAGATTTCATTGAAATCGATACCTTCTTTCTGTGTAAATCCCTTAGCTACAAGCATCGCCTTGTATCTAAGTCTGCCACCCCTCTGAGCCTCCACCTTCTTTTTATAGATCTACTTGCACCCAACCAACTTCTTGTTCTTGGGCCTTTGAACAATCTTCCATGTCTGGTTCTTGTTCAAAGAAAGCAGCTCCTCCTCCATAGCAACTATCCACTTCTCCTTGTCGTGACAGCTGATGGCTTCTGAATAAGACTTTGGCTCCAGAGACTCCACCTCAAGGGCTGCACATAATGCAAATGAGACTATGTCAGCTTGTCCGTACCTCTGAGGTGGGTGGACTTCTCGTCTGGTTCTGTCCCGTGCCAACTGATAATATTGAAGATCATTCTCACTTTGAGGATCGCCCTCCTCATCTGGATCAATATCATCTCCAACTGGTCTTGTGGAGTCAACTTGCTCCACCTCGACTTGTGTCTCATCTGGTTGGTTATCAGCTGCACTAGTACTCGTACTAGTCTGTTCTGATAGAGGCATCCGACTCTCATCAAACGTAACATCTCTACTGATTATGCACTTCTGCATCCCAGCTTCGAGGCACCATAACCTGTATCCTTTCACGCCTGAAGGATACCCAACAAACACGCATCGCAATGCTCGAGGCTCAAGCTTATCTTGCTTGACATGAGCATAAGCTTGACATCCAAATACCTTCAAATGATTGTAATCGGCTGCACGTCCAGATCACAACTCCTCTGGGGTTTTGTATTGCACAACCGAGGAAGGACTCCTGTTTATCAAATAGGCTGCAGTAGACACGGCCTCTCCCCAAAACACCTTCGGCAGACAAGAACTGTTCAACATACACCTGACTCTCTCAAGTAGTGTCTGGTTCATCCTCTCAGCTACTCCATTTTGCTGAGGGGTCCCTGGCACAGTCCTATGTCGTACTATTCCCTTTGATTTGCAGAACGCATTGAACTCGTTTGATAGGTACTCCAGACCATTATCAGTTCTCAAATGTTTGAGAGTCTTGCCTGTGACATTTTCACATTCAATGAGCCATTCCTTGAATTTCTCAAATGCTTCTGACTTCGACTTGAGAATAGACACCCACACCTTTCTTGAGTAGTCGTCTATGATAGACATGAAGTATTTACCACCAGACCTCGTCTGATTCCTCGCTGGCCCCCATAGATCAGAATGGACATAGTCCATGATCCCATTGGTAGAGTGAACACCCTTACCAAACTTAAGTCTCTTGGACTTACTAAGAATACAAGACTCACACAAGTCGAGTTTAGTGATCTTGTCTTTGCCAAGCAGACCTTGTTTAGACAACTCCACTAGGCCCTTCTCGCCTACGTAAGCTAGTCTTTTGTGCCACAACATCGAGTTGTCTTGCACCTCCGCTACATCTGATCTACCAGCTACTGTTTCTCCCTTAAGAAAGTAGAGATCACTCCTTCTCTCGCCTTTCAGGACAGTCAGCTCCCCTTTTGACACACTGAGCTCTCCATCAGCCGACTGGAATTTATAGCCCATAGAATCCAGCATCCCAAGTGAGATCAAATTCCTCTTGAGTTCAGGTACGTACCTAACACTCTTGAGTATTCTTACTACCCCATCGAACATCTTCAGGTGAACACTACCTTCTCCAACAACTTTGCAAGTGTGATCATTCCCAAGCAGAACAGAACCGCCCTTCTGTTGCTTGAAGTCATGAAACCAATCTCGTCTTGGAGTCATATGGAAAGAACACCCTGAATCAAGGATCCATGCTTGTTGTTCTGTAGAGGATGTGATGGTTAACGCTTGAGCAGACTCATAGCCTTCATGCTCCTTCTCAACTTGAGTCTGATTAGCTTGATTCTTGTCATTAGAGGTATTGGCACCAGATTTCCTCAAGAACTGCTTGTATTTATGACAAGCATTCTTATAGTGCCCAGGCTTGTTGCAATGGTAGCACACTGCATCACCTTGATTGGACACAGCTGGTTTTCCCTTATCAGCTCCTTTGGGTTGACTAGACCCCTTCTTGGCACCAGATCGCTTCTGGCCACCTCTGATTGCCAATCCTTCTCCGCTACTGACCTTGTCTGCTTGAGACGTCTTGTTGTGCAGCAGCTTGGACTTGACAGCCAGCATTACATCCTCCAATGTAATACTTTCCTTCCTACCATACAAGATGGCGTCCTTTAAGATTTCAAAGGACTTAGGGAGAGCACTCAATAGAATCAGAGCCTTATCCTCTTCCTCTAACTTGACATCTAAATTCTCTAGATCATCAAGAATTCTATTGAACTCATCAAGCTGATCCGGAATGGGTTTGTCATCCACCATTCTGAAGGCATACAGCTTCTGTTTCGAATAGAGACGGTTAGCTAAGGTTTTAACCATGTAAAGTTTACCTAGCTTGTCCCAGACCTCTTTCGCGGTTTTCTCTTTAGCCACCTCTCTCAGAACCTTATCACCAAGGCAGAGTAGAATAGTGCTTCGAGCTTTCCTGAGCATCTTGCTCCTTTCAGCAGCAACGGAGGCAGATTCCTCAGTTGGGGCTGTAGACTCTTCGAGCACGTCGAACAAGCCTTGCTGTTCTAGGAGAGCCTGCATCTTGACTCTCCACAGCCCAAAGTCACCTGTGCCTGAGAACTTCTCAATATTATACTTGGTCGAATTCTCCATCTTCGAACTGGCAGTTGATTAATGGCTGACAATCGATTCCTCTCGATCCCGATCGTTCCCACAGACGGCGCCAATTGTTACGATTGTCAATGATAATTCGACTCCGATTAGACGTCTCCAATCACAAGCAAAATAATCGGCCGATAATCAATCCAACGAAAGCATGGCAATTCACAAATATAAACGAAAACGAAAAACAGAGCACAAGAAGATTTAAGTGGTTCGATCAACGTGATCTACATCCACTGGACACACGACTTCAATTTGATTAGTATAAGAGATGTTTACAAACACTCATCACTCGGAAAGGGATTTATCCTCACTTCACTCGTGAACTCTCAACTCTCAAAACGAATGCTCGCAGGCGTCAAGAATTACAATTACAAGTAATGGGGTATTTATAGGTTGTCAAGGGTGATTGCAGCGTGTGTTGAAAGCGTGCTCTGTTGCCACGTGGATTCTGTTACAACCGTGTAACAAACTCACACCTTCAGCGTGACCCAATCTGAATTGACCTCCTTGCCCTTCACTTGTCTTCGCAAGACAAGACGACTCCATACTTAGCCAAAAATTAACCCTGCTAACAGAACTCAACTAATCTGGTCAGACCTCTACTTGTCTGGTCTTCCCAACTCGTCTTGTCCTTCGCAACACCCATCTCATCTGTTTGGACTCCTCCAACTCATCTGATCTGGTCTGAGTTAACTTGTCTGACTCCACCAGCTGATACGCCCAACAGCTGAGTCCTTCAGAAGACTTCTATCAACTAAGTACCTCGACTGATCTGCCCAACAGACGAGTACAGTAGTAGAGTAGAATCTACCTGATCTTCACAAGACGAGTAGCACTCGTCTAGTTTAGGAGGATTTGAGATAAACCTCACAGATTATTTATTAGTAGGGTGGGTCTGCTATGGACTTGAGTGCATGTTGTGCACTCGAGTCCAAATTTTAACTATATATAAGAATGCGCGAATATCTTTCATAATTTGGTTATAGTCTAATGGTAGGACTTTCTTTATTTTACTTTTTAGTTATATTAACTTACACTTTTTATTAATATTATGTTGCACTTTTTTATTATATTGATTAATATTTTTTATTAATATCGTGTAAGAAAAGACGAAAAAAAAAAAAGGAAACAACCAAAAAAAGCTATAACAAAAAAAATCAGCCCAAAAAAAAAAAAGGAAACAGAAAAAGGAAAAAAAAGAAAAAAATATCAACCGAAAAAAATGAATAGAGGAAAAAAAAGAATTTTTTTTATAATATTGTATTGCATTTTTCAGTTATACTCACGTACACTTTTTATAATATTGTGTTGCACTTTTTAGTTATATTGACTTACACTTTTTATTAATATTGTGTTGCACTTTTTTATTATATTGATTAATATTTTTTATTAATATCGTGTAAGAAAAGGCGAAAAAAAAGGAAACAACCAAAAAAAAGCTACATAAAAAAAAAAAAGAAACAGAAAAAGCTAAAAAAAGAAAAAAAAAATTAATTAATTACACCAGAGTGCACAGCATGCACCCGGGTGTATACTAGACTTTGTCTTATTAGTATTATGAAAATTAAAAGTAAAAGTATTAACAAAAAATCAACTTTATAAGTAAATTGTTTTTTACTATGAATAAAGTAATAATATTTAATGTAATATTGTGATGCTTTAGGATAATTTAGATAATTTTTTTTACTGTTGAGTTATTAAAAAATATAAAAAAAAAAAGATAAAATGAGTCATTAAATAAAAAAGAATATTTCATTAAATAAAAGACACATATATTTTTTTTAACATAAATGACACATTAGTTTCATAATAGATTTTTTTTTTAATTTCTAGTAGAATTCTTCTAATTTGGATGGTTTTCCATCTTTACTCTTTAATACTACAAATATTGATTTGATGGGTTTTTTTTAACTTCTTTCTATATTGGGGGATTTGCATTCGTGATTCTAGTAATTGAGACTCTCACAAAGAAAATTTAGTAGATTTTCAAACATGTTTTTTTAATAATTTTTTATTTATTAGCTGGCAAAACTTACATGGCTACAATATATCGAGTTCACATTTATGACATTACTTTAAAATTGACTGAAAAATATATTTTAAATTATAAAACAAAAAATATGGTGTATTAAATTGTAAAAATAAAATAAAAAATACTCCTAAAATCCCCTCAAAAAAAAAATAATAAAAAAAAATACTCCCTCCCTCAATGAAAAGTAGTCTCATTCTTATATTCTATTCTATGTCCACACAAAATGTAGTCTCTTGTACTTTATGAAAACTAATCACTTTATTTATAATGGACCTACAATATTCTACCATACCCTTACTTTATCTACTTTTTTTTTCCTTAAAACACGACTACATTTCATGGGAATAAAATAAAAGATGTCAAAAGTTTTTAGATATTCATAAAATCGGAGCTCAAATTTAGTGCCCTGGCACAACCGCTGTACGCCAAGAAATCGCTCACTTTTTTGCAGTTTCAAGCATGAACAAACAAGCAACTTTCTGCTAATATTCAGATCCCCGATTCCCTTTTTTAACTGCAAATTCACTCTTCTTGTAAAACTTATCACTCGAACTTTGCGCTTAAGAAATCACCCCCTTTCTTTCACATGTACACCATTTTTCTGCGACGGTAAACTCGCACATTCCATGTGATAAATGGTATGGCCCCCACGAACCCATTATTACCCCCAACCCCACATCTTCCATCCATCTACCCCACAAATTACACACACTACACACACTAATGCTTACTAAGTGACACTGTACCAAGAAATCAAGACTCATTTGACACTAATTTGACTGTATTCAGTCTTGTTCTTGCAGAAATTTTGGTGGGGGTGTTAGATTGATAGATAGATCGAGCCCCAACGAGGGCGCTGTAATTAACATTGAGCAGAAATTCGATCTTTGCGGTTAATTTCGGTTCCGATAATGAGGGCCAAAGGGGCGGCGGCGGCGGCAGTGCTGAACCCGGTTCATGTTGTTTCTATTGATCATAAGAGGTATTGCTATTTACTTTGGCTTGTTGGTTTTGGTTGGTCATTTTGTTTTTTCTTCTATTTATTGGGTGATTCTGTTTTGGGTTGTGTGCTTTGATCTGTGGCTCTTGTTTATCCTATGCATTTCGCATTACTCTGCTGCATTTTGAAGATGGGGTTCTCAGTGTAATGATTCTCTCGTGATGTTTGAGTTTTCTGATGTTCTCATTGGTTCCACCGACAGTTATAAATAAATCCCACTGTAGAGTTTTCTTGTATGATTGCCTCATACAAAGTTATCTCCACAGTACTTATGCATGTATAAAGAAGTTTCTGATGAATTAGTTAGTGTAAATTCGACTTTTTTTGTGTATACACTCTACAATCATCTGGACTACCTCATCAGCTTCGTAGCCTCGATTTTACTGAATCTGAGAAAATGATATTCAATCCATTGCAATCTGAACCAAAACATATGACAGGAGGGGGAGACTTTTCTTGCATTATCCCAAACTTGAGTGGACGTTATGCTAAGAGCCATTTCAAAGCATTGGTATTACTCTGTAATTTGAATCAGTGATGTTTGGAAGCTGATTGCAGGTGTTGGCCAGAAATATAAACGTGTTATATATGAAGTATGCTAAACTGCTATATCACATGTTCTAATTATACTGTGAGATAAAGTAGAATATGTGTGGGAAGATACTCGTACTCCCTTTTTATTTTTGTTTGACAAGTTGCTCTTTCTATTCCCTGTTACGAAAAAGAAGTTCTTTTGAAGGTCAATGGGTGCACAATATCTGAACATATTTTTTTTTTATTTGTATTTTGGGTTCACTTCTGAACATTTTTGCCTTTAAACTTAATAGAGGGTGAAAAGGTATTAATTGACTCCTGCATTTAATTTGCATGAGCAGGGATGCTTATGGGTTTGCAGTGAGACCTCAGCACTTACAAAGATATCGGGAATATGCAAATATCTACAAGGTTTTTCCTATCTTCCCTGTAAACTCAAATGTCTGCAGCTTAAGCTTAATATTTTCAGGACATAAAATTGTTAAAACGGCAATTGTTGTTTTCCTTTTTTTCAACAACTCTAACTAGTGCTCATCTGACATGCTTTTAGGAAGAGGAGGAGGAGAGGTCAGATAGGTGGAGTGACTTCCTTGACAGGCAAGCTGATTCGGCTCAATTGCCTATTATTAAGGGGTTGGATGAAACCAGTAACACCACAAGGCAGAGCGATGAATCAACCAACCTAAAGGCTGATGATAGTTGCAAGACTGTTGCTGAAGCTGATAATTCAGATGGCAACAAGACTAAGCCTAACAGTAATGAAGAAAATAAGGATGGAAAAGTTCATCGAGTACAAACATGGACCGAGATCAGACCGTCTCTGTGTGCCATAGTGGACCTGATGAGCTCTCGTGTGAAAAGGAAGGTCGATTTGAATAAAAGTGAGCAACTTTCTTCCATTGAAGAGGCTAGACCTGGAAAAGGAGCATCTGAAGACGACTCTGAGGAAGAGTTTTATGACTTGGAGAGATCAGAATCTGATCCCGTTCAAGATATAACTCCTGTCAATAGTATTCCTGTTAATTCAGAATCGCTACCTCCTTGGAAAGAGGAATTGGGATGCCTTGTTCAAGGCGGGGTTCCAATGGCACTAAGGGGAGAGGTAACAAACGACTTAGCATTCATTGGTTCATCTCTTTCCAGAATTCCAATCGATACTTTTTACTTAACTCTTGTTTGTCACTTGAAAATTACAGATGTGGCAAGCCTTTGTTGGTGTTAGAGCACGTCGAGTGGATAAGTACTACCAAAATTTGCTTTCTCCAGACACTAGTGTCGAAACTAAGGACAATGAACTAGAGGACAAGGATTGTGCCTCAAACCTAGAGTCTGTTGCTGTAACTGAAAAATGGAAGGGCCAAATTGAGAAGGTCATTCATTTTCTTCAAGTGTGAAGCCACATTACTAATAAATCTAATGCTTCAATAGGTTTGCAACTAAAAGTTCAACTTTTTGAACACAGGATTTGCCTCGAACTTTTCCTGGCCATCCTGCTTTAGATGAGGATGGTCGAAATGCTTTAAGGCGTTTACTTACAGCTTATGCTCGCCATAATCCCTCTGTTGGTTACTGCCAGGTATTCCCATTATAAGAGTTCTCTATTTCCATTTACAATGATGGTAACAATGTAAATTTCAATAACATTGGTCAAGACTTTGAGTACTCTGCTTGAAGGCTTGTCATTTTGTTCGATATTCTATTCTTGGCACTTAAAACTGAACTCTGGTCAATCAGCTGTATCTCTTCCTAAATTGTGAAAATATTGTATTTCTATAGCTCAATTACTGATCATACAGGAGAAAGAATAGCTTCCTATCTTCAAAATTCCTCTCTATTGTATCTTTAGAGTCCAACTCACCGATGATACTGGGAAAGAACCGATTGGCCAGTCTTTTAAATCATTTGCCTATTTATATTCAAAGGTTTTGTCATTTATGTATGCTCTCTCCTGTTTGCCAGTTCAATTCCTATCACTCTTTTGCCCTGCTGATTTGTTTATTTATTTGCTCTTATTCTCTCTGTTTTCTGTTAAGTGTCTTCTAAATTTGTTTCAGCGCCTGGCTTTTCAAGGTCATGTTTTTTTGCTCCTCAATCAGATTCTTATCATATGGCTCTGGTTATGTTTAAATCTGTTGTGTGCAGGCCATGAATTTCTTTGCAGGCTTGTTGTTGCTTTTGATGTCAGAGGAAAATGCTTTTTGGTAGGTTCAAATCTTTGTGCAATATCTTTTTATGGTATTTTAGACTATTGTGATATAATCCAAGTTCTTTGCCATGTGAAATGTTGTATTGCAAATGAAATAGTGGTAAATTGTGAATCTTTCCCCTACCAGATACATGAAACAGTTAACTTGTGTGAAACATCCTTGGTGTCACTAAATCCACTAAATTGCTATTGCAGGACCTTAGTTGGACTTCTAGATGATTATTTTGATGGCTATTATTCAGAAGAAATGATTGAATCACAGGTATTGCTTGGTTTTTCATTGTCCAGCAACTTATTAAAACTTTGAGGAAGCTTGATAAGATGGTGTAAGTTGATAGGCTTCTTGTGTTGAATTACTTCTTTGCAGGTTGATCAGCTTGTTCTTGAGGAGTTGGTGCGCGAAAAATTTCCCAAATTAGGTTTGTTTCTTTTGATTTCTTTTTTGTTACATACCCTTTTGACCTTTCCTAATGATATTTCAATAAATCATTACTTTCTATTTCTTGTCGACTTTGTGTGTACCACAGTAAACCATCTGGATTACCTGGGAGTGCAGGTGGCATGGGTCACAGGTCCATGGTTCCTCACAATATTTATGAATATGCTTCCATGGGAAAGTGGTGAGTTTCTTAGCTCAGTCATGCAATATAACTTAAATATTTGTTAAGCCCCCAAATTTAATCACTTTAATCTATGTTCAGTTCTTAGAGTATGGGATGTGCTTCTCTTCGAGGGAAATCGTGTAATGCTATTCCGGACAGCACTTGCTTTAATGGAGTTATACGGTACTTGGCCAACCTACAAAAGCCGTTATTTGTCTTATTTGATATTATATATGTGTGTGTGTGTGTGTTGTTAAGCCATGCGTGTCTGATGTATATAGTAGATTGTGGGGTTGTGTGTTTTGGGCTTATAAACAAAACTTATCTACAGTTTTGTCCAGGACCTGCATTGGTTACGACCAAGGATGCTGGAGATGCAGTTACGCTGCTTCAGTCATTAGCGGGCTCCACTTTTGATAGCAGTCAACTCGTGTTGACAGCTTGCATGGGTTACCAAAATGTCACCGAAGAAAGATTACAACAACTTAGAAATAAACATCGACCAGCTGTAAGGGCTTCACTGGATGAAAGATCAAAGGGAATTAGAGTTTGGAGGGATTCTCAGGGTCTGGCATCAAAGTTATATATGGCAACAACTGGTAAACCAGATTCTGAAACGAATGGTGATATGTCCACTGCCAATGTGGATGATGAGCTTTTTGTGAGCATGAATGGTGACACAGAGATAGATCCTGCTAAAGATCTTCAAGAGCAGGTAGCTATTATTTGTTTCTCCCAAGATATGCGGACTTATAACCCGATGCATTGCCATTCCTCATATTTTTCCTTAATCCAATATCTTTTCTTTTTGGATAGATATTGTTCCCAAGTTATATATCTAAAGTATCAGTTATAAGGTATATTTGTTCTGAATATGAAAATGTTGAGGCCTTCTTTCACACATAAAATGTGCCTAGATCGCTTGTTCCCTGTTGTTTATCCTGTGAATTTTATGTAACTAATTGTATTTAGTATCTCATATCAAAATGGCTTGTGTAACCGTGTAAGAGATGATTTTTATTCAGGTGGTATGGCTTAAGGTTGAGCTGTGCAAGCTGCTCCAGGAAAAACGATCTGCTGAGCTCAGGTCAATGCAACTTTCTAGTTCTTTGAAGTTTCCAATATAGAAAAATAACCCATTCTCTTATAGAAAGTTGCCTAGTACAGAAAGCTGATCAACCCAGTTTGACACTTTAGTTTTATCTGTACAGAGCCGAAGAGCTTGAAACAGCACTGATGGAGATGGTTCAGCAGGACAATCGGCGACAATTGTGTGCAAAGGTAACTACGAAGTTTGATGCACAGTCATTTGTTTTTTGTTTTCATCTATTTTTAGTTATGCTTGTTGAGTTGATACATTTTTCTGCACTTCCTATTCAGACTATTCCGTCTCTCCCTCCATCATTAGCTCTCTTTGGTAAATTAAATCTGAAATTTAATGACGATGAATATTTTATATATGTGTGGACAAACATGAAAGAGAGTACTTCTCGATAATTGACTAATTTCTTAGCCTGGAATTTTTTATTATTTTGGAATTATCCTTGAATCATGACGAGCATCTTTGTGGTTTTAGGTTGAGCAGTTAGAACGAGAAGTCTCTGAGTTACGAAGTACACTTATTGATAAGCATGAACAAGAGAATGCCATGCTTCAGGTAAAGACTATTGCTGTAGGATTCCAAAACATATTGTTCAGTCTTTCCTTATTTCAACTGGGTAATAGCGTTTGCTGGTTTTGTTTACAGATCTTAATGAGGGTAGAACAAGAACAGAAGGTGACGGAAGATGCTCGCATATTTGCTGAGCAGGATGCTGCTGCCCAGAAATATGCAGCTCAAGTGCTTCAGGTTTTTTCTCCGCTTTTCTTGATTTGGATACATCTCTAATGATATATTTTTTTTCTGAACATCATATTACGTTTTTCATGCTTTAATTTCTCTGTAATTCTTTTTAATTTTTTCCAATTTTAATCGAGTTTCTTCTGTACTATTGGAAATGCCACATGCAGAAGAAATATGATGAAGCAACTACTGCCATGATTGACATGGAAAAGAGGGCAGTTATGGCTGAGTCCATGCTGGAAGCTACCTTGCAGTACCAGTCCGGACAAACCAAAGCACTGTCTTCTCCTCGGTAATATAGTTTAGTTGTACTTTAAACATAATTTTACACTTACATATACGGTTTTGATATGGAACCCACTATCTGCATAAAATACTTGTACATGCTAAAGCGTACAAGTGATATATGCAGGTGGTGGGTTCCATTAGAAACCCACTATCGGTTTTCATTACTCTATAATCTATCTATCTATCGCATATACATGTACGAAAGTCATTTATTAATATTTCCAACTATATTATGTTTTTTCTGGATGAAATTAGGAGGGCAGTTGATACCAATACTTGCTTCAAGCACAACATAGTCATTAGTCATTTATTCATTTCGTCCTGTTCCCCCCTCATTGTGGCTCTTATTAATTTATGGCCTATAGAAAGGGCATCCTTAGCCTAATCCGTAATTTATGTTGATGTTGTTTGTAGACCCACACAACAAAGTAATCAAGAATCTTCACAAGACAGTCCGGCAAGAAAAATCAGTTTGCTATCTCGACCATTTGGACTTGGATGGAGGGACAAGAACAAGGTTAGTGATTGCCCTTCTCCTTTCTTGGTTGATAAAACATGACAATTTAATGTAAAAAGATCTCCTTTCGCTTTGGTATAACAAGTGTTTATGCTGTGGCTGTAACACGATACTACAATCCATCAAAGCCTATACTCGTTTTGTATGTAGCACTTTTAATTTTCTGGAAAAGTAAAATGTTGAATGAAACAGGGAAAGTCAACCGATGTTGAGGAGCAAAATGATGAGAAGCCTTTGAACGAGGGGGAGAGTTTAAGCAATGCAGATGAGGACACCAATGGTCATAAGATGGAGGCGATACAATTGTAGTTCAAATGAGTTCATCGTGGATCAGATCAAATTGAGTTGGTTCAGAAACTATATATATATAAGCTTATGTTTTGCCTATTACTAAGAGAAGTGATAATATTTGTTATATTATTCGTTGACCATATTCCATAATGAGCTTATATTTTAGGGTTAGAGCCAAATTGTTAAAAGTTATATTTGTTGTGATACTTGTATGATAACTGGCGTTTAAAGAAATTTTCATCCTGTTGAAACTTATTCTTTGTGCTTTTATTCTGTGAAATTCTTGCAATGGAATTGAATATTATACTCCCTCCGTTACAAGTTAGATTGTGCATTTGTAAAAAAATGGATGTCTCAATTTAGATTGTGTTTTCTTATTTGACAATAAACCATTTTTTTCAATTTAATTTGATAGCTTAGATTAATTACATCTCATCTGTATAAGTTGTTTGATAAGTTAGATTAAGAGTAGATTATGCTTTATTGTAAAAAAAAAAAGAAAAAAAAAGTAGATTATACTTTAAAATGTAAAAACTTTAGATATAATTCTGATCTCAATTTAATAATCTTTGCTATCAAACATGGTCTTACAATTTTTTATATTTACTTTATAATTAAAAAGATGAAAATATTCTCTACTTTATTCATTTAATAGTAACTTTTACATTAAACTACGCGTAAACCGTAAATACACAATCTAACTTGAGAGCAGGCCAACTAAAATAATAATACGATAAATATTAAAAGTATCCAAATCTTTGATTAATTCTATGTTTTGACGGCATTTAAAATTAAAAAATTATGATCACATGCACGTATAGATTATGCAATCCACGCTTAACAACCACCTTATCAAATCACATAATCAAATTATAGATATAATGTGGAATTTTCAATCCTTGCAACCTATTGATATAACACAAAATTTTGATAAATGAGGGAATGAACCGGGTTTTAAAACAGAAACGGGGCTAAGATAGAATGCTTAAAATAACCACTCAAATGCAAAATGCAGATGGCATTTTCACCTTAAATGAAAATCAATACCATTGCATTGCAAAACATACAAAACCCACATAAACTACACTAAAGCTTGTTCCGGTTGAGGTGGTCTACCCGGTGCTATCGTCCTCAGAAGTTCCGTCTCCAGCATGCCTGCAACCAAATTCATTAAACACTAGTACTTTCCTGTCTTTTGAACCAAATAAAAACTATTTGCCCTTTTCAAAAATCCAAGTTCCCAGATGAATGATGTGAAATACTAAACCGAAAGATGTTGCCAAGGTTCACAAACAAACCTCCAAGAAGAGGTAAGATGACGAGCTTTTCGATCCAACTGCAGATTTTCTAAAGCAGCAGAAGCACGGACTACATCTTCAGATTGTTCATCGTTATCATATCTCCAATTGTATTCATCTTTCCTATAACCTGATGACGTGGATGACCCAGCTCTTCGATCTGAAACTTTGTCAAATCAGATAACAGAAAACAACTTTAAGGATATTGTACAACCAGCAGCATCAAATAAATTTATTTACCAGATGATTGCGAAACAGGATGAGGCCTGCAAGGAACATTACACAAAATTATAAACTGGAGAAGGAATATAAGGAAGGAGGAAAAAGTAATTTTGATTGTTCAGTAACCTTCCTAGTTGAGGCAAACCCCCAACAACTGATGATGGCGAAGGTCTCCTTACGTTGCGAGCTTCCATGTTTGAGAGAGGTTCGGCATCTGAAGTCGTCGATCTCCTGTTTCCACCTCTTCCTTGAGACAAATTCTACAAGCCCCTCGATTCATGTGAGGTGTCGTGAGAAATGAAGCAAATACAATAAAAAAGAATATAAATTTAAATAAAGTTGACTTCAATTTCAACTGACCTCATACTTCAAGAACCCTTCAAGAACATCCAAAAGCAAAGGCCCACTTTCTCCATTCTGATTAAGGTCGTACCCATTCTTGTTGCCAAATTCTTTTAACTCAGATTTCCATGAATCCGTTGGCTGAAATTATAAAGAAAATTAATGGAACTGCCAATCGTAAATAAACCAGCCAGACTCTGAAATATCAAGTAACGAAAGTATGAAGGAAGTACCATATTACACTCTGGCAAGTAGACTTTCAACGTGTGATTTAACTGCGCCCAATCCAGATATTCACATATTAAAGCAGTTAGAAGCCTTCCTGAAATTCATGCATCATTTGGACAAATAAATTAAATTAATAACATATTAGCTCACTGCAATCTCACACCTTTAACAGTGGTCCTGGTAAAATTTTAAAGCGGTTGGAAATTATGTTTTTATGATTTATAGAAGAGACTTAAGAAAAGATATACACACACACACCAATAGTATCTGTATCTAGATTCTGAATGTAGCTACATTAATTTTCTGTTGTCATACATCAGTAAAGTTCACTATCCTACGGATTTAAAAGCACTTAAAATGTTTCAATGGGATTACAAAGAGAGAAAACAATCAGATATACGAACTATAGCCTGGTGCTGTATGTATGCACACAGTACAATGAAGAAAGAGAATATGACAGTTGAAACTAAATTTACCTGAAGGCGAGTTATGTAGTTGTTTAGCACGATCGTTGCAGCTGCCCAACAGTGCAGGAGGTAGACCTTCATCTTTCTCAATTACTCTATCCTCCTCTTCGATTGCTTCAAATACACTAGCTCTAAGTTCAGCCTATAACAAAGAAAAATAGAGCCTTCAACATTTTGTATGGAACCGAATAGAGCTACACATCTTATCGTTATCTGGTATGAGCTTATTTGTTTGTTCTGCATAATTACTTACAACTTCAAGTTCCTCTTGTGCAGATTGATAAAATCACAATTTTTTAGGTGAAAATATACTCACTAGGAACATCACTTTACTAATGTTAGATGTCTATCTACTAAATCCATGACCCTGTACAAGCCTTCAACGAGCTAGCTATGAAACACCTACTACTATTACAAGATTCCAATATCACAAGTAATGCCTTTTCAAGTACCAGCTCTACAAATCATCAAATTATTCACGAGGAGCTTAAATTGCAAAACTATCTTAAAACTTAATGCATATGCAAGTGGAACAATAATCACCAACGAAGTCCAAACACACCCAATTAAGAAACTAACCATGATAAATTAACTAGCAAAATAGATCTTTGTTCAGTTCTCCGACTAGTTCAAGTCTGATTATTAAGCAAGGAAATCAAGTACACATTTTTTTACAGCACAATTGAGAGGAAAGCATCGACAAGTACAAAAATAAAATCTAAAGAGGATAAATCCTTTGTTTTAAATTTACAAGATTTTCTTAGCTTCAAATTATGGTTTCACAACCCCTAATCTAAAATTAACCCAAAACATATGGATAATCGCAAGCAGAAAAAAAAAAAAAAAAAAAAACACCTTGAAACAGAAAAGGAGAAAATAACAACGGAAAAACAGAATTGCAGCTGAAGAGATAAAATTTAAAGAGGGCATTGATGCTAACACGGATCTTGGCGAGGACGCCTTTCTTCTCCAGAGTACGAGTGACAAGGGTTTTTAAATCCATCATTTCTCTCGCATAATCATCCATTGTAAAATTTGAAACCTTGCCCAAATTTCAAGAATTTGTTTTTCAGGTGGAAGCCAATTCAGGGCCCGTTCCGAGCGCTGTTGGACCGATTCAGGGCCCGTTCTGAGCGTTGAGTTCGAACTGAGGAGTAATTGTGAAAATGTGCTCTCATCCAATTCTATGATCTTTCATCTTTGTAAGTAAGTCGCTACTGCAACAAACACGCGTTGTAAAATACTGATGCGAGGTAAGCGACTTATGGATCGTAAGAATTGTGTGAAGTTGAGATTTTCATTTTTATTTAATTTTAATAACTTTGGTGTAAAAATTCTTTTGAATCAAACTAAATAATTTAATTTTAAAATATATTATTAATCAACAATTATACAATTTTTTAAAACTAAATAAATTAAAAGAATTTTTTTTTTGAGCAAATGAATCTTCTCACAAAATTATGTAAGACAAGTAACGCATACTTACTTCTACGACAATTCTTACAGTAGTCAAATTTTACAAAGTTACTACATAGTCACTTTATCGAATCGCGCCACGTGGCGCCGTAAACGTCGTAACGACCTGCTACCTGTTATACAGGTTTAAGTTATTTAAATAATTTTTTAAATTGTATTTTGTTATTTACTATATTACCCTTTTTTAATTAAATTATTTTTAAAATATATACATATATATTAAGTAAAATTACTGTTCTACACTTTTTTATACAAATATTATTATTTTAAAAATTAAATAAATCAATTCAAATAATAATTAAATAATAAATTAGTTAAATTAGAAATTAGGTTTTTTGTGGTCCCCAATTCCCTTTCATCTAGTCTGACACATTCTTAATGAAGTTTGTAGTATGAGTTCTCCCACACGAAATGAAATTCAAGAGAATTTAAGATGTGATTCTATTCTTCATTAATTTGAACGAGGCATTAAAATAGACAATTGCTTCAGTAGTATTGTTTTTTAAACTTATGATAAATATAAAAACTCAAACATCACGCATCCACAGTATATTCCCTAAATAGTGTGATAGTAATACTAATTTGAAATTATAAATTAGGTTTTTTGTCATCCCCACTTCCTTTGCTAAATTGCTAAATTCAGTTGCAAATTTTATTTGAGGCATTTTGTCGAACACTTGTTGATCAATCAAGTTTCTATTTGATTTGAGTCAATTTAAAAAATAATTACTACTAAACAACTCAACCCCAATTTTAACAACCTCAAGTTTGAGTGTAGAATTTAAGAAATAGAGCATAGAACTCGTAAACAAAATCAATCATAGAAAATCAAAAATTCTAACAAGAATTTCAAAATCAGTCGGCGGCGGCTGACAGGCGGCGCGGAAGCTGAGCGGCGGATGATGCGTCGCAGGGAGGAAAAAAACGGATGAAATTGAAAACGCATGTATTAACTAGGTTTTAATGAATTTGATTTGTTTTTTGTTAATAAATTGATTTGATTTATTTTTTGTTATTAATTTTATTAATATCATAAGGGTAAATATGTAATTTTAACATTACATATTTTAATTACATTAATAAATATAATAAATTATTTTATTGTATAAGGATAAAAATGTAATTTTACAATAATATATTTTAATTTAATAGAAAATATAAATTTATGATACATTACGACATATACGATGAATATATACAGTAAATTGTACAAAAGGTAATAGGTCATCAAGTTTAAGCCTTTAAATTAGATTTTTAATGACTTAAATTAA
Source organism: Galeopsis tetrahit (assembly GCA_963675135.1). Lineage (NCBI taxonomy): Eukaryota > Viridiplantae > Streptophyta > Magnoliopsida > Lamiales > Lamiaceae > Galeopsis > Galeopsis tetrahit. The sequence continues at coordinate 62,756,421 of OY776134.1, read as the reverse complement.
CTGACTATGGTAGTCATTACGAACACCTTACGACACCCTGACTACATGTAGTATTTAATTTAGTAACATAGACCTTGTTAGCTCAAATCGTGTTTTTCTTTTTATATTTTGGACAAATCTATTTGGCCCACTTTCAATCTCAATTTTTTTTACTTTTCTAATTTGTAATATTCCTTAGTTTCACTATAAATATTTCTTTCTTTCTTTTGATTGTTTTAATTAAAAAATATGAAAGATTGTGGTGGATGAGGATTGAAAAAATATGAATGGAATAATCTATAGATATATATTGAAAAATATGTGTATAGAGAACTTTATGTTAAATCAATAATATTATTTTATTATTTGTTAGTTAGTGGAGTAATTAGTGTAAGAAAGAAAAATAGAAGTGAAAATGAGTGATTAAAAGAAAACAAAAGTGATGTGATTTTATAACAATAAGTATATACGTGTATTAGAGGGTGGATGAATATTTGGATGGAGAGAGATGATATGGGGTGATCCATCCAAATTTGGATGACCAATTCCAAACCAAACCCATTATATTAGATGATAATGAGATAAAATATGATAAAATAATAGATAAAGAGCTAGTTTCGGGTGAGACCGTTTCACACAATGAGATCCGTGAGACGGATTTTCCTTAACTCTTATGTAAAAAAATGATAATGTTTGAGCAAAAAGTGATAATGTTTAAATAAAAAGTGACCGTTACTTTTTAGTTAAACATTATCACTTTTTTTATTAAAAAAAAATATGGGTTATCCTCTTAAATTTTTTGAAAAAGATATGTCTCATGTAAAAAGACTCACGATTTCACATAAATTTTTGAATAGATAAAATATAAGTAATGCAACATAAATAAAATAATATATAATATGTAAAAAATGTAACGATAAACTTATTGTATAAAAGACAGAAAGTAATATTGTATGAATTTTTTTTTTCAATAAAGTATGCTTACCACTTACGTAGTGATGTTCTCATTATACCCATCGAATTAATTAATTCCACCACTATTTAATCTTTTTGTCTTTATTCTCCCCAATTTGCCTCCCTCCAAATTTTTTAAACCCTAATTTCGATTAGTGGAATTCTGTTCCGATTCCCTCACATTTACTTCCACTACGCGTCGATTCCAAAATTCCCCAAATCTCCACCACCCTCCGCCGCCGTAGGACCGCCGTCCCAATTTTCCAGCGATAATCAGTCTCGCTCGCCGGAAATGGCTCCCATTGACCCTCACTCCTACACAGACTCTACCCACCCACTCACTACCCACATTTCCCTCTCTTTCTACTTCGATTTCCCTTCCTCCACCATCCTCTCCGCCGCCCTGATCACTCTCTCCGCCCCTCACTCCGGCCCCTTCACTCTCGATTCCCGCTCCCTCTCCATTTCCGCCGTAATCGATCCCGCCACTCACTCCCCCCTCCCCTTTACTCTCCACTCTGCCTCCCCCGACGCCGTTTTGGGACAATCTGTGATTGTCACTCTCTCCAATCACTCCCAATTACTAGTTGTCTTCAAAACTTCCCCATCGTCTTCCGCGCTCCAATGGCTTTCCCCTCCTCAAACGTTTAACAAGTCTTACCCATTTGTTTACACCCAGTGCCAGGCCATCCACGCTAGATCAATCTTCCCCTGCCAAGATACACCAGCTGCTCGCATCAAATACGCCGCGAAATTGAACATTCCGCACTACTTATCGGCTGTGATGGCCGCGAAGCATGCTAATAGGCGGGACCCACTTCCCGGGGAGTGTCAGGGAGCGTGTGATGATTCGTTGTGGTGCGCACAAGGGAGGGTTGTTGAGGAATTTGTGATGGAGCAACCTGTGCCTCCCTATCTGTTTGCCTTTGCAGTTGGGGAGTTGGGGCACAGGGAGGTTGGTCCTAGGACTAAGGTATATTCTGAAGCAGTTCCTGCTGTGTTGGATGCTGCAGCTAGAGAGTTTGCGGGTTCGGAGGAGATGATTAAGGTGGGGGAGGAGTTATTTGGGCCTTACGAGTGGGAGACGTTTGATCTGCTAGTCTTGCCGCCGAGTTTTCCATATGGAGGTATGGAGAATCCAAGGATGACCTTTTTGACTCCCACGGTTATAAAGGGTGATGCAACTGGCGCACAGGTTGTGGCTCATGAGCTAGCTCATAGCTGGACGGGGAATTTAATAACCAATAAGACTAATGATCACTTCTGGTTGAATGAGGTATGCTTCTTGATTACCTGTGTATATTCTTTTTTTGTTAACTGTGAAGTTATTCTTCTTTCTTTTCGTATATGTATGTCTAGGATTTGAGGAAGTTGAAAAATATCTTTGAAGGTGATAGCTTTATGAATGAAATGCATCCCGTCTTTATGTGTGTGTCTCGTGTTCTTTGCATAGAATGCTTTGTAGTTTAGTTGATGTTCTTCGGTCGTAAGGTTGCAAAATATGGACAAAGGGACAATTGATATTTTTATACTAGTGCTATATTTTTTTCAAGTGTAAGTTCCAAAAACCGTAGTCACATGCACTTTTTTGGACATAACTTGTAAAACAATTATTCTGTAAGAAAAACTAGTTCACCCACCAGTTTTTTAGTTGTCGTGAACATTAAGTTTAGATAAAAGCGTTAACCTTTTTGGTTTGATTTATTGTAAGACTCCTTAGGAATGCAGGCTTCACTTGGGCGATTCTCTTTGGTTCACCTTTTCCCCTTTTTGTTTATATTTTCCTTTTACTAAATGGATCTTTTTGCTAGTGGTTTTGATTCATGATTTGACTCATGCTTATAGGGTTTCACAACATATGCTGAGCGGAGAATAGTTGAGGTTGTGCAAGGAAAGGAAAGGGCTGCACTAAATATTGGAATTGGTTGGAGAGGACTTGTCGAGGATATGGAAAGGTTCAAGGACAACATGGAATTCACAAAACTGAAAACTAATCAACAAGGGGTGGACCCAGATGATGTATACTCTTGTGTGCCCTATGAGAAAGGATTCCAGTTCTTGTTTCGCATTGAGAGACAGGTAAGCACTCACTTCTTGTTGCTTGAACAATTTGTGATTATATTGGTTTCACCTTCTCTTGAAGAGCTAACTTTGTTCTCTTCGTTTATGTGCAGATTGGGAGGCCTGCATTTGATGAATTTCTTAAGAAGTATATTGCCACCTTCAAGTTCCAATCTATTGACACTGATATGTTTCTTGATTTCCTAAAAGCAAATGTTCCTGGAATAGAAGATCAGATCGACTTAAAAGTATGGACTGAGGGTACTGGCATACCTCCAGATGCAATGGAGCCTGTTTCTGATATCTATACGAAGATTGTATCGCTGGCTAATGAGTTTAAGGCAGGTAGGATGCCGAATGAGGATGAAGTAGCTGATTGGGGAGGACAGGAATGGGAGCTTTACTTAGAAAACTTGCCTAAATCCTCTGAAGCTTCACAGGTAAGATGAAGGCTTTTGTTATTGCATTCCAAAAAATTTAGATGCTTTCGCCTCTTAATTAGTGGAAGTTGTCCTAGTTTAATTGCTCTGTTGCATTTCCTTGAAAATTCAAAAAAAATATTTGCTTCTTGTGTCGTACTAGTTAAAGCAAAACTAATTTTATTTGATCGATTCCATATTTGCTTCTTGTAAATATGTTCTCGTATCTTGGATTAGTTTGTCTCTCATAGTCTCATATCTTGGATTAGTTTGTCGATTCCATATCTGCTTTTTAAGCTTGTAGCTTAAAAGTGGTGCTTTTGTAAGAATTTAAGGTTTCTGATTTGATTCTTAATTCGTTGGCTGTATGACAGGTATCAGCTCTGGATGCACGGTACAGGCTTTCAGAATCAAAAGATTACGAGGTGAAGGTGGCATTTCTTCAGCTGGCAATCTCATCAAGGTGCAGCAGTTACTATAACGAGGTTGAGAAAACTCTGAAAGAAGTTGGTCGGATGAAATATCTGCGGCCACTCTACACAGCACTTGTCCAGGGCACCGGAAAAGAAGAGGAGAAGATATTTGCCAAAAGGGTCTTCTCGGAAGCCTGTGCTTCTTACCACCCGATAGCTCAGGGCGTTGTTGAGGCAATCCTTGCCAAACATATGTAAGAAACATCTTATTTATAAGTTGTACTCCTTAGTCTAACCCCTGGATATTTAATGACTTGTATGTGCCCTTCTTTGTGGTCTTACTGAAGAATGCTGGGTGTCTATTGTGGTTTTTGGCTTCTCAGTTAAGATGCGTCCCATATTGTTGTGTTTTAAATTGTCGTGAATCGAATTTCTGGTTCTGTGCTATGTATCTAATATAGCAAATAAGCTAAATTGTGAATGTGATTGTTTTTCAGGATAACAAATTTAATATAATTGAAATGGTGAAAAACCAAGAATCTTGTTAGTTGACTAACTAAACTATATATGTTTATTTATGTTTTATGAGCTGCTTTATCAACTTTATCGTGTACTTGTTTACCGACTCCATGTCATCTGCTCCACTTTTCTTTCTTAATTTTCAAACTATATATATGCCCTTTTACCATCACTGTTTCTTCATTCACATTCAAGATGGCTAAACTTATTCATCTTTCCTCCAAAACACTCAACTCAATCATCTGCTTACTATTGCTAGCCACCACTTTGGTTACTTCAGCAAGAATCCTCGATGACGTCACCCAACAAATTCCCGTCCCAATCGCACCACCCGACACATCTGATTCACTGGAGACTGATATCCCTGAAGTCGCTCAGCCAATTGTAGCACCCATTCCGGACCCTTCCACTCCAACTGACGAACCCGCCCCTGTCATTGCACCCGTGCCTGACATTCCCAACACCACGACACCACCTCTCACCACCAACGTACCACCAGTAACCACCCCTGTTGCCACCACAACGGGAACAACTCCCATTTTAGACCACCCCACATTGTCTTTCTTCATGCATGACATCCTCGGAGGGTCAAGCCCCTCCGGCAGAGTAGTCACTGGAATCGTGGCTAACTCCGACCAAAACAACCTTCCATTCTCCAAACCCAACAATCAGATCTTCCCAATCAACGGCGGCGTCCCCCTCAACACCATCAATGGTGCTATCAACAACAACAACTACCCCTTCCTCATTGGCCTCAATGGCTCTCCGACCAGCACCGTCATTCAAAACAACGGCAACAATGTCGTCGCTGGAAACAACAATCAACCCTTCGTGACGGCGGGGCAACTTCCAGCGGGTTTGACCCTACAACAGCTGATGTTTGGGTCGGTAACAGTGGTTGACAATGAGATAACAGAAGGGCATGAGTTGGGGTCTTCTGTTCTTGGCAAAGCTCAGGGCTTTTACTTAACTAGCTCCTCCGATGGCAGCAGCCACACGCTGGCATTGACGGCGGTGTTCCACGGCAGCGATAATCATCATGACGAGATTCTTGATACTGTTAGCTTTTTTGGAATTCATAGAACGGCTACGCCGATTTCTCATATAGCCATTGTTGGTGGAACAGGGATTTATGAGAATGCTAAGGGGCATGCTACTATCGAATCTCTTCCACATGAAGATCAGCACACCACTGATGGCCTCCAAACCATTACACATTTCACTCTTTATCTTACTCCATAAGTGCTCTTTCTCTCCTCTTCAAGATGATGATTTATGTTGCTGTAGTTGAAAAGAAGTATGTGTAAATCTGTATTGGGAAATTCTATGTAATGTCAGTAATTTTACTTTTTCTAATCTAAAATATTTTATGCTCATAATCATTCAAACATCTTTTTTACTCAAAACAGTATGCAGATAAATGTGATCTTTTTTCTCATAATTCGGTTGGGGCGGGTTTGTGTATCGCAGCGCTCTTGTCCCGTTCCAACCTGACCCTGCACTCGTAGTCACTTGTTTTGTTCGCGTCCATTCACTTTCAGGTTTGGATCGTTATTGAGATTACATGGCGAGGAAAGTGCACGAACTCTTGAGCTAGATGATAGTGCTAGATTAAGGTAAAAGTCTTCTTGTTATACAGTTGTTGTGTACAGAATATAAAAGCAACAACTTCCTAGGGGTACATGATTTACTGAATATTATAAATACTGCAATGCATTTTGCAGGTCTTTATTGCTCGAAAAAGGTTCAGAACTTATCCGATGATCTCATCGTCTACCCCTTCTTCTGTGCTGTAAACGTCCTCTATGGTACTGGAAATCTGGTAAAAATGCATACGCAAGTGACAATCCAACAACTACCCCACATCCATAACCTGAAAATGCAAATCTCCAGTCGATTAAGCTATCATTTTCCTCATCCTCGTCCTCTGATGGAGTTGAGTCGTCAGACCCGCATTTCTTTGACAGTGGCTGCCCACACAAATTACTGTTCCCAAGATAGGAGTCATTTGTGAAGGTATTGAACTGATTCCCTCCAGGTATACTCCCTGTCAGATTGTTGTAAGACACGTCGAAAACTGACAGGAAAGTAAGGCTCGTTAGCTGCTGAGGAATAGTCCCGGAGAGTTTATTCCGTGAAAGATCTAAGGACTCGAGCTCTATCAAGTCCCCTATTGATGGAGGAATTCTCCCTTCAAATGCATTTCTCGACAAGTTGAGAACCACCAATGATTTCAGATCCCCAATTTCATGAGGGATCTTGCCATGGAACCTGTTGTTGGATATATCAAGAGATACGAAAATGGTCAATATCCGGACAAGCACCATTTCGTACCCTTTGCTCATAATTGTCACCGAATCTTGATAGTACTCGTATTGCCCTATTGTTTTTAGAGCTGCAGACTTGCTTTCTCTGTTCATCGACATCTCATCCAGACTTTTCAGAAATTCTTGAGGCAAAGCTCCGGTGAAGTGGTTGGATGATAGGTCGATTATCCCCAAAGTTGGAAGAGTGAAGTTTCTTGTTGGAAGCTGTATTTGGCCGTAGAAGCTGTTGTTCCTCAAGACGAGAACTTTCAAGTTGGGAAGTTTATCCAGCCAGAAGGGAAACACGTCCCTGATCCCGTTATTTCCAAGATCTAACACCTCAAGCGTTTTGCAGTTTGCTAATGACCGTGGCAGCTGCCCTTTTAGTAGATTGCTGTTGATATTCAGAGACCTGAGGCTGCTTGCTAATGCAAACGCTGAAGGCATTCCCCAATATTTGTTCTTCTGCAAGTTCAACACAGAGAGATTGCTCATCAGGCCTAGACATTCAGGGATCAATCCGCTTAATTGATTGTGAGAAGCATCAAAAATGGATAGACTACTCAAATTGCAAATCCCCCTCGGAAGTGACCCCCGAAGAAAGTTTCCCCGAAGATCAAGGGTCGCCAACAAACTCAAGGAGACATTAGGGAGGAATTCTTCCATTGAATCGAGAGTATTGTGTGAAATGTTGACATATTGGATGGTGCTTTTCCAGATCCAGTTCGGTACTTGGCCCTCTATTTTGTTGCCTGAAAGGTCTAGAAACCACAGGCTATCTAGCAATTTCAGAAACTCCGGAAACCTGGAAACGTTGCAGGAGCGCATCACCAATGTACCCAACGGCGAAAATGAATCATTTTCTTTGTCGCCTGGGCTAGATTCTTTAGGAAAATCTACCACATTCTGTGAAAGATCCAGCTCATTAAGAGAGATGGTCCACAGCCACTGTGGAACATATCCTCGGATGTGATTGTTCGAAAGATTCAGAGTCCTCAGTTGATCTTGTTTCTTGAGGAAAGTTGGGAATTCAGTCAAGTTGCATCTGCTCAATTTCAGTTCCTGCAGATTTGGGAACATCAAATCTGGTTGATCACTTCCAACGGTTAAGCTATTGAAAGAAAGCTCGAGGCTTGTTAAGTTGCTGAGCTTCTGAAACGCTTCCAGCTTCGTGAGGCCAGTGAACTTGTTAGCAGCAAGTGAGAGGTCCACGAGATTCGATATCTCAGACATTGATCTCGGTATTTCTCCACTCAGGTTGTTGCCATTTAAGTACACTCGCTCCAACACTGAAGAGGATGCTGAAAATTCCTCAAGTTTTCCACCCAAACGATTGTCGTTTAGGTACAAAATTTGTAGGGATGGTAGTGTGAAGATATGAGGGTTTATTGGGCCAGTGAGAAAATTGAAAGATAGCCGAAGGTCCTTAAGATTAGGGACAGTGGTGTCTCTGAAATCGGGGATTGAACCCGTGAAACTATTATAGCTAATGTCTAGTTCAGTGACACTAGTGAGGTTTGCAAGTGATGGTGGGATCAAACCCGAAAAGTTGCAAGTATAAAGAAGCAAATTTGTCATGTTCTTCAGATTACCAATTGAATCGGGCAAGTTTCCTCTGAATTTTGTTTCAAAAACAGACAAGAATTGCAGTGAACTGTGCAGGGGAAATTCAGGCAATACACCTGTCAAGAATTGGTTTTTCGACAAATCAATGGTTCGTAATCTTGGTAACATGAAAACTTTTCCAGGAAATTCCCCGGATAATTGAGTAGAAGAGAGACTCAACACTTGCAAATCCCTGAATCTGTCAAGAAATTTTGGTACCTCGGAGGAAAGATTGTTGTAATCAAGATTCAGGGAGTTCAAAGATTTGAGATTTTGAAATGAGCTATGAATAGGACCAGATAATCGACAGTGCGACAAACTCAAGACTTTAAGGTTAGGAAGTAGAGACAGGGCTTGTGACCAGGTGGAACCTTGAGCAGAAAGGTCCACATAATCAAGATGGATTTCTGTTAAAGCTGTTAGATTCTGAAAAAACGACTCGAGATTGGGCTTTTCTAGCCTGAGGCGATGAAGCTCCTCGAAAGAAAAGACATTGTTGTTAAACCCCGGATCATTGAAAGTTGGTGGCAACTCACAAAAGAAGAATGTGGAAAGATCAAGAGACACTAATTTTTGTAAACGAGAAATAGCTGCTGGTATTTGATCAGAAAAACAGGAATTAGAGATATTAAGATGAGTTAAATTTGTGAGCCTTTCAAAACCTTGAGGGATTGGAGTTAACTGGAAGTAGTTGCCCGCAAGGCTAAGCTGCTGGAGACTGCGTAGATTAAATATGGCGTCGATGTCGCCTGAAAGGCGGCTGTAGCTTAGGTTGAGGCCGACAACGTTGCCCGAATGATCACATGTAACACCATCCCACGAGCAGCAATCTGTTCTCTTGTCCCATTTCTCCACTTTCGTTGATGAGTTATCGTCGAAGGTGACTGTGGATGAGTTTCGAGCAAGCATGTCTTTCTGCAGTTGCATCAGCGATGCTCTGTCGTCGTCGAGGCATCGGTGCTGCGTCGAATGTGAAGTTAGGGAGAGGGAAAGAAGGGTGAGAAGGAACAACATGAAATTCTCACAGGTGAGTTTCATGTTTAATTATGTGAGTTTCTGTTGTGGGATGAAATTTTGGTGGATATTTATAAAATGAAAAATGCTGTTATTGCATTTGCAAGTGGACTATGCTAATGTCTTAATCACCCCTTAATAAATATGATAATTAATTCATTATTAAATTATAAGCTTTATTAAATATGTCCATTTAAGAATAATGTTTAAAGTTTCTCACAAGTTTTATACATTATGTATTGCATGTAAATTACTGAAAATTGAAGTACGCATGTTGTACGGAAGTCACTAGACTCACTTCATGGCCATGTGATACAATTAATTATTTTATTTAAAAAGGATCCTCGATTTTATTTATTTATTTTTGTTTAAAATGACAATGAGTTAATGTAATTTTCTACTAATATTTTTTAAGTCAAAGTCTTGCTCGCTGCAGTGAAGAAAAGTCTTCATTTATGTTTTAAAAGTCAATTAAGGACGATTCTTCCTCCATCGCATCAATGTTTGAAACAATTGAAAATTGGCACAACATTTAATAATTGAAAAGTGCAACACCATTTACTAAAAAGTGTAAGTCAGTAAAACTAAAAAGTGTAACATGGCCTAGGGTGCATAACATGCACCCAACCCACCATGATATTTTATTAATTTTAGTGAAAAATGAAACGAGACCACAATTATATGATGAAGAAGTATTAAAAAAATTGTATGTCAACCTTCTACTTCCTAGTTGTTAAGAGTTGTTATTTATTCGAGTCGAGTACTCAAAATTCGAGCTCGACTTGAGATCATGTTGAGTTGAGCTCGGCTCAATTATATTGATGAGCAAAAAAATGAGCTCGACTCGATCTACTCGTAAATAATCATGTCGAGTCGAGCCGAACTTAACCAGCCTTATGTAATTAAAAGATTTTTTTTTAAATATCGAATTAATAAGTCAAGCTCGAACTGATCGACTCGTTAGTAAATTGAACAAATGAGCAGAGTTCGAGTTTTAACTAGCGGAGCAACTCAATTCCCTCAATAATACACTTAATTACCATAAAGAAAATGTTCCAAATGTGAACTAGATAAGAAAGAAATGTCTTCGTCAATTAATGATATTTTTCCTTAGCCAAGGAGGAGTCTTCCACTGTCACATTCACATCATTGATTGTAATTTGAAAAAATAAGTCCTTTGTATCTTGGTAGTACACGTATCTTCCGTACTTTGATATATATATATATATATTTTGGTATAGTATTACTTTCTATCTCTGTTGCAAATAAAAATCGACGCCTAGACCGAACTAAGCGCTAGTCTATAGCACGTCTAGAGATTTTCAACTAGGTCATTTTCTTTTTAATTAGGCTCTTCAGAGTCGAAGTCCGATTCGAGCGATTGAACACATTTTTTTAGGTGAAATCGATACTTCGAGCAAATTAAATACGTGGCTTTCTCATGATGTATAACCTTTTTTTTAAATAATATTCTATCGTCTAAAGGGTGAAAACTGCATTTTTTTTACATCATTTTTGCAAGTTTTAATTTCTTTAAAGATCCCTTTGCAATTTTTTTATTTTTGTTTATTAAAATTTCGTATTTATTTCTTGAGAATTCTAAGATAAAATAATTAAAAATAAAATTATAAGCGGCCGCCTAGACGTCGCTCAGTCTCCCGACTATCGATTTCCGACTTTTACAATCTTTTTTATATATTATAAGTGTAATAATCGATGATGTAATTACAAAAGAAATGTTTTGTTTTTTTATTATTAAATAATCGGTATTCACGAATGGATCTGAATAAACTAAGCTTGCAAAAGTCTATATACAACATTGTACCCATCAACATGTGTGCAATATGCATTTAAAAATATGTTGAAAATTCACGACTTTCTTTCTTGTTTTTTCTATGATAAATTTTCTCGTTTTCTTCAATGAATTTGTTGATTTTACTTGTTGAATTACGCTTCAATACGATAGATCGTGGGTATAAGTATCAAGGTTGAATGTATTTTCTCGTTTTTCTCAATGAATCGGTTAATTTTACTTGTTGGAAAAAAAAGTATCAAGGTTGATTGTATTTTCTTATTTTTACCTACAATACCTTACATTACATGTTACGAGGAGTCTTTCATCATTGAGTGGTCCGAAGACTCGACCTTGACTTGGAATTAAAAAACATTAAAATGAAGACTTTTCTTTCTAGTTTCCACCGTACAAATTTTGGATGATACTTCACGGCAAAAAAAAAAAACAAGACTTGACATTTTTTTTAAGTCGAAGCAAGACGACTTAATATTAGGAAATTACACATCACCCCATCGGCGTTTTAAACAAAAAATTCCGATGACATTTTTTTAAAGGATAATAATAACTAATTGCATCACATTCCCACATAGTGACTTTTATTGTTAAATTGGAATTTTATTCACTAATAGAGCTTATTCGTAATTAAATGGAATCACATGTCAATGCATGAATGAAACGTTTTTATGGACACGCCGAAAATTGCTAGTTGAAAGGTTTTTAACTGCCTAGCGTCTAGACGCCACCAACTCAATTCATTTTTTTTTTTTGTTATGTTTAAAAATAATAGGGCAACACGAGTACTATCAACATCATCCGGTGACAATCGTGAGCAAAGGAAATGAAATGGTGCTTGTTCGGATATTGACCAACACCGAGGTTTCGTGTTCAAATTTCAGGGACTGCAAAAAATTAGCCTAATTTAGGAAATAAAATGGACTTATATTTCAAATGTTGTGAGATAATTAAGAGATGTGTTTGTGTGATGGTGGTGCGCAAATCTGGTTCGTGTATGATTCGGTTGAAAATTATATGATTTTTTTTAAGTATTTTAATCTTAATTTAATAGAATTTCATGTTATTTTTACTCATTTTTTGTTAATTACATTTGATTATGAAAAAGATAGTGATTTGCTATTTTTGTAGGTAAATTGAGCATTTTTAAAAGTAAAACACATACTTAATATTTAGTGAAGCCAACGAAGGACGAAATTGATATAGAGGGTGAAACGAGCCAAAAGTGCGAATGAAATTTGGGACAATTAATTTCAATAGGGTTGGGGTATATACCCTTCCAGCTTTGTTTAATACACTCCCCCTTTCATTTATTAATTCAAAAATATATATGAAATATCATATTTACCCCTTTAATAAATGTTATAGATACATACACCCCCTATAACCCAAATTTCATCTTCTTCCCAAACTTCTTTTCGCCGTCTCTGTCTTCCCCTCCCCAATTTTTTTTTTCTTTTTCTGCACTCCCATCTCCGTTGCACTGCACCTTAACCCTAGAATTTCGCCGCCGCCACCACCACAACAACCACAAACAAATTCTAACACCCACAAAAATGAACATATTTGATAAAATAAAATAGCAATAACACTCAAATCGACACCATAACCACTGCCTCAAATAAAATTAAAAAAAAAATAATCTTAGTATTTTTAACAAACCAGAGTCGACCAAAAACACTACGGTCGACACTGGTTTATCGCCTAAAAACACTCCGATCGACACTGGTTTGTCGCCCAAAAACACTCCGGTCGACACTGGTTTGTCGACCAAATTTCGAAAGAAAATTAAAAAAAAAATTAAAAATTTAAAATTGAAATTTTCGACTATTATTGATCGCTCAAAAACACTCTGATCGACAACCTATCGTCGACGAGAGTGTTCTTGAGCGACCAATAATGGTCGATAAAAAAATAAAATAAAAATAAACCTGTTCTTCGCCGGCGACGGTTGGGGGCGAGCGCTGGCGGGACGCGACTGCTGGGGGCGAACGGGCTGCGACGGCTAGAGGCGAAGGAGGAGGGCGGCGGCGTCGCTAGGCGAGAGGGGAGGATAGAAGAGAGGCGGTAGAGAGGTTGGGGAAGATGAAGTAATTAGGGTTAATGGGGTGTATGTATCTATACATTTTATTAAAGGACAAATATGGTATTTCATATATATTTTTGAATTAATAAATGGAAGGGGGGAGTGCATTAAACAAAGCTGGAGGGGTATATACCTCAACCATTTCAATATTATTTGAGTCCAAAAGAAAAAAAAGGGCTGGCCCATTTACTTTGAATTGTAGGCTTGCTATTGAAGTTAAATGGTAGGCTTGCTATTGAAGTTAAATGGAAGAAAATGCCGCGGACTTCACAAAGGCCACGGTTAAAGCCAAAAACTTACCGCCCCGCCCACCGCGGACCCACTCTCTGCCTGTGGCCTCACCGTCGTGTCCTCTAATGGACAAAGGTAAGTTAAGTTTAATTTTTGATTTAAATGTTTAAACTTGAATGTTTAGTTTTTAGGTTGTGATATGTGTTATATTGTATACTCCCTCATTTCTGGAATTATTTGCACGATTTGACTGAAACAATTTTTAAGAAAAGTGGATTTAGTGGTTGATGATGTAAAATAAAAGAAGGGTATTTTAGGTAAAGTGGATTTGACGAGGTGTAAAGTAAAATGTATGTAAAAAAGGAGTGACAATTTTGAAAATAAAATGATGTTGGGAGGGTATTAATTTTGGGCAAAAACTTGTGTGAGACCGTCTCACGGATCCTTTTAACCCATATTTCAAAATTTTGAGTAGGATAATCCATATTTTTTTTCCAGATTTTGGTTTGTAAAAAAAATGATAATGTTTAAGTAAAATGTGATAATATTTTTAACAAAAGTGACTATCACTTTTTGCTCAAACACTATCACTTTTTGCTCAAACATTATCACTTTTTATATATAAAGGCCGTCTCACGCATCTCATTCTGTGAGACGGTCTCACCCCAGACTAGCCCTTAATTTTGTGAGGTATTTTTTCCATATTAAGAGTGTGTAAATAATTTTGGAACGTCCCAATAAGGAAAGTGTTCAAATAATCATGGGACGGAGGGAGTATTAGTTTAGGTATTCTTGATATGGTATTATTGTCAATTAAGTTAGGGTTAAAATTATAATTTTTTTTTTTAATTTTCTACCTTTCAAAATAATTGTTTGGCCAAAGGAGAATTGGAAGCACAAAAAGTACAAAATCGGGGTTTGCACGAAACTTGAAACTTTTGGTCGAATTCTGTTATAAAACTCGGCCAAAATATCCGAGTTTCTTCAAAAGATTAAATTTAACTACTATTTGAAACTTTTTTTCGAAAATATACATTATTTGTGGAACTTTTTTTTTGAGAAAATACACAATCCGTGGAACTTTCAGCCGAGAAATCTCAGAAAACTCAAAAACGTTAACATTGATCGAGAAATCTTAAAATTCACGGTGAACCAGTATTGAGTTTTTGCAAACATTGGCAAATTACCCTTTTCTTCTAAATTGGCAAATGTTAAATATACTCCCATTCAAACCTTAATATCATTTTTTCCCATCTTTCTTCTTCCTCCTTCCTTTCCCCCCTCTTTTTCTTTCTTTCTCATTTTCTGCAAAAAATTGTCGCCCCCACCCCTCCCTTGCGCCGCCACCTCCCCTCCTTGCTTCACGCCCGCCGTGCGCCAACCTTAAATTTTCGACAACTCTTGGTCGATAATATACTTTCGTCGACAACAATTTGTCGACGAAAGTGTATATTATCGACCAAGAGTTGTCGAAAATTTAATTTTAATTTTTTTTAAAAAAATTAATTTTCGAAACTAGTTTATATCGACGAGAAACATTCTTGTCGACAAACCAGTGTCTACACGAGTGTTTTTCGCCGATAAAACAGTGTCGAAAATGTAATCTTTTTTAAAAAAATCTATGTTTTTTTTTTTCGGGTGCAACAACGGCGGCGGCCGGAGGAACAGCGGTTTAGGGTTGAAAAGTAGAGGAGAGTGTATTCATGGTCATTTTAGTATAAGGGTAGTTTAGATATTTTACATGATTATTAATTATTATTTTTTGAACGATAAAAGGTATATATTGTATTCATTTGAGCATTATGGGTGCTCAGCCCAATAGTGTACAAGTTTGCTATAAGTCCATAGTTTTATCTTAATCTTTTTCAGGGCCGTTTTTGCGTTGTCTATTTCCCCAAATCTCTTTGGGTTTCTATTGTTCCAAATCTCTCCGACTACACATGTCCAATGCTTGACATGATTTTTAAATAAATGAGGAAGGGAAGTATACTTAACAAAGATGGAGGGGTATATATACCCAGGGGTATATATCGTTTTACGCATCTGAAGCGCACGCACATATTATATCTACCTATAAAAAATTAGGGGCTAGATTTGTTCCTTTTTCCTTTCTATTTAATTATAATTTTTCTTTAATTTTATGTATTGTGATTGAATCGTGATGGATTTTAATTTAAATCCACAACCCCCATCATTTTTTAATTAAAATTGACAGAATTTTAAATTATCACTAATTAAAAATTATGTCATTTAAAATTAATGTATTTTCAAATCATTTCATTTGAATTAGCACCCCAAATTAAATCCCCTTGTCCACACAACCTTATGGATTAAATATGTCCTTTTTCCTTTCTAATTTCTGTATTGTAATTTTTATTTTCCCTTTTTTAATTTTTTATGCTAGCTAGCTGTGAATTGTGTAATTTTTCCTTTCGGATTTTCTATTGTTTAATTTCACCCATAAAACTAGCTGGGACTATATTTCCCTTTTCTCTTTGTGTGTTGTGAATTGTGATTTTTCTCTCTTATTCCACGAATTACATACTACATACTGAACCACAAATTACACATAAAACAACATTCAATAATTATATAAAAACATACTAAAATCATCAATATCAAGGTTGCAATTGGAATGTTGATGGAGATGAGGGTGTAGCCGTTTAGGAAGTCGAGTTAGGTGCAGCACCGGAACGACCATCTCTCGGAGGAGACCTCGATTTCTTCACGTATTTTCTTGCCCATACATGCTTCCCATTTATAGTGTACTTTGCCTTCCCCCGACCTGGCGCTATCTCTTCCATCACCGCCACTGCCTCCGCCTTTACCACCATCCTTGCGTACAACACCTGCTCCTCGTCTCCCACTTCTTGGGAGATCAAACTCTCAATGAAATCCCCAAATCTCCTGTAATTCATGAATTACAATAAATTCTTATATGCAATTGAATGTATATATATATTTATATAGTCAAATTGCACACTAGTGTTACACTTGAAAAAAATAAAAAAGGTTACCTAGTGAAGTATTCTTTGACTTCATCTTCAGCAATAGGATACCCTTTGGAAAAAGTCAAGAAAATCGTACGGTCGTCAACGCTAATGCCCGAATTCCGACCACCTCCATTTTCTTCCCTGTTCACCATTCCGTGGTGAAAACCCCCCATGTGAATTGGGAGCCGTCCCGCCGCCGAAGATTGTGGCATTTGGATTAAAGCTGGATGGAGAGGCACAAATGGCGCCATGACAGGCGGCGGCGTCCTACTGGACTCCCCAACTTCACGGCGGATGTCACGAAAAGCCCTTGCACAGACCGTGCTGATGATTTTAGCGACACTCCGTAGAATCGCAGCCCGGTTTTCATGGAAGAAGCGGAGGCTAACAACCGGGCAGTTAAGAATCTCCGGCAAGAGCGTGATCTCGCCGGAGAATTGCAACTTATCAGTCTCTAAGCACATCAAACAGACCCTCGTCTCTTCGGCGAGTTCGTTGAGTAAAAGAAGCGGGAGAGAGAGCAATCTGTGTATGAGCTTCGTGTCATTGGTTTCTCTCTCCAGCCACATCCAAAAGCCCATAACTTGAACCGACTCGGCCGGGTCCCGCCCCAGATTCTGAACCAAACGGGCGTAGAGCTCTCTATCAATGGTGTGGAAAATATTGAAATCTTCATCGCTGACTTGGGGGCATATTTCTAAAGGGAATAGGGTTTGGGTTAAGGGCTTGGAAGAATGTTCATTCGCCATTTTCTATGCTTTTTGCTGTAGAAGTAGTAGTAGTACTTGTAGATACAGCAGGCATTTGTGTGTATGTATGTATGTATATATAGCTGGCGGAGATACACCGTTTGGAGGGGAGGGGTGGCGATGAGTCGGAAAAGCTTTGTCGGATTCTGCAATCAAAGTTTTTCTATTTCAGGCACAACGGTTCGATTTCACTTTTGAAAATTTGGTGGTTGTTGTGAAGTTTCAAATATGAAAACTCGTGCGCGCGCAACGGCGATTTTGTAAGTAACTGTAGAGAACTAACCAGAAAAAAAAGCGCGAATGTCGACTTACATTAATTGCTATTTTATTAATTTAAAAATAAATTACTCTTTGCATTAATGAGTAAAGAAATTGATTTTTTAAATTGATTTGGAAAAGCTGTTATATTTAAAAAAAAATAAAAAATTTTAAGATTATGACCGATCAAAATCATACTTTGAATGTAAATTAAAGTGATACTTAGAATATTATATATATACCATTGAAATTGAGCTCTAATTAATTGAGTTAAATATTAATTTAGATAAATTGAATATTAAAATTCAAGTGTATTTATACACTCAATTGTATAAGAGAGTTTATCTTAATATTCAATTATAAGGGAGTAATCTAAGGCTGTGTTTGGATAGAGAAATTTGATTTGAGATCGAAGACATTTTAAATGAAAATACATGGATTTCAAATGACATATAATTTAAAATTCTCTCAATTTTAACTAAAAAAAAATGATGGCCCAAATCTAAGTATTTAAAAATCCATTCATTTAATTTTTAATTCAAAGAGGATTTGAATTGTGGATTTAAAATTCTCATCCAAATGGAGTCTAAAAGTTTTTAATGGAGTGTCATTAATTCTTACTTTTATGTCATTAAACATTTTTAGATAGAGAAGTTATAATGATATAATATGTGTTATTAAATATCAATTTTCTTATAGTGTAAATTAATTTGGGTATAAATTCCATCTATATTAGTCTCTCTATCTCAATTACATATTTTATCTATATAGCTAATTGCGTTATGCAGCGCTGGTGCACGAAAGACATACTCATTAATTCTTTACGAAGAAACTTTATCACATCTTGCTTCTCATTTTGTATTTGAAAATAGTATGAAAAGTAAACGGCATTAATGATAATTTGTTAGCTATTTGGTAAACATAATTTGGATTTCAAATTTAGTTTTTTAATAGTCCTAATGGTCTGTATTTGTTTAAGAATTTAGGTAAGTTATGATTTAATTTTTTGTTATAAATTTATATAGAATTTGTATAATTTGAATTCTAAAATTTTAAAGTATAAATATTAGATTTCAAAATCAGAAATCCAACTTTTAAAACTCAAAACAAACATATCCTTGATTATGTTGGTGAGTCAATGATGTTTTGAAAATGTTAAATAAATAGTGAAAATGTAGAGTTGTTTTTGAGTTACTGTCGAGTATGATTTTATTGAAGTGACGAAGTCGAAGTTGTATTATTAGCAGTTGTGAAAAATTGCAAGTAGTGATTGAAATATTAAATTCGCAATAATTTAGTATTAATAAGTAATAACGACCACTTGGATGCGCTTGGGGATGAATATATATTCGATTGTTAAATGAATTTTAGTTTTTTTTTTTCCGAGTCCAAGGAGGCTTAATTAATTATTATCATTGCAAGAGCAAGTTACATCCGGCAATCCGTCCACAAAGTTTGACGGATCAACCCAACAAAAGGAACTCCCCAAAAGTCGAGAATTCCTTGCAAATTCGTGCGCCGCCGTAACATTGGCGTTCTTTTAATTTTAACGAAATTAACTCTAGCATTTGGTAAAGAAGTGATGATGTTCTTGCATGCTTCCATGTAGTCCCCAAAAACTGATTTCATCGTGCTAGAGTTGTTGATAACATTGACCACTATCTTCGCATCTTCTTCCACTATTACTTCTGTTATATTTAAGCTCTTTACCCACGAGAGCGCCTCATTATCAAAATAGTGTGTTGTTTTATTATTTTTGGATAAATAAAAATAATTTACATTGAAAAAACAACAATAATATAAAAAAACGCCAAATACACACAAACATTATCAAAATGTGTAAAAATATTAACCTGGTAATTCTTTAATTTTTTTTTACATAAGTATATCGGGTACTACGGTTTCCACCATTGTAGGTCAAAATAAGTCGATGTCTCCAAGTTGTTCAAGTTTGGAAAGTGAGGTGTTGATTTTTTTTTTTCTTTTATAAGAAAACAATTATCACATACGCATTTTTTCTTTTCTTTAACTCAGTAAGGGGTGAAAGTTGAATATAATTCAGTCTTTTCTAGATTTTTTTTTCCAAGTTGTTCTAGATTACTTTTTTTTTTTTTATATATTTACTAGAGACAAATCTAAAGCATATGATAGGGTGGATTGATCCTAGCTACTTGGAGAACATTTTACTCAAGCTGGGATTCACGTCCATGTGGGTGAATTGAATGATGTTATGTGTCAGGTTGGTACGGTATTCCTTTCAAGTTAATGATGAGATGGTCGGACCGATAGTGCCAAGTCGTGGCTTACGTACGTCAGGGGATCCTTTATCCCCATATCTTTTTATCCTATGTGCCAAGGGTCTCTCAGCCACGCTTCGTCATGCAAATAGTCAAGGTCGTCTCCATGATCATCGGGTGTGTCGGAGAGCCCCCGTTATCTCTCACTTATTTTTTGCCGACGACAGTTTACTGTTTTGTCGTGCTAATGGTGAGGAGTCCTCCGCCCTCATGCAGCTTTTGAACGATTATGAGAGGGTTTCGGGTCAAGCCATGAATTATGACAAATCTGAGATATTTTTCGGTAAAAATGTAGGGAAGGCCCAATGAGCGGCAGTTTGCCAAGTCTTAGGTATCCACCAACCTCTTAATATGGGA
Source organism: Galeopsis tetrahit (assembly GCA_963675135.1). NCBI lineage: Eukaryota > Viridiplantae > Streptophyta > Magnoliopsida > Lamiales > Lamiaceae > Galeopsis > Galeopsis tetrahit. The sequence continues at coordinate 62,736,373 of OY776134.1, read as the reverse complement.
AGATATCTCGGGCTTTTGTCGTTGGTTGAGCGCCGAAAGAAAAAGATATTTAATTATCTCAAGGATCGTATGTGGAATAAATTAAATGGTGGAAGGAAAAAGAAGATTTCTAACGCATGCAGGCAAGGAAATTCTAATTAAATCTGCAGCTCAAGCGGTTCCTTTATGTTTGGGAATTTTGTTGAGGCGTGTAAACGTATTATTACTTTTATTCTTTTATGTAGGGTTATCCATGTCTATTGTGAGACCAATGAAATGATCCATCGACTTGCTAGAGCTGCTAGGAGCTATTTTAGTCCCCATGAGTGGTATGACCCTCCGTCGTTTGTGAATGACATATCAATTGATATTTGCAGCTGTTAATAAAATTTTGAGGCTTGCCATTTTAAATATTACTCATTAAATACTTTATTTACTTTATCTTGAAATACTACTCCCTCCGTCCCGTGATTACTTGCACACTTTCCTTATTGGGACGTCCCAAAATTACTTGCACACTCTTAATATGGAAATACCCCACAAAATTAATAACCTCACAACATCATTTTATTTTCAAATATTGCCACTCCTTTTTTTAATACATTTCACTTTACACATCATCAAATTACCTAAAATACCCCTCCTTTATCTTAAATCATCAACCACTATATTCACTTTTCTTAAACAATATGTCGGTCAAACTATGCAAGTTATTTCGGGACGGAGGAAGTATTAAATAAGTGATAGTCAAATAAATGATGAAGGGAGTAATAAAATGGTGAGTTGTTGAACTCATAAAATCCGAGGACTTGACCACAAAAGAAACAAACAAGCCCAATTTATTAAAGGATACTCCCCTATATAAGGGGTCAGGCTATATACCCATCCATACTTGTTAAATATACTCTTCCTCTACATTTATTAATTAAATATACATGTAAAAACTTTAATTTACCCTTCTAATAAAATATTTATAGATAGATACACCCCCTTCTAAAATTAAAACTCTAACCCTATTTAATGGAGCAACCGCCGTCGTCGCCAAATTAACTTTGCAAAAGAACTCTATTATTTTCTCATTATTCTCACGACAGTTTTCTACACCCTTATATATAGGTATACAAATAACCACCTAATAATGTCCATCCTAACCAACTAACTCCTACTAACAGCTGGACTAACAAAGAAACTAATCCAACTAACAACAAAACTAATCTGCAAACAGAAATAAAAGACAACTTGAAAAAAGGATTAAAATTGATAAATCGCCCTTGCCACGCTAGCCAATTACAGCCTTCAATCCGGCTCTCGATGGTACGTAAATGCGAACCCACAAACCTTATTCGCATCATTCCCATCTCCTTCACGAGCATCCTTGTCCTCAAGGATTAATTCGGAATTATCGGAACATGATCCACCGACTTCGATCAAGAAAACTTGTTTGACTTTGCATTTGTGTCCGAGTGTAAATTTTTCATCGCAATTAAGACACATCCCCTTTTCTCTCCGTTTCTGCATCTCTTCCCAACTTAAACGCGTGACTCCCGAAGGAATGAATTTGTCACATATACCAGGTCTTCCATGCTTAACTAGTTTTTATGAGATGGAGAACTCGACAATGTAGTGTCGGATCATCTTTGGCTTGATTTCCAGAAAGTTGAATGTCTTGCTGTTGTACACTCTAAGAACACTTCCAATCATCTTAGGAACAATGATCATGTTACGCAAATGGGTCCTCACAAGAGTAAGTTTCTCACCAGCAGGGCCTTTCTTGCGCAGCTTCTTGATCAAAGCCATAGGCTTTCTCTTCAAACCTCTATGGAACCTTTTTCTGGCACAAGCACTCAAGAACTTCCCAAGGTCATTAGTGTACATATTTAGTACAGCATTGAGATCAATGCCCCTAAACCTGAACTTCTTGAACGTTCCTTTCTTCGACTGTCCGGCCGCAACCTCTGGATCGACATCCACCATGGCGGTTGTGGAGATTGTAGATTGTTGGCGACTGGGGCTAAGGTTTTTCATAGTGGATTCTCGGTCCTTCGATGATGAACTTGAATTGGTTCTTGATCCGCTTCTTGATGATTTCTTGCGTACTAATCTGGAAAGCCTTTGTTCCATCTTCTCCATTGTGGAATTAATTTTGTCCACATGTTTGCCTATCTCATTAAATCCAGATTCTAGTTGATCCAATCTTACCTCCAATATTTCGATTCTTTCGCGGTGAGTTCCTGCCATGATGACCGCGGTTCTCAATTACTCTCATTAAAAGCACCAATTTGATGAGAACCACGATACGAAATACGAATAAATCCGTAATCCCTAGCTCAGACTAGCAAGAAACGGAGCTGCAATTAACTTTGCAAAAGAACTCTATTATTTTCTCATTATTCTCACGACAGTTTTCTACACCCTTATATATAGGTATACAAATAACCACCTAATAATGTCCATCCTAACCAACTAACTCCTACTAACAGCTGGACTAACAAAGAAACTAATCCAACTAACAACAAAACTAATCTGCAAACAGAAATAAAAGACAACTTGAAAAAAGGATTAAAATTGATAAATCGCCCTTGCCACGCTAGCCAATTACAGCCTTCAATCCGGCTCTCGATGGTACGTAAATGCGAACCCACAAACCTTATTCGCATCATTCCCATCTCCTTCACGAGCATCCTTGTCCTCAAGGATTAATTCGGAATTATCGGAACATGATCCACCGACTTCGATCAAGAAAACTTGTTTGACTTTGCATTTGTGTCCGAGTGTAAATTTTTCATCGCAATTAAGACACATCCCCTTTTCTCTCCGTTTCTGCATCTCTTCCCAACTTAAACGCGTGACTCCCGAAGGAATGAATTTGTCACATATACCAGGTCTTCCATGCTTAACTAGTTTTTATGAGATGGAGAACTCGACAATGTAGTGTCGGATCATCTTTGGCTTGATTTCCAGAAAGTTGAATGTCTTGCTGTTGTACACTCTAAGAACACTTCCAATCATCTTAGGAACAATGATCATGTTACGCAAATGGGTCCTCACAAGAGTAAGTTTCTCACCAGCAGGGCCTTTCTTGCGCAGCTTCTTGATCAAAGCCATAGGCTTTCTCTTCAAACCTCTATGGAACCTTTTTCTGGCACAAGCACTCAAGAACTTCCCAAGGTCATTAGTGTACATATTTAGTACAGCATTGAGATCAATGCCCCTAAACCTGAACTTCTTGAACGTTCCTTTCTTCGACTGTCCGGCCGCAACCTCTGGATCGACATCCACCATGGCGGTTGTGGAGATTGTAGATTGTTGGCGACTGGGGCTAAGGTTTTTCATAGTGGATTCTCGGTCCTTCGATGATGAACTTGAATTGGTTCTTGATCCGCTTCTTGATGATTTCTTGCGTACTAATCTGGAAAGCCTTTGTTCCATCTTCTCCATTGTGGAATTAATTTTGTCCACATGTTTGCCTATCTCATTAAATCCAGATTCTAGTTGATCCAATCTTACCTCCAATATTTCGATTCTTTCGCGGTGAGTTCCTGCCATGATGACCGCGGTTCTCAATTACTCTCATTAAAAGCACCAATTTGATGAGAACCACGATACGAAATACGAATAAATCCGTAATCCCTAGCTCAGACTAGCAAGAAACGGAGCTGCAATTAACTTTGCAAAAGAACTCTATTATTTTCTCATTATTCTCACGACAGTTTTCTACACCCTTATATATAGGTATACAAATAACCACCTAATAATGTCCATCCTAACAAACTAACTCCTACTAACAGCTGGACTAACAAAGAAACTAATCCAACTAACATCAAAACTAATCTGCAAACAGAAATAAAAGACAACATGAAAAAAAGATTAAAATTGATAAATCTCCCTTGCCATGCTAGCCAATTACAGCCTTCAATCCGCCTCTCGATGGTACATAAATGCGAGCCCACAAACGTTATTCGCATCAGAGTGTTTCAACTTCAATTTTTCCTGGATTTTCAAGTTGGATTCGTGTGGTTTTATTTGGGGATGATTTTTTTAGTTTTTTTTTTTTTAAGAATTGGGGGTTATTTTTGAGCATTTAATTTAAATAAAGCATTTCGAGATTTTATTTTAGAAGGTAAAATCTCGTGGGACCTTTTTTGTACAAAATGGGACCATTTTTGTGAGCACAAATCTCTTGGGACCAAATCTGCATTTTCCTGTGTTTACCTTAACAACACATGTGCCTCACGATCACAATTCTGTTAGTTTTTTACGGAAAAATCTTGTAGGACCTTTTTTTGTTCAAAATGGAACCATTTTCGTGAGCACGAATTCTCTTGGGACCATATTTGCATTTTACCCTATTATCTTGATATTGAGAAGGAGAGGAACTGGACTGACCTTGCGAGGGAGAGGACTTATGATCAAGGCAATGAAATGTATTGTCATAGCGCTTGAAGCACTCTGCAGCAACATGATAATTCATTGATGTTCATATCTCCTTTCTTCAGAGATAGAATCTGAATTTGAAGCTTGAGCGGATGATTGTAACTGAAACAATTCATCGAACACTTGTCATGCTTGAAACGCATGAGAACATCTGCTGATGTATCCAAGCATAGATTCACCAATAGAACTGATTAAGATTTGGTACTTCATGAGAGCACACCTTTAAGCGTTCTACAGCACAAAGAGTGGACGCTTCACAACACTCTATCGTCAAACAAATTTAAACCACAGCAAATTGTCAAACGGACAAAGTCAACAAAATTTGCGACGAAATTGTAGGTCGTCGCAATTTGATACAGTTATCAATTCGCCTCAAACTTGCAACATAAATTTAATTCGTCTAAAAAAATCCCATCTTAATTCGTAGCACACGTATCTTCTGTACTTTGGTTTTTGATGAAGAATACTCTTAAAGACATAATTTTTAATTAGTTTAATTAATACTAAAAGAGAAACGTAACATATATTAATATTGTTGCAACTTGCAATTAATCACATACTGAGATGGGATACATACAGGAGAGAACGTACTCCAGACGCGATCGAATACGAAAAGATGCTAATTAGGTAGTCGAAATGGTTGAGGTGAATTGAGCTAGGAACGGAATTTATCAGCATTCAGTAATTGATGAGTAGTTGAAGGCGGTGGGACCACATATCTGAGGGAGTCTGTTAATATTTTGATGAAAGACGGCGTTTTCATCGGCAAACGATTTGATACACTTGCACGCGTCCTGACGAGCATATGGACCAACCATGCCAACTTGTTCTAGCCACCATTTTGTGGAAATGTCGGATCTGACAATTTTACAGCACGAAGACTTGGCGATAATTGGCCACTTCTCTCCTTCATAGAACAAACTGGGATCCGTAAAAAATCTAGGTTACACTCTCCCTGTACATCATCAGAATTAGCCATGATGAACAAACCACCAAATATTAACAAGCTCGCCGCAACCCACTTAATTTTATTGACACCCATAGATGTTAGCTAGTAATAATTTTATTTGCTTTGCAATATGCCTATTTATTTATAGGGTTCATTCATCTGCACGATTTAGTTATTTTAATTATACATCTAATTCAAATATTCTCATTTCTTATTTAACACTACTAGTAATTAATTAAACTGATCGTGCGTACTTGCTTGGAGTAGCTAGCTAGCTAGCTACTCATGTAGAATTAATGGTTCTATAGCATCTAGAGTTGACGTTTGAAAGTACAATTAGTGAATTAATATAAATATGAATTAATACACTTTTTAGATTCTACATAATTCATCAAAACCTACCTCAAACAAATAAATTGTTGAATACCCCGTGTCCTCACAAATTGATAGGTGGTGTGCTTCTATATTAGGAATTAATATACACGAATTAATTCCTCACCTCTCTACAAGTTTGGACTTTTAGATGAGAAGAAATTAATTCTTTCATGGTATCAGAGCCTCCAGTCAAATGATCTGGGGTAAAAGGTGATAATTCGACCCACGAGTGAGGGGGAGTATTAGAAATTACTATACAAAATTAATTCATCACCTCTCTTCAAGTTCGAACTTTTAGATGAGATGAAATTCTTTCATTCTACATGAGAATTACTCCCTCCTTTCAAACTTTCCTTTTTTAAATGTTCCACAATACCTTTTACGCCCTTAAAATGATTTTTTTTTTATAAACTTGATCACTCTTACAATATCCACAATTTTATATAAAATGTCCTTAATTTTGGGCACACATATACACAAATCATCTCATTTATTTACTTTATACATTTATAAAGTTATCTCTCAAAACTCTACTTAATTAGGAATTTAATTAAGCTGAAAATTTGATAATAGATTCGAGAATGAGAAACGAAATGTGAAAAGAAAGATCGAGATGCCATGTTGAGATCACTAAGATATAAAACTACTTTTGCATATTATTTGATGTAGATGCAATTGCACTCGTATAATTGGAGAGCTGGGACAAGAAGTTTTTTTTTTAATTATTTGTTATTTATGCATTTATTCTGTTTGGGCTTTTATTTAGTTACTTTGTGGTCTAAATACTGATGAATTGGACATCTCTTTATTTCCTTGTTTTTGGGACTGCTATTTAAGCAAATGTAATAGGGTTGAATATGCGGCTTTTGAGATTACTGAATTTTTGACAATTGTTTCTCAGTCTCGTAAATCCGGCATTCGCATTACGAATCAACAGTGTTGTGTTATTCTTGTTGGTTATTGACTGCTTGGTGCATCATTCGGTATCAGCTTTCTTGATCCAGGACCATGCCACCACGTCAAAATCATCGTCAGAATGAAGTTCCCCTCGAGGAGGTGATGCGGCGCGATGAAGTTGCCCAACTGCGTCGCCAGGTTGAACAACTCACTCAGCAATTGGCAACGCTCAATTAACAGCAACCACCCCTTAGCCGCAATCCTGCATCGGGCTCTGTTAATTCTGACTCTGAGGACGAAGGCTACAACCCTTTTGCAAGAGTGCCCCCTCCGGCGCGCCAAGAAGATCGTCGTTCGGACTCTGGATTTCCTTTGGAAATCCCTGAATTCACGGGTGATCTGCAGCCCGATGATTTTATTGACTGGTTAGCCACCGTGGAGAAGATTTTGGAATTCATAGAGGTGCCACCCCTTAGTCAGGTTTCGCTACTCGCTACTCGCCTTCGTGGTCGTGCCCAAGCATGGTGGCAACAATGGAAGGGTTCTCGTGTGCGCCACGGGAAAGATAAAATTACAGATTGGGATAAGTTCAAGAGTAAAATGCGCTCTGCTTTTCTTCCGTATAATTATGATATTGAGTTGTATCAGCGGTTTCAACAACTCTGCTAGGGATCACGCTCCGTGGATGATTACACGAAGGAATTCTATCAGTTGATGGCTCATACCGAACTTACCGAAACAACTACTCAATCTGTCTCTCGCTATATATATTGGGGGTATGTAATAGGAATAATTTAGAATCATAAATTGATTGTGTAGATATTTTCTCTTATTTAGATTTATTTTATGTTGACCAAATCTTCCCACAATTATGAGAGTTTGTTTGTAATCTCACTTGTATATATATATGAATATACACGCTCACCAACACTTGGTGATTTTCTCTCAATTCTCTTTTTTGTGTTATTCACATTCTGTCATGGTATCAGCCTTATTACCGATCCAAACCCTAATTCTTTCTTCCGCAAATTAATCTATTTCTTTTCTTCTTCGCTGCTCCTCCATCCAGCGCCTGTTCCTTCTCGGTGAGTGATATCAAAGGACCAGTACCCTCCTTTCTTCTCTCGATCGACAAGATGTCCACATCTTCTGCCACCGATCCCCTTCCGGTGACCACTATGATCAATATGATGCAAATAAAACTTGACTCGTCCACGTATCTTATGTGGCGTCGTCAAACGATTCACATGGCCGAATGCTTCGATATTCTTGGCCATCTTGACGGTACATCTCTATCTCCTCCCTCCACCATTCCACCTGTTACGCCTGCTGGTGCGCCCGCTACTGCTGCTACTGCCGAACCGACTCCGAATCCGGAATATCAGACATGGCGTTTGAAGGACAAACGTTTGCTCAGTGTTCTGTTTACCTCCCTCTCTCCCGATGCAGCGTCTGAAGTTATTGATTGCACATCTGCTCATCAAGCGTGGGAGGCGCTTGAATCTGTGTATGCCTCTACTTCTCGCTCACATCAACTACGTGAGGAGTTATTATCTCTTAGACGCGGAGACTTATCCGTGGAAGATTATGGGCGAAAATTCAAACACCTTTGTGATCAGTTACATGCTATTGGTCGCCCGATTGACTCCTCTGATAAAAGCCATTGGTTCCTTCGTGGATTGGGAATTCAGTTTGTGGGTTTCACCGATACCCGTATGGATATCTCTCCGATCCCGGCGTTTCGGGATCTCTTGCATCAGGCGGTGCAATTTGACATGATGTTACGATCCATGGAGGGTCCCTCTCCTACGCCTGCTGCTTTCTCTGCTGTTCGCGATGGGCCTTCACAATCGAGTAATCCACGGCAGCCTATTCGTTCGCAAAACCACAGCCAACAGCAGCCCCAACACTCCTCTCGCTATTCTGGTTTTTCTGGAGGTAATGGACATTCTGGTGGTAATAGAAATTTTGGCAGGAGGGATGGCAACTCTACTGGTGGTGGATTTCGTCGACCTCCTAGGTGTCAGTTGTGTCGTGGGGAACACTACGTCGATAAATGCTCCAAATATCTGAATGCTCTTAATTCCAACTCCGCTGCACACCTTGCTCAGGCATTTACTTCAACATGCAATGTCTCGGATCCCACCCCTGATTGGTATCTCGATTCGGGCGCCTCAGCACATATGACGAACCAGTTATCCGCTCTTGACACTCATGAGTCCTATTCTAGTAACGGTTCTGTTATAGTTGGTAATGGTAATGTTTTGAATATTTCACATATTGGTAACACTAATTTATCTGAGGATGTTAGGTTGTTAGATGTGCTTGTCGTACCCCATATTACCAAGAATTTACTGTCTATCAGCAAATTAATTGCGGATTATCCTGTCGATGTCATATTTTCTGATAAGTTCTTTGCGATTCAGAATCGGGTCACAAAGAAAGTCCTGGCTCAGGGAAGGTGTAATCAGGGGCTTTATCTGCTTGATCGGGGTATTCCAGCTTTGATTGCAGCGATTCGGGTCAAGAGGTTGAAAGCGAGTTTTGATTTATGGCATTTACGTTTGGGGCATGTCCCGTTTTCAGTTATTTCATTATTAAATAAACAGGGTTGTTTATCTGTTACTTCAGTTTTACCAAACCCCAGTCTTTGTGGATCTTGCCAGTTGGCAAAGAGTAAACGTTTACCTGTTTCGTTGAATGAAAAGCGTTCTGCTGCTGTTCTTGATTTAATCCATTGTGATTTATGGGGTCCTGCGCCTGTTTCTACTTCTGATGGTTTTAAGTACTATGTTGCCTTTGTTGATGACTTTTCTCGCTTCTCTTGGATATACCCGTTGCATGCTAAATCTGATTTCTATGATGTCTTTGTTCGTTTTCATGCCTTTGTCTGCAATCAATTTTCTCGAACTGTAAAGATATTTCAGTCTGATGGTGGAACTGAGTTTTTGAATGGGAAGGTTCGTGATTTTATGCACTTACATGGTATTCATCATCGAAATTCGTGTCCTTATACCCCACAGCAAAATGGCAGAGTTGAACGAAAACATCATCATATCTCTGAGACTGGCCTATCCATGCTTTTCCATGTTCATGCTCCCGCTCCCGCCTCTCTATGGTTTGATGCCTTTGCTACTGCCGTGTATGTCATAAATAGGCTTCCGTCTATCGTCCTCGATAAATCTTCTCCATTTCAGGTATTATTTGGATATCCCCCCAGTTACGATACTTTCAAGCCTTTTGGCTGTCGTGTGTATCCTTATCTTCGGGATTATGCTGCACATAAGTTGGAACCTCGCAGTCGACCGTGTATTTTCCTTGGGTATAGCAGTGTTCAGAAGGGTTTTCATTGTTTTGATCCGGAGTCTTCTCGAGTCTTTATCACTCGACATGCTCAGTTTGATGAGCTCTACTTTCCCTTCTCACGGGCCACGTCTCTCACGAAGGTTACTGACTTGGATATCTCCACATTTCTTGATATCGCGTCTGATTCTTCTCTGGCTCCTGCATCGGCACCTGTCCGTCCTCCACACCGCTTCTCTGTTGATCACGATACTCGTTCATCATCGCTACTTCCTGATGACCCTATTATATAGACACCTCCGTCCGATCCTGTTGATCCTTTTATTCCCGTTGCCGGCACACATACTCCACCTCCGTCACTTGATCCCGTTGTTCATCCTCCGGCTTCGACGCTGTCTGTTCACCCTATGACTACTCGATCCCGTGCAGGTATATTCAAGCCCCGTTATCCAGTTGATTTGGCTTCTTCTGCTCTTCTATCGGCTCTCGTCGCCACCTCTGAGCCCCGTGGTTTCAAGTCTGCCGTTAAACATCCTCATTGGCTTGCTGCTATGCAAGAAGAGATTGACGCCCTTCGTTCAAACTCCACTTCGGATTTGGTGCCTCGTCCCTCTGGTACTAACATTGTTGGTTCAAAGTGGGTGTTTCGTACGAAGTTTCTTGCTGATGGGTCGATCGATCGTCACAAAGCTCGCTTAGTGGCACAGGGGTTTACTCAGGTTCCTGGTACTGATTTTCACCATACTTTCAGTCCTGTTGTGAAGGCGGCTACGGTTCGGATTGTTTTGGCTCTCTCTGTTCGGCAGGGTTGGCCTCTTCATAAGCTTGATGTCAAGAATGCCTTCCTCAATGGGGTTCTTCAGAAACCTGTCTTCATGGCTCAGCCCCCTGGCTTTGTTGATCCTCGTTATCCAGATCATGTTTGTCGTCTGAAGAAGGCTTTGTATGGTCTTCGTCAGGCTCCTCTTGCCTGGTACCAGCGTTTCAGTTCGTTTCTCTTCGGCTTGGGTTTCTCTCAGAGTCGTTCTGATTCATCTCTTTTTCATCTTCATCAGGGTAACTCTATTATTTACCTCCTCTTGTATGTTGATGATATTATTGTTACAGGCAATGATCAGGCCGCTCTTCGTCGTTTTATTCATCGCACTGGTGATGAATTTGCTATCAAGGATCTTGGTTCCTTGAGCTATTTTCTTGGCCTTGAAGTTTCCTCCACTGATACTGGCTTGTTTGTTGGGCAAGCTAAATACGCGTTTGACATTCTTCAGCGTGCGGAATTGATGGATGCAAAACCTGTCTCGACTCCCTTGGCGACGGGTGAGTCACTTGTCAGCACTGGCCCTATTTTCAAGGATCCTACTTTGTACAGATCTCTAGTTGGTGCATTGCAGTATTTGACCATCACTAGACCATATCTGTCTTATGCTGTTAGTTCTGTGAGTCAGTTTCTTCAGTCACCTATTGAAGATCATTTTTTGGCGGTTAAGCGTATTCTTCGCTATGTGAAAGGGACAATTCACTTTGGCCTCTCCTTCACTAAGCGCTCAGACTCTTCTGTTCTGGGTTATTCTGATGCAGACTGGGCTCGTTGTGTGGAGACTCGTCGTTCGACATATGGGTACTCGATTTTTCTTGGGGGCAATCTTGTTTCCTGGAGTGCTAAGAAACAACCAACCGTTTATCGCTCTAGCTGTAAGTCTGAGTACCGTGCTATGGCGAATGCTGCTGCAGAACTTGTATGGGTTATTAATCTTCTTAAGGAACTTCGAGCCCTTCCTCCTGATCGCCCTACTTTGTTGTGTGACAACAAAAGTGCACTATTTTTAAGTCAAAATCCTGTTGCACACAAGCGAGTCAAACACATTGACTTGGATTACCATTTTGTTCGTGAACTGGTATCCTCTGGTCGTATTTCTACTGGTTTTGTTCCACGTCCCGCTTTTGAGTTTCTACGTTCCAAGCTTTGCGTGTGTCTTCATCCCACGCAGCGCTTGACGGGGGGTAATAGGAATAATTTAGAATCATAAATTGATTGTGTAGATATTTTCTCTTATTTAGATTTATTTTATGTTGACCAAATCTTCCCACAATTATGGGAGTTTGTTTGTAATCTCACTTGTATATATATATATGAATATACACGCTCACCAACACTTGGTGATTTTCTCTCAATTCTTTTTTTTGTGTTATTCACATTCTGTCAGTATGCATCTTCCCCTGCAGGATGTCTTAAATATGTTCGACGTGTTTACTATTTATGAGGCACACCAACGCGCGATCCAGGTTGAGAAACAACTGGCCCGTCGCTCCGCACCACCTGCCCGTTCCCCAAATCTCCCAGCCCCTGCTGGTCCGTCTACCACCCCAGCACCATGAGATGAGCCCCTGTCCAGGCTTCCTCTTCTCGTTCAGGACCAATCCGTTGCTTTAATTGTGGTGACCCGGGCCACCGAATGGCAGAGTGTCGCAATCCTGGTAGAACTCTTGTGACTGAACATGAGTCTACACCACCCGTCTATGATGATTATCCCCAAGGCGACGACGACGTCGAATATGTTGAAGGCGACGTGGGCCCTTTACTAATGTTACGTCGTACATTCTTGACACCTCGTGCTCCTCAAGAAGATCGCCTTCGCACATCTATTTTCCAATCAACCTGCACTATTGGGGGTAAGATTTGCCGCTTTATTATTGATTCGGGAAGTTGTGAAAATGTTGTGTCTGAAACTGTTATTCAGAAATTAGCACTTCCTACTGAGGCGCATCCTCGACCTTATAAACTTGCTTGGCTTAGTAAGAGTTTAGATATTAATGTGTCACGTCGTGTACTTTTGAGTTTTTCTATTGGCCACACATATTCAGATGAAATTTTGTGTGATGTGGTGTCAATGGATGCTTGCCATCTTTTGCTGGGTCGTCCATGACAATTTGACCGTGGCACTTTTCACGACGGCAGGACCAACGCCTACTCCTTTTTGTTTAAAGGAAAAAAAATTATTCTTGTGCCGTCTACTGATTCCTCAGTTGCATCTCCTTGTTTATCATCCCCTGCTCTGTTATCTCGTGCGTTGTTTGAATCTGCTATGGTTGATTCGGGTGTTGTTTATTTGTTATTGGCAAATCCTGTTTCTGTGCCCTCGGATATTCCATCCTCTGTGCAGGATTTATTGTCAGAATTCGGGGATGTCTTTCCAGATTCCCTTCCTCCGGGCTTACCCACCACTTCGAGATATACAACATCATATTGATCTGGTTCCTGGGGCTGCTCTGCCCAACCGCCCCCACTACAAAATGAGTCTGGCGGAGCATGAAGAGCTTCGTCGCCAAGTGGAGGGATTACTTTTTATAGGCTACATTCGTGAGAGCCTAAGCCCATGTGTTGTCCTTGCTTTACTCACACCCAAGAAAGACGGCTCTTGGCGTATGTGTGTAGATAGTCGGGCGATTAATAAAATATTGCTTCTCTATTCCGCGTCTAGACGACCTATTGGACCAGCTTCATGGTGCTTCTTACTTTACAAAACTTGATTTAAAGAGTGGTTATCATCAAATCAGATTGAGACCTGGGGATGAGTGGAAGACTGCGTTTAAGACGCGAGATGGCCGCTATGAATGACTGGTCATGCCATTCGGGTTGTCCAATGCGCCGAGTACGTTTATGCGTGTCATGAACCATGAACCATGCTTTAAGGCCTTTTATTGGGAGGTTCTTGGTGGTATACTTTGATGATATCTTAATTTACAGTGCATCAATCGAGCTCCATTTGGTTCATTTACGTGAGGTCCTTATGGTTTTGCAGCGTGATAGCTTTTACGGTACTTTACCGAAGTGCAGTTTATGTGCTACGTCAGTTCACTTTTTGGGCTACATTATCTCTCAATCAGGCCTCTCAGTTGATCCGGCTAAGATTGAGGTTATTCGAGATTGGCCTACACCTTCATCCACTACTGATGTTCGTAGCTTTCATGGTCTCGCGTCTTTCTACAGGCGTTTCATTGCTCATTTCAGCGCTATCACCGCCCCTTTGACTGATTGCACTCAAGGCAGCAAGTTTGTGTGGACTACAGAGGCTGCCGCAATCTTTCAGGACATTAAATGCCGCCTAACGTCAGCCCCTGTCTTGGTCCTCCCGGATTTTAATGCCCCGTTTGAGCTGCACTGCGATTCATCTAAATTGGTATTGGTGTCGTCCTTACCCAAAATGGACGCCCAATTGCTTTCTTCAGTGAAAAGTGGAAGGGCCCAAAGGCACGTTTCAATGCTTACGATGTGGAGTTCTTTGCGGTAGTCCAGGCCGTCAAGCATTGGCGACACTATCTTTTTCATCGTGAATTCATTTTTCACGGACCATGACGCATTGAGGCACATTGGGAATCAGGATAAAGTCTCGGCTAGGCATGCATCTTGGCATGCTTATTTGCAACAATTCACTTTTTTTATAAAACACAAAGCTAGAGTCTCCAACAGGGTGGCAGACGCATTAAGTAGGCATCATACTTTACTCTCTCACATGCGAATTGAGGTGTCGGGCTTCGATAGTTTCCCTGCTATGTATCCTTTGGATATGTTCTTTTCAAAGATCTTGCAGCAGATTCAACAAGGTGATGCCAAGGATTTTCATATGGATGATGGTTTTTTGTTCTTTGGGAATCGATTATGTATCCCAGATTGTAGTCTACGTGTGAAGATAATTCAGGAGCTCCACAACACAAGACATGTTTGGTGTGATAGGACATTCCACTTAATTTCTCAGTCCTATTTCTGGCCTTCTCTAAGGCGTGATGTGAACCGTTTCGTTGATAGATGTCGTATATGCAACCTTGCTAAAGGGCAGGCCACTAATGCGGGTTTATACATGCATTTGTTCGTGCCTACACAACCGTGGATGGACATTAGCATGGATTTCGTCCTAGGCCTTCCTCGTATGCAGCGTGGCTTTGATTCAATATTTGTTGTCGTTGATACTTGATAGGTTCTCCAAAATGACACATTTCATTGCTTGTAAGCGGACAACGGACGCCGTGGCTGTTGCTCACTTATATTTTCGGGATGTATACCGTCTTTATGGGCTGCCTCAGACAATTGTTTCAGACAGGGATACAAGGTTCTTGAGCCATTTTTGGCGGAGCTTGTGGCGCATGGTGAATACGTCCCTCAACTTCAGTATGGCCTATCACCCACAGACGGACGGTCAAACTGAAGTTGTTAATTAATAGATCATTGGGGAATTTGTTGCGTGCTTTGGTCGGGGAAAATCTGAAGTCGTGGGATACTAAATTACTGCAAGCAGAATTCGCCCACAATTGTGCCAAGAACAGGACTACAAATTTCAGCCCGTTTGAGGTTGTGTATGGTTTCATTCCACGGGGGCCCTTGTCCCTACTGCCTCTTCCCAATGTTGTGCGTCCCCATGGTGTCGATGCTGATGATTTTATTGCAGATATCCAGCGCGTCCATCAACTAGCTCACACAAACCTCATGGCTGCAACAGCAAAATACAAATCTACTATTGATCGCGGTCGTCGGGAGGTCATCTTTGACGTGGGAGATTTTGTTTGGGCCATTCTCACAAAAGATCTCTATCCCGTGCACGAGTACAATAAGTTGGCGGCACGTAAGATTGGTCCGGTTGTGGTCGTCGAGCGTATCAATCCTAATGCCTACCGTCTAAAGTTGCCTAGTCATATGCACACATATGATGTTTTCAACGTCAAACATTTGCTGCCTTATCATGGTGATTCCTCTTCTAATGTCGACGTTGGGGATTCAGGGACGAATCTTTCTAATCCCGGAGGAGATGATGTAGATGCAATTGCACTCGTATAATTGGAGAGCTGGGACAAGAAGTTTTTTTTAATTATTTGTTATTTATGCATTTATTCTGTTTGGGCTTTTATTTAGTTACTTTGTGGTCTAAATATTGATGAATTGGGCGACTCTTTATTTCCTTGTTTTTGGGACTGCTATTTAAGCAAATGTAATAGGGTTGAATATGCGGCTTTTGAGATTACTGAATTTTTGACAATTGTTTCTCAGTCTCGTAAATCCAGCATTCGCATTACGAGAGCAAATTGCAATGAATTTGCTAAGGAATTTGTCAAACCGACAAAGTCAACAAAATTTGCGACTAAATTATAGGTTGTCGCAATTTAATACAATTATAAATTTTGCGACGGTTTTTTTATTATTTTATAATTTTTTGTGACATAAAATTCAATTCGTGTTATGGAATTACCTCAAAGCAATACCAAATCCAAATGATAAATGAAGCACACTCAAGAATACAACGAAATGAACAAGTAAGAACAAACACGTACACAATTTACGTGGTTAGATCCAATTGATCTACGTCCACGGAGGATAGAAGCTCTCTCTACTAGTATGAGTAAACAGAAGACGAAATCAAAAGACTAACTCAGCTGACATGCCTATCAACTGACTTGGCTCAGATGACTTGGATCCAACTCTACTGATACAGAACAGAAGACATGGACTCAGTAGAGTTGTCCTTACTCTATCAGATAAGATGGTCCTAAATCAGATGACTAAACCTTATTAGCTGAGATAACCAAACTTCCTCAGCTGATCTGACCCGATACAGATGACTTCCAAACTAGCACAACTTACTCTTCTATGGAGCATACTAATCAGCTGACAACTTCAATATTGCATTACTCGCTTCAAGTGCCAAAAGGCCACACAAACTACCATTATCGAGATCGTTTGTTCAATCACGTGATTGTGTTGGGTCCAGCCCGGGTCGGACTTCGTGTTGGGTTTGGTTTGTGCTCAGGCTGAATCAGTCCCCCCGTTTATTTTTTTATTTGAGACGACAAATAAGGTTTTGCAATGATTCAAACTATCACCAAAATTAATTGCACTTAAGTTACCGTACTATTATTTTCACATTGAAATATACTCATTTTACGCATAAACCACTAAACTACTGCATTGCACGTACATGATTTTTTTGCCTACAAAAATTAGGGGCTAGATTGTCCCTTTTTCCTTTCCATTTAATTGTGATTTTTCCTTTTTAATTTTGTGTTGTGATGAATCGTGATTTTACCTGTCTGATTTTCTATTAGGGACTAAATTTATTTTCCTTTCTAAATTTCTGTATTGTGTGATTTTTCCCTTCAGATTTACTATTGTCTCACCATTAAAACTAGAGACTAAATATTCCATTTTCTCTTTCTGATTTTCTGTGTTGTGAATTGTGATTTTTCTCTCTAGTTTTCAGTATTGTAAATTATGACTTTCCCAATCTAATATAACAACAAAAAAAATGTTCAAATAAAAACATATTATTCCACGAATTACGGACTTACATACTGAACCATAAATTACACCTAAAACAACATTCAATAATTATATAAAACACACACTAAAATCATCATCAAGGTTGCAATGGGAACGTTGATGGAGATCAGAGTGTAGCCGTTTGGGAAGTCGAATTAGCAACAGCGGAACGACCACCTCTCGGAGGAGACCTCGACTTCTTCACGTATTTTCTTGCCCATACATGCTTCCCGTTTATAGTGTACTTTGCTTTGCCCCGGCCTGGCGCTATCTCCTCCATCACCGCCACTGCCTCTGCCTTCACCACCATCCTTGCGTACAACACCTGCTCCTCGTCTCCCACTTCTTGGAAGATCAAACTCTCAATGAAATCCCCAAATCTCCTACAATTCATTACAACAAATTATTAAAAAAAAAAAGATTAATTCTTATATGCAATTGAGAATCAAGTCAAATTGTACAATTTTGGTACAAATTGCACACCAGTGTTACACTTGAAAACAAATTAAGAATAAAAAAGATTACCTAGTGAAGTATTCTTTAACTTCATCTTCAGCAATAGGATACCCTTTGGAAAAAGTCAAGAAAATTGTCCGGTCGTCAACGGTAATGGTCGAATTCCGACCACCTACATTTTCTTCCCTGTTCACCATTCCGTGGTGAAAACCCCCCATGTGAATTGGGAGCTGCCCCGCCGCAAATTGTGACATTTGGATTAAGGCTGGGTGGAGAGGCACAAATGGCGCCACCGGCATGACAGGCGGCGCCGCCCTACTCGACACCTCAACTTCATTAATCCCACGGCGGATGTCACGAAAAGCCCTTGCACAGACAGTGCTGATGATTTTGGCGACACTCCGTAGAACCGCAACCCGGTTTTCATGGAAGAACCGGAGGCTAACAATCGGGCAGTTAAGAATCTCCGGCAACAGCGTGATCTCGCCGGTGAATTGCAACTTATCAGTCTCCAAGCACATCAAACAGACCCTCGTCTCGTCGGCGAGTTCGTTGAGTAAAAGAAGCGGGAGAGAGAGCAATCTGTGTATGAGCTTGGTGTCATTGGTTTCTCTCTCCAGCCACATCCAAAAGCCCATAACTTGAACCGACTCGGTCGGGTCCCGGCCCAGATTCTGAACCAAACGGGCGTAGAGCTCTCTATCAATAGTGTGGAAAAGATTGAAATCTTCATCGCTGACTTGGGGGCATATTTCTAAAGGAAATAGGGTTTGGGTTAAGACTTTGGAGGAATGTTCGTTGGCCATTTTCTATGCTTTTTGCTGTAGAAGTAGTTCTTGTGTAGGGATGTAGATACAGGCATTTGTGTGTATGTATATATAGATGACGGAGAGACACCGTTTGGAGAGGTGGCGATGAGTCGGAAAAGGTTTGTTGAATTCTGCAATCAAAGTTTTTCCATTTCAGGCACAACGGTTCGATATCACTTTGAAAATTTTGGTGGTTGTTGTGAAGTTTCAAATATGAAAACTCGTGCGCGCGCAACGACGTTTTTGGAAGTAACTGTAGAGAACCAACGCACGGTTTAACTAGCCAGAAAAAAAAAAGCGGGAAAGTCTTAACATTAATTGCTACTCCATTTAATTTTATTGATTTAAAAAAGTAAATTACTCTTTTGCATAAATGATTAAAGATATTAATTTTAAATTGACTTGGAAAAGCTGTTATATACTCTTTCCGTTACACAAAGATAGTTACATTTGACTTTTACACAGATTAAGAAAAATTAATAAACGTAGTCAATTTTAACTAATGCGTCAATTTTACCCTTGAAATCTTATACTCCAAAATTTGTTAAGTTTTAATTACTTTTATTAATTAGGAATAAAATTGAAAATAAAGCATTTAATACTAAGTAATACTAAAGTAAAAGAGGAAATGTAGCTATAATTTGAGACATTCAAAAAATGAATAGGTAGCTATCTTTGTGGGATAGAGGGAATAATAATTATAGTTTTATTTTAAGATAAACACCTCACACTTTGAATTAATATTCAATTATAAGGTGTAATTTAAAAGTCTAATGAAAGTGTCATTAATTCTTACTTTTATGTCATTAAGTTATATGGATTTTCATACACTTGACAGGATTGTGATTTTTTTGTTATTATTGATTTAGATAGATTTTCATAAACTTTGGTGCTAGAACTATTAATGCAAATATATATGGAACACACTTGTATATGCCCCGAACCCGTTCTAATGTATTATGCCCCAGACCCGCCCCGCGCCCCGTACGGATCCTAGATAGTCGCCCCATGCCCCGTCCCGTTTTTTCATATCATGTTGAATTTATTTAAGTTGTTTCTCACCATTGAAAACAATATTTTTCATGCAATATATACATTAAAACAATTCACAATAATATAAATATTTTTCATGTTATATATAAAAAGTATTTTATCAATAAAAAAAAAATATATATATATATATACTATATAAAGTTGATATAATGATTCGGGTCAGGTCGGATACTCGTGGGTCGAACATAAGACCCAGACTCGGTCCGTTCACATACGGGGCGGGGTAGACGGGTCTTAGAAGAGATTTTAAATAGTGTAATTTATTTATATTTTTTTGGGGAGAATCCAATAAATCGTTTAATTGTATTAGTCTCCACATCTCAATTTTATTAACGAAAGACATACTCATTAATTTTTTACGAAAAAACTTTATCCCAGCTTGCTTCTCATTTTTGTATTTGAAAAGTAAACGCTAATTTGCTAGCTATAAACATAATTTGGGTTTTAAATTTTAGTTTTTTAATATATGTGTTTTGTTTAAGAATTTAAGTAAGTATTTTTGTTATACGATATATATAGAATTCGTATAATTTGAATTTATTAAAATTTTATAAATTCAAATTCTAAAATTTTAAAGTATAAATATTAGTAGATCTTAAAATAAAAAAAATCTTTGAAACTCAAAACAAACATACCCCATAATTATAGTGAGTCAGAGTAAAAATGTAGTGTTTTTGAGATACTCTCGAGCAGGGGTGTGCAGATTTCGATTTTGAACTGAAAATCGAATCGAACCAAAATTTGGGTTCAGTTCGGTTACCGAAAATTTTCCAAAACCCATTCCCACAGTATACCAGTTATCAAAGTTGACTCCCAATTCTTTGCGCTGCTGGCTGCGATTCACTCACACAATACCTCTATTCACATGTGGCTCACAAGCCCCGCATCCGTATATATGCATATGCTGCTATGCAGATTGTTTTTTTCCATGATTGGGAATTTGGTATGCATTTTGAAATATTTAGGTTTTTCAGTTTTTGAAGATAATTTTTTAAACCGATGAGATTTTGTAAGTCCATAGTCACATGATGAGACACTACAAAAAATTGCTCAAATAACGAGGGGAATTGGCGAGGGGTATTTCACCCTTGCTATTTGGCGAGGGTTTTAAAGAGGGGCACAAATAAAGAGGGGATTGGCGAGGGGCGGTATCACACTCGCTATTTAGCGAGTGGAAAAAGATGCCCTCGCCAATTGGCGAGGGATTTGGCGACGGCGTGTTTTGCACTCGAATATTCAAAATAAGTAATTTGATTTCATTTTAAGTATTTATGTTCAATTATATAAGTAATTTGATTTCATTTTAATTAATTTAATTTTATGTTATTCAAAATATAGGAGGAGAAGACGGGACGACCAGCTTACGACTGGGAGATTATCGAATATTACCACCGTTACACTAACGGAACGTACACATACAGCCATATGGGTGATATTCTGGTAAGTGTATACATATATTATATTAAATATAATATTTAATTGTATTGACATGTATATTAACCAAATTTTACATATGCACATATATAGGATCAGGTGCAAGAGGAATTGTCACATCTCACCCAGCCGTCATCTGATCATGATCCTTCAGATGATGGTTCCAGTAGCCAGACCCCACCCTTGCCGGAAATGTCTGAGTTGTACGTGAAGAAAGTTGGAAGATCTTATGGTCGCGTGAAGGGTCTTGGGCAACTAGGAAAGAACAAACGTGTCACTTCTGGTCCTGGTGACACATCTTCCGGTACGGCGTTTGGACGATTTAGCCAGGCCGACATCGACAATGCTCTTTTGGAAGAGCGGAGGGCTAGTGAAGAGAGAGAGCGTCTCACACGTGAAGAATTCCAGCAATCAATCACTCAGACGGAGGAACGCTTACGTCAAGAGTTTGCTGCTCAGATGGCAGAACAGATGGCATCAATGATGAGACGGTTCAGAAGGGGGTCGGGTAACGGGAACGGGGATGATGATGATGGTGATGATGACACTGCTGAGGATGGTCGATGATTGATACATTTTAAGTTATGTTGTCTTGTTGGATTTTAAAAAATTGATGAAGTTGTTTGGGTTTTTTTTTTTTATGTTGTGTACTTGAATTGAAGTGAACGTACGAGACAATGTTTTATTGTAATGGTTTTAATTCATATTGCTTGTGTGTGATTAATTAAGTATTGATCTAATATATAAATGAATTGAGTTAATAGCATATAGTTGGTAATTTATTAAATAAATTGAGTTAATAACATATATATAGTTGGTAATTGAGTTAATAAGTTATTAAATTTAGTAATGAAGGTCTTTTGTTAAATTAATTAAGTATTGAGCTAATATATAAATTAATTGAGTTAGTAATCTATTCAATTAATTGACTTAATTAATAATAAAAGAATAAATTTGAGTTAATACATACATAAGTATAAATTATTAAATTTAGTATTAATGAAGGGATTTGTTAAATAAATTGAGTTAATTAATACATATATAAGTATAAGTTATTAAATTTAGTAATGAGGGGTTTGTTAAATTAATTAAGTATTGAGCTAATATAATTAATTGACTTAATAACATATAGTTGGTAATTTATTAAATTAATTGAGTTAAAGAATAAAAACAGAAATTAAAAGGGATAAATATATAATGCATTTGAAATATTACGACTAAAGCTCCTAGCTTAATTGGCACACGGGGGGCGCATAAACTCTTCACAATCCGGGAGGTCGCGAGTTCGACCCCCCATGCGCGCGCCCAGGTGAGATTAAAAGGATTTAATGGTGGCCTGGTGGTGAGGGGTAAGGAAAGTGGCCTTAGAGACCTGGGTTCGAAACCCAGGTCTGTTTTTTTATAAATACAGCGTATTGGCGAGGGGCCTCGCTCTCGGGAAAAGGCGACGGTCTTTGCCCTCGGGAATTGGCGAGGGTTATGACTCTCGCGACTGGGCGACGGGACACACTCTCGCTAATTGGCGACGACACGCGCCCTCGCCAATTCGCGAGTGGGTTTGCCCTCGCTAATACGCGAGTGTGTTTCGGAGTCCAAGATCCAAGGTGTATTATGAAACTGCCGAGTTAGCTGAGTAGGCTGGTTGACTCAGTGGATAGGGGTGAGCTTACCAGATGAATGGGTGCGTTGATTCACTGGAGATGGGGTGAGCTTACCAGATTAGTGGTGAGCTGATTCATTGCAGATGGGGTGAGCTTACGAGAAGAATGGGTGCGTTGACTCAGTGAGTGAGGACTGAGTTGACTCGTTGAGTGGGGGCTGAGTTGACTAGGTGAGTGGGGGAGAAAAATGCACTTTTGGTCCCACCATCCACGGGCACTCATAATTTTGGTCCCAACATTCTGAATTTTGGTCCCGAAAGAGAAAAACTTGACACATTTGGTCCCAAAGTTAGTCAACCGTTAGTCAACCTTGGCGATATTAGTCCCATTAATTATTTTCCCATTCGCTTAACACACCCCCCGTTCGATGAGTACACACCCTAAGAAAGTACAAAAATACCCTTATCCACCATAAAGCCCTAATTCATTCATTCATTAACACACCCACAATTTACTAATCTTCTTCCTTCCTCTTCTCATTTTCTGCGTCCATCCTCCACCAGCCAGGCAGCCACACCGCCCCGCTGTCTCCCTCACCAGCCACGTCGATGCGCCGCTTCCCCCACTCGATACGCCGTCTCTCCCTTCATCCATGTCGCCTCGCCGTTCGCCGACCGTTCGCTGAGAGTTACGAGTATATTTCCGGCGTGAATGTGGCTACGAGAAATGGTGGTGACGATGGAGGCGATTCTGTAATGAAATGGGAGGTGGGTGTACTAATCACGAAAAATTTATTTAATTTTAGTTGAGGGGTAGAACTGGCATTTTACGGCATTTTAATGTTCAAAAAAATTCTTGGTGGGTGTCCTCAATAAAGTCGTGTGTGCGTATAACCACGTGACACGCACGTGAGTCGTTCCGTCAACATTTAACGTGGGTGGGACCAAATGTGTTAGCTTTTTCGACTTTGGGACCAAATGTGTCAAGTTTTTCTCTTTCGGGACCAAAATTCAGAATGTTGGGACCAAAATCATGAGTGCCCGTGGATGGTGGGACCAAAAGTGCATTTTTCTCGTGAGTGGGGAATCTGGACTGTTCCCGGTTTGAAGAGGGTCGGGCAAGTTCTGGCCATGTGGCGGAAACACTTCGTGCATTGTTGGCAGAGGAAGCGGTGGAGGGAGGTCGCGAACCAGTCGACGCTGAGTAGATTCTGCCGGCGACCATAGAAACTATGAAATTATAATTAGATTATGTCGGCGACCATAGAAACTATGAAATTATAATTTCATTGAATTAATGTGAGGGTTTACAAGAGAGGTATTTATAGAGAGTATCTATATCTACAAAATATACATCAAATATATACAAATATTGAAGAGATAAGGATAAACATAATATTAAAAGAAATATACAAATCTTATTAATATTATGTTCCTAATATGGACCTTTTGCCTTTTGGGTCAACAATTCGTCACAAATTGCAACAAATTTTTGAAAGATCATGGTCACAAAAAGTGGTCGAGGTCAATAAGATTTGCGAAAAAATTGATGTCGGTTGCACAGTATGGTGGAATTTGCGACGAACTTCCAATAGGAAAGAAAACGACACCGTTATGATTCGATTTGCAACAAAAATGACCGTTGTAGTACTGGCATCGTCTGAGGTATGCCGACACCGAAGAGGTGTTGGGGGCATCAGTACATTAGTGGGAGTATTGATCCAAATTTAATTAATGTGGAATTGATCATGATGAATAATTAGTGTATTTTGAAAAAAAAAAGACTTAAATTGGACAAAAATGATGTAAATTGAAAACCATAGGATGTATTTTGAAAAAGTGAAAATTTAAAGGTTTTAAAATGGAATCAACATAAGTTACAGGACTTAGGATGTTCATTGCGAGGTTTATTGTATTTAACCCAAGGATTCTTTCCAGTAGACTTGGTTCGAGCATCCTTGAGGCTAGATTTGCCACTGGAGCTGATTTTGATCCCACATTGAGTCGAGAAGAGGATGAGACCTGCTAAATCCGCTACACATATTGATACCGGCGATGCCACATAATATCTGATTCAATTCATTTGAGAAAGGTGAAGAAGTCATGATTTGAGGGTGAAATTTGGATCGAAATGAACAAAATTTTGAGGAGAATTAGGAATTTAGGCTGAAAATTTGAGAATAGATTCGAGATTGAGAAACGAAATGTGAATGAAGAGGAGATAATCCAGACAAAATCATGAAGAACAAGTAAAAGAAAGCTCAAGATACCATGTTGAGATCACTAACGTTTGATATAATGTTTTTGAGTTTTACAAGTGATATAAATATTTGCAATTCATAACCGCCGTTCGCAACTAACTAACTTGCTTGCTTAATTAACCGCTACTAATTAACTGCATAATCACTATTAGCTAACTAACTATCGATCTTTTAGATATTTTGATCATGCCACACGTTTCACCTATATGTCTAATTGCGTTGTGCAGCTGGTGCACGAAAATTATATTCATTAATTAATTTTTTATGAAGAAATTTTATCACAGCTTGGTTCTTTTTTTTTTTAAATAGTATGAAAAGTAAACGGCATTAATGGTAATTTGATATTAATGGTAATTTAATTAGTTTAGATTTTTGAGTTAATATATTATAATTAATTAGCAAAGTTTGTGTATCTTACTGTGTGTAGTTGAAGGTGGATATTCACGAAAGTCGCTGTTCTGATCAATTCAGCAAAAAAGTGTATACAAATGCACGTGTCTCGGCGAAGATTAAGATTTGGTACTTCATGAGCCCCGTTAAGCATTCTACAGCACAAAGAGTGGACGTACAACACTTATCGTCGAACAAATTTAAACCACAACAAATTGCAATGGATTTGCGAAGGAAATTGTCAAACAGACAAAGTTAACAAAATTTGCGACAAAATATATTGAAGGTCATCGCAATTATCAATTAGCCTCAAATTTGCGACATAAATTTAATTCATCTAAAATTTGAAACGGATTTTGCGACGGTTTTTTTTATTGCTTTACATAAAATTCAATTCGCTTCAAGTGCCAAAAGGCAACACAAACTACATCGAGGTTGTTGGTTCAATACCCTGCAACGGTGATTGGGTCCAGCCCGGGTCGGACTTCGCGTTGGGTTCAGTTTGTGCTCAAGCTGAATCAGTCCTTTTTTTTTTTTTTTATTTGAGACGACAAATACGTTTTGCAATGATTTTGCCGTCACAAACACCTTAAAGGACTAATTGTATTAAAATCTTCAAACTATCACCGAAATTGCACTGAAGTTACCGTAATATTTTTTTCACATTTAACCGTTAAGCGTTCTACAGCACAAAGAGTGGACGTACAGCACTTATCGTCGAACAAATTTAAACCACAACAAATTGCAATGGATTTGCGAAGGAAATTGTCAAACGGACAAAGTCAACAAAATTTGCGACAAAATTGAAGGTCATCGTAATTTGATACAGATATCAATTCGCCTCAAATTTGCAACATAAATTTAATTCATCTAAAATTTGAAACGGATTTTGCGACGGTTTTTTTATTACTTTACATAAAATTCAATTCGCTCAAGTGCCAAAAGGCTACACAAACTACATTGAGGTTGTTGGTTCAATACCCAGCGACGGTGATTGGGTCCAGCCCGGGTCGGACAATTGGGTTCGGTTTGTGCTCAAGCTGAATCAGTCCTTTTTAATTTATTTTTAATATTTGAGACGACAAATACGTTTTGCAATGATTTTGCCGTCACAAACACCTTAAAGGACTAATTGTATTAAAATCATCAAACTATCACCGAAATTGCACTAAAGTTGCCGTAATATTTTTTTCACATTGAAATATAGACTATCATTTTACGCATAAACCACTGAACCAGTACATTGCACGCCTATAAAAATTAGGGGCTAGGTTTGTCCCTTTTTCCTTTCTATTTTATGTGTTGATGAATCGTGATTTTACACCTTTCTGATTTTCTATTAGGACTAAATTTGTCCTTTTCCTTTCCAATTATTTTCTCTGTATTATAAATTGTAATGTTCCCTTTTTTATTTTCTATGCTAGCTGTGGATTGTGTGATTTTTTTTTTCCCTTTTCTCTTTCTGATTTTCTGTGTTGTGAATTGTGATTTTTCTCTCTAGTTTTCTGTGGTGTAAATTGTGACTTTATCAATCTAATAACAATAAAAAAAATGTTCAAATAAAAACATATTATTCCACGAATTACGGACTACATACTGTTATTGCTGAAATTTAAAAGCAATGGACTTGATTCTCTTACTGAGGGAAGCACATGGCTCCTGTCAAGAAATTAAAAATAAAACATATGTATTGTGTTCTCTCATTATCTATTAAATCCTGCTTTGCTTCTTATACATATAAGTATTAGACTAATTTTTGTCATTTGTTGTTACAATGACAGATTAACTATGTGTGAAATTGCTTGTCTCGAGAGATGGAAGACGGAATATGGAAGAGACAATGTTGAAATGAGTAGCTAGGTTCTTTTATTTTCATTAGTTATGTTGTTAAATTAATTATAAATTTACTTGAATGGTAAACAACAAGATTTCTGTACTTAATAAATGATGATTGTATTATGAAATTTTCTTATACATTAATTATTATTCTCGTTGGATTTTTTATGTTTTATGTTAGAATTACAAAAAATTGTATAATGCAAAAAAATAAAAAATAAATAAATAAATAAATGGCCTGGCATACGACAACTACTATAGACAACGGGCAAAAAATAGGTACGGCAACGGGGATTCCCCGATGTTATTAATTACTAATTCCCGTTGTCAAAAGGTCCGGACCTACAAGTTTAGGTTGATAGACATCAAACGAAAAATAGGTACGACAACGGGGATTTTTTGTTGTTATTAATTGCCTATGACAACGGGGATTTTTCGTTGTTATAAATTATGATCCGTTGTAATAAATGAACTACGACAACGAGGATTCTCCGTTGTAAAAAATTACGGACCTGCGACATTAGTTTGATAGTCAACGGACAAAAAAAACAGTTACGACAACGGAGAATCCCCTTTGTCGTATGCGATTTCTGGCGGGAATTATACAAATTTAGGAATATGAAAATAGGAAATAATGTATAAGAGATTTGATATAGAAATAAGCAGAGCGGGTTGTTTGAAAAAATCTCATTTATGATACTTCTTCCTGAAAATTACAATTTGGGAGAAATAAATCTTACCTTTCAGTTTGAGTTTACACAACAAATAAATTTTCTCCCTGGATTTTCATTTATCCAAGATGTGCAAATTAGAGCATTAATTTCTTCCACAATAACACTCAACGACAACATTATCTTGACTTGTTGTGGTAGACATTTATAAATCACAACTTTTTCCTTCAGTTAATAAGGCTTTTGAATCGCAAATTGGTTGCTGTGTTTTCACGGTGGATTAGGGTTTTTATGTTTTCATGAGGAAGATGGGGAACATGTCATTTAGTAATGAGGTGGTTGTGATGTGTTATTTTTTTATGTGTTGGCATCCACGTGTGCGTTTCAACCCAAAAACCTTTCTCACATGTAAAAATTAGAGATGTTTATTCGGACCAGGTTAAACGGGCTAGCCCGATTAGCCCTAAAAAAATACGGGATTAGGATTCATAGATCGTAGACCTGTTTAAATCCGGACTTTTTTTATCCGGATCGGTTAGCCCGCGAGTTAAACAGGTCACCCCGTCGATTAACCGGATCAGTCCGCCAACCCGAACTATATATATAAATTTTGGTCATTGAATTTGGGCCCATTCAATGATTAATTTTAAACCATTCAACCACCTATTACTACCTTACCAAATTAGGGCATTACGCATGTACGCGAATTATCCAAAATTCAGCCGCCTATCCGCCATTGAAAATTTATTTTCCTTATTTATCAATCCTTCACAAATTATTTATTTTGTTATTTCATTTGATTGTTGGATATGTGACTTTTAATTTTATTTTCTTAAGATTATCATAGTCCGTTAGTGGCCCGTTTAGCCCGTGGCACGCTAGGGTTAGGGCTAGGTCTCAACTATTGTAGGATCGTTAAGAATGAATCGGTTAAGGCCCTAATTAACTCGTTTAACCCGCAGTCCGATAAACATCTCTAGTAAAAATAGCTCGAAATTGGGTTGGTCGGGCTAATTAGACCAAAAATTGCGAGAAAAAAATGTTATGGGCCTTATTTTGTTAGCCCGTAAAGTCGGTTCTCTTTTTGCAAACCCCTCAAAGTTGTGGTCCTGAAAAAATATTTTTCTCCACGGAAAACATAGTCATTAATTATTTATGAAGAAACTTTATCACAGCTTGCTTCTCATTTATTGTATTTGAAAAATAGTATGAAAAGTAAACGGCATTAATGGTAATTTTCTGACGATACAGTTCATGATCATCGATCAGTTCTGTCTGCAGATAAGAGAGAGAGAAACACGATGCGGGTAAATTGCATTTATAGTCCCATGAGAATCCCCTCTCACGAATTTGGTCCCATTATAAGCAATTTTGATCCCATGTAATTTTTTCATCCAAAGTTAACAGATAATGAGAAGTGAATAACACCCGCCGTTAGTTTCAAAGTTTTTTTTAATTAAAATTTTAAACTGCAATTTCTTTTATAAATAAAATAATACGAGTAATAATTAAAAAAATCTGCAACCATTCTACTATGCACTGCTTCACAATCCCAAGCCCCACCTCCACCCCACCGCCTCCCTCCATACCACCACCGCTCGTCTAAGTTCTAGAAAACAAACCCCCTTATGAATTTCATATTTCGACCACTGATTTTTCGCATTTTTTGAGAAAGGTTTTGCAATTTTAAGTGTGAAATTTGGTGGGACTGGTGGCGTCGGGAACGGTGGGGTGCAGTGGCCGTGGTGGGGTTTTCGCGATTCGTGGTGGTAGTTTTCTCCATGAGTGTGTGGTGTGGTTTTGGTTAAAAGCGAATTTAGCGAGATTTCGAGACAGATTCAAGCAAAAAAAATTAAATCAGATCCATCGATTTGATTTTGAGACTATTTTATTTTTTAGAGGGCTTAATTTGTGAGAAGAATCTTTGAGATATTGATTTTTCGATTATGGCCGGGGCAGCATGGTGGCGATGAGAACGGGAACGACGGTGAGATGAGCGGCAGATAAATGACTGATATACCTTTTTTTAAAATTATTATTATTATCTTTAATTTTAAAATTTGATGATTTTTTTATTTGAATTCTTCAAAATTTACATAAAAAAACAGTTACTGATATTTTTTAATTTGTTTGGTAATTTTTTATAATTTTATATATAAAAAAAAATGGACATCTACAAATTTTAGCCACCATCTACAAAACGCAATCTTAGAATTACTCTATTCTCTCTATAATTTTTTTTATTTTACAGATTTTACATTTGCTTTGTTTTTTTATTTTTGAATTATATATATGCAGGTTCTATATATAATTTTTACTCCTAAATTTCAAATTCCACATAAGTTATTTATAATTTTTTATTTTATTTTACAGATTGACATTGACATTTGCTTTGGTTTTTATTTTTGAATTATATATATGCAGGTTCTATATATAATTTTTACTCCTAAATTTCAAATTCCACATAAGTTATTTATAATTTTTTTATTTTCAAATTCTACACAAATTATTAGTATTTGATTTGAAAAAAAACATTACTTTTTTTATTTTTTAAAAAAAAATCAGATTTTACACAAAACTACTACTCCGTTTATTTAGTGGGAAAATTAACTTTTGTATTTTTTTTGTTTATATTAAAATTATGTATATAATTTTATAATTAATTTGTAATTTATGAATTCATAAATTACACATAATTAATTGATTTTTACAAAAAAAAATAAAAAAAAAATTGAAAACTAACGGAAACCGTTAGAAACTTAACGGTTGGGACTATTTTTGCAAAAAAGGGGACCAAAAAAGAACATTGGACCAAAATTGTTTTTAAAATATTCTCTTGGGACCAAAACTGCAATTTCCCAACACGATGCATTAAAGAAAAATTAATTAGTTTAGATTTTAGAGTTAATATATTATACTTAATTAACAAAGCGTGTGTATCTTAGTTTGTATATATGGAGTAATTAATTAACAAAGCGTGTGTATCTAATTACTTTGTGCAGTCAACTGATAAAATTCATTGTGTAGTTAAAGGCGGATATTCACGAAAGCCGTTGTTCCGATCAGCAAGAAATTGTGTATACATCGCCCTCGAAGTCGAAGATTAAGATTTGGTACTTTCATGAGTCTCTTTAAGCGTTCTACAGCACAAAGAGTGGACGCTTCACGACACTCTATCGTCGAACAAATTTAAATCACAGCAAATTGTCAAACGGACAAAGTCAACAAAATTTACGACAAAATTGTAAATCGTCGCAATTTGATACAGTTATCAATTCCCCTCTAATTTGCGACTTACGACAAAATTGTAAATCGTCGCAAGTACCAAAAGGCCACACAATACCCAGCGACCGTGATTGCGTTGTGTCCAGGCTGGGACGGACTTCGCGCTGGGTTCAAGTTGGCTTCGGTTTGTGCTCGGGCTGAATTAGTCCTTTTTTTTTTGCCCTGGCTATATACCCCTCCAGCTTTGTTAAGTATACTTCCCCGATTTATGTACTCCACCCAATGTGGCAAATGTTAGAAGTACTCCCCCCAAATTACCCTTTTCTTCTATATATTGACAAGTTTTAAATATACTCCCCATTCAAACCCTAATATCACTTTTCCCCTTCTTTCTTCTTCCTCCTTCCTTAAAAAAAAACCCTAATTTCTCCACCAAGTCGCTCCCCTTCTTCTTTCTTTTTCTTTTTTTTCTCATTTTTTCTGCAAAAAATCGTCGCCCCCACCCCTTCCCCTGCGCCACCACCTCCCCCCCTTGCTTCACTCCCGCCGTGCGCCACCCTTGCACAGCGTCCCCCCCTTCCCCTGCAAAAAAATTTCGAAGTTTTTTTTTTGGGGGGTGCACCAATGGCGGCGGATGCTCTTTCAATTAGGATTAGGTTTAGGATTGAAAAGTAGAGGGAAGTGTTTTATCATGGCCATTTTAGTATAAGGGTGGTTTAAGTATTTTACATGATTAATAAATTAATAAATGGAGAGGGGGAGTATACTTAACAAAGCTGGAGCTAGAGTATATAGCTAGGGCCTTTTTTTTTTTTTATATTTGAGACGAGAAATACCTTTTGCAATGATTTTGCCGTCACAAAACAACACCTTAAAGGACTAAGTATTTAATCATCAAACTACGCATAAACCTCTAAAGCATTGCATGTACATATTTTGCCTATAAAAATTAGGGGCTAGATTTGTCCCTTTTTCCTTTCTATTTAATTATAATTTTTCTTTTTAATTTTATGTATTGTGATTGTGTCCATCTTTTTTTAATTAAAATTGACAGAATTTTAAATTATCACTAAAAACCTCAAATTAAATCACCCTATCCAAACACAACTTTATGGACTAAATATGTCCTTTTCCTTTCTAATTTCTGTATTGTAATTTTTATTTTCCCTTTTTTAATTTTTTTATGCTAGATGTGAATTGTGTGATTTTCCCTTTCAGATTTTCTATTGTTTCACCCATAAAACTAGGGACTGAATATTTCCCTTTTCTCTTTCTTTCTGTGTTGTGAATTGTGATTTTTCTCTCTAATTTTTTGTGGTGTAAATTTAGATTTTCCCAATCTAATAACAGAAAAAAAAAAAGAAAAAAGGTTCAAGTAAAAACATATTATTCCACGAATTACAGACTACATACTGAACCACAAATTACACATAAAACAACATTCAATAATCATATAAAACACACTAAAATCATCATCAAGGTTGGGTTGCAATGGAATGTCGATGGAGATGAGGGTGTAGCCGTTTAGGAAGTCGAATTAGCTGCAGCACCGGAACGACCATCTCTCGGAGGAGACCTCGATTTCTTCACGTATTTTCTTGCCCACACATGCTTCCCGTTTATAGTGTACTTTGCCTTTCCCCGGCCTGGCGCTATCTCCTCCATCACCGCCACTGCCTCCGCCTTCACCACCATCCTTGCGTACAACACCTGCTCCTCGCCTCCCACTTCCTGGGAGATCAAACTCTCAACGAAATCCCCAAATCTCCTGCAATTCATGAATATATAGTCAAATTGTACTGGTACAAATTTCACACTAGTGTTACAACTGAAAAAAAAAATTAAAAAAAAAAAAGGTTACCTAGTGAAGTATTCTTTGACTTCATCTTCAGCAATAGGATACCCTTTGGAAAAAGTCAAGAAAATCGTACGGTCGTCAACGCTAATGCCCAAATTCCGACCACCTCCATTTTCATCCCTGTTCACCATTCCATGGCGCTGCGCCGCCAAGTCAAACGCCGGAAAACTCCCCAAGTGAATTGGCAGCTGCCCCGCCGCAGCAGATTGGATTAAGGCTGGATGGAGAGACACAAATGGAGCCATCGGCATGACAGGCGGCGCCGCCCTACTCGACTCCCCAGCTTCATTGATCCCACGGCGGATGTCACGAAAAGCCCTTACACAGACAGTGCTGATGATTTTCGCGACACTCCGTAGAATCGCAACACGGTTTTCATGGAAGAAGCGGAGGCTAATAACCGGGCAGTTCAGAATCTCCGGCAACAGCGTGATCTCTCCGGAGAATTGCAACTTATCAGTCTCCAAGCACATCAAGCACACCCTCGTCTCTTCGGCGAGTTCGTTGAGTAAAAGAAGCGGGAGAGAGAGCAATCTGTGTATGAGCTTGGTGTCATTGGTTTCTCTCTCCAGCCACATCCAAAAGCCCATAACTTGAACCGACTCGGCCGTTTCCCGGCCCAGATTCTGAACCAAACGGGCATAGAGCTCTCTGTCAATGGTGTGGAATAGATTGAAATCTTCATCACTGACTTGGGGGCATGTTTCTAAAGGGAATAGGGTTTGGGCTAAGGGTTTGGAAGAATGTTCATTCGCCATTTTCTATGCTTTTTTCTGTAGAAGTACTTGTTGTGTGGGGATGTAGATACAGCAGACATTTGTGTGTATGTATATATAGCTGGCGGAGATACACTGTTTGGAGGGGTGGCGATGAGTCGGAAAAGCTTTGTCGGATTCTGCAATCAAAGTTTTTCTATTTCAGGCACAACGGTTCGATTTCACTTTGAAAAATTTGGTGGTGGTTGTGAAGTTTCAAATATGAAAACTCGTGCGCGCCCAACAACGTTTTTGGAAGTAACTGTAGAGAACCAACGCGACCTACGGTTTAACCAACCTGAAAAAAAGCGCCAAAGTAATCTTAACATTAATTGCTATTTTATTAATTTAAAAAAGTTAATTATTCTTTGCATAAATGATTAAAGAAATTAATTTTAAATTGATTTGGAAAAGCTGTTATATACAAAAGAAAAAAAACAAAAATTAAAAAAAAATCATTAACTAAAGTTATTTTAAGATATGACCTCATACATACTTTGGATGAGTTCGATATTGATATTTGATTGCACATGTACCATTGAAATTGATCTCTAATTAATTGAGTTAAATATTAATTTGAATAAATTGAACATTAAAATTCAAGTGTATTTATAAATTGTATAAGAGAATTTGCCTTAATATTCAATATTTCAATTATATGGGAGTAATCTAAAAGTCTTTAATGACTTGTTATTAATTCTTACTTTTATGTCATTAAACATTTTTTAGATAGAGAAGTTATAATGACAGGATATGTGTCATTAAATCCACCATCCAAATCCACTCCATTTGTTTGGATTATGAATGGATTTCAAATCCTTAGTTTTTGTCCACACAATTTTTAGTTAAAATTGGGAGGATTTTAAATCCTCGCTAAAACCATGTCATTTGAAATTCATCCATTTTTAAAACCTTTCATTTAAAATACCTCCTCAAATCAAATTCACATATCCAAACACAACCTAAATGTCAATTTTCTTAGTCTTCCCATCTTAGTTACATATTTCATCTATATATCTAATTGCATTGTACGTGCAGCTGGTGCACACAGTAATTCTTTACGAAGAAACTTTATAACAACTTGCTTTTCATTTTTGTATTTGAAAATAGTATGAAAAGTAAAAGGCAATTAATGATAAGCAATTTGGTAAACATAATTTGGATTTCAAATTTTAGTTTTTTAATACTCCTAATGGTCTGTATTTGTTTAAGAATTAGGTAAGTTATGATTTAGTTTTTTTGTTATAAATTTATAGAATTTGTTTAATTTGAATTCTAAAATTTAAAAGTATAAATATTAGATTTCAAAATCAGAAATCCAACTTTTAAAACTCGAAACAAACGTACCCATGATTATGGTGAGTCAGTGATGTTTTGAAAATGTTAATAAATACTAAAAATGTTTTTTTTTTCTTCAGTTCAAATCCAAAAATTATACAAATACAATAAGACATAGGTCATCGATTCAGCATTGGATAAAAGGGGAAAAATACCTGAGTGTTCTATTTCGATAAAATATTCCTTTTAAATGAAAACCACCTCTATATTAACATAGCGGTAGAAAGAGTACCATGTTGCGTAGCCTGCGTCTAGATTTCAAACGATTTGATTTAACCATCTTAACAGCTACACGTTATTGGTTGCTAGAGAATCATATCATCAAAGTGAATTTACCAATTAATCACGAAAACTGAGATACTGCTGAGTATGATTTTATTGAAGTGATGCTTAATAAGTCGAAGTTGCATTATTAGCAGTTGTGAAAAATTGCAAGTAGTAGTGATTGAAATATTAAATTCGTAACAAATTAATATTAATAAGTAATATTAATAACGACCACGTGGGTGAATTGAATGATGCTATGTGTCATGTTAGTGCGATATTCCTTTCAAGTTAATGATGAGATGGTCGGACCGGTGGTGTCAGGTCGGGGCTTACGTCAGGAAGACCCTTTATCTTTTTATCCTATGTGCCAAGGGTCACTCAGCCATGCTTCATCGTGCAAATAGTCAAGGTCGTCTCCATGCATGGTCATCGGGTGTGTCGAAGAGCCCATGTTATCTCTAACTTGTTGTTTATTGACGACAGTTTACTCTTTTGTCGTGTTAATGGTGAGGAGGATTCCACCGTCAAGCGGCTTTTGAACGATTATGAGAGGGTTTCGGATCAAGCCATTAATTATGGTAAATCTGGGATATTTTTCATTAAAAATGTAGGGAAGGTCAAACGAGCGACAGTTTGTCAAGTCTTAGGTATCCACCACCTCTTAATACCGGAAGATATCTCAGGCTTCCATCGTTGATTGGGCGTTGAAAGAAAGAGATATTTAATTAACTCAAAGGATCGTATGTGGAATAAATTAAGTGGTTGGAGGAAAAAGAAGATTTTTATGGCATGCAAGGAAATTCTAATTAAATCGGCAGCTCAAGCGGTTTCTTTATGTTTGGAAATTTTGTTGAGGCGTGTACACATATTATTACTTCTATTCCTTTATGTAGGGTTATTCATGTCTATCGCGAGGCTAATGAAATGATCAATCGACTTGTTAGAGCTGTTAGGAGTTATTCTAGTTCTCATGAGTGGTATGACCCTCCGTCGTTTGTGAATGGCATGCATATCTGATGTGGATGAAATAAATTCACCTCTCAACAATTAATATTAACTATAAAACATCATGAAAATTACCTATAAAATCCTACAAAATTATTTCTCTAAAGCTGGTAATCACGTGCTTCGCGTGTGTCCTGGGCCTACAATATATGAACCCGTCGGGGAGCTCCCGGTGATAAGCCTCCGACGCTCAAATTAGATGGTGAGTGAAGAGTGTGAAGCAAGAAACTAAGTACTAAATATAAAAAGTGTGAATGTGTGTGTTCAAATGAAGAATGATGATAATTCCTTACACAATGAGAATTCATTAGTATTTATACCTTTAGTTCTCACGGTATTTAGGTCATTTGAAGTCTTGTAGGGCAACCATTAATATCGCGCCACGCGAACGTACTATGTCTGACATTTCAGATTATGTTAGTAATGAAAATCATTTATAAAAGTACAGTTAGTTACCTGCATGTACTGAGGTCGGACAAATTCCTAAGGTCACCTAGTTATAACTCCACCTCGTGACGGAACCAGCTCTCCAGTATTGTAATATCTCCAACGACGATTATCCAAAACTTCAGATCTGCGTCAGCTCGCTACCATCAGATCTGACCAAATTGTCTGAGCACGAGGTGGATCTGAGTCCACATATTCCAGCTAGTATACATGGACCAGTGTTGGTTGACTTGTCTCGTTTTTTTAACACTTTTTTACGCGTAACAATACGATCCCCACAAACGTATGGGTCCGATTGTAGTACGTAAGTACGACCAAATAGTTTGTTCGTCCAAGGATCTAGTTGAATGTAAGTGAATCCCTAAAGTTATAAGTTTTCATGCTATTGTAGTAACTAAATGTGTTTGTTGGATTTTCGCGAATTAAAACACAAGAATTAAACTAAATTAACTAAGAATGATAAGAAATGAACACAAGAAATAGCAAGCTATCTAAATTTCGAGAGAAAGTGCAAAGTGAGAGAGTATTGCCTCGGTGTATCCATTTTGTAGTTTGTGTGGTGAATTAATGGACTAAATTACACAAATTAAATCTAAGGTATTGGGTAAAGCTAAAGGCTATCACTCGTGTGTGTCGACCAATCCCTTGTGAGGCTTAGGTGAACACATGCATCAATTAGCAATTATATAGGCTAATCAATACCATAAGCTCTTAGGATAGTGTCTCATAAACACGTTCAACACGGTTACTAATGTTTATGAGACGCCCTCTCACTAATCTAATAGACGACCTCTAATCGACTAGTGTCTAGTGTCGTCGATCTAAGCAATCAACCCCCGGTCGGTGTAGCTAATTACTATGTTAATTCTAATCGATTAATTCAAGCTCATACACACACTCTTAATCATGCAACCCAATACGGTCGTTGAAGTCAACAAAACTAACAATGCTAGCTAATAGGGTGAATTAACCAATTGAATCATGCAATTTACAACACTAGAAACATATACACCCAATTCCTAAGCTAATCATGCAATCACTCCATAATTACACCACTTAACCACCAAACCTTCCACACCCTAGGCAATTAGAGCTTAGCCCATGGTTCTATGATAGGAATCCATGGCTAAAACAACAAATAACATCAAATTCATAACAAAATAGCAATAGAATGGAGAAATTAATAAAATACCAAATTGAATTGCAAAATAGAGTAATATCACCTTGATCATGAAAATGTAGCTACAAAACGATGTAATAGACGATGCCCGATGATAATCGTAGCTTGATTTGAAGTAAAAACCACTATTCTATCTAATCTAATGAAGATATTAAACTAAAAATGAAGAACACCTACTACTATGTGAATGTGTGTGAGAATAGCTTGTAAAAGGAGTAAGACTCCCTTTTAAAACTCAAATTTGGTCTATTTATAGTTGGGGTGGAAGTCTTGGGTGAATTTTGCAATTAGGCCCTTCAAAAATGGAGAAAATGGGGCAAAACCCCCGAAAATGAGTTGGAAACAGGTGGCCCGGCCGGGCTGGAAAGTGGCCCGGCCGGGCTAAAACTTCGTAAGTTGATTTGGGCCAAAAATACGCGCGGGGTGAACTTATAAAAAATGTGGGTGCGCGAAATGGGCTGGAAGCAGGTGGCCCGGCCGGGCGGAACTTTCTTAAGTTGAAATTTGCAAAAATATGTGCAGTGGGTGAACTTAAAAAAAAGTTGGGTGCAGATACTATGGCCCAGTCGGGCGGGCGGGTCGGCCCGGTCGGGCGGATATTTCGGCCCAACTTCCGTCCTCCGTCTTCATCCCTTCATATCTCGAGCTTCCGACCTCCGATTGACTTGATTCTTTTGTCCATTCCACTCCATTTTTTCGAGACGAATCCAATGGTGCAATCCTCTCTTCAGTCCAGTGAGTGAAAATGATGATTGAACACTCATTTTTACAATTTTAATGCCTAATTCACATCGTATTCTACAAAACGAGCTCAAACACCTTTCTCAATCAAATCAAGCATATTAGTGTGAAAATGCATGAAAAACCCTCAAAGTTTATCACTAAAACACATGAAATCTTATGCAATTTACAACCGAATCACTAGTATTCTTAATCAAATTGATTAATATCTTAATATCATATATTTGCAAACATTTCAATAGTCACATGTCGCAAAATGATTGGCTTATCACAATCTCTCTCTTCTCAAATCACTTTATTTCAAATTCTCTTTTTTCTCATTAATTTCACTTTTTATTAATCTTAATCATTAATCTAGCTTAACCGTACATTTTTTAATCTCATATTTTAAATATACAGTTTTAAATATTAAAATTTAAATAAAACATAACTTTTGAATAATCACTTAAATATTAATTTTTAAAATTTTGAATATCAAAATTTAAATGAATTAGAACTTTTGAATAACCACTTCAATATTAATTTGAAAAAAAAAATTATAAATATAAATTAGTTATTTTTATATTAAATCTTAATATCATATATTTTTGCAAACATTTTAGGTGCCACATGTCACAAAATGATTGGTAGTCTATTTTTTCTCAAATCACTCTATTTCAACATTTTTTTTTCTTATTAATTTCACATTTATTAATTTTTTTTATTAATCTTAATCATTAATCTTAACCGTATATTTTTTAATCTTTGAATATTAAAATTTAAATGAAACAGAACTTTACTTTTGAATATTCAAAATTTAAATGAAACTGAATTCCGCCACCTCATTCACTTCTATATAAGAGTCATTTCTACTGATTTTCATTTCATTGTCATCAATCGATTGTTCTCTTCTATATAAGAGTCTATTGATTTTCATTTATAGTTTGTTTTTTCTTTTCTCATTTCATTGTTCTATATTATGTATTTTAAAATTTTCTTAATTTTAAATACGCATCTCCTTTACATTTATTTCTAAATCTTATATCTACCTTCTAACTTTTCTATTTTTACGTTATTTTCTAATAAGTTCTCTTCTATATAAGAGTCTATTGATTTTCATTTATAGTTTGTTTTTTCTTTTCTCATTTCATTGTTCTATATTATGTATTTTAAAATTTTCTTAATTTTAAATACGCATCTCCTTTACATTTATTTCTAAATCTTATATCTACCTTCTAACTTTTCTATTTTTACGTTATTTTCTAATAATTTTATTTTCTGTTTCCTCTCTCTTATTTATCTTTTTTAACTAATTCTGAATTTCTACGTGATTTCTAAAAAAAATCAATCTTGAAATTTCTTTAATTATATAATTTTATTATAAAATTATTTAATTATTTATAATATAAATATTTATTTTATTATATAGAATAAAATTGTGTGTATTAAAAAAAACACAAGAATTCATATGATTGTTTCTTAATTTTTTTCCTTCTATTAATTTTCATTTATAGGTTGTTCTTTCTTTTCTCATTTCATTGTTCTATTTTTTTTTTTTCGTTTTTGTTTTGCTACAATATTTTTTTTTTATTTTGCAGAATTTTTCGATTTTTTTATATCACAAATTCTATACTGTAACTTTTTTTCTAAAATCATCCATTTAAATATTTACATTCCTTTTACAAATACTCCATGTGTATTAATTATGAAATTTTTTAAATTTTAAATGTGTTTATTTGTCAATCCATCAATATTTTCAAATTTAAAACTATGATTATAAGAAATGGAGGGTGATAATCCTTGACGAAAATCTTTGGAGGCTACAGAGAAGGAAATATTTTTTTAAGAAGATAACGAACAGAGTGAAATTTATTTTTAATTAATATAATTAAATAAATTGATTAAGAAGATGTGAATGTCACGTCATCAATTTAACTTCATAAGTAAAAGACACTAAAAAATCTTGATTTAATTTAATTTTATTATTAATTTAAAAAATTACTAAAAAGGTTTAATTGTAATTCTTATATAAGTTGATTCTTAAAATAGGTAAAATTTTGTTGATAACATTCATGCATTTACATTGGAAAAAAAAAATTGTATAATAATTTTATAAGTGCACATTTTTTAAATTATCATGATTAACTAATTATTCCTTAATAATAGAAAATATTTGGGATTTTGTTTTGTTCAGAAAATTTTGAAATTATGTATATAATAAATTTATAGAAAATTGGGAATATATATTTTGGGATTATCTTTAATTATTGAGAAATTGTGTAGTATTATTTCCATATTACATAATAAAAACATTGACTAAATCAATGATAAATTTAAATTACGGTAATAATTAATATCTTTCACTTATTTCAAAATTTAAACACAATTAATTATCTAACTAATTAATACTTATAATTAAGTATCTAATATTAATATGGGAAAATATCAATTTTGGTGACCCAGCTTTACCTCTTTTCATATTTGGTCACCCACATTTAGTCACTATCAAAATTGGTCACCCAGTTATTATATTCTATCAAAATTGATCACTTTGTTAGTCAATCTGTCATTGACTAACGGAGGAGAAGAGTTTTGATCAGTGAAATTTCTCAAAACCTAAGGTTAAAAAATTCACATGCATCTTCTAGAATTAATGAAACAAAACGCAGAAGCAGGAATGAAACATGTGCAAAAATTACCAATATTTACATTATAAGCATAAGAAGTTCTGATGCATCTTCTAGAACGTGAGAATTTGTATAATAATGGTAGATATAAACTTATTTCAATTCATTTCCCTATTTATAATTATTGGAGCATAATTTGTGGTGAATATTAATTGTAAAGAATTTTCTAAAATCCATTCAAGAAAATTTCATAAACTTATTTTTCATTATTGCAGATTTCTTGAAATGTTAGTACCTATTATAAATATAATGTAAATATTGGTAATTTTTGCTTCTTGCTTCTGTATTTGTTTCATTAGTTCTAAAAGATGCATGAAATTTTTTTAACCTCAGGTTCTGAGAAATTTCACTGCTCAAAACTCTTAATCCGTTAGTCAAATGACAGATTGACTTAACAGAGTTTTGACTTAACAGAGTGATCAATTTTGATAGAATATAATAACTGGGTGACCAATTTTGATAGTGACTAAATGTGGGTGACTAAATATGAAAAGAGGTAAAACCGAGGGATCAAAATTGATATTTTCCCTATTAATATCATATCACAAGACATTTGAATTCTTTCTCAAAAATAAATTCACAAAAATAATATAATATAACTGAGTCAATTATGCAATAATTAATTTAAATTATCAAAGAAAAAATTGAACTTATTTTTTAGAATCAAATAAACTAATATGTGCAATTATTAATTATCTAAATACTTTCTTTACCTTTTACAGATTTCAAAATTAAAGATTTGGTTTTATTCAAAATTTAATCAAAATATTTGAAAATTAATAATTACCTAGCAAAATTTAAAGAAGAGTTTAAAAATTCGAATTTACCAATTATTTTTATTCAACTAAATCCCTTTAATTTTTTATATTAAATAGTTTATTTACTTCAAAATATCTAAGTAAAATTTGAATTTAATATTCAACTAAATCTCATAATTACATGCCGCATTTACTTCGTATTAAAATTTGAATTTACATGTATTTTAATATCTAAGCGAATTTAGTATTCAACTAAATCCCATAATTACATGCTACTTTAAAATTTCTTAATTTTAAATACGCATCTCCTTTACATTTATTTCTAAATCGTATCTCTAATAATTTTATTTTCTGTTTCCTCTCTCTTATTTATTTTTTTAACTAATTTTGAATTTCTAAGTGACTTCTAAAAAAAATCAATCTTGAAATTT
Organism: Galeopsis tetrahit; assembly: GCA_963675135.1. NCBI lineage: Eukaryota > Viridiplantae > Streptophyta > Magnoliopsida > Lamiales > Lamiaceae > Galeopsis > Galeopsis tetrahit. The sequence continues at coordinate 62,693,952 of OY776134.1, read as the reverse complement.
TCTCTTTTCTCTCACCTCTAATTCTATTTTATATTAATTCTAATTTTTTAATATTTTTTTCAATTATTTTTTTATTTTACCATAAAATAAATAATATTACATACATCAATATTTAACTTTTTGTATATTAAATTTTAATAAAAAAAATAATATTTTCACATTACGCGTAATTATGTGAGTCTTACCGCCCATTTTTAGAGTGGAACTATGCATGCATGGTTGTGGTTGGAGTCGAAATCTTGCTTCGAAAAAAACACACAAGAATTCATACTATTGTTCTTTAATTTTTTTCCTTCTATTTTTTTAATTCCATGTTATTTAAATTTTATTTGTTTTAGTTTTATTTTATGTTTGTTTCTTATCTTTTTAATATAAAATTTTTAATTACATTTTATTTATTATTTATACAATAATCCAATTTTTTTCTTTATACTAGGCAAAAATTTTCTTACCTATGTCATTATCACTTCTCTTATTTATACAATTATACTAACTCACCCAGTCACCATGATGTAGATTTTGTTTAATCAATTCTGAAATCTCTAAAAAAATTAAAAATTCTCTATATTATCAACAGATGATGAAGATTTTGTTTAATCCATCGTGAAATTTTTTAAAATTTTCAACAATTCTCTTAATATTATAAATTTTCTAAAATTATTTTAAAATATTCTAATTCTCTTAATAGCTAAAAAAAACTCACATTTTGGTATGTTTTTTTCTCTCTCGAAGAAAAGCCGGTTTATAGTGATTTTTTTAAAATTTAGAGAATTTTGAAACTCTTAGTTAAAGGTATATTGAGATTTAATTTTATGTTAAATTAATGTGTAAAAGACAAATGAAGTTATAATTTTATATTGTTGTTAAGTATAATTGTAAAAATTGAATGAAATGAATTATATTTACATATATAAAAGGATAATAAAATGAGTGACAGTATTAAAAGGGTGATATTATATACAACATTTCCCTTTTTATTTTTTAATAGAATAACAAATTTATAAAATTTTCAAAGATGTTTTTTGTTAATAAATTAAATATATCATATAAATTTATTTCAACCTGCGGTAATATACGCGGGTCTTACACTAATATACATATATTAAATTAACGTGCATGCATTTTGATTGAATGGGCCTTGGGCCAAACTAACAAATACTCTCTCCTTCCAATTTTATAATTCTTACTCTCCATTTCGGGCTATCCAATTTTATCATTCTCATTCCTTATTTGGAAAATTTACTATTCACACTACTTTATTTCCACCCTTCAATCATCACTTATTTACTCAAATTGACATTGACTTTATTCATAAACAGTCACTTTATCTATAAATGGACCCACAACATCTCATTATACCTCCAACGTATTTATCTACTTTATACATGTAATCAATATTTATTAAAATACGTGTCCGAAGAAGTGGGCATAATAAAATTAAATGAAAGAAGTAATATTTATATTATGGAGGAAATAAACTGACATCCCACAAATAAGCTCAATTAATAAGTATAACACATATCAGGCCCAATTATAAATATAACCATTATCAATATCAACTAGTATTTACCGCTGTTAATAAAATTTTGAGACTTGCCTTAAAAAAATTATAATTTTAATTATTTATTACTCATTAAATACTTTATTTATTTTATCACTTGAAATACTGTTAAATAATTTTTGGGCGCGGTTATATACACCCACCAACCTATTGAGGACACCCACGGGATGAGTACACACACCCTAAAGATGAGGACACCCACATGTAAAGTTCTAAAATACCCCTTCTTTCCTAAACCATAATAAACCATTTCTCCTTCATTTTCTCTCATTTTACACCCATCCCCTCCCCCTTCCCTCCCAAGCGGCCCCGACGCCCACCGTCCACGGCCAAGCGCCGCCCCCGCTCACCTCCCCCTCCCCGTTGTGGCCTCTTGGTAGGGGTCGCCGTCTTCGTGTATGACAAGAACAGGGTGTGTCGCCGTCTCGCTCCAGATCCGCCTTGCCATCGCCGCTTCGTGAAGAAGGCCGCCGCCGCTGCGTGAAGAAGGTCTTCAACCGCGGCACAACGCCACCCACCTCCCCACGTCGCCGCGCACGCCCTTCCCCTCGTCGTCCCGCGCGCGGCCGTCGCTTTCCCTCGCCGTCCAGCGCGCGGCCATCGCCTCCTCTCGTCGTCCTACGCGCGGTCGCCCTTCTCCTCCCCGTCCAGCGCGCGGCCGCCCCTTACCCTTCGAGTCCGTGCACACCGCCGTCGCGTCTCACCGAATCGGTAAGTTTAGTGTTTTAGGTTTTTACAGATAAAAACAATTTGTTTGCTAATTTTTTTGTGTTTTGTGTCAAGGTTTTTAGAAATTTTACAGATTCAAATGTATTATTTTACAGAATCAAGTGTATTAGGGTTTTTACAAGTCAAAAAACTGATAATGTTAAGGAATTTATGTTTGTTCATTGATTTTTTTTGCACAATTGAATGTTGTTTATGAATTAATTTCGGACAATATGCGTTTGTTTAGGAAAGATTTTCGTACAATTTGATTTTGTTTGGGTAAAATTTTTGAACACCTTTTTTTTTTCGAACAATATTGATTTGTTCGAAAAAAAATTCCGAACAACTCTTTTTTTCGGACAATGTTGATTTGTCCGAAAAAAAATCCCGAACATCTATATTTTTTCGAATAATGTTAATTAATTTGTCCGAAATAAATTGCGAATATCTCTTTTTTTCTTATTTTGTGTTTGTTAAAGATTTTTTTGAAGATTATGACTATGATGGGGATGAATCTGATAAAAATGAAATTGGTGGGTGTACTCATCTTCGTATTTTTTAAAAAAAATTACAACAAGGGTATAATGGACCTTTTACATGTTATTTAAGATGAAAATTTTGTCTGATGGGTGTACTCAATACATTGGTGTGTGTCTATAACCGCTCCCTAATTTTTACATTGAAACTTGTATTAGATCAAATTAGATGAAGGGAGTAATAAAAATGGTGAGTTGGTGAACTCATAAAACACGAGGACTTAATCACAAAAGAAACAAACAGGCCCAATTTATTAAAGGATAAGAGCGAGCCCCATATAAAGGGTTTGACTATGGCGTTGGCTATATACCCCTCCAGCCTTGTTAAATATACCCCCTGGATACATGTACCCCTTTAAATGTAAAAAAGTTATATATATACTCCCCAACAAAATACCTAATCTACCCTTATAAATACACTCTCCCTATTAAATCATAAACTCTAATACTTTAAACCTCCTCTCAACACTTCACACCTCTTCTTCTTGTCCCAAAATTGTCGCCGCCCCCACCTCCAAGCGTCGCTGCCTCCCTCGCCGTCGCCTCCGCTCCAAGCGCCGCTGCCACCCTCGTCGCCGAAGGTTGAAGGTAGGTTTTTTTTTCTTCTTATTTTCTATTCAGGCGACGCGATGACGCTCCCTTGCCCAGCGCCGCCCGTCGCTAGTCGCCGCCGCCCCCTTGCCCAGCAGGTAAGTTTCAGTTTTTTTTTTCTGCTGTACGGCGGTGGCGCCGCCTCTCGCCCAGCGACGCCGCCGTCTCCCTCCCACGGCAACCTCCTCCCCCACTCACGGCGGCCGCGCGGCCGTCCTTTTTTTTTTTTTTTTTCCTTTTCTGCAATTTTTAAAGGTCACTTTTTTTTTTTGTTTTTTTTTTTTCAATTTTCGACAACCCTTGGTCAATAATATACTCTCTTGTCGACAAATCGTTGTGGACGAGAGAGTATATTATCGACCAAGAGTTGTCGAATTTTTTATTTTTTAAAAAAAAAATACATTGTCGACACTGATTTACCGACGAGAAATACTCTTGTCAACAAACCAGTGTCGACAAATTAGTATATTAGATTTTTTTTTTTAATTCTAAATTTTTTTTTTCCTCTCTATGGGGTGCACCGGCGACGACGATGACCGGAGGTGCTGCAGCTGCTCTTTAAATTAGGATTACATTTAGGGTTTAAAAGTAGGGAAGTGTATTTATCATGAACATTTTAATGTAGGGGTAATTTAGGTATTTTACATGATTATTAAATTAATAAATGAGGAGGGAGAGTATACTTGACAAAGCTGGAGGGGTATATAGCCAACGCCTTTGACTATATGCACTTCCATTTCGGAGAGATGCACTCCCCCAATCAATTTATTAATTTAATAATAGTGTAAAAACCCTAAAATACCCTTTAAGTAATATTACACTACTACAGTCTACATACACCTCCATTACTTACTGCACCCCTTGTTCCACCTTTAAACCCTAAACTTAATTTTTGTGCAGCAACCGCCACCACCACCACATAAAAAAATTCAAAATTTTCAAAAAAAACTTAGAAATTTCTCAAAAAAAAATTTAAAATTTTCGACAAACCAATGTCGACCATATACACCCTCATCGACAAATTGTTATCGATGAGAGTTTATATGGTGACCAACAAAGGTCGAACAAAAAATTTAAAGTTTTTTTTAAAAAAATCGACATTGTAATGTCGACCATATACACTCTCGTCGACAACATTTTGTCGACGAAATTGTACGTGGTCAACATTACAGTGTCGAAATTTAAAAAAATGGTTTTTGCATCTATAGAAAACCCTAAAAAATTGAGCGGGCAAAAAAGGAACAAATCGGGTCATGCACATACCTGGGGCGGCGACGAGGTCGGTCGGAGCAGCGTGGGGTGGGGTGGGGTGGGCCGGTGAAACGGAGGAAGAAAAAAAAAGCAGAAAAAGGAGAGAGGAAGCGGCGGCCAAGGGAGGGGGTCACGCCGGTGAAGAGAGGGAGGGGGCGGCCGATGGAAGATTTTTTTTTTTTTTTACAGAATCGGGGTACGGGGGCCATGGCAGAGGGTGGGGAAAATGGGGGAGTGAGGGGGCGCGACGACCGTGGGGTGGTGGTGGGGCCAGCGTTGCCGGCGACGGAGTAGTGGAGGGGGTCAGCGACGGCCGGCGACGGGGCGGTGTGAAGTGAGGGTTGAGGGGAGGTGAGGGAATAGGGAAGAAAGGAGGAGGGAGATGAAGAAATTATGATTTGGGGGTGCATTTAATAAGGGTGTATGTTTGAAAAATGTATTAAAATGATAAAAATGGTATTTATGACAATTAGAGGGTGCATCTATCTGAACCAAAAATTGAGGGGTGCATCAATTGGGGAGTGCATCTCTCCGAGAAAGCATATAGTCAAACCCCTATATAAAAAGAAAGCAGCCCAATTGACAATGGAGTTTTGAGAAGTGAATCAATACAATTTGTGCAAATCCACCATTAGTAATATTAGTAAACCATGGTTAAAGATCAACGTCAATCTCGATTCTATTGATTTTCCTCTCTTTCTTCTTCCTATCTCTCACGCACAAATGTCTCATGGCAGCTGTTTTCTGTTCAAAAACGGCGTCGTTGCACCTGCAGCAGAGACTCCTTCAGTTGCAGTTTTTCTTGAAGGTCAACCAGGTGAGTTCACTTGAAAAAATCAACAGAAAGTTAATCATGAATTAGTGATTAATAAACTGTGCTAGATTGGTATACTGATTAGAACTTTTACGCTTTGTATTTAGGTACGTATACAACCACCCGTACTCACAACAATGGGTCAGAGCTTTTATTCTGGGATAGACATATGCATAGGCTATCGAATTCCTTCAAATTGTTGTTGAAAGACAACCCAAATCTGTTATTTGAAAAGCCTAAAAATGTTAGTGCCCCATTTTGGGAATTGTGGAACCGTGGTGAGATGTGGGACTCTGTAATTCAGTGTCTAGTTAATGATTCTATGAGAAAAGTGATGCCCCTTGTTGTAGAGGAGAGGAAATTTGGGGAGGAATTGTCATTCACAACGCTTTTGAGTGGAAAGTGGGAGAATTTGAATGTTTTGGAGGGTGGTTTTGATGAGGAGGTGATTTCTGAGGCATTGGATGTGTATTTACATATTGGGGGATATGTTCCACCTGTTTTTGGTGTTAGAGAGAATGCAGCACATTTGGCTGTTGTGGGCCATGGAAGGGATTTTGCAAATGCTAAGTATTCGGATTGGGTTAGGTAAGCTCGTCTTGCGGTTATTGTCAAATCTAATGGGGTATTATGTTGTTTGTTGGTTCACTCTAGTTTCTTTTTTGCATATTTTTCATGGTGTATACATTGTCTTGTCTGAAGTAGCTTTTGTAGGCAGGATGAGGAAGCAGTTGGAGAAGCTGAGGCCTCCTTCGGTTACTGAACTTTTGTTATCAAATGATGGAGAGAAGATTCTGGAAGGCTGTTTGACAAATTTTTTTGTTGTTAGTCTCAAGGTGAGGACGAAAAATAGTGTTTTTTGCATGAGTTTATAAAATGTCAACATTTGGAGAAGTTATGCCGCGTATGAGTTTATTCAAGGGTATTTTCTCATTCAATGTAAAGTGTTTGGTGGGCCATTTGCAGGAGAAAGATGGAGATGTTAACACTATTAAGCAGAATGAATTACAAAGTCTGAGATCGATTGAAGTACAGACTGCTCCTTTGAGTAATGGTGTTCTTCCTGGAGTTATTCGACAAGTAATTAGAGAGTAGGTCCTTTTTTTGCACATGTCTTTCATCAAGAATGATTTTAATGAGTGTATTCTCTCATAAATGTAATATCATAACTAAATTAGAGTCTGCCTAAAGTTGTGTGTATATCCTTAAATCATCATATCATTAAGATGTAAGTGTTAAAATCTCAATTTATGCAGCATATGCTTAGAAATTGGAATCCCTTTTCGAGAAGTTGCACCATCATGGTCAAAGCGAGAGTTGTGGACGGAAGCATTTATCACAAGTAAGTTTGTAAATCATAAGTCATGCATTTATCCTTGGCATCTTCCTGTTTCTTGCTTATGAAGCAGAAATTGATCTTGTGTGTTTATTAGTCTAGTTTTTGTTACATTGGCAGATAGTCTTAGGATCTTACAACATGTGGAGACAATCCAAGCTCCAAATTCATGGAAATCAGTAGATTCAAACACTTGGGAGGAGATAACATGGGTGGAGAAACGATTCGAGGTGAGTGAATTTAAAGTCAACACACTTTATCTACTACGACTAATTTATGCTGCTTTCTGTCTTTAAACCAGGACGGTCCAGGGAGAATCACATCGATGTTGCAGGTACGTCTCCACATATTACATAATAAACTCAGTTTTCTACCACTTCCCTTCATAATCTCTGTTTTCTTGTTGTGACAGAAGGAAATTTTGAAGAAAGCTGGTGTTGAGGCGTTTCCAGTTGCTTTACTAGTGTGATCTTCAAAACCTTGTGCATCGAATATCTAATTTTCTTCAGCCATAGAAAGGAAAATTCAGAAGCTAGTGCTTGTTTTTTCTTTACATGTCCTTCTGAGTTGCAATTTGAGAGGGAAAATCGAACATTATTTTAAATGAACTCACTTTTTAGCTAATTGCATGGTGTGATCACTTTCAATGCTAAATAAAATGTAAAGAGAAATGAAAATATTACATTCCTTGGTCCCTCTCTCTTTTTGTTTTGTTGGTCTATTTTTAGGTAAATGATAGTATCATAGTAATATTCTACTCCTATTATTTAGCTTTGATAATAATAAATGTCTTGTCAAAAAATAATACCTTCTCGGTCCGAGATGACTTGTATGGTTTGATCCGCACACTTTTAAAAAAAAAAGGATTTGAAAAAAGTGACAATTTTATAAAATGATGTTGTGAGTATATTAATTTTGAGAGTGTGTAACGTTTTAATAAAGAAAGTGGACAAGTAATCACAAAAACAGAGGGAGTATTAATTACTATAGGAGTATTTAATTTTAGTTACTGTATATCCTTCAAAAAAATTGAGATTTTTAGGTACGTAAATTAGGGCGAATAGAAGTACTCCAGTAATAAAGAGTGTCGTTCCTTGTCCTAGCTCGTCGTCGGTTTTTTTATTCAGATTTCTCCAATCCCTCTCTTTCCCTCCAATTCTATTCCAGCGCTCCAAATACAAAGGTACCCAAGCACAAACACTCGCGCTCTGTGTCACAATTTCTATATCGTTTTAGATGAATTAATTACACAAACTGTGTTGAGTTTTTTTGTTTTATTTTCTCTGCGGTGATGTTTAGCAATTTTGTTTTTTTGGGATGGGGCTAGGGTTTCTTAATTCGTTAAAGGATGGCGGACAGTCCTGGTGGCCACGACAACGACTGCGGTGGGGATCAGAGTCCGCTGTCGAGCATGCGTGAGCAGGATCGGTTCCTTCCGATTGCGAATATTGGCCGAATCATGAAGAAAGGCCTGCCTCCTAATGGTAAGATCGCCAAGGATGCTAAGGATACCGTTCAGGAATGTGTATCCGAGTTCATCAGCTTCGTCACTAGCGAGTATGCTCTACTAAATTCTGGCTAACTGTTTGCTTCTCTGTTATAACGTTGTTGCAGTTCTAAAATACTAAAAAAATGCTTAAATTCAGCTTTATGATCCTTAATTAGCCCCGTTTTGAGTTCTGTTTAGTTCTACAAATAAAAAGGCACTCGATCACTCAAGTCAGTGTGTAAGCGTGCGAGTAAGGGAGTTGTTTATGGCTGTTGAATGAATTATGTTGAGCTGTGTATGGGTGTAGAATGAATTCCTCTTCCTCTTGAAGTTGTAAATATTAGTGATTTCCCCTTTTTTTAGCTCTACTTGCGTGTAGAATGAATTATTCTTCCTGGAGAGTGGAGACTGATTTAGATATATTAAGGGTGTATAGTGCGGAACATAGGGTTCCTTTACAAGTGATGTAGATATAAATAGGGCCTTATAGTGTGGAGGAGGATAATGTTGAATAAACTTTTTTCGTTAGAAGTACCTGTGCATTTATAATGATTTAAGCAAACAATGATAGTATAAGAGAGAATCCTCCTTTGAGCCAGGTTCGTTTTTGTATGAGGTTTAACACTCTGCATTAGATTAGCTATAACTAAGACTCTGTCGTAGATGTTAAAGGAGGCACGCTCGAGGCGCAAGGCACACTGGACTCAAGGTTTTGCGTCTTTTCAGGGCTGAGGTGGCACAATTTTGCAGGGCAAGCCTCTTTTGTGCCTTTTCTGATGTGCCTGAGAATAGAGCACACACGATGACAGAGGCACGCCCCTTTGTGGCTTGATGGTAGATTTGACTCTAAAGAAATGAGTTACCTCTATTTAAATCACTTGAAAGATATGGAAATGTTTCTTCTGTTTCAACATACACACTTGTCTCAATGCAACATTTGATCATACCAGTCTGTATGCTTCACAGTTGGTAACTGCCTCCATTTCCTCTCCCTCCTCTGATCTCATTGGCTTTTGCTTCATCTAAACATTAGTAGAAACTCTGTATGTTTTGTGAATATTATGATCTACAGAGATTTCAGTTATACTGGTCATTCAGTGTTTTTTATGTTTTATGGTTCGCTTTTCATTTGTTTCTTTATTTGCTGAATAGAGCAAGTGATAGGTGTCAAAAAGAGAAAAGGAAGACAATTAATGGGGATGATTTGATGTGGGCAATGGCTACTTTAGGTTTTGAAGATTATATTGCACCACTGAAGATCTATTTGGCTAGGTACAGAGAGGTATGATAAGTTGCCATATCAGTTTTTCCTTTCTTTTCTATTCATATTTTCCCCCGTTCTCTCCTTAGGAGCCGACTTTAATATTTGAACATTTGAACTTCTCCATATGATATGCATTAGGATGAATTAGCTAAACTCTCCTGCTTTTATATTCTCACAGACCTTTTTTCCTCTCATCTTTAAGTATAAACTAATGGAATATGAGGTCAATCTAACCCTTGCCTCTCTTTTTTGGTGGGCATCTCCATTGGTTTCTTGGAACGGTCTCAATTTTTCAGTTAGAGGTATGAGATATTTATGTTCTATTACTTTTTCCTGACACGGTTTGGTTAATGTTATAAACTGGGAGCTATAAGCGCAGGGTGACACCAAGGGACCTGCCAGGGGTGCTGATGGATCTGCAAGAAAGGACTCCCTTGGAACTCAGCTAGGTTCTGATACACAGGTAACATTTTGAAATTGTTTGCTGCAATACTTATCTTAGAGTTATTAGCATCATTCATATGGCAGAGATGTCACTCATAAACAATTTTATCCTTTTTTTCCCTTGTCCTTGTGGATGACTTTGGCAGTTTCCTCATCAGGGTTCTTTTTCACAAGGTTTCAGCTTCTCAAACTCTCAAATCGAATTTTGAGTAAGTCTCCTCCCACCCTCCTGAATAGAAAGGAAGAAATAACCTGTTTCTTTCTGGACCTAGTATATGTATAGTTTATTCTGTTATATTCAGTTTGTGATCACCCTCTATTTATATACTGGTATCTTTCTCTATCCGTTGATTGAGGTTTTTCATTACACATGCTGTGAATTATTAAGCTTTGTCTATATTGCCATTTATTCGAGTTATGGGTTGGTCTCATGTGAGAAGATCAAACCCTTTAGTTTTCACCCATCCATCAGACTATATTTGTTAGTTTCCTTCAAGTCTACATGATTTAAATTAAATTAGAACTTGGTCTCAGAAATTGGAGTCTATGAGTGATTTTTTGGGAGTGAAAATATAATCTTGTTAGGTATATTTTATTTTAAATTGAAAATTTGTTAATTCAGGCTTTGTGAAATAGGAAAATTATCAATTTTGAGCTTAAAATTCTTTGAATTTGGGGTTTAGAAAACAGGAAGCTGCCGATTCTGGTCTTTAAAAAAATCAATTTAATTCTTACAAATTTTATTCATGTTTAACTTTATATGTTCATAGACATGATTGTTTTATTATTCCTACTTTCATTTTCTTAGTTTCACCATTCATGTTAAATTAATTAATACTCCCTCCGTCTTTTTTAAAGGTTGTTATTTTTTACACATTGTTTAAGAAATATAGTACTCTATAGGATTGATTCGGGTAGAGAAAGATAGAAAAAAGAAAAAAAAGTAGAGATGAGATGAGATAGAAAAAAGAAAAAGAAGTAGAGGTATAGAAAAGAGAAAAGGTATAGAGATAGTGGATGTTGTAAAAAAATGAACCTAGTTACTTTCAATACAGGACATTCAAAATGGTAAAATGAATAACTTTCAAATGGACGAATGATGTATTTTTGTTTTGAATTATGATTTATAAAAATAACCTCAGGAATGATCATGATTCATGGATCTATTATTAATTTCATGATTGATATAATTTATTTAAAAAATAAAGAATTCTAATTGCTTTTAAACATTTTGTTTTTAGCTAAGGAATTAAATTTTGAACAAATAATAAAAATCTAATAGTAATATTATTATTACTATTTAATTAATCAATAATTTATTTAATATAAATAACCTCAAGAATAAGTATAATATAATAAATTTCAACAATATAAATAATAATAATAATATCATAAATTTTAACAATTATATTATTTCTCAACAATTTTAAACTATAAAATTAATAAATAATATAAACCATAATATAATGATTTTCAACGATATAAATAATAGGAGTAATAAATATGATAAATAATGGAGTAAGTAATAATTTTCAACAATAATATTATTTTTAGTAACATAAATTATAGTATAATAATTATCAATAATATAATAATAACAACAATACAAATAATGATATTATAATTTAATAATAAAATAATTATAATAATATCATTTAATACAAATATTATTATCATTTAAAATACTACTCCTATGTATTTATATTATAAATAATCAAATTAATAATATTAACTCTTCTACAAGTAATAATTATTATTAAAATATCAATTAAAAAACATATACTCCCTCCGTCCCGCAATTACTTTCACACTTTTCTTTTCGGGACGTCCCATAATAACTTTCACACCCTTAAAATGGAAAACCCTTTATAAACTCCACCCTCACAATATTCTCAATTTTACACAAATGCCATTACTTTTTCTACACACATACCTAAAAGTCAACTCATTTCTTTACTTTATACATAAAAGTTTACAAAATTACCCCTCAAAATCTCCCACTAAATTCACTTTTCTTATTTTGTGTGCCTCTTCACATGTGAAAGAAATCACGGGACGGAGGGAGTACATAATAACAACCATCAATAATAATAATAATTTAAAATAAATTACACAATATTACATTTCTTTTCTAGTTTATATCAATTATAAAAGTGTACATTCCAATATCATTATTCTATTCGAACCTTCATTTCATTCATTAATTTATTTAACATTCATTAGTTTAAGATGTCAAATACTATGATTTTAAAATTTGTAAGTTCTACTCCCTCCGTCTTGTAAAATTTTGCTCAAACCAATTTTTGGGTTCACAAAATATATATTTATTCTACTTTATTAACAAGACTGAGTATGTACCGACAATATTATTTACTCGTTATTCCACATATATTTTTTATAATTAAAATATGATTTTTTAAAAAATACATATAAAAAAGAGTGTGCAGGACAGGAGGAGTATTAGATCTCGGATAAATAAAACTGATTTTTATATAACACTAATCCTAATTAATAAATTAACTCACCAAATTTTGTCATGTGAATTAGACATTATAGTGTGAACTGGATATGGATGATTGGCAAGGCTGAAAAATATTAGTGAAAAATAATATTTTTTATAATCTCTCGATATGTTATCAATATTATGCTCAATATTATTATTTTATATTGATATTTATTGATACTCCCTCCGTTCCGGAATAATAAGCTTCTCTTTTTTTTTTTTTTTTTTTTGGATATTTAAATTAAGGAATATGATAAAATAATAGATGTAGTACATGATGTTTTTTTTTTTGATGTTTAAATTAAGGAATATGATAAAATAATAGATGTAGTACATGATGTGATGGTGAAAGAGAAAATAATAGAGTATTATGAGATGAATAATGATAAAATAATAGATAAAGTATAAATGATGTGATTGAGAAAGATAAAATAATTTGTAAAAAATGAAATGAAAAACTTATTGTGGAACGTTCAAAAAAGGAAAATGAAAACTTATAGTGAGACGGAGGGAATATTTTCGAATTTATTTACAAATATTTTATAAATATCCTTTTTTTTCAAAATCCATATTGGTGACTACATAAAATTGAACATGTCAAGCTACTCCCTCCGTCCGCCTATAATCTTCCCATTTTACCATTTTGGTCCGTTCGCCTATAAGCTTCTCATACCTTTTTTTGGTAAGTATTTTTTCTTACACTTCACTTTATATCTTACTTTTTCTCTATATCTCTCTCCTCTCTCAATCACATCACTTGTACTATATCTATTTTTTAATCACTTTTCTTAATCTATGTGCAAAAAAGTAATGTATACTTATAGGCGGACGGAGGGAGTATTTTAGAATATTTTCGTCCTTCAATATTTATACTCTCGTATTATTCTTGGCAAAAAAAAAAAAGTTGAATTGAATCTAGACTCTAGAGTGAAATTATTAGCGAATCATCAAGTCCATTTTCAGAGCGTGTGATCGGCACGTGTCGATGTACAGTGGACACATGTGAGAGTCACGTGATACTGTAGGAATAATTTTGAAAGGAAAAAAGATTTAATGATTTATGTAATTATGTTACTACGTAACATAAGAACAGTTGTAAATGTAATTCTTTTATGCTAAAAAGTTGCATAGGGGGCACGCCTCGTCGCGGACATCATTTCTTGCCCACACGAGGAGCTGCCACACCCCACAATCTCTAATACTATCAATTATCAAGTCTTTTTTTTTTTTATATATAAAATAAAAAAAAAAAGATCTTGATATTTTTACCTCGATATTGTCAAAATTATGTATAGGTAGAAATGGCTAAAAAAATCTTCCTATTTCATTTGATCCCCTACAATATTAGAAAATATGCATTCGTTATTTTACGTGTGCTGCTTTGTTTTATTACTTATTTTAATAATAATAATTGACTAGACTTTGACAACAGCAACTGTACTTGGGATGCTAAATGCTTTATAGTATTTGGATTCGGACAGTAGATTTAATTTAATTATCGAAGGGTTATTTATATTCCTTCACTCACTTATCTGTCGTATTTAATTTATATTGAATCCATTGTCACATTTTGGTTGTGCATTTGATTAATTTGTTGGATTATAACATTAACATATATATGCTTGTGTAGTGTTGCATGTAAATATATGTATATTTTTCATTCATAATTATAGTGGCTCACCACACCATTTAAAACAGAGTAAAATTACTAATATACCCTTAACAAATCACACACTGCCAGTTCAGAGCATGAGGGTTTCCAGCTAGCATATCGCCATTATCTACCTAAATTATTTCGATTTTCAATTTTAATTTTACTAATTTATCTGGTCAACGGTCAAATATAATTTTCGGATGGCAAAATAACTGAAAAAGTCCCTAATCCAATTGGGCAACAGCTGGCCACGTTACATTTTCGAGGAGACAAAGCATGGGAGCATATTACTCTGTGCACCTTCATCATTCTCACGTGCCCTATACACCCACCCCCACCCCACCCCACCAAAAAAATAAATATACATTTATATATATACAACGAGAACTCCAATTCATTTCTTGTATTTTATAATTAACTTGTATTATGTTGATTTTATTTATTGAAAAATGGAACTTAAATGTCTAAGTTATATATACACAGTTTATAGAAGGTTTTGTGTGAAATAATCATCTAATTCATGACATAAGTAATTTAGTGCGGTTTGTATTTCTTTCCAGGGTCTTTCTATCATCAGGAGGTGCATTCGCACTTCCTGATAACAGGTGATCAATCAGAAATTAACACCTCATATATCTTCGTCATAGGGCGAATAAGCTTCGCAACATAATTAAATAATTAATATTTTTAAAAAATATATAAAAGTACTAAATTGCCCTTATAATAATTTTAATTAAACATCACTTCAATTAATTACAAACTTAGTCTTATATCTTATACGGAGTATATGTTAATTTAAAACAATGAATTAATTATCATCAAAATTATTTAAACATCAAGAAGATAGGTTAATCCAATAATCCCTAATACTTTTTTCCAATTCTCCGCAACCGCCCACTACCGTGGTGGTGGAACATAATTTGAGGCATATGTAGAAGGAGATTAGTCGGAGTGCTTTATCTCCGATTTCCTTCAAAACACAAAAATAAATATTACTATGTGGTAAGGATCGAACGAAAATCAAGTATAACTAAAAGAGATTAAGAACTAGGGTTTATCAGTAAAAAGGCCAAGATCGGAGGCATGATGAGCGATTTACAACAAAACTACCGAGCTTATGAAAATATATCTTGAATTGAATGAAGGATTTTCCTTAAAAAATAAAGAAAATCATGTCAAAAGATTGGAAAGTTGTTCTAGCAATGAGTTTTCAGAAATCTGGAAGTGTTATAATCAAAATTTGGAGGTATATTTTAAATTACAAGCTCCTTCTCTATGGTGGAAACGAAATGAATTAAGTTTCTCTAATATTTCTTTAAATTCTGGATTCATTAAGAACTGAACACGATAAACTAAAAAATTTAATGGCGAAAAGCTTAGTGTATGCCAAGTATGGCGGCATTTAGTGGTTTTGATTAGATGAATTAGCTAGTAGTATGGCGGCGTTTTTTTTATTAGTAGTAGACTAGTAGCTGATTTTTTATTAGGTTTAGGAATGTTTGGATTAGAAATAAAATGTTAATGAGTATACACACCGAATTTTATTTTTAAATTTAATGGGTAATTTGGTCATTTTATATTTATATTTATTTTTATTATTAATTTATTTGTAAGGCGACACAGTGCAATTGTCAATAACGTAGTGCAAACGCACTATTGCGAAGTACAATCATATATAAATAATTATATACGTTGGATCATTGATCCAACGGTATTTAATGTATTTTCTGTTGTCAGGAAGGGCGAAGCCCTCCTGACGATAGAAAGACCCTTCTTTCCACCCTATGAAGTAAATGATAAGTAAAGATTGCAGGCCCACTGTGAAAGGTCTTGGGCAATACTTTTTATTAATGGGCTTTTAACACGTACTGGCCCATAGGCCAACAATTATCCATCATGAGAACTAGCCCGCCATTCCGTACTCATAAGTCATAATTAAGGTTGAATATATTTGGAAATATTGATGGATAAATTTAAACATTTTTTAAAAACTTAATGATAAATTTGTATTACATAATTTAACAAAATAATTAACTTTTACATTTGTGATATATTATACTCCGTAAGGTGTTATCTCAAATGATATTTATTAATATATTTTTAAAAAATTTAACATTTTGTTGATTAATTTTTATATTTTTACAAATATCATTCTTCTCAATATTGACCACAAAAATTGAATATATTGAAAAAAATTTTTAGATATTTTTGACCTTACTCATAAATCAATGTTATAAAATGCTACTCCCTCCGTCCCAAGTCCCAATTTAACTTTCATATTTACTGGTCATTCCCTTTTAAAAAAATATTATAATAAATAGAATTTTGAGATATAATTTTATAAAAAAATAAATAAGAGAATTGACTTGTGTGTATGTATGTACCATAAAAATAATAACATTAAATATAATATTTTAGATAATGTATGAATATAGTTTCTAAATGATCGAAAAAGTAGGTGTGAAAGTTAAGCTATGTGAGTATAAAATTTCCTTTTTACATTGTTAGCTTGACATCATAATTTTTCATAAATGAATTAAAATTACTGGTTGATATTATCGTTATCTTTGTTAATGTAAAAAGGATGTTGAAACTCATTGACAGTCCATTTGTATTACTTCAACTTTAATTTAATCTTACATATTATTCTCATAAAAGCTAATATTTTATAAGCAAAAAAGCACACAATCTTTTTTCATATGATCAATTTAATTTATGTTAAATATTTTATGAATTAAAATGCTTTTGTTTGTACGATGAATTGAAAATATAATTAGGAAAAAAATTAATCATCATGATTCATGAATACTAGGGTTCCACGTGCAGTCGTAGTAGTGCACAACTCAAACATACGTCACTGCCAATAAGAAGACAGCTACCCGAAACGACACCGTATCTTACAGAGAAGCATAACGTGAGGGGCTCTCCTCTCTTCTTTAGATTCTCAGCCGGCATCAATTGTTACTAAAAATTCATACATATATTTCAAGAATTTCTAATAATATTTCAATAATTTCACATTATGATTGTAATGTTTGACTGATTTACAATTAATAAGGCTGAATTTTTGGAATTTGTAGTCAATTACAATAATTTTTCTAATTAAATCGAAGTTTAAACATGTACACTGAACAGTAATAATTTACATTAAATTGTTACTATGATAAAAGGATATTTACCATTCCTAATTTACTAAAACTTTTAAATTTTATCAACTTAATATCTGAAATATTTATTAAAAATCGGAATCAATTTTTATTTTTAGCAAAAAATGATTTAGCTATTAAAACAGTTGTAAAGAAACCAGCTGTTTTTGTCGGGGCTCGCCATTTATCTCAAGCTAGCAAGTAGCAACTTTCTCAAAACAGCAGATCTCCAATAATAAAAGCTGCAAGCGAAAGAAAAAAAAAAGGGAAATTCTTATCTAATTAGAATGTTTCAAAATTACTTTTATACATTAAAAAAAAAAAATTCATAAACTTTATTTTCATAATATTTATAATTTTATATAAATTGTCATTATTTTTTTAGACTATATACACAAGTCAAGTTATTTCTTTAGTTTATAGTACAATTTTTTACGGTTTATTTTTTTTTATTTTTGAGCAATTGACACTATTCAACACCTCTTTTTACAACACAAACATGTGTGGAGCCACCACTGTCTTTATTCATTTATACTTAGTAATCCTTTAATTCAAATCAACCAATTAGATAAAAGACTTTGTTTTACAAAATTATCTTTCAAAACTTTTTTCATTATCCAACTTTTCTAATATGTGTGTTTACACCACTGACTCATTTTTGCTAATTTTAGTGTTCCTTACTTAATAACTCATACTTAAAATACTAAAAAAAATATTTTAACTATCCATTTAAAACATCTCAATATTATATTAAATGTCATCACTTTACCTAATAACTCATTTTTGTCATTAATTTAATTTATATTATATGATTTATAAGTATCTGTGTATAGGCAAAAATTTGTGTGAGACCGTCTCACGATCTTTTTCTGTGTAAGACGGATCCTTTTAACCCATATTTCAAAATTTTGGATAGGATAATCCATATTTTTTTTTTCAGATTTTAGTTTGTAAAAAAAGTGATAATGTTTAAGTAAAAAGTGATAATAATTTTAATAAAAGTGATTATCACGTTTTGCTCAAACATTAGCCCATATGTATAAGTTAACTTTTGTAAAATTTATTTGATAAGATTTTAAAATTCAAATTTTAAATTCTCAAAACCAAATTTTAAATTATAAAACAAACATTAGGGATGAGGAGAGAGAGAGAGAGGTAGACTCGGTCTTCATCTTTTGTAATTTCACTCAATATTTTTTATAATCTTTTCGAAATTTGCTAGAAAATTTAGAAAAGAAAAAGATTTGTGAATCTGTTTTCAAAAGGAAACGAAAACCCAATACATACTATAAATCGTGTGTATATATGTATCTATATATTTGTTGAGAGAGAGTGCATATTCATGTTGGCCTCAACCCAAAATCCATCTGTATGCCCTTCTGTCCCTCCCTTTTATTATATTCTCACATATACCTACATATAATATCATATATTATATACACCCCCTCCTTCTCATATCATATATTTCTCATAAACTCTTCTTAATCTTCACTCTTCAATCCCTAAGATCAATGACAATGATGAGCAGCAACAACAGCAACAACAACAATGGCGGCGTCCAAAACTTGGGCGACACATCTTTGACCAAAGTGTTCGTCGGCGGCTTAGCTTGGGAGACTCCAAAGGAAGCCATGAGAGACCACTTCCACAAATACGGAGAGATTCTCGAAGCCGTTATCATCTCCGATAAGCTTACCGGCCGATCCAAGGGCTATGGTTTCGTAAGTTCATCAATTTTACTCACAGATCTAATTACATGTGTATGTAAATTAACGATTTGTTTGATTTTGATTAATTAGGTTACTTTTAAGGACGCCGATGCTGCGAAAAAGGCCTGTGAGGATCCAACTCCGACGATCAATGGTCGTCGTGCCAACTGCAATCTGGCCGCACTTGGTGCCCGTCGACCTCGCTCTAACTCTACTGCTGTCGCCGCCGCCAATAACCCTCCCCCGCAACAGGGTAACGATTTTTTTATTTTTAAATGAAAAAATGAAATTAGTTATATATGTTTTGATTTTTTTGTTTTTAAATGAAAAAATGAAATTAGTTATATATGTTTTGATTTTAAATTTTAATTTGTATTAATAATGAAGGAGTAAATGTTGGTCCGAGGGCCGGAGCATCAACGCCGCCACCTTCGAATAACGTGCAATGGTACTATCCGCCGGCTGCAGCGGCGGCAGCCCCGCCTTTTCACCCACACCACAACCACCATCAAGCTATTCCTTTCTATGGATACTCTCCTACATACATTGCTGCAACTGATATGAATTACAACCATGTAAGTACATATACATACCACTAAGTAACATGTACGGCCATTTTCAATCGAACGACTAAACATTAATTTAGCCAAAAATGGTCCTACATAACTTACATTGAAGTCTTTTTTTTTCTTTTTTACAAATGTACCTCTATTAATAAAATAAAACATGATAAACTTCGTCCATTTTGGAACAATAGTAGGAGAATGTAATTTTAATTATTTTTTTCCAATTTCTTACAAAATTTATCGGCATCTCAAAAAATTCTACTACTTTTAATTTTTCAATTTTCTCGCATTCCTTTAATTAATTCTCTAATTTGATGTTCCTAAGTGTAAACCCATGAAAAATGAAAAAAACATGTATATAAGATTATTATTTTTGTAATTCAACTATGTTGATTTTATTTCCATAGTTTTTCTTCTAATTTCTATGATTTTTATAGCATGAGGAGATCTGATTGACTGATTTTGTGTGGGCTGTAGTGACAAGGCATGTACATTACAGTAATTTAGTTATGATATTTTTCTCGAATGGAAACATTACAAAAGTCTACCCCATTTGTAAATGAGAGACAAAATCAGAATAAATATTTTTTCATTAATACTTCATTTTAAAATCTCCGAAAATCAGAATAATTATATACAGCACATGCATGTTAATGCGAGTAGTACATAACAGTTGTGTATTGTAATTGTTCTAAAAATATAAACTTTTTCCTCCCTTAAAAGGTGATGGTCCATAACTATTGAATTTATTATGCAATAATTTCAGTATTTATCAATATTTTTTCTTAATTATTTATATATTAATTTTCAGAAGGTAGGTTATACCGGTGGGTCCTACATGAATGGGCATTTTGGTCAAGTGTTCCCTGGGCAGGCTATGGTGGGTGCAAACACATTGATGCCTATGTACCCTGTGTACCATTTCCACCAATCACAGACAATGGGCCTTCCGGCCCACATGTACTCCCCGACAGGAGCTGGCCCAATATCTACTGTCCCTGCTATGATATCCAAGCCCACATCTATTGCCCCTCCTAATGCAGGTACTCATTCTTCAAACTTGGCCCACTATATCGGCCCAATAAATATTAGATTATCTGATTTTAAGTAATTTTAAAATTGTCAAATAAAATTTTGACACCTCGTATTAAAATTCAAGTCAAAATTGTAGATCAAATTAATTGCATTATACAATTAGGTGCACACATGTTTCACTCAAGATTATATGGTGTTACGTGAATTTTTGGTATGCAGACCATATAATTAGATTTTAAGTGATGAATTAGATGAAAATTGCGGCTCAATTGTATGCACCCTTGATGAATAATGTAGTATTAAACTCCGATTCAGTTATATGATCTAGATCAATTAGCATGATTAATGCCTTAATTTATTGATCATATATTAATAAAGAAAGGGGAAACCACAGAAGAATCTTTGAATCACATGGTCCAAAGTGACCTGAACATGAGCATGTGAAATTGCAGCTAGCTAGGGGAATCATAGTAATTAAATTAAAGTAATGTTACAGTTAACATAATGATTTATTTAATCTTTGATGATGATTGTGAACTGATATCACACATTACAGTTTGTCTGGCTGTGGAATAAACAGGTGCAAGAGTTGGTCTTCACAATTGAAGCTAAAGATGAAGAAGAAAAAAGAAAATAACAAGGAAGTAGATAGCTGCTCAGAGCAACAATATTATCATATATCTGTAGTGGCTGCCTCTTCTTTTCAATTTATTTTTTATTTTTATTTTTGGGAACTTTTAGGAATCTAATTCATTCATTGTTATTACTTATTTACTACTACAATCTGTTCTCTAACCTGCATGATAAATCTCAACTAGACCAAACATTGTAACCTTTAATTATCGTGTAATGATTATTCTTCTCATGTTTTGTGAGAAGTTTTTCATTCAACCTCAAAAATTATATTCTCTCTATTAGTATGTCTCAAAATTTCATTTAAAAATATGAGTTAAATTATTAGTATGGATTTTTCTATAGATGTAATTAAGTAAAGAATTTAAACTAATTAACGGGTCGAATACAATTATGTACATAGGACATAAACTCACATTAATATATATACTATAAAGTATTAGGCATGGTGTAAGAATATACGTAGGAGATTAACTTATGGTAACTTTTTGAATTATCGATTGCTAGATTTTATTCAATTGATTTAATGAAATTGTAAGAATTATATGTTTTAATTTATTTGCTATATATTATGCATTAAATATTTGACTATTATTATATGAATTCTTAGGTTTAAGTTATATTAATTGTTCTTAATTTTTTTTTAGGACTTGTATAATATATTGCTTACCTTAATTTTATGTTTTTTTAAATTATTACTTCATAGATCTATCTTCAACACATTAAAACTAAAAAAAAAAAAAAAAGTGATAAAGTAGTATTGATATCCTTTTAATTTTATTAAAGTGGTAAAATATAAGTATTGAGTAAGAAAAATAATAGTAAATAAGTGAGAACTAGAGGGGTAATGTTAAAACTAATGTTGAACAAATAAAAAAGAAAAAAGAAAACTGATTTGAAACATGGAGTACTTAATTTTCTGTTCTACAACATCTTTCATACTATAATAACTTTTGCACTTTTAAAATGAAAACCCCTTTATAATTTATCTTTACAATATTTTCAATTTTATACAAGTCATTATTTTTTCTCCATAATTATTATGTGACGTCCCTCATCCACCAAATGTAGTCTTATGTAGATAAAATAGACAAAGTAAAATTATTATAGGGTAATAAATTAATTGTTTGTTGATGACAAAATGAGTAATTAAGTGATGGATTGAAGGGTTATAGTTTACATATGGATGGAGTAATATTTATTTATTTATTTTGGAATTATTATGTGTTATTGTTGTAATTAATTGGGTCCCCTCTAAACCCTCGCGGCTCAACGAATCCCCCTTCATTTCATTTTGACGTTCGTTCACAGGATTAGATATCATACTATATAGGATACCAAGTAATCATTGGTATATTCATTATCTAAGTGTCGTAATCAATCAGATGTCGTCAGCAACTTCCGAGGAGCCGGCGGTGATTAGGCTGAAGGCAATTGAAGCAACTCCGGAGAGCTTCCAAGAATTCGGACAAGTGATCGAGGCCTCGGCGGACGGCGGTCAGTTCGGGCCTCACGATGCACAGCTCGACCTTTCCCAGGGAATTCCAAGGTCTCCCCCTAACTCACATATCTCTCTCCTTCTTTTGTCCTAATTCCTTTTCTATCTAGTGATGATGAAAAGGGGAAAGGAAAATAAGAAGAATATAAATTTTATTGTTTAAACATAGTGCGATTCTTAGGTTGTGTTTGGATGGATGGAGGGATTTGATTTGATTTGAAAAGAGGTATTTCAAATGAAAACGGATGAATTAATAATGTACCTAGTTTCCTGATTCCTACATAAGTTAATCTTAAGTGCCACATATTTTGGTGATTTGAGGAACACAACAAGGCACACACACACAAACAATTAAAAGCTCTATTTTTCTGGACTGGGAACTGGGGTTGGAGAATTAGTAGTTAAAAGTGGATACATGACGATTCAATGCACTCTCACAACCATTGGATTCGATTATCCAATGGCTATAGATCGTGTAACTTTTGTTCTTGGGCATTTGTATGTTTTTAATATAATCTACTGTAGTTGCATTCTTGATAGGCGAAATTCTCCTTGTGTCTACTGTAGTTCATGTTCATCATTTCATAACTATAACATCAACGTGTTTGAATCTATCTGATCAGGTTCTACATCATGCATATTCAGGATAGGCCACTCAGCTTTTCCACTATTACACATCATGCCAGTGTTACGCAATGCCTAGGTTCTATTGGTGCCCATACCTGGTATCTTGGAGTCGCAAAACCATCCATTCTCCATCCAAATCAATCAGAGCGAGCAGATGTTGTGAAATCACACTCTGCTCATTTCTATGTCCCTCCTGCTGTTGAGGATGTGCGCGTTTTCAGAATTTCCGGTCCCAAGTTCTTGAAGCTTAATCGGGGTACATGGCATGCAGGGCCGTTGTTTCTTGAGAAAAAGATGGATTTCTACAATCTGGAACTCAGCAATACAAATGTTTGCCTCTTTTTTTTTTTTTTTTTTCAGTATTTCAAATGATTTATTATGGAGTACTATTTTGCCCTTTATCAGATGACCAATTAACGAGCTCTCTACGCGCAGGTGGTAGATCATACGACACATTGCTTTGTCAAGAAGAATAACGTTAAATTCTCAATCGATGATGAGTAGAAACTGTCAGACTGGTTGGCTGTTTGCTTTACTATTAAGACACAACGTCTGTATTAATCCAGAGACCAAATGTTGTTTATCAATTGTCAACTACATTTCAAGATCAAAGTTCTCCTTTTATTCAAGTTTATACTAAAAATGAATGGACTTATATGCCCTTGAAAGAGATAGAAATGTAACAAACTAAGGTTGTAAGGTTATTGATAGTCAGAAAGCTTCATAACACGAACAAAAGATTAGGATCCAGACTCCAAACTTAAGTTACACCTTTCCTCGTCATCATTAATAACACCCTTCATCGTACTCTTTATTGGACCTATATTAGTAAATACACTCTTATTCTTATTTATTGTATAGGCCCATCTTAGTTTTCTATGGGCTCTCTTATAAAGCTCATTAGGGTTAGGTTAGACCTAAATATCTCTTGTATAAATACCCATTGTAAATCTTCTTTACAACTAATAAAGAAATTATATTTCCCACATTCTTATATTGTCTATATGGTATCATCGAGTCATTTGGCTCACGCCTGATCCAAACCCTAGCCGTCGCCGTCGCTACAAACCCTAGCCACCGCCGCCGCTAAACATCCTGCCGCCGCCGCCTTCGTCTCTGAAGTGCCGCCGCCGCCTTCGTCTCTGAAGCGCCGCCGCCACCGTCCGTCTTAAGACGCCCAGCTCATTACTGCCCCTCTCCTCTCTCCGCTGCTCTACTCAACACAATGGCCGCTTCCTCTCAGTCGCCGACACCAATCACCTTCAAAGGACTTGCAAATATGTCCTTGAAGCTCACCTCCACCAACTATGGTGCTTGGTCTTTTCAGCTTCGTCTTCTCCTCACTGGACACAACCTCTTTGGCTATGTCTTGGGCACACATCCATGCCCCCCGTCCACAATCCCAGCTGTCGACGGCACCACCGACGCCACCGTCACCGTTCCCAACCCTGCGCACGATCTGTGGGTGTGTCAGGACAACCTTATTTTCTCAGCCATGGTTGGATCCATGTCTCCGGAACTCATTCCCTTTGTGGCATCGACCAAAACCTCCCGTGAAGCCTGGTTGATGCTTGAAAGCATGTATGGGAAACCCTCCAGAGGTCGCATCCTTGCCCTCAAAACCAAGTTTCGCTCTCTGACCAAAGGTGCTCGCCCAATTTCTGACTTCCTAATGGAAGTTCGCTCGGTAGTCGACGAGCTTGCCCTCCTCGGCATTTCCTCTGATGCCGAGGACGTCACTCTCCAAATCCTAACTGGCCTTGATGAATCTTACAATGACATAGTAAATGCCATCCAAGCTCGCGAACAACCCATCTCCTTTGTCGAGCTCTGCGACAAGCTCCTCAGTACCGAGGTTCAAATTGCCTCGCGACCACCCTCGGCCTCAATACCTGCATCTGCACTCACTGCCAGTAAACCTCATCATCGCCCCTCGCGACCTGCCTCGAGGTCTAAAACTGCTGACACCCGTCCTCGCCAGTCCTCGCAAAGGCCCTATCTTGGCACCT
This sequence comes from Galeopsis tetrahit, assembly GCA_963675135.1. Taxonomy (NCBI): domain Eukaryota; kingdom Viridiplantae; phylum Streptophyta; class Magnoliopsida; order Lamiales; family Lamiaceae; genus Galeopsis; species Galeopsis tetrahit. The sequence continues at coordinate 62,668,578 of OY776134.1, read as the reverse complement.
GCCAATATTGCCGAACACCAGGTCACACTGCTCGCACCTGCCCTGAGATTCCTTTACCACTCTCGCCCGCTGCTCCTTCTACGGGTCCTCACCACCCACATGGACAGTACACACCGCCCTCTCGTCTCAATCGGACTGCTGCTCGCCCAGCATACTCGGCTCACTCAGCCTCCTCGGCACATCCTGCCGATCACTGGATCCTTGACTCAGGTGCTTCGCATCACATCACCAACGACCTCGCCAACCTCTCTCTTCACTCACCATTTGATGGGCTTGACAATGTAGAAATTGGTGATGGTAAAGGTTTACACATATCTCACACTGGCTCTATGTGTTTTCCTCAACTTGAGTCTCTCAGTTTTTCGAATGTCTTAGTCGTCCCACACATCTCGAAAAACTTAATTTCAGTCTCCAGTCTCTGTCGTGATAACAATGTTAATGTTGTTTTTGATCGCTCTTCATTTCAGGTGCGGGATGGTCATTCGGGGAGCATTCTCCTCGTTGGGAGTCGTATCAATAACTTGTACGTCTGGCCGGCACACATGTCCACCACCTCCCCGCAAGCCTTCGCCACTCAACACCTTACAACAACCACCTGGCATGCTCGCCTTGGCCACCCATCGACAAAAATTCTTGCTCACACTCTCTCCAAACTTAGCTTATACACTGCACCTTCTAAACATTTTAACTGTAACTCTTGCTCATGTATCAAAAGTCACAAACTACCATTTTATGATTCGAGCATTATATCTACTAAACCACTTGATATTATCTTTTCTGATGTTTGGTCGTCACCTGTTTTATCTCCTGACAATCTCAAATACTATGTGTTATTTGTTGATCACTTCAGCAAATACATATGGGTTTATCCCCTAAAACGGAAATCGGAAGTTCTCCCCACATTCATCGCCTTCAAAACCCTTGTTGAAAACAACTATCAAAACACAATTAAAACCTTTTACTCAGACAATGGGGGAGAATTCGTTGCTCTTCGCACCTTTCTTCAAACTCATGGCATTGCACATCTCACCACCCCACCTCACACTCCCGAACATAATGGCATGTCTGAACGTCGCCATCGCCATGTGGTCGACACAACCCTTGCTCTCCTTTACTATGCTTCTATGCCCCTCGCTTATTGGCCCTATGCCGTCTGCTCGGCAGCCTACACCATAAATCGCCTTCCCAAAGTTAACCTTGATATGATTTCCGCCTATGAAAAACTCACTGCTCGCCCCCCGAATCTGACCAAACTCTGTGTATTTGGTTGTCTCTGCTATCCTCTGCTTCGCCCTTACACCACCCACAAACTTGACCCTCACTCTACTCCATGTGTCTTTCTTGGGTACTCACCCACGCAAAGCGCCTATCTCTGTCTTGATCGCTCCACAAACCGAATCTACACCTCGCGGCATGTTCAATTTGCTGAACATACATTTCCCTTCTCCATCTCTCATCCCAATCAACCATCTCCCTTGGCGACCTCCAACTCCTCTCCGCCCACTGATTTCAACTCCTCGCCTATTCTTATGGCACCTCCACTTCCCAACCCTGCCACAACTATCCTCGCCCCCAACCCAGTGCCGACCACTGCCATTCCCCAACATCCCACACTGGTCGACCAAATAAACACACCCCAACCGACCACACCTACCTCCCCGCTGACTGCCACCACTTTTGACATCCCTGTGCCGACCAATGCTCCCTTACGACCCCCTGCACCTCGCATGGTAACTCGAGCTCAGAACAACGTGTTCAAGCCAAATCCAAGGTATGGGCTTACTTCTGTCATCACTTCTGACATTGAGCCGAGTTGTGTGTCGCAGGCACTTAAGGACAAAAACTGGCGAGCAGCCATGTTGGCTGAGTTTGATGCCCTTCTTCAGAACGGCACTTGGGACTTAGTTCCTCCCAATACATCTCAGAACGTGGTCGGCTCCAAGTGGGTCTTTCGTATCAAACGAAAATCTGATGGCTCTCTCGATAGGTACAAAGCTCGCCTGGTCGCCAAAGGCTTCCACCAACAACCAGGTGTTGACTTCACTGAGACCTTCAGTCCGGTCGTCAAGCCGGCCACTGTGCGAGCAGTTCTCAGCATCGCTGTCACTCAGCATTGGCCCCTCCAACAGTTTGACGTCAACAACGCCTTTCTCCATGGCACACTCTCAGACACAGTCTTCATGGCACAACCCCCCGGCTTTGCAGATAAGACCTTTCCATCTTATGTTTGCAAATTACACAAATCCATTTATGGCTTGAAACAGGCTCCTCGCACGTGGTACTATGCTCTTCGCTCCTTTCTTGAGGAAATTGGGTTCACTGCCACTCACTCGGACGAATCTTTGTTCGTCTACAACCACTCTGGGGTGGTCGCCTACTTCCTCGTCTATGTTGACGACCTCATCCTGACGGGCAACAACACACCCATGCTCGCCCGTGTGGCTGCCGACCTTCGTGCCAAGTTCTCGGTCAAGGACCTTGGTCCTCTGTCTTATTTCTTGGGAGTGGAAGTTCTCAGATCTAAAAACTCATGCTTCCTCTCTCAACGCAAGTATGTTACTGACCTGCTCGCCCGGTACAACATGCTCACTTCAAAACCTGTTCGCACTCCTTTACCAACCTCTGCTCGCCTGTCTATCTCAGATGGGTCCTCGTCTGCAGATGCCACCCAATATCGTCAGGTCCTTGGTTCCCTTCAATATCTACAACTCACCAGGCCAGACATTGCCTTTGCCGTGCACAAACTATCGCAATTTATGCACGCACCCACCATCACTCACTGGGGTGCTGTCAAACGCCTACTGCGGTACTTGAATGGTACAAGGAACGTTGGGGTCACCCTCACCTCTAATCCATCTTCATCACTTCACTGCTTCATTGATGCCGATTGGGCCGGAGACACAGACGACCGAACTTCCACCAGTGCCTACATTGTATTTCTAGGGTCTAACCCTATCTCATGGTCGTCTAAGAAACAAAAGTCTGTTGCTCGCTCCTCCACTGAAACTGAATATCGAGCACTTGCTGTTGCTGCCTCTGAAGTTCAATGGCTCAAATCCCTATTTCAGGAACTCCACTTCCCTACTTCACCTGCACCAGCACTTTACTGCGACAACATTGGTGCCACCTACCTGTGCTCGAACCCTGTCTTCCACTCACGAATGAAGCACATTGCCATTGACTTTCACTTTGTTCGTGATCTCATCAAGACAAAACAACTACGTGTGTCTCATGTCTCTTCTGCCGATCAACTTGCGGATGCACTCACGAAACCTCTCTCCAGCACTCGCCTACAACTTCTCATGTCCAAGATTGGACTCACCAATGGTGCTCCATCTTGAGGGGGCGTATTGGACCTATATTAGTAAATACACTCTTATTCTTATTTATTGTATAGGCCCATCTTAGTTTCCTATGGGCTCTCTTATAAAGTCCATTAGGGTTAGGTTAGACCTAAATATCTCTTGTATAAATACCCATTGTAAATCTTCTTTACAACTAATAAAGAAATTATATTTCCCACATTCTTATATTGTCTATACTCTTCTCCATTTAAACGAGTGTTGCCTGTCTACACAAAATGAGAGCAGATTTAGTCGCGTACAAGCCAGCTAACATTTACGGCTTTAACGAAGAATTAAGCCAACATGAACAAGAAATCAGCAAAGAGAATTAGAACCAAAGAGCCTTTAAACATCACTATAGCACCAGTACATCTACTGATATACTAGACGTGTAATCGATTAAGTGAATGCTTCTTCATAATTCATAAATTATCAAAATATGTTCTTCCCTGTAGTGAACCAACTTCACTTTTTATTAGTATAAGTTTAATCAGGAATTCAGGGTTGTCAAAGACACATTACCATACATATCAAACAATTTTACATGATCCTCTAGATTACAAACAGAGAAATAAGTGAGAAAAACGTAACAATCTTACCAACTATCAAGGCTGGTAAACCTGAGGCCAACACTCGCAGCTGATTTCCCGAGTACTTTTTTAACCTCATCGGACCTATCCACTGCGATGTTGTACGAGAAGAGCAAGTCCTGTATCAACCGTAAACGTGTAAAAGTTAGGAAGCTTAAAAGATATTAACATCACTTTTGCTAATTTAAGAGACTCCATTTATTTTCAATTTATTTTTAGGAACTTTTAGGAATCTAATTCATTCATTGTTATTACTTATTACTACTACTATCTGTCGAACCTAAGGCCTAGGTAGTGGTGCTCTAACCACTTAAGTTTTTCATGAAACCTCAAATTATATTCTCTCTTAATATTGTCTAATTGATTAGGTTAGTATGTACAATATACATATAATATAATGAGTATGTAATCTCATATTTTCATTTTAAAATATGAGTTGAATTATTAGTATCAATTTTTCTATAGATATAACTAAGTCATGAATTATTTAATTGGTCGGATACAATTATACAAGTTATGTAACATATACATAAGGAGATAAACTCACATTAATATATATATATACTATAATATAGTGTAAGAATATACATAGGAGATTAACTCATGGTAAAACTTTGAATTATCGATTGCTAGATTTTATTTCATTTGATTGATTTAATGAAATAGTAAGAATTATATATTTTAATTTATTTGTAATATATCATTAAATATTTGACTATTATTATATGAATTCTTAAATTTAAGTTATATTAAAAAAAAATTAATTCAGGACTCGTATAATATATTGCTTACCTTAATGCTAATTTCTAATGTGAATTATTAATTTTATGTTTTTTAAATTATTATTACTACCTTTTATTAATGTGATAAAATATAGGTATTGAGTATGAAAAATAATGAATAAATAAGTGAGAATTTAAGGATAAGAGTTGTTAAAAAAAAAAATTCGGAATGTGAAATTTAATGTGGAACAAATGAAAATGTGAAATCTGACTTTCACACCTTTAAAACTCTTCATAAACTCCACCTTCACAATATTTTCAATTTTACATAAATGTAATTACTTTTTCTACACACATTCACATATGTCAACCCATTTCTTCAATTTTTACATAAATTACCCTAAAAACTCCAGTCATTATTATGTTTTTTTAATATATTTTTCCATCTACCTATAAAACTTATGGCGCGGTTATAGACACACACCGACCTATTGAGGACACCCACGCGATGAGGACACACACAATTCGGATGAGGACACCCACGTGAAAAATCCAAAATTGCCCTTAAAATTTCTTTCCCTCCCTCCACTCTCTTCTTTCGGTACACCCACCCATCTTCCCCATCTTCCCCAAACTTCTCCCCCACTTTACTCTTCTCCCCCACTCCCATCTCTTCTCCCCCATCTGCACCGTTCTCACGGCGACATCGAACAAGAGAGAGAGAGAGAGAGAACACGGGCGGCACGTTGTTTTTTTAGAAAAAGAGGAGGACTCGTTTTTTTTTTCTTTTTTGCAAAAATGGTTAAAGGTTAGTTTTTCTTGCTTATATTTAGAATTAGTGTTGTGATAACACGTGTTTTCTTGTTGAAACATTGATTCTATTGTTGTAGGATTTCATGATTTAAGTTTTGTTTTTTTAATTTTGTGTTAATTCATGAATGTGTTGATTAAGGTTGGTTTTTGTGTTATAATCATGTTTATGTGTACAATGTATCAATATTTGATGTGTTAGGATGGAAATAAACCGATGGGCATCTAATTGACATGATTTATGAAGAAATTAAACGTTTTTTTCTGGTTTTTCGAACATTGAGTAGGTGTCCGGAACTAATTTTCGAACATGGCTTGTTTATAAATTTCGGATGAGAACACCCACAATTTTTTATGTTATGGATGAGGACACCCACAATGCACGGGATACATTTTCGAACAATGTTATCATGTTGGGAACAAATTTTCGAACATTGAGCATATGTTCGAAAATTTGTTCCCAACAAAGGATTTTGGGTTGGCAATTCGACCAAGTAAAACACGCGGAACTAATTTTCGAACATTGCTATCATGTTGGGAACAAATTTTCGAACATTGAGCATATGTTCATGTTTTTTTTTTTCGAACAAAGAATCGTTGTCCGAAAAAAAAAACACGAACATGATCATCTTCTTCGCAAAACCAAACGCGAATAAGGGTTTTTTTCGATTCAAGTAAATGTCATTCATATTGTCAAAATGTATGTCCTAAATGCATACTATTTAAACTAGATACAATTATAAACTCATATTATGCAAAAAAAAAAAAAAACAAGATTAAACTAACAAAACACAACAAAACCCTACACATAAAAAAAACTTTCATTTTCAAAACTAAAAAACCTTCAAAACATGTTAAAAAATTTACAAATGAATATTTGGCACTCCCACGAGTCACTTTTGCATCATTATCGGCCATTTTCAAGTTCTTCCACACTCAAAAGTGTTTTTGCAATTTTTGGAAAGTTTTGGAAAGAGAATTTTGATCGACCCTTCTTCTTCCCGTGATAGATACAGTGGTGGGTGTACTCATTCGCAAATTTTTTTAAATTTTCAAGAAGGGGTACAATAGACAATTTACATACCTCTTTTTTCAAAAAAAAAATTAGGGCGGGTGTTCTCAATACAATGGTGGGTGTCTTTAACCGCGCCCTAAAACTTATTATGTGACAGGGGAGTATTAGTTTTTTTTTTTTTTGGGCGCGGCTAAAGGCACCCAAGGATACTATGAGTACACCCACATGATGAGGACACCCACAAAACGGATGAGGACACCCACGTGGAAATCTAAAAAATAACCCTCCCATTTCAAACCCTAATTAAATTATTTACCTTCCTTTCATTTCTCACATTTTCAGAGAAAGGGTGCACCCACCTCCACCTCCCCCTCCCTCCAGATCGCCGCCGACGCCGCCGCCCTTCTCCATTCCCACTCACGCCGCGACGCCGCCCTTCTCCCTCCCACTCACGCCGCCGCCGCTGCCCTTCTCCCTCCCCACTCACGCCGCGACGCCCACCTTCTCCCTCCCCACTCACGACGCCGCCGCTGCCCTTCTCCCTCCCCACTCACGCCGCGACGCCCACCTTCTCCCTCCCCACTCACGACGCCGCCGCTGCCCTTCTCCCTCCCCAATCACGCCGCGAAGCTCGTCCGCCACGCCGTCCGCGAAGCCTGTTCGCACCGACGCCGCCCGCCACGCCGCCCGTTCGCATCGACGCCTCCACCATCAACGCCGCCCGTTCGTAGCGACGCCTCCACCATCAACGCCGCCCGTTCGTAGCGACGACTCCACCATCAACGCCGCCCGTTCGCATCCCTCCTTCCTCGTCCGCCGTTTCAAGTAAGTTAAGGTTTATGAAAATTAGGAAATTTAGGTTTGTGAAAAAATTAGGGTTTTTGGATGTTTTGAGATTATTTTCGAACAATCTATGTTTGTTTTGGAAACAAATTCGAACAATCTGTTTTTGTTTTGGAAAAAATTTCGAATAAATGTGAGTTGTTTTGAATATTTTTTCGAACATAATACATTTGTTCATTAAAAAAATTCGAACACATTGAGTTTGTTGGGTAAAAATTTTCGTACATCTAAACTTTGTTTGGTTAATATTTTCGAACATCTTAAGATTTTTTTTTTTATTATTTTTGTTGAGTTTTTGTGTTTTTGTTGAAGAATGGTGTTGATTTTTTGTGTTTTGGTGGGGGTAAAATTTTTTCGTACATCTAAACTTTGTTTGGTTAATATTTTTGAACATCTTAAGATTTTTTTTTTATTATTTTTGTTGAGTTTTTGTGTTTTTGTTAAAGAATGGTGTTGATTTTTTGTGTTTTTGTTGAAGAATGGTGTTGATTTTTTGTGTTTTGGTGGAGGTGGAGATGATTTCGGTATGGTGGGTGTACTCATCCGTCCTTTTTTAAAAAAAAGTGTAGAAGGGGTACAAACGTCATTTTGCATACCCCTTGTGTTAAAAAAAAAATTCGGTGGGTGTACTCATAGGACCCTTGGGTGCCTTTAGCCGCGCCCTTTTTTTTCTTTTTTTGAATTGGGACCCCTCTTAATCCCCGCCATTTTTGCCGGCCCACCTGCAGAATCTCTTCAAGCTTAAACCAATTCCAAGGCCCATCGAATCCCCCTTCATTTTGACGGTCGCAGAGGATTAGATATACTACTGATTTTAACCAAGTAATCATTGGTATACTCATTATCTAAGTGTCGTAATCAATCAGATGTCGTCAGCAACTTCCGAGGAGCCGGCGGTGATTAGGCTGAAGGCAATTGAAGCAACTCCGGAGAGCTTCCAAGAATTCGGACAAGTGGTCGAGGCCTCGGCGGACGGCGGTCAGTTCGGGCCTCACGATGCACAGCTCGACCTTTCCCAGGGAATTCCAAGGTCTCCCCCTAACTCACATATCTCTCTCTCTCTCTCTCTCTCTCTCTCTCTATCTCTCTGTGATAATCAAATTCTGTGTTTTGTCCTAATTCCTTCCTTACGCTGTGTTCTTAGGTTTTTAGTGATCATGAAAAGGGGAAAGCAAAATAAGTATTGTTCAAACATAGTGCTCAAGTATAATTTGGTTTCAGGAATCTTAGTTTTTGTACGAGATCACCTGTGCAAGTCAATTTCAGTGTGAAACTGATGAATTAATCTTTCCTACATAAGTTATTAGTTAACCTTGTAGTTTGATATTGGTGATTTGAGGAACAACACACAATTAAAAGCTCTATTTTTTACTATATACTTCAAGCATTTCCTTCAAAACAAGTGAGAATCATGAGACCGTTTAAGATGGACTGTGAAGTGGGGTTTGGAGAATTAGTTAAAAGTGGATATTGGGAGAGCTACCTACCTAACATAATAGTATATCGGATTTGGATCCCATCATGTACACGACAGTTCAATGCACTCTCACAACCATTGGATGACTATAGATCGTGTAACTTTTTTAATGTAGTTGCATTCATGATAGGCTTCAGAGACCTCTCAAAGTTCTCTTTGTGTAGTTCATCTTCATCCTTTGATAACTATAACATCAACGTGTTTGAATCTATCTGATCAGGTTCTACATCATGCATATTGAGGATATGCCACTCAGCTTTTCCACTATTACACATCATGCCAGTGTTACGCAATGCCTAGGTTCTATTGGTGCCCATACCTGGTATCTTGGAGTTGCAAAACCATCCATTCTCGATCCAAATCAAACAGAGCGAGCAGATGTTGTGAAATCACGCTCTGGTCATTTCTACGTCCCTCCTGCTGTTGAGGATGTGCGCGTTTTCAGAATTTCGGGCCCCAAGTTCTTGAAGCTTAATCGGGGTACATGGCATGCAGGGCCGTTGTTTCTTGAGAAAAAGATGGATTTCTACAATCTGGAACTCAGCAATACAAATGTGAGCCACTTATTTTGCCCATTTTTTTTCAGTATTTCAAATGATTTACTATTATACTATTTTGCCTTTTATCAGATGATCAATTAACGAGCTCTCTACGCGCAGGTTGTAGATCGTACGATACATTACTTTGTCAAGAAGAATAACGTTAAATTCTCAATCGATGATGAGTAGAAACGATACTGTCGAACTGGTTGGCTGTTTGCTTGTTTGGTTTACTATTAAGACACAACGTCTGTATCCAGTGACCAAATGTTGTTTATCAATTGTCAACTATATTAAGATCAATGTTCTCCTTTTATTCAAGTTTGTACTAAAAATGAATGGACCCTTGAAAGAGATAAAAATGTAACAAACTAAGGTTGTAAGGTTATTGATAGTCAGAAAGCTTCATAACACGAACAAAAGATTAGGATCCAGACTCCAAACTTAAGTTACACCTTTCCTCGTCATCTTTAATAACACCCTTCGTCGTACTCTTTTCCATTTAAACGAGTGTTGCCTGTCTACACAAAATGAGAGCAGATGTAAGTACCACTTTAGTCGCGTACAATCCACCTAACATTTACAGCTTTAGCGAAGAATTAAGCCAACATGAACAAGAAATCAGCAAAGAAAATCAGAACCAGAGCCTTTAAACATCAATATAGCATCACATTTACTGATATACTTGATGTGTAATGGATTAAGTGAATGCTTCATCATAATTCATAAATTATCAAAACATGTTCTTCCGTGTAGTGAACAACTTCAACATCTATGATAAGTTTAATCAGGAATGCCAAAGTCACGGTATCATACATATCTAACAATTTTACATTATCCTCCAGATTACAAACACAGAAATAAGTGAGAATAACGTAACAATCTTACCAACTATCAAGGCTTGTAAACCTCAGGAAGCCGGAGGCCAACACTCGCAGCTGATTTCCCAAGTACTTTTTTAACCTCATCGGACCTATCCACTGCAATGTTGTATGAGAAGAGCAAGTCCTGAATCAACCGTAAACGTATAAAAGTTAGTTAGCTTAAAAGATATTAACATCACTTGTGCTACTTTAAGACACTCCATTTCAAACTCATTAACATTTATCTGGCTACATCCATCTAATGCTGCAGAATAGAGTTAAAGCTTACCTAATATTACATCAACTACTTCAAAAACCCCCACTGCAAATGACATACAAGGGTGTATTTCTACGAAAGAAGCACCTACAACAGTATTTAATTGCTCGTATATATACGATGATATGAAGAGCATGCTAGATGAATTTCCAGATGGCAGACACAGTTACAGATCAAAGATCCTGGTTAAGAAGGCGAGAGAACCCCATAGCAAAAGCTCATGTCATGCCACTCTGATAAAACTACAAACACCCCCTTAAATTCTACTATAAGCCCCAATTTCTGCTCTAACACTCAAATCATGTGCAATTAAAATCAATTGAATCCAATCAAATACTGTACTTGCTAAATACAGAGCAGGCATATAATCTTAATACTGACAAGAAGCTTCAAACACAATTGTGCTAATTGCATAAGAGCATCCAATGATCTAAATGAACGGGAAAACAATCAACAGAAAAAATAACATGGCAATGAAAAATAGAGCACCTTATGATGGTGGACGCTGTTAAGATAGTAAGTGAAATAATTGGCAAGCTTCACATTCTCAGTGTTTCCAGAGGAGATATTTTTTCTGAATTCCTCCTTGATGTAATCTGCGAAATGGGATTTGTGTTCTTCTTTTCCAATATTTTTCCTCACCGCTTTCAGAAGATTCCTGTAGACCTCTTTTGCTGATGAGCCCATTTCTGCTTCGCGACTCTTCCTTTCCAGCTATGGATTTTGTCTAAACCCCAAAGAAAAATAAATCAGATTAGACTTACTTCTGAAATTCCAGTGCGTATGCTTCTAAAAATTGAAAACAAAAACTGAATTTGACAGCTAAATTCATAAGTATTGCAAACAGGAAATTCGAAAAGCAAATAGGGAAATCAATTGAACAAAAGAGAAATTCCAAAAAGAAGACAAAAAATTAACCTTTCGTGCGGAGTAAGAACAGCGCCGGTCGGAGTAATCGTGCAGCGGCGGACCAAAAACGACGGCAGAGAGATTAAGAACCGCACGAACAAGAGAGAGGGTGCAGAATCTGATTTTTTTTCTTTTTTTTTTGAAAGAATAGGGCAAATTTGTTAATTTGAGCAGGAGGGTATACTGGGTTTTTTTCTTTTTAAAAATTTTTTTGGTTAAATTTATGTATCATATTCCATTGGATTTTAAGTGATAAATTAATTTAAAATTGTGACTCAACTATAATAAATATGATTCTTTAATTTAATGTAAAAACTTTGGGGGTGTTTCTTTTGGGCTTTGGGTGGTTTTAAAAACCAGATTTTTGAAATCCTGGTTTTTGAAAACCCGATGAATAGTAATATGAGTGTTTCTTTTGAGTTTTGAAATAGTGAAGGATTTAACTTTATGTCAAATCAAGTTGTAAGATTGAATGAATTTGTATTATTATATTATTGTTTGATGAGATTATAATGATTGATTAAGTGTGTAATGATTAAATGTATTATATTATTGTATTATTATATTATTATAGTATTATTATATTATTGTTGAGAAAGAATATAATGATTGAAGTAATATTATATAGATATAACTTTATGTCAAATCAATATGTTTGATAGGGGTGGTTTTGAGTGGATTTTGAAAACCGGTTTTTAAATCCCGAAGTAACACGGGTTTTGGATCTTGAAATCCAAAACTTGGTTTTTAAAACCCAAAAGAAACACCCCCCTTGAGTAATTGATATTCAATAATTTTCTGATGATCGAATACTTCAGTTAAACGAAATGTTAAATATATGACCAATTTACCCAATTTGACGTTGGATCGAGAAAAGACTATTTGTCAAGTACAGGTATTTTTTTACCTATTGTAAAAAAAAAATTAAAAAAGGAAAATGGAACTCTGTAACTTTCCTCCCTGCCACTCCGCGATAATTAAACCCTAATCAGGAAGAAATAATGTCCTCCACCACCACCGCATATCCGCCGCAGTTGCCGCCATCACACTCACTAAACCAAACTGAACTCGTGTCCACCATTACCGCCTTCATCGGAAACACCGAACCCGGCACCTCCGCTCTTGAGGCCTCCCTATCTCCCTACCTTCCATACATAACCCCACACATCGTTCACTCGATTCTCTCCTCTCCCTCCCTGCACCGCCGCCCTTCCGCCCTCCTCTCTTTCCTCAATTGGGCTAATTCTCACTCTACCCTTAAACCCCTCACCCCTCTTCCCCTCCCTCCGCTTCTCTCTCTTCTCTCCTCCCTCATTTCCCAACACAAATTCAACGATGCCAAGACTATTCTCCACTCCCAAATTCTCTCCGAGCATCCGCGCCACCAGCTCCACCGCCACCTCCTCCACCCCGCTCCTCCTCTCCCGCCACCGTCCAAAACCCTTCTAAACACCTGCATTTTCGCTTACTGCAGTTCCGGATGGCCCCACCTCGCCGCTCAGATTTTCAAGAAAATGAAGCGCCTTAATCTTCGACCCCATTTGCTGACTCTCAACAACTTGCTGAATTCCCTGGTAAAGAAAAACAATTCTTCTCGGTCTACACTATTTTGTAAAGAATTGTTTGATGATGCTCTTAAACTTGGTGTTTCTCCAAATGTGGTTACTTTTAATATATTGATTAATGGCTACTGTCTAGAGTATAATTTTAAGGATGCTATAGAGTTGTTAGGAAAAATGGAGAATGATTTCAAATGTAAGCCTGATAATGCTAGTTACAATACAATATTGGATGGGTTATCGAAGAAGGGGAGATTGCATGATGTCCGTGATTTGTTGTTGGAAATGAAGAGCAAGGGGCTTTTTCCGAATAGGAATACATATAATATTTTGGTCCATGGGTACTGTAAGATGGGTTGGTTGAAGGATGCAACTAAGATTATGGAGCTAATGACTCAGGATAACTTGTTGCCGGATGTTTGGACGTACAATATGTTGATTAATGGGATGTGTAACTTAGGGAGAATTGATGAGGCATTTAGGCTCAAGGATGAGATAGAAGGATTGAAGTTGTTGCCTGATGTGATCACTTATAACACTTTAATCAATGGGTGTTTTGAGGCGAAAATGAGTTCCACGGCCTTCAAATTGGTGGATGAAATGAGGGAGAAAGGAGTACAGATGAATGAGGTCACTCATAACATCATGATTAAGTGGTATTGTAAGGAAGGCAGGATGAAAGATGCCAGTGAGATAGTAAGGAAAATGGAAGATGCTGGATTTTCGCCAGATTGCATCACCTACAATACTTTGATAAGTGGATTTTGTAAATCTGGTGATTTTGCAGAGGCTTTTAAAATGATGAATCAAATGGGGGCGAAAGGTTTGAAAATGGATACGGTGACACTGAACACAGCTTTACATAATTTATGTCGGGAAAGGAAGCTTAAAGATGCGTACGAGTTGCTGGGTTCTGCAAGTAAGAGAGGCTATATTGTAGATGAAGTGAGCTACGGTACTCTTATTGTTGGGTACTTTAAGGATGAAAATGCAGACAGAGCTATGGAGTTTTGGGATGAAATGAAGGAGAAAGAAATAATTCCAAGTATAATCACTTATAATTCGGTGATTGGCGGGCTCTGCAAGCTGGGAAAAACGGATCTAGCAATAACTAAGCTCGATGAGCTATTAAAGAATGGATTGGTTCCTGATGAGACTACCTATAACACCATTATACATGGGTACTGTTGGGAGGGAAGCGTGGATAAAGCATTTAAGTTTCACAACGAGATGGTTGAAAAGTCATTCAA